>JAKKCY010000005.1:0-594379 GCA_022023595.1 Sungouiella thailandica
AAACTTCCATACTCCCTAAGAAACATCCATACCTCCCTAAGAAACATCCATACCTCCCTAAGAAACATCCATACCTCCCTAAGAAACATCCATACCTCCCTAAGAAACATCCATACCTCCCTAAGAAACATCCATACCTCCCTAAGAAACATCCATACCTCCCTAAGAAACATCCATACCTCCCTAAGAAACATCCATACCTCCCTAAGAAACATCCATACCTCCCTAAGAAACATCCATACCTCCCTAAGAAACATCCATACCTCCCTAAGAAACATCCATACCTCCCTAAGAAACATCCATACCTCCCTAAGAAACATCCATACCTCCCTAAGAAACATCCATACCTCCCTAAGAAACATCCATACCTCCCTCAGAAACATCCATACCTCCCTAAGAGACTTTGCATTGAAGTCGTAAGCCAGAGCAAGCCTGAAATTCGAATCCTCTCTTGGCTTTGCAGCCGCTTTAAATAACAGTTCATGTCCCCCCTACAGATGTTGTCACTAGAAAGGAAATGAGGATTGATTAACAATATTTTTTCATCTGTAGAAAGTTAGATCCTAACATCACTGCAATAGAAGCAATGGCATTTTTGGCCCAAGAATTCTTTTCGGCATTTGAGACTCTGTGTAACGATGCAATGTCCCCTATACAGGCACTCTTTTCGGTTTTTCTAGATTCTTTTGGTGGATATTCGTTTGACCCTGAAATCCTCAAGGTCCTGTCCCCGTTGTGGGGGTTTGTCGATCGCCGGCGCCTTCGTCTTGGCGGGACTTGCGTCCCCCGGCGTTCTGGACTTCCCCACTCCGGGTCTAGGACTCCGCTTAGCTGGACGGCGCTCTCTCGATCGCGGCCTCTAGGTCTATAAGTATCCGCCCTGGCGCCCATGTTTAAGTCAGTCTAAATACATTAACTATCTCCTGATACGGATCCCTAGAGCTTCACATATTTTACTCTGGAAGTTGCCATCACTAAACTCCGCACGTGCGCAGTCACGTGATATGATCACTCTAACTGTGCTGCACGCGTTTTTTCTATTTTCACGTGATTTAACACGTGCTTTGCAAAAGTCGAAAATTGTACATGGCATGTGCGAGACTCTCTGGACAACTTCCCGAGGATGGACGTGCTTAATTTGTTCTCCATGTTGTAAATTTTATAGATATATTTAATCAGGGATATATTTTGAACATCAAAGACCTGAAGACATTTTGGGTTTTTTCGTCCAGATATTTTCTTTTTTTAAATTTTATGCCTGCCGAAAAGATTTCGTACCGTCGGTGTGATTTTTGGGGGATTTGCAAACTGTCATTTCTGTAAATCCCAAATTGACCGCTTTGCTGTAAAATGCTCTCTGGTACAAAAAAGCTAAAAGGAATATATCGGTTGCGGAGTGGGGCTTGGAATATAGACAGTAGTGGCCATTGCGAGCAATATGGCTGCACGACTCATTCGCTAAATAGTGAATAATTGACATGATGAACGAACAACTACATGTAATCGACAAGGAGGAAAGCTTTCAAGAACGGCAAATAAAAGCTTTTTATGTAAAATTTCTGGTGCAAAAGTCTAAAACCCCAAGGGATCGATACCTGAGGAAGACTGTGTGTTGAGGCACTTATAGCCCGAGGGACCTGTGTCCAGCGGGGGCAGAATTTATCCTCGAAGGCAATACCTCCCTGATAGAAGTACGTACTGAAGCACTCAACAACTTGCCTACACACCCAACACTCAGTCATCCTGGCAACTTCATATATAGCTCCATATCTAAGACTTTCGACCAAGCTTCAGTTGACCCGCCTTGACCATAGAGCCAGTCACATGATATGCCTGAATGTTAAGTCGCAAATTGGCACTGCTCTTGATCCTTGTTGCCAAGGGAACTCATTGCAGCGACGTTAGTACCTCTCTTAAAAAAAACTTCTGATTCTAAAAGATAAGTCAACTCTGGACGCAACTTTGTCAAGGCGATTCAGTTAAGGCCGCCATAGCAGAAATATCTGAGAAGCTGAAAAAAGACCGGGCCTTTCTCGCCCATCAGGCCGACGACCTTATTTGCGATGGTTCCCTTATCCATAAAACGGTGAGCTACTAACTACTTGCTTGGGAAACCAGAAAGTAAAGCCACGTAGCCTCACAGCTGTCCAGGAACTCCAGATGTTTCTAAAGTCCGAACTCTTCCTCCTCCGCCCTATTGGAGGATGATATCACGGGGAAGTTTGATTGCCGTGAGAAGGTGGGCTTGGCAGAAGTTGGCGAGTAAATTTCCGTACAAAGAAAACAAGAAGCTCAGCCCTGTCCATCAACATCCAAGGCCAGTCGGACACCAAAAAGAAAAAGTAAAACGAAAAAAAGAAACCAAAAAGCAAATAAATAACCGCTCAAACACGGCCGATTGAGTGTCAAAGACTCAGACAATCGTTAAAATCGCAAATGCTGGAACCAACACTGTCAGCTGAGGGCAGAGAGACTCGGGGTACGTATAGTTCAAGCAAGAGTATTCTTGGCCGAGCCACTCAAAGCATGCCATCATTTATTTTGTACCTGTTCCTATATTGCGAGGTTGAATCCAAACAATTGCAATTCACAGTCTCACCCTACGGGATCTAACAACTACTCAGTTCATATCTTAGGGAGTCTAAGTTGCCACTAAATAAGATAACTCCTTTCTATGTACTGACTCACTTAAACAATTGCCTTAATGCTCACCTGTTATTGAGCACTAAATGTATTTTGTTTTTGCTTATTTGGCAGAATCACCAGGAATCCCGAGTTTTTCGTAATGATTCCACAGGTATCAAGGTTGCCCGACGATTTTCTTTTTTATTTATTTATTTTTTGAGAACAACCAAGATTATGCAAGTCTGTTTCAAGAAGTGATTCTTTGGTTTGTATTCCATTTGGAACTGGACCTCGCAGTTATTCCTACAGAAGTGCGGCAGTAGTTTCAGGATCACGAGCATGCCTGAGACAGATAGTGCACTGCAGCCGATTACGCATATCACTCTTGCGGTCAGTGGATTTGAAATTTTTAGCCAAAAATTTTTGAGATTTTTCCCGTCCTTGTAAAACTTCCGAGTGCCTCCCTTATTACGAGTTGATCTACACAGTGATTCGCGTTTCTCCCCCTTTGCATGGAAACCCGCTAATTGGGCCTTTTCTAAATCTTCCAGGTAATGAATCATGGGCTGCTTGGCCATTTTTCTGAGATACCGTAAGCTCCGCGAAACTAGTAATACCCCCTCCCCCCTCTGAGTATTAAGGACAAAGGCTACAATTTTCACAACTTCTACCCCTTCGAGAATCATTCGATTCTTGTTTTTTTCTGACCATAACGAAGGTTGAATTATTTAAATCTCTGTTTGAAATCAATTTCTTCAAATGGGTCAGAGGTATTGATGCTAGAAGTAGTGATACACTTTATTTAACTCTCTCATTATTTTTGGACAATGAAATTCCCATTTCCATCTCCTTTCGTTTCGTAAGTTAAAAATTCAGCATGAAATTCCAGTACCAGAACTAATCAGTGAGAATTGCATCACTAGATGAAACTAAATTGCTCCTTTTGAAATTATAATATTTCCGAATTAAACAACATACCCTGAATTATTTCCCTTCCGATAATTATTGACGTATGAAATCGGGTGTTTCACCTAGGTTCCAGCGCTGGAAGTTATGCTCTTTGGAACACAGTGAAATTTATCTCTTTACCGCAGTATTTTTCTTGTTTTCCCAATAGAGAACATCATGATGAGACCAACAACTTTATGAGATTCCAAAACGTTACTTCTTCGAGGTTATAGAGTATATATTTTTCTTGGCAATTACAAACAGCAATTGAATTCTTTCACTTGAAAATCGAAGTGCTATTAAAACATCTCTTGACTGTTTGTCAAAGGAATCCTTGCTTGCATTTTTGAAATCTGTAAGGTCATCAATAGCTTAAAAATACTGAATGAAGAGTAGAAGAATAAGATTGTGCTCGAAATATTGACCAATAGTGAAGTCAGTCAGTCAATTAGAAAATACGCAATCGCCCGATAGAAACTTTAGCCGAAACTGAGTACACGGTAGTCATGAGAGAGAGGAAAAATAAGTGAATGATTTTTCCGATGTGTTTATTTTACCTTGTAAAAATTAAATGCGAATGGTTATGCGTAATACAATCAGTCTTTATATTCTTCCGTTCTTATTACCCCAGAGTATTTGCATCATCTTCTATTAGTTAGCATATGGATTTGCAAATCACACTCGGGTGATTTTGTTATCCTTCCACAGGTGGAACGGTGGATCTGCAGCCGCCAGCGATCTACATTCTGTTTTTCGATATGGTAAGGAGCAGAGCTCATAATTATCGGCACACTTATGGTATTATGAAATTGGGATATGTATGTTAGATTTTTTTTGAAGATTACGATCTCCATCACTGAACAATATCTCCCTTGGGTGTTGTTAGTTGCAATTGAATTTCATAAAAGAGCTCGAAAGAATCTTTATTTTTGGTCTATCTGTGCCGGGGGTCATTTACTTATCCGAAAGGTGAAAACAAATTTTATCGTGAAATCTTCTTTCAATATTCAACACAACTTTGTTTCCAAAAAGCATGTCACTGAGTGCAATCTATTCCATTGACCCCAACCACGGAGTCCTGCCAGAATGTGCACTGGAGCAAGTACATTGGAACAATATGAGATACACAGAAATGCAACCACCGCTTTTATGCACAAGAGTAAACACTGGGCCGTCGAAATATGAGGAAATATATTCACCGAGCCAATTTGAATCGACTAACACAGAACAGCACCAGGATTCTCACCAGAAAAATGAATGCACTCACCTGCTTTGCCAGAGCATGATGGATTCTACACCACCAAAAAGTGGCCTGATCAGAGAATGTGAGCCATTCGATCACGATATAAATCTGACAAGGCCTATTGTGTACGGAAGTGGAACTCCAATATCTCCATCAAGCGATTTAGTTCCCTGTGATTCAAGCATATTAATCTGTTCAGCTTATAGATATTTACCCTCTGCAAGTACTGCTATTCAGTATCACAGATTGGGACTCAAGTACTTGAGTTTTGGATACTCTCTGCCCTCAGAAATTGATGGTGCTATGGTATCAAACAATAGATACCCAATTATTCGTCGGCCGATCAATATCATGGTAACCGGATCTAAATCTGTTTACCACTTTCAGTCTCAAAATCAAACATACATTAATATTGAATTGAAGATAGATGGAGGGACTCTCGACGAAATTTTGAAATACCCTTGGAGGGACCATGAGTTACGACATGGTAGGCGGATTGTGAGGATTGAGAGGGTTCAGAATGGCTCCTTTTTACAGGCCTACTTTGTGGTCACTCAGACACCAACTAGTTCAAGTAGAACAACTCATCGTGAGAATTCAAATTATTTAGAGGTGTCATGTATTCGGTTTGATCATATAAATGGCTATACAGCTAATTTCTTTTTAACCTCAGTTGACGTTATTCAAATAGTTGAATTCTTAGTGGGACGTAATAATAAATTGGCTCCACCTTTGAAGTGGAAGGAGAGAGGCCGGATTCGATCCAACTTGGCTCCTTTGTGGTTCAAGAATTGGTCGGACTTGGGACCAATGCATCTGCATTTTGAAAATCAAATTCGAAGATACAACTCCCGAAATCCTCATTCAAGTTTGAAATGCATGAGGCTATTGCGGTGGGAGAATTTGGAGTTTGCATTGAGGAAGGCAATGCTGTTCTATTGTACGTGTGTACCAGCAGAATCCAGTCAACAATAGGGTAGCGTTCCATATAGTGCGTTGAATGTTAGGAGTTTGAGAGAACATTGAAAAATCTAATAAAATGATATTTATCAGATGGGAAATAGAGATCACTTTGCTGCCTACCAGTGTATATTACTAAATTTACCATGAGTTTCCCGATCGAACAGCCAGTATCAAATTCTCTTCGATTATTTTCGCAGTTTGGTCTGTGAGATAGTACAAAAAAATTTATATTCAATCAAGTTTAGCAAACGATACTAAGAGGAGTGAGAGAAGTGAGGATGACTCAACAAGGGTAGTTGGTTGACTGGTAAAATGTCTCGCGAACTCTAACTTACGAGGGAGGAGCCCCGTCCAATATTATTTTTTAAGAGAAAATGATACCACATGTCCTAACAAATATAATAAATGAAACACTCAATAACAAAATCAGCTGACTGGTTTGTTATGCTTCCCCCGTAGACTTATGATAATCAAAAATTCAAGATTTCACCAGGAGAGTCCCAACATCAATCCTTGCAATTTCATGTGAAATTTAGTAAATTCTCCGAACAAGAACTACCCAAATAATTCTTAAAAATACATCGGAAGAAGTATTCTCGACTGTATTACACTGTCTCCATTGTAATTTGCCTATGCTTAAAATGGAAATTGGATGAAAAAATTTGAAAATATTGTAATTTCATGGCAAAGGCTGAAAGTATTACCGACGAATTTGAGACTGTGGATTAGGAAGTTGGGCAGGCATTGACAAATTTTGTAATTGGAAATAATTTTCAAATGAAGGACATTGATTTGAGCAAGTAGTTGCTAGGGGATCAAACATTCTTGGGAACGTAACATGCGGAATCTCTGCCGAAGGCTTCTGTGTGAAATTTCGTTTTGTTCGAAGCCATCATATCATCCCTCAGGAAATAGGTGAATTTAGCATAACAAAAAAGTTGACGGGAAAGAATATTCTCATATGCAGAGCACCAGTAACCCTTGTTGCCGATCCATCTGCATTTCCAACCGGATTAGACGAGTGTATGAAACAGTCAGCAAAGCCCTAACTGCAGTTTGCATACTGATCAATTCGGAAAGGTTGGCAACTATACCTGAAAATTAACCTGTAGACTTGTGACCTCTCTCTACCCTTGGGTGAATGTCATTATGGTAGCATGTTTTAGTCCTTCAACAGTCCAAAGTGACAATTTACGATCAGTTTATTAGTGTTAAGCTTAACACAAAGAGCATACGCTTGTGGTATTTTTAGGTTACTGGTATGAGATAACAACATCAAATCGAGAGAGAATAGAATGACTCACTGCTGTAGTGAGATTTACTTATACTTGCATCTTTGGTGAATATGCCTTGCTGAGATGGAAATGAAATGTTTGTTCTAAGATAATCGGAATAGACAGATCAGAGATATCATACCCTCTTGGTATTTACTCAACAACAATTGTTCCCTCAGGTAATGAAAGTCTCAAACGTTCTAGAACCGTATGTGCCTGTAATTATCACCCAGATTTTGAATTGGATGCTCTTGGTCACGACGCCCGGATCGGTGGTGACTTCACGAATCAACCTCTGGGGTATCGTTGAATATGTGCTTGCAAGCCTGTAAGACTGTGAATCATTATGGTTAGACTTTTTGGATAGGTGGAATGAGCGGGACCAAAGTGTAAAGCAGGTTTGCCACCTAATTCGTTTACTCCCAAAACCTGAAGTTTTGGTTACTATCACTGATTCTCACTCCAAAATAATTTCGTTGCCTGCAGTTCGCATGTATGTTAAACTAAATATCCGTCTGCAGGATTTACACCGAGTTGAGAGATACAAGTGTTGTAGTATATTCTCTCAAGTTGGGAAAGCTTTAGGACAGATCAGTTTAGTGAATTGATTGATGTCCTATAGCGTCAAAACCCAGAATATATATATCCGTTCTCAGTAGAGCAGAGCAATCATCTGGACAGCAGGAGTTGCTCTGACATCACGGTGATGTAACTCCCACGTGTATTCTTACCATCACAGCAAGCATACAACAATGTAGTCACGCTGTACCAAAGGTAATATGGTTACAGCTGCCTTTGAGATGTATCAACTGTCCTGATGAATTACTAGGTGCTTGCTGACAACACACATAACCATAATGTCTTGTATATTGTATTGCACTGCATAATCCATCTCAGCAATGTAGCCCGAACCTGAGGGATTTATACAGAGATCTACTATACATACAACCAATCAGGTTTGACTTCTTAAACTACGAAGTGGGTTCTGATCCTCATCCTCAAGATAGGGGCTAATATTTTTTTTGGTGGACTATTGACAAGATTGATACTTCGGATGTGGGGCGATTTGATGTTGTGAGTGTATTTCTTTACGTAGTACCAGATAATGTTGCGAGGAATATGAAAACTCAAATAGTATGCGCGCATCCAATTCTCTAACGATTCAAAGCACACAAAGTAAGCCTTTGCAAGAGCACCCTCATATGAGGAGGAATTTCACACGAATATCTGTCGTATCTGCAGATGTGCACACAAAATACAACATTGGTGCTCCTGTATTGATCAAGACCCGACCACTATAGGTGTGAAAAAGGTGAAACAGGTGAAACGGGGCTTAATTGTCTCACATTTTTAGATCCGAGTCACTACTGATCTGCTCAGGTCTAATGGCATAATAGCTCAAAGTGATTAATTTCAATAAAATGAAATTCCATTTGAAATATACCTTGAAGCATAGTTTAAGCAAAGAATTGAACTTATGGTTTGGGTTTTTGAGCCTAAAGATAGCAACTTTAATACTAGTCCAATCTGTCCTTATGATTTACCGTCACGAGAAGAACATATTCACGATATTCTTCTCTTGAAAAGTAGTAAATAAATAAGTTTGAGAATTAGGAATCAATTTGGATGTTTTTTTATGTATGCAGATGGCTTTCCATGTAATTTTGATGATCATTCCTTGTAGGTTTCACAAGGAACTGTGAAACATCCAGTCCCTGTGAGAAATACCTAAATGAAACACCCAAATGAAACTCTTTATGAGCTCTTGGTATTTAATGTGAGCAAATTTCCTATGAGTTGGAGTTTAATATCACAAAAAACAATGAACCAATTGCTCTTAGTATTAGGGTGCATGATTCCCGTGGTGCTCGCAGGAGAGGAATATATAACAATGTGTGTACTGGGAGTAACAAATCTTGACTTCCCTTATGGTGTGATAAGCTGGGCATGTTCAGGGAAATACACACAACAGCTACACTATTGCATGGATATTGCTATTGCAACCCAGTCATATACTTCTGCTATAACAACATTTTGGAACGAAACCACAGATTCTATTGAAACGAATACTTTGTTGGAATCTATTTCCTACATGCCATTTTTGACGGGGGGATATTATACTTATGACTTTACAACAACCAGTGCATGTCAGCACTTAGTTGTGCCAACATACTCTGTACTGGTCTCTGATACATTGACGAGCTACTATATTACCAGTTACCTTGCGAAGGAAGTATCAGTTGTGACATCGACTGCTACTAGTACAGCCACAGTGATGTCAGAAGTTTCAGTCCCTGGTAGTGCCACAACTGTTACAGTTCCCACAACATGTCCCGTCGCCAGTGTCGGAACGATCACTGAGGTTCGGACTATAACCGACGTAACTACTGTGATTGAGAGTGTCACCTATAACACTGGAACTGGTGGAGAGTTAACGATTTACACTAGTGGCTCATTACCGGGAACCTCAACATATTTGTCTTGTTTCTAGTGAAGTTTTTCCTTTGTACCTTTTGAATATTTATCTTTTTCAGTGTCAGTAATAGCACGAAGCTCTTAGGAATCGAGACTTGAGTAAAGTTGTATTTTTTTTTTTTTTTCAAACACATTTATTAGGACCTAGACCTATTTTCACTGAGTCTCGATGTGAAAATAAGCTAAAAGTTTCTGTAAGATGCGCTGCCTTCATCATTAGTGTAGCTTACACAGGCTTAAACAAAGGCATCAGCGCTGAGACTAAGTGGATGTTTCCATAGCCGTTCAGTAGGCAGGGTGTGTCCTTGGAAAAGGAGAGTCTGATGAACTTGAATAACTTATTACAATGAAAGCACTGTAAGTAATGGGTTCCATTAAACGTGATATAAACTAATAGTATTCTGGCCTAACATTGAACAACAACATTGTGAATTATTTACAATAGATCAATAGGATTCTCTCTAGGAATTAATTGATTTAGCTTGAAATGGATGTTTACAAACATAACAATCTGGCCTTTCCACTGAAGCTATGCTGGAAGTACGGAATGAATATAAAAAACAACAAGGACTAAATTTATAAAACTGAACATTTGTTTTAGAAAAACTCGACAAACTACAATTAGGAGATGGATTTACTAAATGAGTTTCTACTCATATTTGCGAACGGATTCGCAACATTGGGCATCAATTAAGCAAATCCATTGCTCGATGGTTCTGTTACTCTACTCCACTTCTTCCATTTAATACATTCAGTCCAATTCCTCCTTCACTTGTCATAATTACAACATAACGATGTCCTGTTTCCCTTCACCCTCTTCTTCCTCCCGCCTGCCTATCTTCGTTCTCGAGAGGTTACTCATTAAGTAAAATTCGCCCGATCAGCTTGCGTACAATTGTCCAGAACCTATTATTCACGTGACTTATCACGTGAATCACTACGTGCGCGTCACTTCACCACAAGTGACCTGGCGCCTGAGCCAGAACGTCTTGAGAAGACGTAATCGTCTGTCGAACGACTATGCAGTTGTTCACAGGATCACTCACTTCCTCCCCAGTGTTTGTCCGTCTGGTGTGAAGATGCAACTTTTGGGACTGTAGCAGAAAGCGGTTTCAGCTGCTCTGAATGTGGCAGCTGTCACGAACATTGCCAGAGAAACCATAAGTGTTACGATCGGCAATGGAACATGCCAGCATGCCCCCGAAGCTAATACCGTTTCTGAAACAATTTTCTACTCAATTGGAACTATAGGTCAGTTAAATTTCTATACCAGTGGCCCAACCCCGAAGACTTCAACAGTCACTCTGTGCGGCGAGTCCTACGTACTTTTCCGTGGTAGTAGCAAGTCAATTACTGAACTGATTTTTTTCTCAATTGTTTTCAATCATTTTTTTTTTCAAACACATTTATTGGGACCGAGAAAACATTTTCCTTGGGTCCCGCTGTTACAAGCTAATAGTTTCTATATGATACGCTGCCGTCATCGTTGGGGGCTTTCACCATCCAACTTGGCACTCCGCCTATGACCGGTTAATGGAGATCTCCACCGGTAATAAGGCTCTAGCACATATCACGTATCTACGTTAGGCAGGGAGAGGCGTGCAACGTAGTGCCTCTCATACTGAGCGAAATCAATAATTAAAATAAGATTTCAATGCGGCAAGATCAAAGGTCGATGTACTCAAGTTCATGTCTCACTGGAGTTGTCTCAGTGAAATTTTTTTGATATGTTATAGTGTGGGAACATAGATGGCATGGCCATGGAGCAGGGGAGGAATCTGCAGGTACATAGAGGAAGCAGAAAAATTTCCGGCTTGGGCGTGCTGCCTGAGGAGGTAGAAAAGAAGTAACGGTTGTGATTGAACGAAATGTTATCCTACCGCTAACTCGCAGTATCTTTTCGTCTGGATCTTCTAGTTTCTTCTCAGTACTATAATTTAATGGAGTATGAATAGTGACTCGTTCTAGAACAGCACGGATCTCCTGTTAATAAGTGTTACCATTCAAAATAAAGCAAACAAGTAGTTCTTAAACCGTCTTGTTTTTTTTTTAGTTGTAAATGATTTCTAATTCATTGAGTGACTGTCAATATCAGCGCTCACCATAATCAGCAGATTGTCTTAATTAAGACATCACCGATAAAATCATTCAGTAACATTATACTTCAAGACTCACTCTGGCGGTGGCCTTGACTGCTGGCTGTGTAAGAGTATTGAATTCGAATCAGAATCTTGACTTCATTAGACTCACCTCATTAGAAATATTCTCTGTCCCTCGCAGATGTTACCAATATGCTCCCAGGAAGGCATTCATAGAAATTCAATGGGGGCTCATTATCCAACGATATTATGCTGCTTTAAGTCACATTCAGCTCACCTACATCCATTTGGCTCTTCTGATCATCATTTCTTTATGCCACCACTTAGTAAGAGGATCAATCTGTGGAAATTTATCCTCTGTGAAGGTCCGCAACTTCTCTATGTACGAGTTCCCGATAGCCATTGTTAGAATCTATATAGAGAGTAGTCACTTGTTAGATGGTGAACCTTCTTCTGGTTTTCCCTGGTTCAACAGCTGGGCAAAGCCCTTCTTATATATACTACGGGAGGAGTCGGTGAATGCTAAAAATAGGAAGCTCGTCATAACTACAACAAACAAACAATGCAACAAAACAACAACAACAGCAAAACATTCTGTTTCGCTGTGCTATTAATACTTTGTTGCACTTCACTATTTTTCACTGGCATACAGGAGTATTCCTAATCCTGAATTCCAACACAATCAGCCATCTTATTGAATGCAGGCGTAAATCAGGGAATTACATGGAGATATTCCCTTGTAAAATTTGCCCCATATTTTGCACCTACCACATTCATCTCCCCGATTGTGTCAATCGCCGGGTTCTTATAGTTTCTATCTAGGTGATAATTACACAAACTGACTAGTTACCATGGGAACTTTCTTTTTTCTTTTTTTGAGAATAGCATGTCAAATTTTTATAGGACCTCTGTTGGACTAAGGGACTCTACTTCATGTGATCCAGACGACCAGTGATACCAACTTTTTTAATCATTAGTGAGCTTTTCATATCATCCATTTTGTATGAGAAAGCTACCTTATAACCCGACGGTTCTCAATTTACATTTTTTTTTTTTTTTCAAATAATCATATATTAAATCTAATCGTGTGGGTTTCCCCTAGAATTCTTCAACTTCATCTTTTACAAATCACAATCTAATTTTTTTTTTCAAATAATCATATATTAAATTCTAATCGTGTGGGTTTCCCCTAGAATTCAACTTCATCTGTTTCTTCTTGAGTTTGTCGCGTAGCTATCATTACACATGGCTCTCACTTCATGCACTAAGCTTGCCTTCTCCGGGGAACGGAAGCCCAACCCCTTTGTTGGCTCCACAACAAACTCGCCTAGACGCAGACTAGTAATGGGTGGCAATGAAGTATCTAAATGCAACTGTAATAAAAGAGCCCATCAGTTTATAAAATTCCTCAGATATCACACTTGAAGTTCGAATTTGATTGTAAATTCCGCGAACATAAAATTTAGAAAATAAAGGATTGTTACAGAAAAATCGGAATTCGCCTTTCAGGTCGCCAAATTTCTAAATTTGTTCCTGCTCATATATTTCTATGGAGTCACAGTGTTAGGAACTAATTATGCTATTCAAACTTCGAGAGGTTGCCCATTTAGGCAGTCCCACTCATTTAACGTGCCAAGTACAATTGTGGAGATTTTGCACGGCACGTGATAGATCACGTGTACACGAAGGCACGTTCAGGAGTTGGTTCGAAACGTTACATCACGTGAGTCAGCACGTGCTGGGACTACCGCACTAGCGGCTTATACAATCTCGAACATTAGAAGTCCTCTCATAGGTCGTATATCTCAAGGATGTACGCAAATAGGAGCAGCCTTTCAAAGTTTGTCATCTTTGCTCGAAAACATTGTGACGGAGGAGTAGGAGTTTCATGACACCAAAGAGTAACCCGTTGGAGGAGACATCTCCTGGAAGTGCCATCAATCTGAAAGAGATCGTGACCTGGATAGGATTATTCACCTGAAAATCTTCGCAAGCCCCTAAAAAAGGTGAACCTTCACGTGAGTCTGATAACACGCCCTCGGCGCCGAAATTCGTACTTTCAGTATAACCCCATTGGATAAACCAACTCCGCTTCCAGCCTCATCTTTGACCAATCTTAGAACGCACCTCGGATGAAGTTCGCTGTTTGTTATTTTGAGTCAACTAAGTTCTTTCGAACGAATGCGCACATTTCTCTATCCAACACAGAGTTTAATAAAAACGCAAGATAGCCGCACTGCCTAGGTGAACGACACGCATTCTTTTTTCTAGATCTGATCCCTTTTACTAGATCTGATCCCTTTTACTGGATCTTGAATCACAAGCGCGTGTAATTTACCTGATTGGTGCATCAATTGAAGACACATCCATACCTCCGTGTGAAATTTTGCTGGTGTTTTCTTACTGAAGAAGTTCTGTCAGAACTAACGTTAGTACTTGATTGTCTGCTGGGCGGTGGAATACGCCACAAGCGCAAATATTCGCCGCAGACCTTGTACACGCCATAACAATAGACGGAGAGCGTGACCTTCTATATAGATTCTGTCATCAACCTCCCCAACTCACTTCGTGACTTGGAAAGGACTATTCACCCTAAGAAACACCGAAACCCGGTCTTAGGAGTGATCCCCGGCGGGAATAAGGAACCCCACTCTGGTTCTGGCATTCACATAATGTCTCCCGCGAGGTATAAAAATGGGCCTTTGGCCCTCCTGTTGAACCAGGGAAAACTAAAAGAAGGTTCTCCATCTACAAGTGACTACACTCTATATACATATTCTTACAATGGCTATCGGGAACTCGTATATATAGAGGACTTCACAGAGGATAAATCTCAACACTAAGATCTTGGAAATGACTATTCCACCCTAAGAAGAACTAGAAATTCTTGGACATTCCAATGATGTCGTCGTGCCTGCAATGGAGCCTGTGGTGTATTTTGTAATAGCGCCATCTGAACCCTTACAAACAGACTCTGTGACTGTCGAAGTATTAATTGATGGAACATAATATGTCAGGTAAAAATCCTGTATAGCAAAAACATACGAGCCTAAACAGGCGTAGCCATAATTTATGAATTCACTAACACCTGAACAAGAATAAGCAATAGCGATATTAGCATAGTTTGGACCAGTATAGTACCTTGTGGAAGTTGAAACAATTGACAGATACGAATCTAGCGTCCAAGTCAGCGTTGTGATATACGTCTTTCGGGTTAATATCGTAAGTTCAGTGGCTGGAATATTATAGCTATAGGTCCTCGTTGTTGAGCATTTTGGAACAGACATAATTACCCCAACCCGTTCAGTACTAGTAGGACACAACAATGCAACACCATCAGGTGTCCTTGTTTGGAGGGTGGTGCTAGCAGCATGCACGAGAACAACAGAAAGAGTCGCCCAAAACACAAATAAAATAGAAGCCATTTTTGTGGACAAAGACTAAAGGAAGTCGAATTCTGGTGGCTATTAATCCTTTCTCGCAAAATCTAAGATGCACTCTGTTGCCGCCATGTACATTGTAGATCCTTAAAGCTGGTGCCGAGGTGCATTCCAAGCATTGCAGCCTCGGAGTAGACTCGTGCGAGGTAAAAATAACGGATCAAAAAGAAGAGTAGTATTAAGTCTGCATCCGGAATCTGTTCATCCTCATCACACTACCAGTCTAGTTTTCACCTAGTTCTTCTCTGATAATGAGAAACACGCACAGCTATTTTATTGTTGGTCACGAAACAACAGATACTCTGCCCCTATACTAAGGTTTCCTTTGGAGAATTTTACTAAAGTGGAATTCCCATATCTTGTACTCGCTTCCTAGTCTCATGATAAGCAGGAAGTTCAATGTCCTGCTTTCAAGACACCCGAGAGTGAATATAGCATCTCGTTAGTTTTGTTAGACTTTATATCCTGTAGGCAGGATTACAGTTGGTGAGAGAGAAGGTGTGGTCTATGTATTATCTCTCAGTAGGAGGAAAGCTTTGTAAGAAACAATAGTAGTAGTAACTGTAATGCGTAAAACCTCCTGATTGGCTATTTATATTGGTGTCCACAGGATCTGGGCACCCTGATTGGTCGCCTATATAGTACAGCAGATCTTGTGTGTTGTAACACCAGTACATCAGGTCTGTGCAGTCTCACAGGTGGTACTGTCTAGTTCCAACAAGTTTCATGTCTTGCACATAAATTCTATGAACCATCCATACCTCTCTAAGTTCACCAGTGTGAGAAAGGGAAATATAAGGCGATGAAAAATTTTGCATTAATGGACCCCCAGCTGAGACGATGAACATCTTTATCAAATATAACACGCCGTAGCTTCATTGCGATTTTCTCACGGATCTAAGTAATGATTCGAAGATATCATTATAGACGCTGAATAGACAGTAGAGAATAAAAGGCTCAAAACTTGTTACGCTCAATAAATTAGCACGACTGTACATACTCAGAAACAGTTTCTCTCTCAACACAACGCCCGAGATCTATATCGCAAATGCCATTAAATTAGTACCAGAGGTATACGAGAGTGTTTTTTTTTTTCAAGAATTAGTTTGAACCAAGATTTGTGGGCAGTAAAGGTGATTCTACCAAATGATCTTTTAGTTTCTTTATCAAAGGTATGAAAGTTAACAAAATACGTCATTGCTACTTCTTTGATTGAATCTTCGGAGCAGAACTTTTTATTTTGCAACGGGCTGCGTCTCATAGATCAAGTCGACATCCAAAAGATCGATGGAGATGGGAATACGCCTCTTATTGTACTGCAACTGCATGATGTCGTTCGCTCTTGTAGCTGTAGTAACAAGGCACACATCTCCAGCCCGCCTAAAAATCGAAATGCGAATCAAACCCAGCTCTCGGAATTTCTGGTGTCGTGTGAGCCCTGAATATCATTTGGGCATGCTGCTTCTTGGATAAGATGTTAACCGCAGTTTCTGCGTACTTAGTATCAAATTTTCACAGAGGCAACATTGGAATAAGATGCATAGTGCTGGTGAATTTATGGGCAGGGCATGAATATCACTAGGTACTCTATGCAGATGATTGAACTTGCCGCATATCATGAAACGTGTGGAGGTGGTTCATGCAGTATAATACAGTTGTTGGAACTAGACAGTACCACCTGTGAGATTGCACAGACCTGATGTACTGGTGTTATAACACACAGGATCTGCTGTACTATATAGGCCACCAATCAGGGTGCCCAGATCCTGTGTACACCAATATAAATAGCCAAGTAGGAAGTCTTATGCGGTACAGTTACAACAACTATCGTTTCTTATAAAGCTTTCCTCCTACTGAAATATAATAGATAGACCACACCTTCTCTCTCATCAACTGTAATCCTGCCTACAGGATATAAAGTCTAACAACAGTGAGATACTAGAGAGTTATGTACACACCTCTCTATGAAAGAGCAACTATATCAACATTACCTACTGGGTTACTAAGAATGTACAGAGCTCAGATAAGAATCTGGGACTCGTGTACGCTATACATAGTTGGTGTTGAAGGGAACTAATTCTATGAAAGTGGAATTAGTTAGCCCTATTGGTTTTGTGTAACTCCGATACCCGTGAGGGGAACTCGGAGTTAAGCTTCTCTGTTTCCTTCTTGGTAGAAATGAGGGGACGGGATAGTGGAGCGATCATTTAGTTTAATATTCGATGACTTTGGCACTAAATCCAAGACCATATTCAGGTTCGGATAGGGTGGCAAGCCTAAAGGCCTGATCCCACATCAGAGCTTCCATTCCACTCTAGATTTTTCTATCTCCGCATGATTCATCTTGTCAATCATGCAAAGGAATACTATAGAACCATCAAATTCATCAGATAGATCACCTGATCTTGTTAGAAGGATGAGTAGTAGTGCACATGATATAGCACTGCACAGTATATCTCGAGTGTAAAATTCCTGCAGAGTGATACAAAAGGAGTAACAAGACTAAGAACTGTCTCCCGTCAGATTTAGGTCTCTAGCACACCCAATATTTGCAGCATCGCTTATTCTTCACTACTCATTAGTTTGTCATCTGTTCTGATGCTAGCCAGGGTAATATGTGGTAAGAACGCTACTTGAAAGTACAGGAATGGGTTGGAATAGAGCGATCGATAATAATGGGTGATATTCCGTATCACATACCCAAAAGTAGTGGCAATGTTATTTCGGGCAGGATCAGATACTGTATGGAAAATTTGTTTGTTGTGGTTCGTGGGTTGAAAGAAGAAAGGGAAAGAATACTTCGGGTAGTCAGGAAAGCACTGCTAACTCTCTCAAGTAACTCCCTTGCTGAATCTTGGTCAGTATTCTTGAATTTAGCTTGAAATTGAGTATACTCAGTGTCCTTATATATGAGAGCTTCAATGGATCCAAGAGTTTCATGTTGCTATTCATAGTAACTCCCAAATCAGGGTTGTAAAACTTCGTTAGACACCCTTGTGGGTATTGAAACCTGAAGGGATATAGTTGGTGTTGGCCCTTTACATCATGGGAGAGATGATTTTCAATCAAGGAGTGGGATGACTGCATTCCTGGTTGCCGGCCAAAATTAAATTGCACCTCATTTGGCCGGGATGGAATATCTGTTGAATCTGCGTCAATTAGAACGGAAGTTCGAAAGAAGGCAGAAAAGGGTCGGGAACCGAGTGGAAACATCCTGAATTTACATTGAAATCGTGAGGCTGAGCAAGTTTGATATTGATGTTCTTTTTTGGCTTTGTAGCTGCTCTCAAGAACAATTCTTTCCGCCCCTAAATCTCCGCACTTGTGAATTTGGATGTGGGAAATACCCATACAAATTCGCTTCGGGATGGTCGATATAATTACATGAAGATGTCTGTCACTATAGAGGAGTTAGGGATTGATCAACAATATCTCTTCATCTGCAACAAGTCGATCAAACTTTGTACCACTCAGCCGCATCTCCGTTTCCTCTAGAGCTTGCTAGTTTTTTTGTTTCACACTGGGATTGCTTGTCAATTGGATTTGATTCTCGTAGGTCACCGATCATGTCGTTGTAGTTCTATTCGCTCACAAAAACCTCCAGCAACTCAAATACGTTCATATGTATCCTTGAAAAGAGCAAAATGAAGTGGAAGCTTTCAGACAACACTACTGGCAAGAGTTGATGAATGTGCATTAACTACGGATTAAGCTTGAATTGTGATAATTAAGAGATATTCCAGATGTGAAATTGTAAGGTTTATTCAGATTATAACACAAATCACGGCCTTTTGGCGGGTATTTACATTTCGCCATTCGAGATTGTAAGTCGCTATCACTAAGGCTCTGCACGTGCTTACTCACGTGTATCAAAAAAAATGGTTGGGCTGACTTCTTTGTCACGTGATTTGTCACCCATCTCGTAGATCTGGACAATTAGCATTTGAATCGTTGAGCCCGCGAAACTCCTCTAATGGGCAACCTCTCGAAGTTGGAGAGGCGTGATTGGTTCCCAATACTATGATTCTAGTTTTATAGGCAGTTAAATACTTAGAAAGTTGATAACCTGAATGGCAGCCTTCGTTTTTTCTCCACACTGATCTTCAATTTCATAAACTTTGTGCTCACATTTGTGACATTTGCGGAATTTGGAAATTATCATTCCTGTAAACATCAAATTGAGAACCGTTATGAAAAGTTTTCCTATCCAAAATGAATGATATTGAAAGCTCATTATTGAAGGATTCAAAGAGCTAGTATGATTCTTTTAAGTGCATGTAACAAAGATGCATTCTATAGCCAATGAGCTATTCACTATTCGCACAGCAGACCGAAATGAGTAGGTCAGTTGCTGAGTGGGCCTGATTTATGTTGCAGTGGCCACTACTGGCATTTAAGCTACGCAGATTGAAGATTACGGACTTGAGGAAAGATCAATGTTTGTATGTATTGTCTCCCGACAAGGAGGAAAACTTTTAATAGCAGCGGGTACCAGTATTTTACCAAAACAGTACTGGTATAGTAATACAAAGCTCTAAATTACATATACTTTGAGAAATCTGTGTATTTTGACTGGCTTCAATAAGTGTACAGAAACCGATATTGGCAACCCGAAAGCTCCCTGTCCAGTGGGGTTAGTTCATCCTTGATATGGAGCTCTCATATTAACTACTATTCTGAGATGAGGGGATGACACCAAGGTGGTCTAACAACCAGCAAAAAGTCTAAATCCGGAGAAGTGTTCCAAACGAACAATTCCGGGGGATGGTGCAGGCAGTATGCTGGTGACTGTCAAACAGAAGTCCAACAGATGGAGATAAAACCATTAAAGAGTTCAGGGGCTATTGAATATCCACCAAAAGACAAAAACCAAATAAATTGGGTGCGTGCAGAAACAGCATCGTCACACATTCAAAATTTCAGCTTATCCTCACATCAATTCATTTGTGGTCTCCAAGTAATAATTTTATAAAGTGCGATACTCAATGTGGCCCAAGGAACCAAAAACTTTGATCAAAGAACACAATAACGCTATACCAACGGGATTGCCTTGTACAGCAGCTCGGTTTAATGGCTGCAGCTATATTGAAGTGTCGGTTGTTCTGAGTGAGCCCATCACGTTAACTGTGACTCCCAATATAGCAGGTCTTCAGGTGGTTTGGTATCCCATCAGCTGGAGACACTGACTGTGAACTAGCTACCTTGGCTGAAATTTTCTCTCTTATAATGATTTTTCGATAAAATTTAATAATTCTATTAACATTCGTTGACTACCTGTTGCTGTGAAGCAAGGGGTATTCTTAATAGGCGATTTTGGCATTCAAAAGGTGCTCAAATAAGCTGGTACGCTTTCATTCAAGCGACGAGAAATGCTACTAGCTGGCTCTGAATTTTCATCATTCTTCATGTTTAAAATATCCGTGTATACAAAATATTGGGTATGACCAATGAGGTGTTCTACCTTCTTCCCCAATGGCATTTGCCGTTTATGGTATTCAATTATTTTCGTCGGAGAGCTGAGGTATTTGAAAAAAAAGTAGGCCTTGGGGGAAGCTTTGATCTAATTCACTTTACCTAGATTCTTAGATGGAATCATGCAAAACTGTTACTCCCTAGCTTCTTGCTTTGCGAGAAAGATTCTCATTGTCTTAAATGAAAGAGCCCTGGTTGTAGTCACCAAAAACCTCACCATCAATCTTCTCCTCTGAGCTCGAAAGAGATCATAAACATGGAAACCATTTACACAAAGGCTCGAATTTCATGAAAATTTGGGTAGAAATGTGAGACGAGACTTGCAGAATTCTCCGCTGATCGTTAGCAGATTATTCTTTGTTGTTCAGATCCGTACCTCCCATTAGATTTAACTTTGTGCAAACCCAACTCGGATTTGATTGTAAAGAAATTTCTGAAATTTCATGTGCTTCATCGTGAAGGCCCTGGCAACCATTTCATTTTTTCGAGCTGATCCTCATGACTGTCGAATGGAGTGCTAAGGGTGTTTAATTGGGGGTCTACAATAACGATCAAGAAATTGATAGTACGCCTGCAGGTGTGATGTCTATTTGGCTCCTGGCACAGAGCCAAATTTTGAATGATCGACCGAATTCAATAGCTCAAGATGAGGAAAATGTAAAAGATAGAAATGAAAACACCTTTTAACAGCAATTGACTATTCAAGCTCATAAGACCTCACTTGATGAAATAGTTTGTAAGGATATCATTCAATGAAGTGGGAGGCGGTATGATTCGAGCGAAGCACTGCTCCTAAGAGCATGCGCACTTTTCATCTGGAATTGATGGTGAAATGGCAGATATTCGAGATGAAACAAGTGCTCATAAAGCCATTTTTCCTTGAAAAAAAAAGTAATATTTTGGGACATTCTACATTGTTGAAGTGAATCTGTCCACTCGGAGGTGACCTTCTGGAATTGGAAGATACATTCAAAGTCATCCAACTATATAAACAACAAAATTTGCCGTTTGTGCTGATCATAATTAAGCAATGAAGTTCACTCCGCTTTCAATTCTTTGCGTGCTTGTTTTTACTTTGTTGAGGTCTGTTAAAGCTGACAGTCTCACTGTGTATTGTGCGCTGCCTGTGCTAGAGACAAGAACTTTAAGTTTCTGTGGGTATTCCACGAAATGGAGTGTGTTTCCTGGTATTGATGGGTATAACTATCTTGTTAACGGAGCTTCGCTCACAACATTGCTCTGGGACAGTGATTATGTATCCATAACTCTGAGCGTCGGCACTATATCTACATCAGCTTACGAAGCATACGGATTTTATGGATTATGTACTTCAGCTAAAATTGCAGTATGTGCATCTACAAAACAAGTTTTCTCCGCTTTAGTTACATATTATACGGTGTACACGCCGACTGCTGGTCTAGTGACGATTCCTCGTTTGACTACTACAACAGAAACAGAAACAGTCACAACCACATCGACGGAGCCAGCTGATACTGTCACAGTTACAACCACAACAGCGGAGCCAGCTGATACTGTCACGGTCACAGATGACCAAACGTGCCCTCTGATGCTGACAACAACTGAATTTGTGTCATATTTTGTGGGAAGTACCGGTGAACTAACAATCTTCACGTCAGGCCCATATCCGGGAACATCGACATACACCACTTGTTTATCAGTCTAATGGTCACCTAGGCAGTTGTCAATTACACCTACTATTTTATCTTTTGTTTGCTTTTTTAAATACAATGTTCTTTTTCTTCAAATGTTATTCGCTAATTTATGTGAAGGGTAGATTTAGTTACAACTCTGTCGAGAATTCTCCCCCACAGGGTTCCGTATATTCCTCATGCTTTTATCATTTGTACCTATGTCACTTTCGATAATCCTCTCTAATATAGGTTCTAAATGGAGCCGGTTTGTTCTGTAATTCCTAGGACCACTAATTGAGAAAGTTGTCAAACTTATACGTTTGTTTGCGACTCAATTATTGTTCTTGATTACGGAAGTATTATTTACACGTTTCTTGTACGGCGGTCAAACAAATAGCACACATTCAGCCAAAAGGTTATTCAGCTTCAAAAAGGGCAATTACATGCTCTTTAGAATTGTTTTCCCAGGACAGGGTATTTGTTCTCGATACAAAGAGGAATCCTATTGCCGGTATAGCAATCTTATCGTGGTACCTCATTCTTATCAAGATGGAATAAGCCATCTTACGACTAAGATCTGTTAGAAGAAGTCTCGGTGAACAAAAGGATCATGGTCTTTTTTCTGACTTCGGTTGCAGCTGCTAGAGAATAGCGGCCAATCATTCTGCGCCTAATTTTGAGTTGGCTTTGTCATTACAAGATACCCTATTGTTGGCCAAATTCTGGTCTAAGCTCAAGGAAACTGCTTTTTTCTCTTTTCTCCTAATTGCTGGTACATTTGGGGTAGACATATCCACCATAGTCAACCTCTTGAGGTCTTTGACTGTAAGGGAGCAAGGAAATGATACATAAGAACCAGGATGAATGGGAATACCTCACTTTCTCTGTGTAGCAGACAAAAGAGACACACAAGTCAGAAAATAGCAAGTATACATGTGCAATTGATTGGTATTGGATGCGATATAGATTTGAGGTCTTTTGTCTCAATCGCTTATGGCCTTGTGAGAGAAGGATGGGTGACATATTCTTGTTTGCGCTACTACATCTCCAACTTTTTGAGCTCTGGCTTACAAGAGGTTAGCTGTGTCATATTTCATTTCGATTTTGAAATAAGGATTTCTTTCATGCACCCTTTCTTTGTGAGCACATGACTTCACAAACATATATATAACCATAATAGGCTCAAAAACTGGGTATCAATATAATGAAGGGCCAGGTGCTTCTTTATAAGAAAATGGGAAGTACGAGTATGGCATGTACACCTTCAAGACAAGGTTTTCTTGCAATCCGATAGCGACATCTTCATATGTGTGCTCTACTCCCCATTAGCCAAATGTTGAATGAGTGTTTCGTTGAATCTAACTAAGCGGTGACAAGATTGGCCCTCTGCTGTAAAGATTTGTCTGAATTTTTGCTCTAGACATATGACTCTTCCTGTTTCATAACGTCCAAAAAAAGACGAGAAAAGGGAGGACAATCATAATTAAACGTGATAGTGCTCTCTCGCCCTCATGAATTCTAAAATGCCTGTTTATTGGGTTGAATCACTAGGGATCCCCACTTTTTCGTAATCTTTCACACTAATGAAATTAAGTTCGTTATTTTTAGAGATCAGACAAAATCAGGCGAGTTTGTCTCAAAAACTAGTTTTTTGGGTTCTTGCTTCATTTGAAACAGAAGCTCGGATTTATTCCTACAGGAGTATGACAGTAGTTTCAGGGTCAAGAGCTTACTGAAACAAGATTAAGACTCTGCCCATTACGCAGACCGGCCAGTTTTTCAGTTTGGAAGTACCATCTGAAATTGTAACAGCTTAGAGATTTATTCTTCATTTCTTTTAAGGCTTTATGAGGCGTCCCGCATCACGAATTGATCTACACAGTGATTCGCGTTTTTCCCCCTTTAGACTCAAAACACTTAATTCCGCCATTTTTAAGTCTTTCACGTAAGGCATCATTGATTGCTTAGTCATATTGTTGAGATACCGTGAGCTCGGTGATACTGGCATTACTAGATAGAAATATATTTGCATTTTAAGGACGACGCTCAAACTTTCCAGCAGTTTAGCCCCTTCGAGAATCATTCGATTCTCACCGTGACGAAGGGTATATTGCCCAAAATACCATCTGAAATAGCTCACTTCAATTGAGTCAGAGGGATAAATATTATCAGTCAGTTGATATACCTCATTCTATAACACGGTTTTCGCGTATTAATATATGCTAGTAGCCTTAGGTGTATGTAGAATATGAGAGGATTTTGATCGCCTGTTCTTTCAGGCGAATCATTTACTTTACTTAAAGAGAAATGGCACACTCTCTTATTCTCTTTCGATGTGCCTGGGCCATAAAATCTTTATTTCCTATTTTTTTATATCTTTCTTTTTTGTGTTCTCATAATAGCTTAGCATGCGTGTTAAGAACAACCCCCGATCAGTGAGCGTTTAATAACTAGAAATAATTAAATAGTTCTTTCTGAGATCATAGTATCTCGGAATTTGCTGACATGCCCTAAATCTTCTCTCTTGTGGACTTCAATGACGAACATATTACATTTTTTATTATAAGTTAACAGAGCATTATGCTTGACCCATGAAATCGAATACCCAGCAACCTGTTCTGGAAATGGTTCCCTTTCGATATCAGTGATAGTCTTCGAATTTTAGTCGAGCTCAACTTGAATCAACAATTTGAAAATGATCATCAAGCCTAGAAAAAATTTCACCACTCGAATTCACTTCTCTGACTCCTTGACTTCGTATTTCACGAGAGCATAGACTCCAGTAACTTAAAAAAATTTGTGAAATTTCAAATCCTGCTCCTCTGTTTCGAAAACAAAATCAAAAGAAACTATTTTTTTTTATTTCAGAAATCGCATCATATTGCATCAAATAAGGGAGTTTAAAAAAAATTGATCACGAATTTGTACTCTTACTCAAAAGTATAAGTTCTGTACAGCTCATGATTACAATTGTTGTTCATGTTTACTTTTTGATCCAGTGCTTTAGTTGAAAAGTCTCTTCTTTGGTGGTCAAAGAATCCTTGCTAATAACTTGAGAGTCTCTGCGGTTCCCAATAGATTTAAATTACTGGATGTTGTGTAGGGGGATAAATTTGCACCGGAAATATTGACCAATAACGAAATAGTTCATTTCGGAGATACCAAGAATCGCGCGATAGACGCCTTAGCCGACACAAAATATACGCCTGGTGTAAAGCGGGAAACATGATGCTGTGAAGTATTTTTTTTTCTAGATATTTTATTAGATACGCCCCAATCATCATATAACGCAAAAGATTATGCCTTATTCTGGAAATTGACCATCAGCCTAACTATGCTTTCGACATGGGTCTCAGTTGAGTTCTATTAAATGTAATTTTGAAGAGCACTCTCGCGTTTGCTTGTTATCCTTGCACGGATGGAAGGGAAGACCTTCGCTGAGCGATGTTGTTCCAGATAATATGGAACAGAGCTCATAATCATCGGCCCATATACTAGAGTCCGAGCTAACAAAGTGGGACAATTGGTCTATGCTGGTTTGGACCGATGAAAGACTTAAATCAATCACCAATGTTTCGTTTGGTGTGGTGTCAGTTCCAGTTGAATCTTCAGGCAATTTCATGAAAGTGTTCCAAGAAGCTACTCATCTTTGTTCTTGCTGCTCTGGAAGATTTTCATATCAGAAAGGTGGACATAAATTCTACTGTGATATATTCTTTTATTATTCAAGATACCTATGTACCTAAGCAGCATACCGCTGAATGAATGTTGCTTCAATGACCATAATCACCACATCCTTGTAGAATGTGTCCTGAGGCAACTATAATGGAATGTGGTGGAGAAGCACAGTAATGCAACATTGCGTTTTTGAAAAAGAAAAGAAGACAAAGCTCTGTTAACATATGACGGTATATACCCACCAACCCAGTTTGAGACTACCGCCACAAAGCAGCACCAGGACTCTTACCAAAGAACTGAGTGAACTCATTCTCTTTGCCGGAGTTTGATGTTCTCTACATCGCCAAACTTATGAAATAATCAAAAGACACTAACTAGCCTATCATGATCTTGATCTGAAAATTCTTATTGTTTTTGAAGGTGAATTTCCAAGATTTCAATCGAATGATTAGCTCACTGTAATTCAGGCAGTTTCAGGGGACTGATTTATATTACAGATTGAAATCCAAGAAGCTGGGCCGTGGGGGTTCTGTACCATCCGAAGTAAATTCTGCAATTATATCAAGTTATGGATATAGGCCAATTAGGATCATCATAGACGGATCGAAACTTGCCCACCACTTTTAGTCACGATGTCCAACATACACTAATATTGACTTTGAAATCAATGGAGTACTCTCGACGAGATCTTGATACATATATGGAACGACCATAAGTTAAGAAACAAAGTAAGTCGACTGTGAGAATCGATAGAATCTAAAATATTGCCTTCTTTAAGGAAAGAAGTTTGGTCATTCAAAGACCAAATCATTCGAGCAAAACAATTCATCGTGCTTGTTCGGGCTATTTAGAGCTCTCTTGTATATTAATGGCTATACAATTTATCACTTTTGACTTCTGCATGAATTTATTTGATTTAAACTCTGGTGGAAGAAGAAAAGTCGGATTAGATCCAACTTGGCTCCCGTATGGCTCAACAATTGGTCGAACTTAGGTCAAATGCACCTCCAGTCTGAGAGTCAAATTCGAACATGTCAGTCTCAGAGGCCCTGCCAAATGTTGAAATATGTCAGTTTACTTTTTTGGAATAATTCAGGGAAATGTTCCTGAGAGCGTCGCTATTCCACTGCGTCTGTATGCATCAAGATTTCTGTTCGCGCGTTGGCTGAAATTTGCGGACTTGAAACAGTACGAAGTTGACCACAACCCTATGTACAAAGTTATACAGCTTTGACTGCTATCAATGAATGCTTTCAGAAGTGGGCAAATGTTGATTTTTGGTTATAACCCTCGCTTTTGATCCCGTGGAATAAAATCACATCTTTGATCTCAGAGGACTGAAAATTTGGTTGAATACTTAGCAGACTAACATTGAGGCTAAAACCTTAGTAAATAATGCCATTCATTGTTGACTTATAGAGAACGTATTTCTTTTTGCCTAGGTGTCACGATTGCCAAACTTATCCCTGCCGATAAAGGACCGCAAATGATTTTGTAAGGCGCGTGAATGAAAATATTGCTGATTGTGTTTGAAAATATTCCGAGACAGTTTTGCATCTTGGGTTTATGGATACAATTACCAATAAATAAGATTTCATTTTAATCAATTAGCTCATTGAATGGTATGAAACGTACGTGGATCACGTTGTGCGCTTAATTCCCAGCAACATGTTGTACTAATATACGCACGATCGTGTCAGAGCTGATGTACCGGTAGAATCTCCAACTCAACAATAGTCACCATAGTAGTTGAACCTTTGGTGAAAGTAGCAGTAGTCATATTTTCGGATAGGATAGTTGATGCAAGAAACTGGGGCATTTATCAACTCGTTTAGTCTGGCTCTTCAGAAGCATACGAGAGTTATGCAATGCTATCTCACTCCCCAAGGACTTAGGTGGTGCTAGTTTCAAGAAGCTCCATTTATTCATTGTAGAAACCAAATCATATGAATGGGTTTGATTCGCCCGGGACCACTAATTCCACGGAACAACCGTCATATCATTGGATTATTTTAAAAAATGAAGGGTTCTATTGGGATGTTGGACCTTTCCTAAAACTAAAGCCTAGTATGTGTTGCTCTCTCACGGAATTGACCCATTCGTAACGTACGAAGTTCACTCAAAATCTGTGAACAAATTTTACAGAAATAATTTTTTGCACAGAGAAATTGAAAGCCATAATGCAGGTAACCGACTTTCTAAACATATTCCTGCTTATATATGTCTACATTATTACCGCATTGATAACCATAAATGCCAGCCTAACCTCGAGAGGTTGCTGATGAAGGAAGTTTCCCTATCACGTGCCAAATACAAGGCATTATGCACGTGATTTAACACGTGATCGGAAAAGCACGTGTACCACTCAGATAGAGAGACACATCACGTGAGTCAGCACGTGTAAAACTTAAGGTGGTTTGTAGGACTTGTACAATCTCGAATCTTTCATGAAGTTGAAATGCAGAAAGTCTTGTATACGAGAAGAATATAAGTGTAGATCCATGGCTTTTGCAAGCGTCATTGCTCTCCGAAGAAGCTCCATAGTCCCAACTATTACGAAAAGCCTTTTTGGGGGAAATCCCCTGTAAGTGAACAAACGAAACATAGACTGGGATCACTATCTATAGGTAACAGCCATCAACTACATCGGATCTGATAATGATTATCGAGAACTCGTACATAGAGATGTTGCGAACCTTCACAGACGATAAATCTCCACATGAATTCCTGCGAGTGGCTTGATCGGGGACAAGCCACACACTCAAAGTTTAAGAGTTTTCATAATGCACATATCTCACTGAGATGAAGATTTGATGGAGTTGCAACGCTTCGCCTATATGATCATTAAAATTTAAATGTCAACCGCGACTTGTTGTTTCCGAATTGGAACGAGGGAGTGATACTGATTCTCATCCTTATGCAACATTTTTCCTTACATCAATTCCATTAGTAATTGAAAATTCCAAGATCTGTTTAATTTCGAATCTGTATGATGGCTATTTCGCTTTATTTCATCAGAGGTTGCTTACATGCAAATGGTCGCCTGTTTACTCTTTAATTGTCGGTAGATACTACTTTAGTTGCTTACCATGATCTAGCATGGAATTAATTTAATCCACCTTGCCGGAGCGTGTGGTAATAACAAGCTTTTCACCCGGTTTGAAAATATGCAGTTGGAAGCACTTGTTATGCAACCTTCAAATGGCTAACCCGACATATACAGGGAGAAGTATGACCTGGCAAATGAAACGGCCTACAATTGACAATTCTGTCAGTGTACTTTAGGTGCTTTATTTTTTCCTTAATTCGAGGGATTCAGTTGGTTGAATGCAAGCTCTTGGGGCCTAGTATATAATATGATCAGTTTTATCTTAACAATGATTGCCTGTAGTCACTGTCTTGCTTGGCTTCAAGGTTATGAAGCCCGACATATTTTTGAAGGGTCAAATAGATATCCCCCTAACTGAGAGTTATAGCCCTTGTCTTCGCTAAAAAATGAGGGGCCGAAATCAGATTTTAGTTTCATACAACTAGGGCACAGCTCATCATCAATAGAGTCCTGAGATAGGATCTAAAAGTATCAACTTGTTCAACTTGAACCGAATTCTAGTATCATTTTATCTCAGAATGAGATTCCATTATTATTGCAACTCTTTGGTGAGGTGAAAGTGAATGCTATTGAAGAAACTAAATACTTTTTTTTTCAAACACATGTATTGGGACTCGGACGTATTGTCATAGAGTCCCGCTATAATAAGCTAATAGTTTCTGTAGGATACGCTGCCTTCATCATTAGAGCTCTCACCATCCAACTAGGCACTCCTTGGAAGAACCCTCTCACAGTGACACTTCTATAGTAGTCGCTATTTAATAGCTAATGAACGCGTCTCTGATACTTTTTCTATTTACCCTCAGTCATTGAAGAGCAGCAAAGCTTTCAGGGTAACGTATACAGTAGAACAGAAACGCCTTCTGCATTGCATGTTCTAAGTCATCCCATAGCATCATCCTCAATTTTCTCAATGTCGAGTATGGTTTGTGTGACTTGTATTTCAGTATTTGCAACCATAGAAGATGATCTACTTCTGTTCCATATTGTGCACTCACTATCGGGTTTGGTTTGTGCCAAAGTGGAGCTAAATTCGATCTTATTCTTCCTCTCTCCTTCCATTTGAACTTTGAGCTTCTGCCATTGTTCCCTAACAAAAATTCAATTATTCTGATCGTATCAACAGATGTGATCATAAATTTGACCAGAGAATTTTGAGAAGTATTGATGATACACGAAATTTCCAAGAAATCATTCGCTTCAGATTTAAAGGCGTTTCCATGAGACATGGATGATTGAACTGTCAGAAAGAGTGCTCTCAAAACATTTCCTTCTTGGATTTTACTCACTCTCATGATTCTCCTTCCTTCGGACACCTCCCTTGGATTCCATGGAATCTGGAAAATCTCTGTGATTTTGCATCCGCACACCCTCAAATCTATACTCTGAAAATGAGTAGATTGAGTGTTTGACATCTTCAAATTAGTGCCCGGCATAGACACAATAACCGGGCGACGAATTATTGGACACAACCCCAAACTTTGCAGCTGAGAATGTCTCTGATGTTGAATAGGTGACTCTTTTCCGATATTCATCTCCAGGCTCAACGGGTATTCTATTGAAGATTGACTTTTAAAGTTTCTTTCTTCAATCATTTCTTCATTTAGATTCTTCACTCTTCTCCAGTTTTCCGTTTCGTTTGGAAACAAAGTCGTCGAAGCCTTTTGGTCATTGCGCTTCATATCAACTCCAATCATTTCTCCCATGAAAGCATTTGAATATTGTTTTCTAGTGTTAGAGCTTTCAAGAAAAATGAGGTAGTCCTTGCCTGGCCGCTCCACATGATTTGATGGCATGAAGCTAAACGATGCTCCATCAGCGAAACTAGAGGGCTGATAGGAAAAGTGACATCCATCAGAACTGCGCAGTGAAGGAATTGCGATAGGCAATTCTTCATAATGAGGATTTTGATAGCTCCTGCTCCATTTCCCTTTCCTAATCATGTCCTTACTTTCCTTCATGTATTCATGTGCAAGATACGGTTCGTATTGCCGGGTGGCCAGCGTTGAGAGTCTTCGACTGCATTACAAAATGCTTGAATCAGATTGATCTGGCCACTCGGGTAAAGCTCATGGCGATCAAATTGATTTTGGAATACATATCCCTGAGAATTATTGATTTTGTGGCAGCTGAACTCCTGCTCCATAACCTGATGGCTTTGCATTGAAAAATACGTATGCTCCTCAAAAGAGCGATCAATTTTGCCTCTTTCTTTCTTTTATACATTCATTTACTAAACAATCACTGCCTCCGTGATAAACCATAACATAGGCAATCTATTATGTAATCCATTATGTAACTTTGCCCGTCTATTAGCATTACGAGAAGCGAACAGTGCATATTTTGTTTGCCATTTTTTGTGCATCATCATGCTTGTATCTCATATATCCCCAGTCATTTCGATATGACGGGCGGTATAGACTATATTTGCAGTCTGGGAAATGCATCAAGCAATCTTTTCCTTGAAACTTTGGCTGATAAAAAAATAGGATGTTTCGTCGGATCCAACGTTATACCGATACTCGTTTTCTGGTGGAATATTATTGCAGACCCTAATTCTCGTTTTGAGGTATTGATTTCACATTTGCACGGCCAATTTCTGCGGTTCGCACTGCCTAATTCGGAATTTTGTTGACAGCAAACATCATGTTTTATTTTTTTGAAGAATCACTCGATAATTTGTAACAGATGAAACTTCTCTCGTAGTTTAATATGAGGTATGGATGTTTGATCTCGAGTAAGTTGCATTATTGGCTCTTGTTTTCTTCATTATTTTTTTTGTAAGCCAATATTGTAAAGAGAGTTCCGGATTTTGTGGAATGGATTTTGGGAAGGTCTTGCCGATTTCCCAAATTGTGGAACCAGAACAGGACATAGGCAACGATTTACTAGAAATTCCCGTGTTTGATTCCCGAACGGTCATCAAGTTTGTGATACCGAATAGCAGTATACAACATAAAGCATTTCATTCAATTGGGGGCAAGTTCCATGGAGACTTTTCTTGCGTGTTGGGGAAGAAAATAATAGAGAGATTGTAACCATACATACACGTTAAGTCTGGTTGAAGATCATTGAACTCTCTTAGTGGGGGTTAGCCGATCAGAAACGTCCAATTGGCGAGAGTTGTAATCAGCCTATCAGCGGGCAAGAAGATGCCACGAAGGAATCGCACTCGCAGAATTTGCATATCACCCTTTCTATGTACCTCCATATTACTTCATGATGTACAGAAAAGCAGGATGAGTGAATGTACATACACCGCTTCAGGCTTCAGTTAAATTTGATTCAGTAAAAGACAAATTTAGTGATTTTCAGGCCCTCAACAAAGTTTAATGGTGTTATACTTTATTCAGCTATCCTTAGATTGAGAACCTGAAAACACATAATGTCATGTTATCTGCTTTTTACCTCTTTGATTCGGTTGCTTTTATTCATAGAATCAAAACAATCGAAAACTCATCCCGCAATTAAGAAAATCAATCGTTCAATGGTATTGCGCCTCTAAAAGAACGCCTAAACACCCTGCTTATGCGAAGGCTTCCTCACTTGATTATCTACAAGAAATCATGGAAGTGGTTGTTTTCTTTGTTAAGGAAATATTTAATGTACTGAAGTGAGTCCGATCAGTTGTAGTCACTAGAAGATGGTACTAATTTTTCCATTTTGGTGCATTGCGGGTATCATTTTTATGGTAACGAATGGTTGGGCAACATTCTCCATGTTCGTATACATAGTAGAGCAAAGCTATCTCATAACGAGTAGTCCGAATTAAACTCGCCCACAGTGGTAGTTTTATGGGCTTCACTGAATCCCATGGGCATCTTAGAATATTGCTTTCAGGGCCAAGATGTATCTTTAAACCACAATGAAGCCAATATTGATCCCATTCGAGTCATTCCTTCCTTTTTTGAAATTTTTAATGTGAAACTTTCATTCACAATAACCCTTTAAGTAAAAGGAAGGTTTCAAATTCAGGATCGTGTGCATTATCATGGACATGAAGTAATTGTTGACCTTCCCGTAACTGAACCGCTAGTGAAACTGGTCATCATTCCATCAGAGCCTTCACATAAACTGATGGTGGAAATGGGAGTCGGTATATAACTCGTGACATATAGATTAGTCAAGGTATATGTTCCGTAAGATGGTGGAGTATTCAAATCATTCAAACCTATATATGCGCAATACAACGGATACCATAATGTCGTGTTGCATCGGTTACCGGGGCCTCCTTGAATAATAGTAACGAAGGTAGTGGTGATCAACTCTGTCAGTGTAGAAGATGCTGATATTGCACCACCAATAATAGTGGTGGTAGTTGTGGTCTCAACGAAGAGTCTCACACTTGTAGGACGGGGGGCAATGTTGCAGTGGGTGTAGGTACCAACAGGATCAACATAGTATTGGCTATAGCCGTCACAAATCAGGTGTGTGATGCATCTGACGAGCCCTACAAAAGAAGTAAAAGAGTACTCAACAACATATTACGTCTCATCTAAAGTGTTTCAAGAAATTCTAATAGTACTTACATAAACCTTTACACACCGGTCCACCTCCGTACACGCGGAAAAATTACGAGTTTGGAGATTGAGATGCAGAGGTCGGGCTTGAGATCAGTCATTGTGTACATGTATTAATTGGCAGCATTTGAAATAGGCAACAATTGAATCACGTAGGCGGTTCAATTTTATGTCCGAATTATGAAGGACTCTACATTTCATATCGGATTTTGAATTCACCAGGTCACTTGCGGCTTATGGTTTGCAGTATAGTCCAAAGAAGGGCAGATATTAGTTAGTTATTTTTGCACTAATGATTCAGCCACATATTCAGAAGATTTATAATAGGTATTCAGAGCATGCTTCACGGATTCGCTCTGAGCTGCAAATATACTGAACGTAAGCAGTATCAGCACCGCAAAATCAAATTTTCACCTGCTGAATATGTTGCGTGTGTTAGTGAGCAGAATTTTATCCAAAAAATGGAATTACGGACATCATTTGAGACGTCCATCAAAAATTATTTTGAAGTACTTTTCTTCAAAACAAATATTATGTATGAAACAGAATATAGGTTGATTTCCCATATCGGTTCAAGTTAACATATTCAGTTTGATGAAAGTTTGAGGCGAATTGTTTTTTGCAGCAATGAGGTTATTACTGTATATTCGAAGAGAGATCATATTCTGAGTTCTACTCGTCATACCATATAGTGAATTGAAAGTTAAGGCTTGCTTTCAATGCTTTAGGACCATGCTTAACTGTAATATGCCTTGATGAAAGATGGATATTAGGATCAGATGGCGTTGCCTAGTATAAGTAGAATATACATCCCAAAAGGGAATCCACAACATACTGTGTGAAATCTCACTTCGTATTATGGAAACAAGTCTTCAGTTGAAGCTCGTAATTATCCTATGAATGAGAGTATAATATATACACCACCCAAGAGGCTATGCTAAGGAGGTCAATATTATTTCTGAAATCCTTCATTTTTGCTGCTGAGAAAGATTTTTCGAAAGGCCTTGAAATTGATCCTCAAAGCACTCAGAAAATCACACGACAGGAAACAAACTATAGCCCTATTTCAATTTTGGATGTCATTTATTTTATTTGCTCTTTCTGTGACTTAAAAAGCAAGTGGTTGATATTCTTTAAATATATAATATCTGTTGTCTTATTCGATTATGTGATGGCTCTGGATTCACGAAAGCATAAGACAGATATATGATTTTCAGGGTCATCAAAGCCGCAATTCCCGCAAGAAAAATTCAAAGTGAGACGCTCTCCATGTTTACCCACAGTCATTACGAGAAGCAGTGTATCATATGTAGTCCCTGAACTACCTATCCATGTGATTTCTCAACCTAGACGGAGCCATATATCAAGTTACATATTCCAAATTTGGAACCGCGAGAACTTCCAAGTTGAGACTTTGGCCGACAGGAAAATATCATCATGTCTCACAGCTTTCAATGTACTCCCTGATTTGTGTTAAACTTATTATCCTTCTGCAGGATTTACAGTGGTGAGAGAGACAGACGTGGTAAACATATTCTCTCAAAGGGGAAAGCTTTAGAACAGAATGCTGAATAAGAAAACAGGTGTCCTTAGCATTAAAACCCCCAACCCATATTTATATTAATTGGGTAGCAACACAGCGGCTAAGTGAGGGGTAACCTCACATATTCTAGATTCCATTGTATTCCATATTATTCTATATTACAATGATAATTCATATCATTGTAACACTAGAATACACTAGAATAATCTCTTCACACTAGATAGATCACCTGAACTCATTAATAGAGATATATACTGTCAGTAGTGTACATTTGCAGCAACCCTGCACAGTATATCTCAACAATTTGTTATCCTGCATGTTATACGTTTAGTCCCCAAATCTGGAAGAGAGGTAGTAATCGCGCATTTACAGACAATATTTTTTGCGGCTCCCATTACCTAATGGAGAAATTGATTGACTGCAGATGTCAAAATTTACATTCTCGAAGTTTCGGAGGGTAATCGGAAACAGAGAGAAATGCTTCCTTGAATTTAAAGGGAAGTTTGAGTTTAAGTTTCTTCCTCATATGCTTTTAAACTTGCTCTCAAGAAATTTAGATTGGAAGAATTAACTCCAACTCTACGTATGATTTGTAAAGAGAAAGCTTTTGGTAATAATTGAAAGTTTGCCTGTCAAGCTTGCAACTCAAGTGCTACGGGATGTTTTTTTCAGATCCTTTATCAAAATCAATGAATTGAACGAGAACTCATGATATACTCTTACAAATGAGACAGACAATGAGAAGGATGTAGTAATACGAGCCATGTGTACTTCACAAACTATATGATATTCTTGAATATTATGTTAGAGCTGAAGACATGTCCAATCACGAAGAGTTCAAGGTCGGCTTCCTGTGTGCAAGATGACGTTGTGAAGGAATCTGGCTCATTAATTGCATATCATGTTGATAATGAGATGATTTCATTATCCCAGTTTTCGAAACTTCAATGAGCCAGTAAAGGCTATGAATCACCCTTTTTGACGAGTTCTCGTTTATTGTATCAAGCTTAATCGTGCCCTGAGACATCTCAAAATTTTTAAAGACCTTAACCAGGGTAACAAATAAAATCAAGTACTACAATTTCTCAAATAGTGGTGAACTTAAATTATTTTATGTGAATACACAAATTTCAAATAAGGAGACAAATTTAAGGTCATCAGCCAAAGCAATACTCTATTCAAGGCGCAGAGCATGAAGTGATTGTTGATGTTCCTGCTACTGGGCCACTGGTGAAGCGAGTCACAACCCCATCAGATCCCTCACACGCGCTTACGGTGACGACGGAAATAGGAACATAGGTCGTCACATAGACATTGGTCAATGTATATGTTCCGTAAGAGGGTGGTGCAGCCAAAGTTGTACCCACATGTGCACAATACAATGGATATGATAATGTCGTATTGCATCGGTTACCTGGTCCTCCTTGATAAACAGTAACAAATGAGGTAGTTATGAACTCCGTCAGGGTCGAGGACGTTGATATTGTACCACCAATAATAGTGGTGGTAGTTGTTGTCTCAGCCAAGAGTCTCACACTTGTAGGACGGGGAGCAATGTTGCAGTGGGTGTAGGTACCAACAGGATCAACATAGTATTGGCTATAGCCGTCACAAATCAGGTGAGTGATGCCATGCACTAATCCCACGGATAGCAAAAAAATCAAGCTTAAGCACAAATTCATTTTCATCTCGAATGTACAAAGAGATGAGCAGGAATGGTAGATACAAGAGGGTATTTATTCAATTATGGTGGTGGGCTCTGTGAATGCATACTTACTTCGAATCGTTTTCAAGTTTCACTATGAGATTTTGAGGTGCCGATCATGTCCCAGATTTGTTCTTAAATTACAATTTTCACCCTAGTACCTGCCTATTTACTATGCTTAATGCACATAGTCTTTGAAGAAATGAATTTCTAATATTACAACGATCATTTTGCAAAAGACAAAACAGCTACTAACCGTCAAAATTTAGAATTTTTATAATATTTCTTACACAGTTTAGGGTATTTCTACTGTGTAGATAACTGAAGCTCACTCCTCGAATTCACCTGATCTTAAACTCTTTAGGAACAAAATAGAAAATGAAACTAGTAAACAATGTGGAATGACACCTCTTGTCAGTCACGTATACTGAAATATACAGCTTGAATATTAATGCACAAAGATACAAACTCAACAGAGGAGCAGGCACCTTACGACATTATTAAGCTCCAAATGCTTTTATTGCCATAGATAGAATGTGAAACGGTCTTCCGTAGCTTGATATTCATTTCTGGTGGGCCTTAATGTAATGAATGATGAACATCATGATTAGCTTCCTTAGAGCACGATCACTATTTAATAGAATGCCGCTGTACGCTGTTTAGGTAAATTCTTTTTTGCCTAGAGAATCTTGAAAGGTTTCATAAGCTCTCTCAAATCCAGATACAAATGGTGGTTGCACCTCGTCAAATTATATGTCGCTAACATGATAACTATTTTTCAGTAGGGAAAAAATGTTTACGTTTATTACTTTATTGCTTACCCGTAGAGATGGAAGAAAGTAACCGGTAAAAGCGAAGAACGTTAGCCACCTCTTCCTGTCACAATAACTATATGCGCTTTTTCATGATGTTCGAAAAGACGCTGATTCTTCCCAACTGGGCCAAAATTAGGCAGTTAGAGGCTAGACATTCGAAAATTCAGAATTCTTATGAAACTTTGGCCGCTGAAGAAATATTATGTTTCATCGCGTTCGAAGGTTCTCGTGTGTGTGTGTTCCTGTGCATTGTTAGCCTTCCTAATCCGGAATCGGCGAATGTTAGCGGACAACTTCGCATTTACATACCAATATTTTCCTGCGGTTCCTACTTCCTATTATGGGTGTTTGCCAACAGATAATTTGATGTACTGACCTTGATGAGGATTTTTAATTGTGAGTATGGAAACCTGCAAAACCGCTTCCATAACTTACGGAATGCTTTGAGTCTATTCATGACCTCTTCGAGACTTGCCTTTTGATGATTAACTTGGGAAGTCTTGACAGGCAAGCTATCTGATAGCCAGCTGAGTATAAGTTGCAAAGAACCTTGAGACATAATATCGTGGAACGATCATTCAAAACTGCACCGTCTTAGGCGAATTAATTCCGGAAGATGTCTGCCGAAGTGGTTTATCCAATGAACATTCTTTGAAATGTTGCCCATCGGCGGGCAAGATGGATTTGGCCGAATCCTCCTTGCAAGTATTGCATATTATGTTGGCTGGGAAAAATGTGTTTGACCTGCATGTAAAGCCAAAGCGCTCTGTAGGGCAGGAAACGCGCAGAGATCCTGCAATGCGTGTACCGCATTGAGCTTAGGATGAGCTTTAGAGCATTCAGAGTATTCAGTGTATTCAGAGCATCCAGAAAAACCGCAGTGAAGAACATGCATGGTATACTACAGAATCTTCAAGAATCCTTCTGAGAGTACAGCTTCGCAAATACAAGAATGACAACATATGGAAGCAATGGGCATTCGAGTAGAGGATTCTCTCAGCGTTTCGCAGGAGGATTTCTATTAAGTCATGTCTATACATGATGGTTACGGATGTGAGTGAATATGCAATTCAACCACTTCTGAATATCTTAGTTGAGATAATTGCTCAAGATGTAATTTATTCTTTTGTGTGTTTGGGGGGTATTCCTCTACTGCTCTTTCCTTTCTTATCGAAGGATGATAACATAGATATAATCTGATGAGTTCAGGTCTTAAAAGTATATCACACAATATAGGCCATGTTAGCAGCTTTCAGTACTCCAATATCTGCTATTACTCTGACCGTACATATCATTACCTATGTATTACGTGTGTTGATCTATATGATCAAACAATAACTGAACATTTATTGAGAAAACTTTAAAACAGTAAAAGCACACAAGACAAACCCTTTAGTGGGAGCACTATATGATGTAGGTTGAAGTTTCTCCCTCCACCAAAAATAATTACACATTCGTAATGCACCACAAAACCATACAAATTGAATGGCAAGATCCCGTGTTCTTCTCTCAAACAAAGTCCGAAATAATGGTCACTGGTAGAGGAACACATATATCAATCAAGTTTAAACAGGAACTAAGTGCACTAGAAACAAGACAAGAGCGTTGAAGTTCCCGGTAATGGTCCACTAGTAAAGATAGTCAACACTCCGGCAGAATCGACATTATAAGTGACGCTTTCAATTATAGCAGTAGTATGGGTAATAGTCAGAACATCTGTTACTGTCTCGTCAGAGCATGTTGGAGCTAGGGTGACAGTGCCAGGATAACCAGGTACTGAGACTCCAGACGTCACAGTTTCAGTGCTAGTAGTAGTCGATGTCACCGTTGATACATCCTTAGCAATGAATGAAGTAACGTAATAGCTTGTCAATATATCTGACGTCAGAGTTGTGACTGAGGGCACTCTCAAATTTGAGAAGGTGCAATCATAATTGGTATCGAACCCCAATCCACCCATGTCATAATACCACTGACCTGGAATGAAAGCAAGATAAGTGATTTCATTATATTCAGTACTAGTTTCTTCTGAATTTGTAGTCTCATCCCAATATGTAGTGAGAACGGAAGTGAATGATTGAATGGCAAAAGAAACATCCATGCAATAATTACCTTGGTGCAATGCACCACCCAAACATGTCCCAAGAAGGATGCCACTCAGTTGAAACTGTGAAGCAACTGCCCTCAGTACACAAACAGTTATGTATTCCTGGGTTGCAAAAACTGGCGATTAATGACGATACTACCCAAAACAAATGAATCATACTTCAGTAACAGTATTCAAGTAAGTGCTCCCTATATATACTGTGACACTCTTTCTTGTTTGCATTTGAAGGACGACGATACATACCGTACGCTGAAGTTATTGTGAAACATATTTCTTGGAGAAGAGAAATTTAGGGATGGGGTGTGCACAGATTACTTGGGTTTCGAAAAGTCTATCATTAGGTTGAATTGTCAAAGGTCTTGCCCGCAATCATGACACTTATCAAAACGGTTCTTGTCTCTTTTCTCTACATCATTGACCGAATTTGACATTACTGTGAGATTTTCACGTTGAATTTCAAATTTCAAAAAAAATGAAATCATTTCAAATTTATTGTTTCTATCTTGAGATGAGGCTCAAGAATTCGAAAATGGAGAATGAACATGTAATGAAGATGTGATTGTATGTATAATTGTAAATAACTACTATGATTCTTGATAAGTAGCCACATGCTCCTCTTTGCTCCTGTCTTGGTTTGTTTCCCATGTATGAAAGTTATTAAACACTTGCACCAGCAGACACAGGACAAACATTTTATGAAGTGTGTCGGGCATTTCTGGATTCACTTAGTTTTTTCCCCCGAGGATCTTTGAGTGAATGTGCATATTAGATTCTAGAGACTATAATAAAAATTCTAAGGAATGCCCACAAGAAATTTGAAGCATGTGCCAAGCGGTGTTCACACAACACTGACACGGGTTAATTTCTTCATTGGATACACTGAGAGCATTTATTTCAATTTTAAGCACCAATCACATCAATTTCATTGCCCTCGGTTGAATTATGTTCTGTTGGTATACACACACAGTAGAACAGGAAAGCCTTCCATAAAGCATACCCCAAATTCTCCCACAGCAATAATCATATACTTCAACATGGTATGAGGATTCCTTGAGTTGTATCTTCGAATTTGGTTTTCAAAACGCAGATGCATGGGTCCTAAGTTAGACCAGTTCTTAAACCATAATGGTGCTAAGTTTGACCTTATTCGACCTCTCTCCTTCCATTTTAGAATTGAGCTCAAAGTTTTGTTGCCGATTAAAAATTCAACGATGTCAATAACCTCTGCAGATGTAATGAAATAGTTTTTTGCATCCCCATTTCTGTGATCAAATCTAATACATGATACTTCCAAGTAATTGTTTTGGTTGCGTGTTCCCTGTGGCATTAAACTCGTTGGCCTTTGAATGATCAGGAAAAATGCTTGCAACATGCACCCTTTCTGGAACCGCTCAATTCTGAGAGTTCGTCTTCCCTCTTTCAATTCAATGGGACTCCAAGGATAACTTAAAATCTCTTCAAGAGCACCCCCAATTATTCTCAAGTCAATACTTAATAAATTGGATTGAGAGTCGTAGACATCATTGACGGTGGTATCGGCCATTCTGACTGAACGACGAATGATTCGAAATCTTTCACAAGTGTTTTCACTTTCATCCGGGTATTTAGTTGCTGAGAAATGATTCAGATCAGTTCTCGAAATGTGAGGCGAATGACCATTACCATTTTCTTCTGAAAGCGCCCCATGTGGCATTGTATTTTTTAGCAACTTAGCAGAGGCCCATACTTCTGTGTCCTCTTCTTCAAAGTTGGATTGAACTCCACTCACATTACTGTTGTGCTTTGGCTTCAATTGATTGTAGAATACTTGATCACAGCACATGTTGCTGTTCACACTTTTCAGTGACAAGTTTCCGTCATTCTCTGGAAACGCATATAGTTGATTTGACAATGGAAATGAATTTGGGTATCTCCCCTGGTTCTGATATCCATTTTGATTGTGAGGATATATATTCTGAATCTCTGTTTGTGCTCTTGTCCAGGATTGCTGAGTTTGCAAATCTGTATAAATCACTTCATTCATTGAAATCTCCCTATTGCTGCGCCTATAATATATTTGTAATTGCAAAACTAGGAATAAATTGAATTCTGTTACATTCTTATTCAATTTAAGAGGCTATATCTAAGGTGCTGATTTTGAGAACGGATCAGTTCCGTCGAGGAATTTTATTTTCAGAACCAGGGAACCGCTGCCGTTTACTCCGGTGCACTCCCGTATGTTCCAAGGGTCTTATCAAAAAGTTCCTTAAAGGATTTGTTCGAAGTCTATTCTGCAATTTGGGGTCTCTTAGGAAACAAGATGAGTTTCCAAATAGCGAATAAACAGCACCTGTTATCTCGTAAAAAAAGATGGAGAGATTTGTGAAGCAAATCAACCAGCAGATCAGAACGGGCAACATGTAAATGGTCGATCATAGGCATTGTTTTGAATCGAATTCAAGTTTGTTTTCTAGACGCAAATCCATTTGCTTGGTGCAGATCTTCATTGATGTACTACGCAAGCATGAAACGGTTATTTCTAAAAGATGCTATCCTGTGGGAATATTTAAGCCACCAGAAAAATCATGATGTCCCTTCTTCCAGGAGGGTGTATACCGGATCCCGATTTCGTTGTAGTTATGTTTTCTCTCCGATTCATGCATGCGTCCTGGACGAAGAAGTTTCCTGTCAGCCAATTTTATCTTCTCCTAGTTTGAAAATATCTCATCCATCAGAGAGCATGAGAAAGAGACCTCGTAGCCGAGTGCCGAGCGTAACATCTCTGGCTATTGTGCTTGAAGACTTGTTCACATATCCAGCGATCATAATTTGAGTTTCAAATTTGCAATTGAACTCAATGTAGTAAGCCAGGATGAAACGAATCAGAAAAAATATTGAGAGAATAAATGCGCTAGTAGCGGGATGATGTGTTGATTGAGCTCAGAACCACTATGAATATTTTCAAGCTTATCTCAACGGAATCATTTCAATTGACGCGAACTTCGAAATACTTCAGTGTATTTGTTCCTCCAACAAAGTTAAAATTCAACATTACCAAATGACGGCAATGAAACTTGATGTGTATTACATGAAAGGTTGATTAGTAACAGCCTCTGTCTACCGGCCATTTAGACATATCGAGAATTTCTTCACTTTTCCCCTTCTGCAAACAATAAGTACTCGTATTTATCATCTCAATAACTACAAAGTGAATTTTTGGTGTTTTTCACATCATCTTATAGGAAAAAAGGTGAAAGTTGTTCTTGATTCTCGCACCGTTAGTGGCAATTCCAGTGAACCTTTCTGATTCATACTATACTAAGGTGTTATCGTTTTGAAGGGTGCTGTTCACAGATATTACCAGTCTAATTCTGACCATCACAGTATCAGTTTTTCGCCAGGCCAAAGCTATGCAGATAAATGTTTACTCGATTTTTCAACTCTCCCAATATCGAGCCATTGCCCGTTCTGCAGGCGTAGAGCTTGTTTAAATGTTCCAATTGCCCGGGCACGTGCTACACTTCGTATATCTTGTGAGATGTTAACTCTCTACTTATTGTGACACTCAAGTAAAAGAAAATAGATATATATACACTGTTGATAGCTTGAAATTCATCGTTAACTCAGAGTTTGTGAATTTGTAATATATACACTCGGTTGAAGAATTTTTGTTTTGTCTATGAGGTCGGATATAAGGATCACAATATGCCGGATATTTATACTGACTCGTAGACTATTTGCACTCAGGACTACGTTTATTAATTGTATGGAATAAAATTCAAAACAGCAGTACATTATATGTGTATTGATGGGAGATGAGGTGTCTTCTCTCTTGATTGTCTACGTGTATCCCCAATAGTTCACGGATTAAAACTGTTCATATATATCTTCGGAGCCAAAACAACAGAGGAAGCCACTTCCAAATAATTCATCTATTTCAAAGATAAAATCTTGTACAATTTGGACACTATCTTCAATTCAACTCACAATTCATCGCAATTCAAGAACTTCACAGAGAGATCTGGTGTTCGTGTATGTACCAATGCTCGGTGGGGGAGGGGGATTTTGGATGTGGAGACTCCCCCACCAAATAAGCTGGAGGTGGCCTAGTATAAAAGATGCATTTCGTCTGTAGAATATTTAAACATGATTCTGCTCAACAATTCTACTTCTGTTGAGGTTCCCTCAGGCATTTACACTCCAGTACCCACATTTTTTACTTCTTCAAAAGATGCAGTGGATTATGCTACATTGAAGATACATGTACAAATGCTCGCCAAAGCTGGCATAACTGGAGTTGTAGTATCAGGCTCAATGGGGGAAGGTTCTAACCTCACCATGAAGGAAAGAGTTAAAAGTGCTGAGGTTGCCAGAAAAACTGTTGATGATCCAAATTTCAAGATCATTGCCGGTGCAGGTGTGGGGTGTGTGGCAGATATTGTGGAAGAGTCGAGGCTTGTTGCTGAAGTGGGAGCAGATTTTCTCATGGTGCTTGTACCTGGCTACTTTGGACCAAACTTAGTCACACAAGAAGGTATTACTGATTACTTTTGCGCTGTAGCTGACGAAAGCGAGCTCCCTTTGATTATTTACAACTATCCAAACACATGCAACAATGTCAACTTGACATTCGACACATTTAGAACGTTAGCTAAGCACCCCAACATTGTTGGTGTTAAGTTGACACATTACAACTTTGATATGTACACTCTATTGGGATATGATCCATATTTTGAGTCCAACAACTTCAAGTCTTTCACAGGACTTGGGCAGGTGCTTGGTCCTGCCCTTTCGGTTTCTTTATTCGGGGCCATTGATGGGTTATCGGGAATCTTCCCCAAATCTATGGTCAACTTGTTCCAGTTGTATAAGAAAGGAAGACTTGAAGAGGCTGGCAAATTACAGTGGTTAGTGACTCGTGCAAACATGATGATATCAGATTTGAATGTTCTTGGAGTAAAATATGCATTGAATCAGTTGTATGGTATGGGCGACAAGCTTGAAGGACGTGCTCCTCTCAGCAAGCCTGTCAATGTCAAAGCGTACGATTCTTACTTCGAGGACATTGAGAAGTTGAGGCATTATGAGGAATCTTTGTAATGAACGTCATTAACTTAGTTTTTTGTAAGAGTAAGAACATGGAATCAATGATCAACAAGCAACAAAAGAACTAAAAATTCTCTAGTGGAAAATTATTTAGTGAGACATCCTTTAGAAGTAACATCAAAGTATATTTTATAGCTAGAAAACACGATACTTGGGCTTGGTTGTGAACGCAACACCCCAGGAGCTACCATAAATCTCATAAATTTTATATTCCTTAATTTGTATTCTTATCTATTTGTCGGAATCAAATACCACAAAAGGCGACCAATCAGGGAGAACAAGCCGTTGTGTGCCACGAACACTCGATAGCTCTTCCAATTCCTTGCCATCTTCATCAGAGAGGTCGAACACCTCAAAGTTGGATGCGATCCTCGATGGCGTGACAGACTTGGGTAAAACCACAGTTTCTCTCCAAATTGCCCATGAAATGAGTAACGTTGCAGGACTCACGCTGTTCTTTTTGGCAAGTTTCACTACAGTCTCGTCCAGCAAAAGGGGAGAGTCTGTGGATCCTAACGGACTGTACGCCTCCACAACTATGTTCTTATCCTTGCAGAATTGCAATAATCCCGGTTGTGGTAAGTAGGGGTGCATCTCTACCTGATTGGTTGCTGGAACCACTTTGGTGGTTGGTGCCTCTAGCAACTTCTTCAAATTGGTGACCGAAAAGTTTGACACTCCAATCGCCTTGGCCTTTGAGGTTTGAATCAAATTCTGCATGAGTTCATATGTCTTGATAAAGTCCCAGTCTTTCAAGATGTCTCTTTTCCCGTTCTGGAGCGTAGGAAAGTTGGGATCGTTTCCATTTGGATTTAATGGTACAGGCCAGTGCATCAAATATAAGTCGACGTACTCAAGGCCCAATTTCTCTAACGAAACATCCAAAGCTTTCTCCACTCGAGTATGATCAGTGCACCACAACTTGGTGGTTACAAATAGTTCTTCTCTGGGAACCTTAGAGTCGCGAATAGCGTCACCAATCGGCTTCTCATTTCCGTAGCATGCAGCAGTGTCAATATGGCGATATCCTATTTCCAAAGCAGAACGAACAGCTTTGTAGACTTCCTCATTGGATGATTTCCAAGTTCCCAATCCCAATGCGGGGATTTCCAGCGAATTGTTGAGCTTCACCATTTTGGTGGACCTTTGTGTGTTAGAAAGACAAAGTACAATAAGTTAGACATACTTGAAGGTTTTCATTATGCTTGGCTGAGCTGATTTCACTGAGCTTTTTAAGGATATCCCCCACCACCAAATCTCTGGCTTACCCCACACTGGTGGGGGATTGAGGTGGGGGGATATCGCACGAAACTTTCATTATGCCGATCCTAAATCTAGTCATTGGTGATCCGAACTTCATTGATTGAGCTTATTGGACTTTGTTAATTTAGGACTCACACAATTTCTATTGTGATGTTTTCTCATTGTGTAACTACTGTTTCTGTCTCGGATATACAGAATATGCCTGAACCTGTCATGGCACCTACAAAAGCGAATAAAATCTAGCTTCGATTGTGACGCTATACATCAAGCTCTGATCATATCACGTCGAACAATCAAATTATCTATTCTTGGGAGAATTCCTTGTCAAACTCTGAAAACACGAGTCGGTAGTGCACTTTGCTGGCACTAGTCAACTTCAAGCCCTTCTCCACTGCTTCCGCGTTAATTGGCATAAGCTCAACCCAGGGTTTGATTTGGTTGTCAGCAGCAAACTGAAGCATCTCCTGGATCTCCTCTCGGTTGCCCAAATGGGACGAACCAAGAGAAACACCATTGCTGCACAAGTCAAATGCTTGCAAAGTGAATGGCTGTGGAGGCAAACCTAACGAAATGAATTTTCCAAATACCTTGAGTGTGCTCAAATAGCCTCCAAGTGGAATACTGGAAACGTTGGCTGTAGAAATAATCAAGTCAAGCAGAAACTGGATATCCTTACCCATATCTTTGTCATTTGAGTCGTGGTAGAAATCAGCACCCATTTTCAATGCATCTTTCTCCTTTTCGTGGCCTCTAGAGAACACATGGACCTCGCAATCCAACTTTTTAGCAAACATTACTGCAATGTGGCCAAGCCCTCCAAGACCTACCACACCGATTTTCTTACCACCTCCATTTTTAAGATGCTGGATCAAAGGGGCATAAGTGGTGATCCCGGCACACATTAAAGGAGCAGCCACTTCACTGGAGAGTGATTCAGGTATCTTGAAGACAAAATGCTCATGTACTCTCACGTGGGAAGCGTAACCACCTTGCGACTGGTATCCACTTTCGTAGTCACCATTATAGGTATCAACCTGATTTGGGCAGTAGTTTTCATGATGTTGCTCACATACTTTACACTCCAAACATGCGAATGCCTGAGCTCCAACACCAACGCGATCGCCCACTTCTAAACCAGTTGTAGCTTTGGGTCCCACCGAAACCACGTGACCAACGATTTCGTGACCAACCACCAATGGAGTTTTGTACTCTCCCCAATCTCCACTTAAAGTCAGACAATCAGAACCGCATACTCCACAATAGTCGATCTTGATATCAATATCCCGATCGTCGAACGTTTTGGGCTCATATGAGTGTTTTTCAATTCCTGAAAAGTCCTTTGGGCCAGTAGCAGCAAAACCGACGAATTTCATTGAATATTTGTGGGCATTTTCCAGGTATATATAGTGGTGGGGGCGGGACGCTTAGGAGGGGGAGCGCATGCAACTGCAACCGCCAAGTCCTTGTTCACACCCGTACCTCACAAGATAAGCCGAGCTGCACTCATAGATAACTTCCACTAATTCTCCCAATGAGGACGATTATTTCTAAATTTTATCTTCATTTGTACTCTGATCTTCACATCAATAGAGAGATGTGTTTTTTTTTTCTTTTTGTGTTCCAATGAACACTCCAGCCTTATCTGAACGCCAAAGCAACTGCCAATCCAACATTAGCAACTTCGCGCAATAGCAACTCAACGACTTATGAGATCATCGAAAGATACCTTCTATTGTTAGCATGAAATTCAAATTGCTCTATGTAAGTGCTCGTGTGACTTTTCCACAGAGTTGCTCAATAATCGTAGTAGTCGAAGGCCCATATTGTGAGGTTTTGGTGGGGGAGGGGAATCCACCACTACAACGTGAAGGGGCAGTCAATAATACTTCTGTAATAGTAATCTACAATCATGAATAGTGACAGCATCTTGCTGCAAAGTTAATCTATTATTAAACCTAATTTGTAGGTTTTCATGGAGATGAATCATATTTATTATGGCCTTATTTACTGCGATGAATAGACCAAATCCTGTAATCAGGAACTATAATAAGTTGGTGGAGAGATAAAAGTCAGTCGACACCTCTCTCTTTTTTTTTTTTTTTTGTGGTGTTTTGACTCTGAATAGCTCACAAACCATAATCTGCTCTTTTCCGAGAATTATCAAATTAAGTGCGAAACGGAGAGATGATTGCGAAAAACAGATAAGAATTGAAACACGGAAAAAAAAGTGAATTTCAAAAGAGAACAGAAAAATCGAGGAAAGGCGGAATCAAAGCAAGCAGAAAGACTCTTAAAACTTCATACTCATTACATTCACGAGATGAATCTTTTTTTGAAAGTCCATCATGGTTGTTGATTTGTCGACTGGAAAGAAAAAAAACTACATCTTCCTTTGAATGCTGAGTGTTATCCAGCATAATAGAGCCTCTGTGGTTGATGCAGACGACTCGAAAAGTCGATCCACGCGTCCTTCACTCCCTGGTGAAACACTCCCGCCGAAGAACAACGTAAGAGCAGGATTCTCAAGGAACTGCTCTGGAGACTTTTCACAAACTGACACTACCCACCATGTACGTGATGAACAACAATTCAAAATTGAAAACGATACTTTGAACAAAAATGTTGAAAAGGATGGTAAGGATGTCATTTCTACTCAAATGGATGATGTTTTAGGGGCTTCTGGAATTCAGAACACGTCTTCTGTTCAATCATTGAATATGAAATCCAATGAATTTCCTGCAGATAGTATCACACTACCTGATTTATCAACTTTAACTACTACTGAAAAAGACAAAAAAAAGACAAAGAAAAATGTTGATGAGCGTGCTCTTTCAAAAGCTGGAAAGAAATCAAGGACTTGGACTCTGGATCTCCGGGCTCTGGATTTTTTGAATATTATTAGGGGTGAGCCCGATGGACCCATAACCTGGACTGATTTACAATATGTTATATATGAAACCACCGATAATATCTCTGCCTATAAGAGAAGGAATTTTGTGAACAGTCTTATAGAACTTGGAGAACACTTAACGCGTGAAGAGATTATGGAGAACCTCGTTGAATTCCCCGAATCTGAAGACTCGTTAAAATTGGACCTTGTTAATACGAACAAATTAACTGAGGAGGAGATCATACTTGGATTGCAACAAGCCTTTCAAGCTGAGGCTGAAAAGGCTGGCACAGATGTCAAAATACTCATCAAGGCAGTGACAACTGCCTACGACAACTTAGAAGCCTACGCGGCTCAAACGAACGATGAACCGATACCACAGATTGAGAAATACGAAATTCTTACAATGGATATTGTCAATCAGACTAAGGCACTCTACGACGTGACGGAAACATTGGTGGCCTTATCTGCGGCGCAAGAGCCAAGGATAGTTGGGAATAAGATCTACTTCCCAAGAGTGAGGGCTTCCCAAACAACAGCGACATACCTCATACCTCTTTTGTATCCCGAAGACTACTTGATTCCCACTTCTGAGAAAGAGATTACTCGAAAGTTAATCATCAGAGTCACCTCTCAAGACTTTCTGCCTAACCAACAGGCTGACGAAGTCTTCCAAATTGCATTGAGCGAAACTCCTGCAAACGGTACAATTGTACTTCAAGTCTTCTACCGCAGCGGCCCTATCGCATCAGAGGTCTTCAAAAACTACTTCCTTGACCACCTGGACAAAATTTTGAAATGGAGGGAGAAGCCATCTCAAGGAAAATCAAAATGCGCAATTGTTGTGGTTCAACTTGGACTGACCAAGTTTCCCCCAAGGTATCCTTCTCGAAAGATCTGGCTGCGGAATCAACAATTCTGTACTCCAGCATATCTGACTCAGGCTTCCATCTCAGAGCCACAATCCAACGTACTCATTGAGGCGGCCAAAAAAGAAGGTTGTAATGACTCTAATACTTGTGACAAGCTGGCTTGGAGTAGAGCTAGGCAGGCTGAAGACATTGAGGGATTCAAACAAACCAAACAGACCCAAAAGGCCTATGATCCCAAGGGAATGACATGCAACATAGTGTACACTTTCCGATCCTGCAACCTTTGCAGAACCATAAATCATACATTTACGGGATGTAAGAATCTCCGCAAAGAATGCAAACTCTGCGGTAGCATGGATCACTTGAACTTAGAATGCTACAACCGCTATGACTGCCAAAAAGCACATCACCTAGAGGAAAAAGGGCTTGTATCGTCTTGAGTGGCATACTTGCCATTCTCTTCAAGCTTTTCACTTCTTCAACTTTGGATCTTGGTTGGACGGTGAGAGTTCCAATGATGAAGGCAGCGTGTCTTACAGAAACTATAGCTATTAATAGACCGACGAAATGAAAATAGTACTACGTCTCAATAAATTTATTTGAAAAAAATGGAAGAAGTCTTGCCACAAGATGAACAACTGGATGATACTGCTCGAACAAGATAAAGTGTTTCTTAGAATAGGATGCTCAGTTGTCGACATAGATTTGTTTCAAATGGGAATGGTAAATGCAGAGGAATATCCCTTTCCCTATCATTCCAAAAATTAGATCTCTTCTCCCTTCTCCAAAATCATTTATCTGGACTTGCTCACATGGAGTGATCTAAGCTAACTCAATTCTAGTACTATAGAAAAAGAAGATCGCCATCCCATGTCTGTTCGAGGGAATTCCATTCTTGCTCAACTGCTTTTCGAAGAGTTTTGAGAGCTCCAGAATGTGCTGCAGCGTATAAACCGTCATACAACCTTATCCACCATTCCCGGTTGGACTTTTCGCATGAACAGCCAACTAGGTACATTGGAAAAACTAGCTGACTCACTGCTCTATTACTTGGATCAAGCGTCAGGAAAACATCAAGAAATTCGTTTACCAAGATTGGGACTTGTTGTGAGAACTCTTTCAGCGAAGGTTCCACCATACATATCAGTCGTAGAATGGCCAAGTATACTGCTATTGACCAGCATTGAGCACATTTGATCCTGATCAATAAGTCGCCATCTCCACCAGAAACAATGTATTCCCTGTATCGGGTCACTTTAGGAATCAAGCCTAGCAACTTATCAGCGAATTGTGGTGTACTCACTACCCCATTGTGGATGCTCGACCTCAATTGACAGATATTTGCCAACACTTCAAATATCTCGCTGGGACATCCCATGATCTTGAGAGTCGAAACATCTGAATCTTTGGTGCCAAACCACTTCGGATTACATGCCAAGACACGATTCTCACTCGACATGAATGTGGCCACACAGTCGTACCAAGAGAGTACGGCTACTAATACTTTCATCTGGTCGTCCTCAAATATCTGGTTCAGCACTTCTGGTGATTTGCAAATATTGGCAAAAGTGATGAAATAAAAGCAACAGTCTTTGCTGATCCCGTTATCAAGAATACAGTGTAAGATGTACACATAAATGAGAACTAGAACAGACTTACATGCGGAAACCTCCTGATGAATGTTCAATTCGCTGGTGGCTTTACCAATTTCCAGCTTAACTTTCTCGAGAAACCGCATGCTGAGGTTGTACATCTCTTCATTTTTCTGGTCTCCTTCCTGATACAAGTGCATACTTGCTAGAGAAATGAAACAGCTTCTGGCCACCTCGTAGCTGCAATACCGCAAAATGAGCTTTTCCCAAGGCGAATGTACGTTTGCATCGACTTTGAGCACTAAATTCTCAAAGAAATGTTTGAGAATGAGGTTCTCTCTCTCATATGCTAGGTCCGAGCTTTCTTGATGGGGAGTAAAGCTTTCCAAGAGCCTCCCAAACTTTGCTTGGATGTCTAAATCAAAATCGTCTTCGAATATGTTTCTCATCGTAGTACCAAAATCAAAGTCGCTTTCTGGAAAGCCTAGAGTCTCATTATCACCCGCAGTGTGGCTCTCTTTGTTGTGTGAGACAAGGCTAGCTAGAGAATCGCTCGAATCATAAACTTTTGAGCCACTTTCCCCATTTTCTTCATTTGTTGGTATTGACAAATCCTCATTTACGAGATTACTGGAAATCATCAGAGCAGGAGATCCACATTTCCTGTCGGTAGTCTGTTGATCTACCATACTCACTTTTGGTCTGCCGATAAATCCATGACTCTTACTTCCCTTATAGTTGGTGCGTATGGCATTTCTAGGATCATCAACATCAAATTTGAGCTTAAGGGCGTATCCTTGACACTGTCGACCGTGCTGTAAACAGACGTTACAGAAAGGTCTTGTTTCGTCACATTTTCTGTGTCTTTCAAGTTAGTAAGTTGCCCATAAGAGACTGAAACGCTACATACTTCCTTCTGCACGTCCAGCATCCTTTTCGAGATCTTTCACTAGATCTGCGCATATTCAAAGTAGTAGTACTGATAAGGCTATTCTCAATCGCTCAACCTTCCCAATCAGGAAGGTTAACATGCATGACACGTTCAACACCATGATTACAATTATCAGTCAACAAGAAGCCATTCAGTGACTCTTATCACAATTAAATATTATCTGTAGCAGCTCAGACTCCTTCAATAGTGTGTAACTTGAATATCGGCTGAGATGGTGCGCTAGTTCCATATTCCTTGTTCATGCTCAAAATTCACTAAACATGATAGTAGCATTCTACTACTGATAAACATGTCACTACTCACTCATATGATCTATTTTTATGAGCTAATTGTATTGCTTGATGTATAAATATTTGAATAAGAAATGAAATCTATAACCCTTCAGGTTTTGTACTCATGAGGCTCCAAAGTCTTGATAACCTTTGCTGGAGTTCCAACCACCACAGAATGAGGAGGGATATCTTTGTTGACAATGCTTCCAGCGCCTATCACGCAGCCATCTCCGATTGTAACTCCAGGAAGTACAGTAACGTTCGCTCCAAACCAGCAATTGTTACCTACTGTAATTGGCTCTGCGTACTCTTCCTCGTTCCATCTCATTTCAGCATCTATTGGGTGTGTTCCCGTAGTGAATGTCACATTAGGACCAATTAAAACGTTCTCGCCAAAAGAGATGATTGCCTCATCGAGCAACGTCAAGTTGAAATTTGCCCAAAATCGCTTCCCCAAAATCACATTGCACCCGTAGTCTAGATTGAAAGGTGGAACGATCACTGAGTCTTCGTAGCACTTGGACATGAGTTTAGACAAATGTTCGAACCTGGCTAGTTGCAAATCTTCCACATCATCAAAGTCTGCTAACCTCAATTTACAATATTCTGCCACAGAATCGTGGACTTGAGATCTTTTAACCCATAATTCCTTCTGCTGGCATTTGTAAGAGCATGACAGGATCATCTTCTCATACTCCTCGCATTTCGGCACATTCTGGAGATTTTCATATGCCCATTTGACAATTTCAGAGTCAATTGAGCTCTTTATTGGCATTATCCCTTTTTAAATGTCTATGTGAGGTGTTTACACAGCAGTAGTCAATGAAAGAAGTATAAGTAATTGGTGAAGAGCCGTTGTGACCTGCATGTTGTGATCGTGCGATAAGAAGTGCGCTTAAACCTTCCTGTTTGGGCATATCTGTTATCGAAGAGATATCTCAATCAAATCAGCTTGTAGATTCAAGATTTGATCTCGCATTGAGATATCATACGAGAGGTATAGTGCATAAACAGTGGCATGCACTAAAGTGACCTGGACTCTTTCCTTTTCACAAATACATTCTTAACACCCATATCATGACTCCAAAAACACTTCCCTATCTCCTGAGATCATAAACTAAGATTTTATCACTGAAATATTATTTTATCTTCTATATAGAGAGTATTGCTTCCAAATGATCAACTTTATTGGACAACTGACTCGCAAGAGCTTCGAGTTCATCATCCTTCGTAGTGAACTTGAACTCCTTCTTCCCACGGAATACCCAGTACGCCCAACAATAAATGCCAAAACCCACAAAAATCACAGAAATGTAATTCATGTTATCCTTCGTCACTGGCATGACTGAGGGAAAAGAGAAGAATACCATCGCAAATACAACCCACGCAAGTAAGACCGAATTGCAGAAGTATCCGAATCTTCCCAATTTGAAAGGCCCATACTCGATACTTTCCCTTCCTCTCTTCAACAAAAAGATCACTGGAACACTGTACGATAACAAGAGAAATGTGACACAGCCTACCATCATCGAGTTGTAAGCTGTAGAAGAGACCAAATAAATGCATCCAATTACAGCGCACCAGGCGCAGCACATCAAGTGAGCATTAAGTGGAGTTCCTGTTTTCGTGTTAATAACAGACCAATACCTCGATCCTGGAAGTCCGTGGTCTCTTGAAAATGACCAGCACAACCGAGCCTGACACGTGTGAGTAGCTATATTGCAACCAAAAGCTGTGAGCAAAAGCAAAACAGTTAAAACAAGTGAGCCTGCTCTGCTGTTTAACGCCTGGTAGTAGATGTCAATTATGGGAAGACCAGTTCCCGAAGCAAGAATGGCATCGAGGTTTTTGATACAGAAAAACATCGAAATGGAGAAAGTCAACGACGTCACAAGTCCGGTGATCACGGTTCCCATGATAGCTTTAGGTATGTCAGTTCTTGGCTTCAAAGACTCCTCTGCCAAATGTGTTGCACCGTCCATTCCGTTGAATGCCCAAGTGGGGTTGATCAAACCCACAATAAAGGCAATACCTGCTGAGGACCAGCCTGTACCGTTTTCAAACTCAACAAACACAAAATGGGCTGAGTTGTAGTTGGGCAGACTAACAGCCAACACAACAACAATACTCACAAAGAAGCCAAGCAAAGATACCCACAAGAACGACTGGGAGAGACGAGCCAAAGGTTTTTCCCATACATTAACAGGAATAAGAGCCAAGTTGACGATTTCGTAGGCAACGAATATCTGCCACCTTTTTGCTTCCATGTTTGGGTCACCACTGTTGAACACATACATTCCCACCAAAATTGAGGCGATAGTGATTGTCACGGATACGCTTGTAAAAATGTAGCCAGCAACAGCAAACAGTCCAGTTAAGTAAGAAGCAAAAGGTGCATATTTATCTGGAGCCAACTTTCTCGCCCAGTAAACCTGTCCTCCTGCGTTCGGCATTGCACTAGCAAGCTCCGAAAGAGTTGCCCCAATACACAAGCAAACACTAGCAACAATAATGATTCCGTAAATGATCATCATGGGCCCACCACTTGAAATTCCTGCTACAAGTGAGGTGGAGATCCCGAACCACGAGTTTGTCAAGCCAAACCCTGCTCCCAACAAGGCAAGAGGCGAAAAGTTTCTTCTCAACTCAGGTTTATAACCTGTTTCGACAGCAAGATTCAAATTCGCCTGTGCTTCCTCCAAGACTTTACGACTAGCCTTTTCATCAGTAGGTGTCATCGGTAAACTGTCTTCTTTATGAGTAGTGGCTGCAGAGTCCACCTCACCAACCACAACAAGTTGATCTTCCTTTTTCATAATAATTAATGTGTTCTATTCGATCATTCACGGATATGTATATATATTTTTAGCTTCTTTTAGTGATAAGGAGAATGGAATTGACATCGATAAGATCATGTAGATACGGTTAAAACCGGTGATGCATATCGGAAAGATATGGCGTGTTAACCTTCCTAATTGAGGTGATGGACGGATCAAACGCGGGCTTAACTTTCCTAGTCAAGAAAGATAAGTTTGACAGATAACAGCTTTCAATATACAAACACTAATGTTCCATATCCCTGTGCATAAAGTCGTCTCAACTTTCCTAATTGTAGCGCTCGGTGATTGATTGTGCATATCATTCTATGGACTTTCCTTATCTATATATGTATAGAGAATGGCCCCATAGTAATTTACAGTAAGTCTAACATGACAATCGAGCCAGAAACTCAAGAAAATTACATTTTCGAGGCTGACCTCCAGGCTAAAAGGTTTTCTATAGTTAATGGCAGTGGGTCAGAAATCCAAGTCAAGAACGAAAATACAGGTGAAGTGTTCCAGTGTATTGATGGAATTACTGGAGCTGCAGTTGGTGCTTTGGGCTGGAAAGACCCAGATGTTCCTCAGTTTTTTGCTGATGGCTTGAAAGACACAAACTACTCCTTCACTTCTGTTCTCGGGAACGACCACGCTCAGTCCTTGGCAAAATTCATTATTGACAATTCTCCTGCTGATGCGTTTGCTGCTGCTATCTTTGTAACTTCCGGATCGGAGGCTAACGACAACGCAATGAAGATTATGAAGCAGTACTTTGTGGAGAAAGGCAAACCCAAAAAGGTCAAGTTCATCAGCAGACAGCACTCGTACTTGGGATTCTCAATTGGGGCAATGTCTCTTAGTAGAGGCATCAGGTCTGACTTGTTTCTGGACATCACTTTGCCCAAGTCACAGTGTCCAACTATCGTCGCCTGTAACCCTTATAGGTATCAGGGAGACTTGACCACTGAGCAATATGTTGAGTATCTTCTCAAACAGGCCGAACAGGTGATTTTGGAAGAAGACCCAGAGACCATTGTGAGCATTTCGTTGGAAACTTTACCTGGAGCCACTTTGGGAACTGTGCCTTTACCTAAAGGCTACTTGTCAGGAATTCGTGATCTCTGCGACAAGTACGATATTCTTCTTCATTTGGACGAAGTTATATGCGGTATGTCTAGATGTAACCCTCACGGTGGACTCCACTGCTGGGAAAACTACTTGGAACCAGGCAAAGGGCCTGACATTCAGACTATAGGGAAAACTTTGGGGTCTGGGTACGTCACTTTAGCTGGAGTTTTGATTTCGCCAAAAATCAAGCAAGGCTTCCTTGAAGGTTCAGGGAAAATCCTTGGTGGTCAGTCTTACACTTGTCACTCGTTGAACTGCTATGTTGCATTGAAGATCCAGGAGAAAATCAAGAGATTGAAACTTTCAGAGAACATTTTTAAAATGGGGAATCTCTTGGGTAAGCTTTTGCTGTTGGAGTTAGCAGATTGTCCTGTAGTAGGAAGTGTGAGAGGAGTTGGAGGATTCTGGTCAATTGAGATTGTGAAGGACAAATTAACCAAAGAGAGTTTTCCTCCTGAACTCGACATTTCCGGGCAGATCGGACTGCTTTCACTCAAGAATGGAGTTTCGAACTTGTGTCTTCACGGTTGCAATGACGGGAAATCCGGAGACTTGGTGTTGTTTGGTCCAGCATACGTGATAAGCGAGGAGGTTGTGAGAGATATTGTGAAACGAATGGTAGTTGCATTCACGGAACTCGTGGAAAAGTTGAAATCTGAAGGATATATTTAGTAACTTGGAGATGTTCTAATCTTAGGCTTTAAATCTAGGCTCTATTCTTGCTCTAATGTAGACTTCATTCTTATCTGGCTGAAGATTTTAACCACAAAGGATGTAAGGAAAAGCAGAGCAATGCTCATATATGTATACGCATGTTAGGAAGAAATTTTTTAATATCTCTACCTCATGGTACGATCTTATGTGCTGTGAGACTAGTAATCAGAAGATGGATTTCAATCTAAGTTCCGAAATCAAAAAATTTGACAATTTCAAGTGTTGTGGAAAGTCCAGAGCAATATTCTCCCCAAAATCGAACTACAGGTAGAAGGCACAAGCTGTTGAGTAGGCGGGGAAGCACAAAGTGTGGATGATGAGAAATAGGAAAGAATAGCAGAAATGAGAGAGTCAGAAGCTGAGGAAAGAATTGAAAAGAAAGTGTATGGAGGGGTGAATTCTCGAGTTTCCCTTTTATTGTTCTTCTTTCCTACTTTCCTTCTTTCCTACTTTCCTTCTTTCCTCCTTTCCTTCTTTTCTGCTTTCTCTATCACACGAGCCATAAACGAAAGTCACAACGCAAGACCCCGGCTCAGGCAATTCCAATATTTTACTTTTGTCTCTGGTTAAAGTTTAGAGCATTTTAAAAAAATAGCAATCACTACTTCTGGCAGCGGTATTCCGGAAAGATGGGAGCCCAAAACGAGCCACTCAGCACGTCAGAAATTGTCAAGCAAGCAGAAGCCAGAATCACAAGTGTCCAAGTGATCAAAAAAAAAAAAAGAAAGCACATTTACCACAAACTCAAACACAAACTCAAACACAAACTCAAACACAATAGCCACAAACAATCAAACTAATTTATTAATTTTTCCAAAGTCCGTAAGTGCCTAATCGGAGCATTTTCTAATCACCGCACTTTTCACAATGTGGGGCCGCACAAGATAAGCAAATGCGCACGGAGAAGCACTAACAGAAACGACAAAATCATCTTGCAAACCCAAAAATTAACACAAACACAAATATAAATTACTGTAGAACCACAAGCAGAAAACCGTTTTTTTTTTCTACCCCACTCTCCCAAAACTGGTAAGCTTTTGGTTTGCACACGCCCAAACATCACTAAGGACTTCCTCATACTCTTCCAGTGTGAAAAGATCATTGGACTTTAAATACCAGAATAGCCAGAGGCGAGTGTGAGTCTCAGTTGTCAGCCACTGCCACCTCTTTTCTGTGTAATTTTTTATTTCAATATCGGCTCGTCATGAATGGAGACATTCCAAGTCTTCCTTACGGCGCCTCAACTGAGTCTGGAGGTGCCACCACCACATCGCCGACTCGAACAACACAGCGGCGGGGAAACTTTGTTTCTGGTGCTGAAGAGTCGAACCAGTCGCCCCATAGTGATTTTGTTGAAAGTGGAGGAGCGTATGGGAAGAAAGATGAGGCTACTTTTGGAGCGCTGCCCAACTACTTGGACTGGGCGCTGAATATCTTGCTTGACCCTAGCCAGGACTTGCTCGGGAATATCGACTTCAACCCCGAGGGGAACATCATGCACAAGATCCAGTACCAGAACAGTGTTCATGAGAAGAGGTACGATGGGAATGAGGGACAGTACGGTGTGTCTCGCTCGATACCGCAGAACATGAATCAGAATATGAGCGGGCAGAACAGTGTGCAAAATTCTGGGCAAAATGCTGGCCAAAATTCTGGCCAAAACATGAGTAATACTAATGTGGGTGGGCTGTTGCGACAAGGCAGTGGCCAGAGCATGAACGCGCAGGGAATACGAAATACGCAAGTCACACCGGGCCACGCCCACCAAAGCAGCATTCTGAGTCAGCGACAGGCCAGCCAAACCAGCCAGACCAGCCACACTAGCCATACCAGCCATAATCAGCCCAACCAGGCAAACCAGGCGAACCAGAACAACCAGAACAACCGCATGAATGTCTCTATGCCCAACAACGGCATCCAGGACATGATCCACCCCGGAGTTCCTCCTGGAGTCTCCGGCGGACCTTCAGGACCCACTGGCGGGGTCATTGGGGCTCAGAAAAACGCAAACGCCCTACTACTGGGCAGAACTACTCCAGTGGGCCAGTCCAAGCAGCGACGGCCATGTGACCATTGCCGGCGGCGCAAAACAAAGTGTGTGATCATTCCTGGCACTACCAACTGCATTCAGTGCGAGTCCAAGTCGCTCACATGCACATACGTTCAAATGGCGTTCAAAAAAGAGGATGGCGATGAACCTGCGGCGAAAAGACCGCGCCAGGACCTAGAAAACTCGGGTGCTGGTTCTACAGACATAATTCCGCCTAATGTGCTGATTCGTGATGTTCCACCAGTGCAAGATTACCTGGTAATGAACAATCTGCTTTTGCGCAAGACGCTTCTGTTGCAGTTTCCTCGTTCGTCGTTCTATGTGGGCCCTACATCCTACTTGTTTGACTGGACACTTCTTGACTCGATAATTGGAGCTTCAAACACACAGGGCCGCCAGGCGCTTTCCAAAATCGAGCAAATTAATCTTTCAGACACAGTGTCACTCCGAAAAGTCGGCGAACGTACTCAGTTTGTGCTTAAGGATGACCAGTCCAAACAACTGTACCAGAACATGCTGACCGACGTGGATGCGATCGAGAAGTTTGTGGCGCCACATGGCCAGATGTTGATCGACCTCTATTTCCGCATCATCCACCCGCTGTACCCAGTTCTCCACAAGAAAGTTTTTTTGGAGAAGTATCTGCGAACACACCGAGAGTTCAGTGCGCCGCTTCTTGCTGCAGTTTACCTGTTAGCAATCCACTGGTGGGACTACGATCCACAGCTTAACAGGTTCCCGAAACCAAATGTGCACCTTATCTTGAAAATCGCGTTGAACAACTACCTTTCCGAGATTCTTAAACGGCCCAAGTTGAGTGCGGTTCAGGCCGGGTTGCTTCTTTTGCAATGTAAGCATGTGGTACATGCAGCAGACTCTGGACCGGGTCTAGGCTCGTTCAATGATGCCGACTACAACGACTGGGTGTTATGTCTGCAAGTTGTAGCGTTAGCTGAAGAATTGGGATTGGGACTAGACTGTGACCACTGGAAACTCCCCAAATGGGAGCGTGGACTCCGCAAAAGGTTAGCTTGGGCAGTTTACATGGAGGATAAGTGGCTTGCACTCAAAAACGCCCGCCCTTCACATGTCAGTGACGACAACTGGGTGGTGCTGCAGCTTGTGGAGTACGATTTCCCGGAGAAACACGGAGACGGCGATCTCAAGGAAGGCTCTTCCGACATCAACAACGGCAAGAAGAACTTCCTCAACTTGATTGAGCTTCTGCGGATCTTGGCAGATATCCTTAGTGATCTCTATCTGATGCGAGCCATGAGGGACGTGTGTGACATCAACAGCGTTCTCCACATCGCCAAACCGATCCAGTTACGTCTTCGTTCGTGGTACCACTCGCTCCCTGTGGAGTTGCAGATGGCGCTGGTCCAGCCACGCAAGCTCTGCTCCAACGGATACCTCCAGCTTGCGTATTTTGCAGCGGAACTCACTCTCCACCGAAAAATCATCACTGTGATTCAGCAGCAAATCGCAGACGGAGCGAACATCTCCAGCGAGCTTGTGAATGTGTGTCGAACTGCAGCCAAGACCAGACTCTTAGCATCGATTGAGTTTGTTCGCGATCTTAAGCCCGAACACATCCACTCGTTCTGGCACCTGCTGTCAGCCGCCAATTTCACGTTGATCGGCACTTTCGGTGCGCTTTTGTTTGTCACGGCGCTGACCCAGCAGGAGGCAGACTTCTACAAAGACCAGATCTTCAACTACAGGTGGATCTTGAAGATTCTGTCCAAGGGGTTTGTGCAGGCGGCAGAGGCGTTGCAGAAGATGGATTTGGTGCTTGGCCACGTGCCAGGATTGCTAAATGAAAGTGCTGACCAGCCCATGGTGGTGCCCAATGTGCCTACTATTGACTACACCAAGATGCAGAGCCAGCCCCAGCCAAACCAGCCGCAACCGAGCCAACCACAACCAGTTCAGCAGACTCTGCTGCGGTTCAATTCTCCAGGCTCCACCAACGGCTACAACGGCTCGTCTTTCAGACCCAACTACGCCAAAGATATGACTCGGCCCAGTTCGGCCCAGCAGTACCGCGTGGCGCAACAGTCGCCCTACGCATCGCCCCAGACATTCAGCACGCCGTCGTTTTCGCAAGCGGGCCGCCCTGGAATCTCTCCGCAGTCGTCGCAGGGAGTTTCTCCGAAAGAAATGGTCAGACAGCCCAAATCGACGTTGGGCCACAGTCGGCGGGGCAGTTCGGCCAGCCACAACTCCGAAGCTAAAGACGGCGCCAGTCCTGTGATGACGCGGTCTCCGCTCGCCAACCAGGTGCCTCCAGCCGATATGTGATGGCTACATGACTTACAGACAAAAGCTGCCAAAAGCTGCCTTCATTTCCGTTCTGTTTTAATACACACTCTAGTCAAACGGCGTCAAGTACGCCTCGGCGATCACACGCGCACGTGCGTTCAAAAACAACTTCATCTCACTGATCTCCTTGTCGACTTCCTCCATAAACTCAATTATGAAATCCACCAATTTATCCTTCAACATCTGTTCGGTATGGAAATTGGTGATCAAAAATGAAATGTCATAGCCTTTAACTGGCACCCGACGCAAAATAAAGAAATTCTCCGCCCGCTGTGTTAAGAACCGTGTGAACTGATGTACGAGAATCTGTTCAATCTCATCAGCCTGCTTGATCTTGATCGAAACACGTACAGAGTTAATAGATGGCTCAATGAAGATTTTCTCGTTCTCATTCCGTGCAATTGTTACAGGATTCAAGATAAGTTCCGGATTGTGCGAGTTGTCCACCTCAATCTCAGGCCGGTTGTGTCTCTCTACGAGTTGCGAAGAAAAATCCTCCAAACAAATTGCTGCTGTCAATGATGTTCTGACTGCTGTAAGATATGGTTTCAACGATTGCGACTGAAGTTAGTGGGTGTACTTATTTGGTTGGGTCGACATACCATCAGGAGTAGTAAGTTGGTGAGAGTGGGTGGCATGCAGGTCAGTCGAGATAGCAGTAGGAGGAAACAAAGCCGGAGATTGAATACTGATACTAATTTGGATTTTCGGATTTTTCTTGAATTTCTTGAATTTCTTGAATTTCTTGATTTTCTTAGTTTCCTTAATTTTCTTTTTTTTTTTTCTTGTTTTTCTTTTCTTTCTGTTTTCTTTTCTTTGGCTTCTTCACTTTGTATGTTTTCCTCCACTCCGCAGTCTACTCGTAGTATCGTTTCACCAATTCAGGATCTATAACTAATAAAAAATCAGAAATCCTTTTTCAATCAGTTTCCATAAATTATACTCAGTTGACCTCAAACTTCTTTTCATCTCTTTTTCAAATTTTCTATTGAAGATTACCTGACTTCAGGGCTGTGCTCCGTAGGACGTAACCACCTGCTAGTAACAGCCTCTTTAGTGATACATTCTTTATAATACGGTCTTTTTTGTGAAAACTTTCCTGTGGCCAGCTCATATTGTCTTGCGCTATAAGTTTTCTCTTTCTCGTAAATGTATCTTCCGGTCTTTCACTGTGTGTGCTTGCTCATTAATTATCAGTTCCAGGTTTGCCCTGCTCGCCTCCTCCGCTAGTAATTCATAAGAAGCGGCTTCTTTTCTGTGCTCCTCTCGCCGTTTTCCAGACCCACGCGTGCTCTTTTGTTCTCCGGAACATGTTCTTCCGCAGCAGGTCTCTTTCGACTAGGACTCAGCAAAAGCGTAACAAGCAACTTCACGCTCGCCTCAATAGAGCTTGCTAACTCTTTTTGAACTTCTTCGTTTTTGTGGAACTTCTCAATAAGCGTACGCAACTTCTGCAAGCTCTCTGTCTGGACAGATTCCCATACCTCCACACTGGAGTCGTGGTGCACCAAGCGTGCCCCGCTCAGAGTTAGCTCGATAAGTGTTCCCGATTCTTGCTTCTGTTCTTTTTTCTCGTTTTGTTCATTCTTAACATTCTTCTCAGTTTTCTCGTCGTTCTCCTCATTTCCGGCCATTTGCCTGACTTCCAACACTTTATTGCTCACCAGAGCATGGTTCGCCAGAAGCCACTCAGCAAACGCTCTAATCGCCGCTTTCATTTCTCGGTCGAAAGTGATCTGCTCATTGCGCCTCTGGAACTCGCGATCGTGCTTTAACGTGTCGTACAACACCATCAACTCGTCCTGGTCTGAGTCCATGTCAAGCATGGCCAATTCGTCCTTCAGGCGTCGTAAAACATCCAAAAACTTGTCGAAAGTATCAAGTGTCTCGTCTCTGTTGAAGGAATTCGCGTTTTCGTGCTTGCGAAGCGTGTGCTCCACGATATCTTTCTTCACCTTCAACGCCTGCTTCTTCTCGTCAACAACATCCCAGAAAAGCTGTAAGGGCGTAGATCCGTTTCGGCCACAAAGCTCTATAAACACATCTTCGTCTTCGATCTGCGGAAGCAAGTCTTTGAATAGTGTGCTGGCATTTATCACTTTGGTCGATAGAAGTTGCTTGAACGCCTGGCGAGCCTTTCTGTCGGAGGTGTAGTTGCGTTTTTCGGCCACCTGGATCCTCTCATTGATTCCATCCACTATACGCGGGTATATTTTGTCCTTGTAGATTTCCAATATGTCCAACTTGGTGAGAATCTGGAAATGCTTGTTGGCCTTGAATCTTTCGTCCTTCTGGAGCCGCAGATAAAGCTCTTTCCACGTTACACTCTGGGATTCTTCCCCAGGAGTGATCTGGATTAGATACGCTTCGAGCTCTTTGGATGCCTGCTCCTTCTTTTCCTGTTCAACTTTCTTTTCTTCTGAAGCTAGTTTCTGGACATATTGATGGAAAATCTCCTCCATCTCGGCATCCGGAAGCACCGAGTGGCTGAAAACAGGGTTATCCTCTGCAATCAAATGCTTTTTCACAGAAAGCCACCGCGTAGAGCTCTTGATTTTCCCACTTTTCTTATACGCCTCCAACACGCCTGTAAAATTGGCCCGAAACGTGTTCACGAGCTCGCTTTTGTTCTGAGACTCCTCCTCGAGCCGCAGAACCAAGTAATCGTCGTAAAGCGTCTTCCGCTGTAGTGAGTCTCCCACCAGCCAGTATACTGGGTTTTGGATGAATGTCTCGATTACTTTCTCAAAAGACCATGTGGAGTCGACTTCTTTCTGTCGGAGCATATTGAAGAACGCAGTTTTCGTTTCCTCGTACGATTCGAACTTCGGCGGGCTGGCGAGCTGGCTCTGTTTGACCTTTTCCTCAGCGAGTTTCAAGTCGTTCTCAGAGAGTTGTAGCTGCAGCTCTTCGCTTGTTTTCTGTTCAGCCTCGGTTTCAGGTTTCACGGACTCGTCTAGACCTTGTGTTTCAAGCTCTGCGGGCCGCTCCCAGGTAGTTTCACCAGTAGACTCATTGTAGTAGTAGTCTTTCCCATCTTCCGTTTTGTAGGCTTTCCAAGCCAGACTTGCCTCAGGGTTTTCCCAGCTGGTTTCTTGGGTGACAGAATTGTAGTAGTACACTCTGCCTTGGTCGTCCTGGGCCTGTTGCCAGTCCCCCATTGAGTAAGTATAATTGAGTAAGTATAGTTTAGATATGAAAAGTGCGCACTATCTGAAGGTAGAAGGAAGAGAAGAAAAGAGAGGATAAAGTCAGAAAAGAAAATCAGAAAAGAGAAATCAGAAAGGTCAAATAATTGAGAGAAATCCCTTTTTTTTTTTTTTTTGATTTTGGCTTTTTGATTAGGATGGAATATAGTGTACTCCAGTGCCTGAGACTATCGCACAACTAAGGACCAGTTCAATATTGCACTGTCTGATTGATAAGAAGCAATATTTCAAAAACGGCCAATTCGAATATGAGTAGCATCGAAAGTCAAGTTAGCTCCTGGATTTTATATTTCAACGGCTTTACTTCTGGCCTCCATTTGGTTCACGAATCGAATAGTACGATTCAACAAGATTAAACTGAACTTCCAATATAAAGATTAGACAAGGTATCGAATCAAGACTAATTCTGTTTGTTTGTCTGTTTTTTTCAAATAATCATTTATTAAATTCCAATCGTTCTGTACCAAATCTAGTGGGTCTGGTTTCCTTATGCACTAAAGTAGTATTGACGAAACAGATTCTTTCGAATGCCCAAAAGCTCACATGCATAATAATATACTTTTGGATGTTCAACTGACTGAACATTATGAGATTTGAGTGCTTGGAGGCGAAAACGCTGGCACTACAGTCACCCAAAGTAGAGATGCAAGTTGACCGACAAACAGCTTCTAAATGAGAATCAGCTTCCTAAAATGAAGACATAAACATTCAGTACTGGAAAAGTTACTCCAATGTGTTTGCTGTATCAGTAATTAGAGTGCTTCGAGTATTTCCAGAGCAGCTACGACCTCTTCGCTTCAGGAACCAATTTTCCAAAATCAAGAGCGGTTCAAAAACAGAAACCAGCAAATCACTTTATTCCGTTGTTTTTTAACTGTTTCTAGTCCATTTTTCCCGCCTGAGTGGTCTTCTGCTTTGCCAGCTCAGCACACTAACTACATGCGAAATGAGAATGCGCATAAGCTCGCGAAAATGGAAAGTTTCATCTCCAAATTTGGCCAACACATTCCCAACAGACAGGTCACCACAATTACTACACATTTTTCCAATAAATCCAAAATTCTCTGTTTTTCCTGCTTGCGTCCTCTCCTCCTGCTTCTACAATTATTTCTTCAGACACGGCAACTTGTCCGAGCGGTTAAGGAGAAAGACTTGAAATCTTTTGGGTTTTGCCCGCGCAGGTTCGAATCCTGCAGTTGTCGAGTGTTCTAATTTTTTTGCACCCACTCCATCTAGTTCCATGAAACAGATATATTCCATTCTGCAGCTCCTCTGTCTTCGTCACGAGCGGTCCGTAGGTAATCTAGATCTTCACGATATACAAAGCCCAAGTTGGGTCTATTGCGAATGTGATGATGGCCCATCGTACTACTACTACTTCAACAGCCCCAAGCCAGTTCCACAGTACAAATACTTATCTTCGCAGTTGGTTTCGATTGCGCCTTCTTCGTATATAGTGAAGAATTCGGGCCAAACTGAGCTGAACACCTTGGTGTATCTGGTTGCACCTACCGAGTACCACTACTGGCAAGAACCTAGAGAGAAGGAGTATCCGAAGTTCAAGTACGCCCAGTTTTTCGAGAAGTATATGAGTTCTGGGCCGAAACAGGAATCTAAACTTGAAAATCTCCCACAAGTTCATCCAGAAAGCGGCAGCGACGAACGGCTGGACTCCAGTGACAGTGTGAGCATATACATAGGCAACGCTCAGTGAGGGAAAAGAAGAAAAAAGAGAAAAAAAGCAGAAAAAGCAGAAAGAAAAAAGATTCTTCTTTTGGTGTTCTCTTTGGTTTCTCTTTGGTTTCTCTTTGGTTTCTCTCTTTGGCTCCTCTTTTGGCTCTTCTCTTCTGTTTTATCACCACCTCCTGTATGGAGCAGAGATCATCACCATGTCTGACCAGTCGCCAGTGTCCGAATGGTACTATCTCCGACTTTCCCTGTATGTATGGGCACGCCATGAATAGCAAGTGGTCTCCCTCTGTGTTGGTCGATTCGCTCTTCTGTTCTGGACCACTTCCATCCAGCTCTCACTAACTCCAGAATACCAGACCCAGAACTTGCAAACTCGCTCCCTGCACTCTACACCAAACTCAGCGTCGACATTCTCACGTGGCGCTCGTTGGTTTCTGCTGCGCTCTACGATTTCTACGGTCTAGTGGGCCAGGCTAGGCACTTTGACGTCTTGGTTCAACTGCGAACAGAACCGGCCTTGTCAAGCATTTTACGCATCCACAAAGACGACAAAGATGTCTTCACAACCAGCATATCCAACCACAGTTTCGCCTTGAGCGATTTTTTCGGCTCGGAGTACTCGATGAGTGGGCGAATCCTGGTCGGTCCGCATCTGGCATACTTGGGTATGGTGTGTCCTATAGAGATGGAGTAGCTCCAATACGTGGAATCAATGTACTTGGTGCTGGAACAAAAAGTAAGAAACGAGATTTTTTGAACTATACTTTTCGACTTTATCAACCAATTCCTCAACTAATTCAGGGTCTACTGGTTATTCTGCCTCCCAGTGTGGCCTGCAGTTAAGCCCCCACACCACGACCTCAACGACTATCTTAACTATATACCAATTGCTTCTGTTGAACACAAAAAATTCTTGCTAAAAGTGAATTTCGCCCCCACTGCTGGTTTCTGTCTTTTTTCTACTGTATTGGCATTAGCTCCAAAAGGCGTGCCACGTGATCTTCTCTGTTCATTATGGTCTCAGCAATCTTTGTTCCATGGCTTTGGGCCATATGGCTCATGTGGGCACAATTCGCCGCTGCAGATTTCACCCCTGATGTGAAAATGCATGAGATTAAAGGTTTCATGCGTTCAGTGCTTTATTTCGACGATTCTCCAAACGTTATTGTGTTGAAATCTAGCTCAGCAATTGCCTCCTTCGACGACGGCACCACTTGGTCAGATATCGAAGTGATGAAAGGTTACACTGTCAATTCACTCAAGTTCGATCCTTTGGTGAAACTGAGAGCTTATGCGTTTAGTTCTGGGCCTGAAGCGTTCGTTACAAACGATAAGGGTAAAAACTGGAGAAAGTTCGTCGTACGCGACTCAAAGGGCACTCCCTTGCAAGACTATGCACTTGTGACAGTGAACGTCAATGTTGCAGACACAAAAATGGCGATTTTCCAGTTCCGCACGTGCTCAGACTACTACGGTACTCAGTGCACCACTCACAACTATTACACCACCGATGGACTCAAGTCTGACTTGAAAGTCTTGACCGAAGATGCTGAGTCGTGCATTTTCGCCATGTCAAACAAGGATTTCGCGAATTTGGACAAACCTTCCACCATTGTGTGCTCACGAGTTAAGCTCAACTCGTTTGGTCATGTCACCGAGTCGCTGTTGGTTAAAACCACGGATTTCTTCAAGTCCGAGTCGAAAATCGACCACCCGGCTTTGCGGTCAGGGAAAATCATCGACTTGCGTGTTGAACTGTCGTTTATGATCGCCGTGGTCCAGACTGATAAGTTCAACATCAAGTCGCTGGTTGCTGTTTTGATTTCCAAGGATGCAAAGAATTTCGACTCGGCAGATCTCGAGTTTCTGGTCTCTTCCGGAGCAATTTTCTTCCTCGAGGCAAATCCTCTGTCGTTGTTCCTCTCTGTTGGTGTGGGACTGCGCAAAGGCAGAGTCACGTTAGCCACCATCTACTCGTCTGACTCTACAGGATTGCGCTTCACTAAACTTATTGAAGATGTGGCTTTTGGCGAAACCACGAAGTTGGACAATGTGGATGGAGTGTGGTTCACCAGTGTTCTCACTGAAAAAGCTGGCGAGTCCGATGAACCGTCTACTGTAGACGACTTCTTCACTCCAAGAAACCTCAATCGCGCGAGTAAGATTTCTGTGGATAACGGGAGAAGTTGGAACGACTTGGAGCTTCTTGGTGACGACTCCTGCAAGTTGAAGGATGGATGCTCACTCCATGTTATTGGAGTGAATGCGTTCGACAGTGAGGGTGACTACGTCACTGGACCTACACCCAACCTCTTGGTTGCTTCTGGAACTACAGGGAAACACCTTGGGCCCTTTGCCAAGTTCAAGACCTATGTCTCTCGTGACGGTGGACTTACTTGGAAGTTGGCCCTCCATGACCCTGCAGTGATCTCATACGGTGACCAAGGCAACATCATCATTGCACTTCCTGCTTCGTTCAAAGACATGACTCCCACTGAAAAATGCTTGTTCTCGTTGGACCAGGGAACTACATGGTCTGAGTTCAAGCTTGAAAAGCCATTTTTCCCTCTTCTGGTTGTCACCACGATCGACGGAACCGGAAAGAAATTCATCGTGCTTGGTCTTTTGCCCAGCCTGGATGTCCACAACGCGAAGGATATCATGTATGTGTTGGACTTTGCAGGAGCATTTGGAGGAGTTAAGTGCGACAAGGATAAGGACTTTGAAAAGATTTATGCTCGCGTTGCAGACAACTCCGAGAGGCTGTGTATTTACGGTCACACTGAGAGTTTCATGAGAAGAAAGGCTGACGCCAAATGCTATGTTAGCACTCTTTTTGAAGATATCAAAGTGACTGAAGACCCCTGCGAGTGTACTGAGCACGACTTTGAATGTTCTCCATACTTCAAGATGTCTCCAAAGGGAGAATGTGTTCCTGACAATTCGAAGATCAATGAGCTTTGCAGCCAAAAGAAATCAGCAACCGTGAAGGTTTCCAACAAACAGTTGGCTGCAGGGAACTTGTGCAAAACAGACCCATCGAAGTTCATCACCACCGAGGAGCTTAAGTGCAAAGAATTCAATGGCGGAGACCAGATCACCAACAAAGTATCCACAAAAGTCAGTGAGTTCGAAGGTCTCCTTTCCCAATACTCATACGTTCAAACTAATGATGAATTGGCAGATAACATCATTTTCAGAACAACCGACGGAGTTGTCTACGCTTCGAACAATGGAGGCCAGTCATTTGTGAGAGTGAAAGTCAGTGAGCCAGTTATTGGCTTTTTGGTGGGGCCTTCTCATGGTTCTGTTCTTTTGTTAACAGCTGGTGATTTCGCCTACTACTCTGAAGATGGTGGAAATGCATTCACTAAGATTCAGGCACCTGGAATCCCTACAGTGAGTGTACGTCCAATTTCCTTCCATCCTTCTGATTCTGCTAAATTCATTTGGTTTGCAGGAGACTGTGGAAAGTCTGGCTCTTCTGAATGTGCTGCCTACTACACTGAAGATAGCGGAAAAACCTTCCACAAGTTGGTTGACAATGCCGTGGCATGTGACTACGTTTCTTCAGTGTTCAACTTGGCAGGTACCGAATTGATTTACTGCACTGTACAAACGGGATCGCAGAAGAATTTGATTTCATCTACAAACTTCTTTAAAGAGAAGGAACCAAAAGTGTTGTTTGAGAATATCGTATCATATGCGGTTCGCAATGGGTTTGTTATTGTTGCCACAATTGATCCCTCGCTTCAAGAATTGAGAGCAAAAGTGACGGTCGATGGAACTGTGTTTGCTGCTGCAGACTTCCCCAGTGACTTCAAAGTTGAGGCTCAAACGTCTTATGCGATTTTGGACTCCAACTCTCATTCTATTTTCATGCACGTTACCACAGTTAAAGACGTGGGTCATGAACGTGGAGCAATCCTCAAGTCCAACTCTAATGGAACTTCTTATGTGTTGGCGTTGAATGACGTGAACAGGAATTCTCACGGTTATGTGGATTACGACAGAATGGAAGGTATCGAGGGGGTCTTGTTGGCTAACACAGTCAGCAACCCTGATAGTTCTGATATCAAAAAGCTCAAGACTCAGATATCTTTCAACGATGGAAGCCAGTGGTCGTTCTTACCGCCACCTCAAGTGGATTCAAATGGCAAGAAGTATCCATGCTCTGGAAAGCCGTTGTCTAAGTGCTCGCTCAACTTGCACGGTTTCACTGAAAGACCAGATTACAGAGATACATATTCGTCTTCTTCTGCGATAGGTTTGTTGATCGGCACAGGTAACGTTGGCGAAACATTGGAGAGCCACGAAAAAGCATCGACATTCTTATCTACCGACGGTGGACTCACATGGAAAGAGGTCGCTAAAGGAGTGCACCAATGGGAATATGGTGACCAGGGAACGATCTTGGTTCTTGTTCCATACTCAAAAGCGACAACCGAGCTCATTTTCTCCACAGATGAAGGCACATCTTGGCAGACATACAAGTTCTCTGAGAAACCAGTGGCTGTGTTGGACTTGGCCACTATTCCCACCGACACAGCAAGAAAGTTTGTGATCTTCACAAGTTCCGAAGATGATCTGAGCAAGTTCCAAGTACACTCCATTGATTTCACCCACTATTTCGCAAGGCAATGTGCGCTTGACTTGGAGAATCCTGACAAGGATGATTACGAGTACTGGACTCCTGTACACCCCGAATCATCTGAAGGCTGTTTGTTCGGGCACGAGGCCAAGTTTTTGCGTCGTGCAAAAGGCCATAATGACTGTTTCATTGGTGCTGCTCCACTTGAAAAAGGTTACAAAGTGATGAAGAACTGTACTTGCACAAGAAGTGACTATGAGTGTGACTACAACTACTTCAGAGATGAGGATGGAACATGCAAACTTGTGAAAGGGTTATCTCCCGCAGATCACAAGGCAGCCATGTGCAAGATTCCAGACACTTTCCAGTACTTTGAACCTACGGGATACAGAAAAATCCCATTATCGACTTGTGTTGGAGGCAAATCTTTTGATGCGTTTGATCCAAGACCATGTCCAGGCCACGAGAAAGAGTTCAACGAGTACTACGGGCGGAACATGGGAGGAGGAAAGATCTTGTTGGTTGTGTTGATTCCGTTGTTTGTATTTGTGGCAGCAACCTGGTTTGTTTACGACAGAGGAATTCGCCGTAACGGAGGCTTCAAGCAGTTTGGTCTGATCAGATTGGATGAAGATGACGATTTCAATCCAATCGAAGACAATTTCATGGACGTGGTGGTTAACCGAGTTGTACGTGGAGGAATCATCGTTGTTGCAGGCACTATTGCTGTTTTCAAAACATTGAGGAGAATTGACCGTGCCATGATGGAAAGATTGACATCTTCGTTGTTTGGACGTCGCCCTGGCAGAAGAAACTATGTTCGTGTGCCAGACGACGAGGACGAGCTTTTCGGCAACTTTGACTCCAACTACGACGACGAACTTGAAGATGGAGCACATGTGGATTTTGAGGTTCAAGATGAGCCGGAGCAGTTTACAGACTACAACGACCATCCACCAGTTGAAGCTGATGCGAGACTTTTCGATATTGATGAGCAGTCTGATGATGGTCGCAGTAGTGAGAATGTGCAGGGAGAAAGAGCTGAGAGTTCTTAAATTAGAATAAAAGATTGTCTACGAGTAAAAAATTAGCAATACTTGGCCTTTCTAGTTCAAGTGTGGTGAGGCAAGTGAAATGAAAATAGTAAAAAATGTGACACGGACAGGAATCGAACCTGCAACCCTTTGATTTGGAATCAAAAGCTCTGCCATTGAGCCACCGCATCAGCTTGATGTCTGTTAGGAAACGCGCCCGAGATTCCTCTCTATAAGCGTTTCCCTACAGGGCGCTCCTGGAGGTCCTCTCTATAAGAGGTTCCGGATGAACAGCGGAACCAGACCTGCAGGTTAATACATATAAAAGAGGCGCGCCCGACTGGGCAAGCCTGAAGCATTCTTTAGTACTCTTTTAGTAAGTAATCCACCCTTTTAGATGTTTCCCTTAACTACGAGACCGTACCACGGTCTCGTTAGTTAACAGTCAAATAAATTTAGCGGTACGATATAATAACATATCTTAGGCATTTACGCAAAGATTGTCTGATTGTATTGAGAGCATTAATTCCATTTTTTGGTTACCTTTTCTTCCTATATTTTGCCTTTTTTCTGTAAACTCACCTTTTGAGGAAAAAATATACGTCCTCATTGAAACTGGTCCTTAGGTTGAAGAGCCAAACTCGACCGTTTTTTATTGCTTTCTATATAATTTTGTTGCCAGAACTTTATAATATTCAAAAATGCAATCTGGAGACATTATTCACATTTGGGGTGTTCCATCCAATATTCATCTTTAGCATGCAACAGACCTGCCATGAAATGGGTGACTAGGAAATTGTATACTTGAATTAGGGCTCTGATTTGAGGATTTCTATACCTCTAGTTCATCATGAAGCTCTTTTTCTTGTGTTTAGAATCTCTCTTTTGCTGTATACTTGATCTTCGTAATTTTCCTACTTTGACCTTTCACTTGAATCGATTTCTTCTAACAGAGAGAAAATGAAACATCCTTATAAATAGCTAACCACTTTAATTGCTCAACAACTTTCCTATATTTATTTCTCGCATATACGGAACGAACAAGAGAACTTGTTCTTCATTACCCTCAATTACACTGCGAACAATATATACGGATCATAATTCAAATGTGCAAACTAGATAAAAAAACAAAAATGTATTCATGAACCTTCTAAGCTCTCTATTTTTGGTTCAACTGATCTATCTATACTTATCACTTACTCCTACCTTTCTATCCAAGTTACTCTTTATTAAATATTTGTACAATCCCGGTCGGACGAAACCATCGTCTAAGTGTTTCTCTGTAAATCAAACTCATGCAATAACTCCTCAGGGTTTACAGCTTCCATCATGTCATCTTCATGGATTCGCTGATCAGCTTCTCGAGTCTTTCTCGTGTCCTTAAAGAGGTAAAACATTGGTATGAGGTACAAGAGTCCAATTAATGCAGTAGAGCCAATGGCGCAAGCGAGTGAGATACCAACAACTTTTCCAGTTGAAAGCTTTGAGTCACTGGTCTCCAAATCACTCGAAGACTGGTAGCGGAATACATCCTCTAGAAGCAAAGAGTTAATCTGTCCAGGTCCAGAGCTCAGCAGAGAAGAGAAGATGTATGGAATCCAGGAGCCCCCGTCATATAATGCGGCATTAACCAAGCCATAGCCAGTCAAATTGAAAGTTCCTGAAAGCATAAGTGCCTTGTCGTCAGCAAAGTATTGCTGGTTGGTATTCTCAGAGTTGGACTTCGACAACAGTAGCAATTTCAAATCAGTAAATTTGGTAGCATTACTGAAACTGATACCTTTTGAAATCGAGCTCCAGTGGCTGCCATTAAATCCAATCACGAAGTCTGAGCCATATGCAGACATTTGATTAGTCAATCCACCGCTTGATTTTTCGTTGATGGTGTATCTTTGAATGACGTTATCGACGCCAATATTGTTCAAGTTGGAACCTGCGCTCAGAAGTAAACCAGTTCCGAAACTGTAAACAACAAAGTTGACATTGGTGTCGTTGACTGTCATGTTACCACTCAAGAGCACTTGATCCGAGCTAATGAATTTGGCGTCCGTCACATTTCCGTCAATAGTCTCTGAACTGGAACCAGTAAGTGGGTTCACCCACCTAGTATTCTCCATGTCGTAGATACACATGCTTGCACAGTCCAATGAGCCCGCATTTGCGAAGTTGCCTCCCACAAGAAGCTGGTTTCCGTCATCGAAGTACACCATGGCGTTAACCTCGAGTGGAGATTCATCATTAGTGGAAAGGGAGGCAGGTTGCACTGAGGAAAATGACCCATTGACCAAATTGTAAATCACAAGTCCGGTCACATTCGATGAGCCAGTCAGAATGCTCCCATTGGTACCAAGGAAAAGATAATCACCATTGTTGTCCACATATAACGTTGAAACCGCCGCATCATCTGCCCACTTAGCTGAGCCATGTAAGGTTTGCGCATAGTTATTGCTGATGAGAGCGACATTGTCAATAGACAGATTGCCTTCAAATATGCCTCCAATAACACTGAACGACAGGTTAACAAAGAATGAGGAAAGCACTGCGCCTTCAGTGATGTTGATGCCGTAGTCGATGAACTGGCTGTTATTCTTGAAGTAGGCCTGGTTGGCTCCATAGTAGTCCATAACACCAAACGAGGACCCACCGAGCACCTGCTGGTCTTTTCCCTCAAGCGTTGCCAAAGTGGAAACCTCTAAGTTCAGACTGTCTGAAGCCCATTCGAAATTGGTGTTGTCCCAGACTTTGTATGTGCCGTCGTCACTGGAGAAGATGTAGTATTCGATGTCATCCACTTCCATCTCCACAAAGTTCGAGAAGTTGGATGCCACGTAGGCGTTTCCAAAAGAGTACCAGTCTCCGTCCAAGTTGAGTGCAAAGTTGTTTGCGGTCGAAGTTGTCTTGTTCCCATTCAGCAAGTTCTTGAACACACTTGAGTTGGATGCACCAGAAGCTTCAAAGGCACCTAGCGCAACAAATCCCGATCCTGCGTTCTCCATGCTGATAATGGTATCGTTGAAAACAGCGTCTGCAAACGTCACGTCGTCTCTCTTGAAAAGCGCTCTTTTTGCAAGCTGTGCCTCAGTGGAGTTGGAGGTCGCATTGTATCCCTCGATCTTCAAAGTCATCACATTGTCATTCAGAAGAGTAATGTTGGAGGAGTCAAAGGAGCCCACGAAGAACAAGGTCGAGGCGTCAGACGAGTTCTGCAAGAGAATCTGGTCTACCAGCGAGCCGCTCGCAAGTTGTCCGCTCAACTCGTTGATGGACGAGTTACCCACAAATGTGTTTGTTTTCTCAATGACTGTCCGGTTGCCCTCCTGCGAGTAGACGAGGTTCTGGTCAAAGTCGGAGAAATTGCCCAAAGAGTACTCGAAAAGGCCGTTAAGGGCCATGGTCACAATGGTGGACTCGGTTTTGTTGGTGGTGTCGGTGGTGTTGGTGGTGTTCAGCAGGTAGTACTCGTCCAACGACACGATGTTGGCCACCACCTTATCCACAACAACCCAAGCTTCCGAGACGGTCGGGTCGATGGCGTGGTCAAACTCGATCTCGATTCTGTTGCGCCCACTGCCGGTAGACGACCCGTTGAGGTGGCCGTAGAACAAGTAGTCGAACTTATCCTCGAGGTTGTTCTGGAAGATGGACGACGATCCGACCACATTGTCGTCGGTGTCGATCACCGTAACGTTCACCACGGATCTCTGGCCGCACGAGTCGTCTGCTGAACAACCGGGTGTATAGAAGAGAATGGAGTAGTCACCAGCGTACGAGATGTTTGGGTACAAAGTCATTGCAGCAGAGTCTGAAGAGCTCCCCAGTGTATCCACCACCGCCACAAGGTAGTCTGCGGTGGAAATGGACGCCAAACTCTGTACGGACTGCCAGTCGCCCGAATCTTCCACTGCCAGGTTCATAGCCGACTCCGACGCGCAGTTTGGCTCGTTCAAAGTGTTGTTGCCGTACACGCGGATCGAGTCCAGGTACAACTCGAACCCTGCAAGCAGGCCGTGAGCGCCGTACCATGAGGTGACAGTGAGTGCGATTCCGTCTATGGCGATGTCGTTGATGAACGCAAATTCCTGGTAGTTGGCGCCGTAGCCCAAGTTTTTCGCGTGGTTGCCGTCGTCGTAGTACATGGTGAAAGTGCCGTCCTCGCCAATGAAGATGGTATCGTCCTCATCCATGTATGCACTGCTGTCGTCGGCGTTATCGGCCACGTGGTCCTCGAGCTCCGACTGCTGGAGAAGTGGGCACCAAGCATCACAGTACGCAAGCTGGTTGGTCGCTGGGTCCACATAGGTCAAGTTCATGATTCCGTTATTGGGGAACGTGTAGAGGCGGAAAATACTCGCACTGTCGGCGCCTTCAGGAATGTAGATACGCACTTTCGTCGGGATCACACCCTGCATTTCGAGCGGGAGCTCTGCCTGCCACTCGCCGCCCACATTGTCGTCCACGTTCCATACTGAAGTGTCGGGACATATGAGGCCCGACGCGTCGCCGTTGCCGTTGACAGTGGAAAAAGTCGCGTGGCGGAGCGAAACAAGCTGCTCGGCCGAAATGAGCGACGCCTGCGTGGCGTTGGACGAGTTGTGCACCGATACAACGTGCGACACGTTATGGCTCAAGAGTTGCGGCATTCCCAAGGTGTCGAACTCGCCGCCAAACACAATGGAGCCGTAGTCGCCATTAGGGTACTTTGTGATTGCGTTGACGGTTGCGTTTTCGCCGAATCCGAGGAAAGGGAGCGAGGCCAACGTGCCGGAGGTCACGTTGTACACTGCTGCGCCGTACGACCCGTTGTAAGCGAAATTGCCGCCCAAGTAGATGAGGTCGTCGTCCACAAATGCAGTCTGCACGGTTCCCGACACAGTGTCACGCTTCTGTGTCTGAGGGAAGATGGTATCAACGGAACCTGATGTAACGTTGAACATCAACGGAGGCTGGTACTCCACGCCGTTGAATTTGGAGAAATCTCCCACCACTAACACCACGTCAGAGCCCAACAGCAGCAACTGCGACACAGAGCCGCCTTCGACCGTTGCAATGAGTTCGTTGGCATTAGAAGAGAGGTTTCGCAAGTAAAGCGACTGGGAATCTGGGTCAGACGTAAGAAACGCCAGCGCGTTGTCGTAATTGTAGAACGAGAGCCCAGAGAACTGGCCAAACACGCCAATACGCCCACCTAGGTCACTAAAGTCTATTCCTGGATGTGCAACAGGAGTATCTGCTCGACACCATGCCACTAGTAGAAACCACGAAATCCACATGATACAGGTGCCACGAAACGATAGTGGGCTGGCCACAGCACTCGCTAGGGTACGCATACTACTGTTCTGTGGGTATTTGTGATAGTGGAGAGACGAGTAACAGGTAGGAGAAAAAGAGTAACAACGAGAGTGCACCTGGCGAAAAGGTAAAACAGACGATGCGAAACAGTATACTGTAGAAAGGGAGTGATAACAGCGGTCGGAAAAAAAAATGGAAAAAAAATTTGGGGCTTGATTTCTATCTACATTTCACTAGCTCGTTTTTTCCTACCTACACCTGTTTCGTGTCGATAGTTTCACTGATTGGTGTGGCCGCATTGGGGAAAATGTAAATACTTTCTGTACAGGCGGTGCGCGGATGGTGGAGTATTTGAATTAGGACACGAATGGAGTATAGTCACTGAGGAAATATAAGGATGATGTTTTTTTTTAATTAAAAAGCGGGGTTGTTTTTGTGTACTTATTTTGTTTTTGTGTATGGAGCCCACCGGCAGCAGGGCACTTGACCGGGTGTGATAAAGGAGGAAGGCGGTACGTAGAACCAACAGCGCATCAGAATGCTGATACTATTTTTTTAAGAATTGGCACTTACGAAGAGCACATAAGAATTGGATATTCAGTCTTTTCGGGGAATTTGTGTTTATTAAGGTATTTGTTGCTAATTATCGCTCTCTAAATGCTATTTAAATCTTCGTTTAGTGCCCCTTTGGTCTTTGTGTAACGTTCGTTTAACGTTTGTTTGGTCGTTGTTCCGGTTGTGTATGTATTACTTTGGTATTGTATGCTCGTATTATTGCTCGGCTAGAGCCTGTGATTCGCCTGTTGCGCGCTCTAACAAGTAGACTATGAGCGTTGGCCCGCTTTTCCATTTGTGTTTCCTGTTATCCTCAACTTTCTTATTCTTTTCTCTTCTTCTTTCGCCTTGGCTTTGTGGCCGCTTGAAACAAGATCTACTTGACAACGTTGCGGACCTGTATATACTTCTGATTGGGCTTCGTTCGATGTGTTTTCACTGTGCAACTGGAAACATGTTTTACGGTAGGTCAAAATCGGTGTAAGAAGACGAAGAGGTAGTATCTCTGGTAAATTTGTGTTTGTGTAAATTTTAAGTCGTTTCGTCCCTTTTTCGATTTTTACGCCCCAAAAGTTGTTTGTCCATTTTTACTTCTTCGCACCTATGCATTAAAATCTACAAAACTGACAGGGTGTTCCACGTAATAAGCATTTGAAGCAAAAACCAAAGAAGGAAAATTCATACAGAAACTCAATGCTCAAAAGTTCAGTCACATCATATACAAAAATTCTACTCTCTATCAATTGGGACGCATTCAAAAGACCACACCGTAGTGTAGAATGGACTCTATGTCGAGGAAAAGAAATCATTTGTTCCACATAGTATTATGTGTGATAACCACTTAGGAAACATATTGGGCTTTATTCACCAAGAGAATAATATTGTACTAAGGCTATATTGTGCTAAGAATATATTGTGCTAAAGTTATCTTGTGACTGTTATCTTGTGACTGTCATCTTGTAACTGTTATCTTGTGCCAATGTTGTATCAGTTAGTGCAATGGCGTAGCTAAACCCTATATTGCCCCGGAAAGACATTCAATTGGTATAACTAAAGAGTTTCCGGCTCGAATATCCAATAAGCATATAATACTTCACCGTATCATGACTGGCTGCGAAGTCTATCGATGCGACAACCAAGAGATCTGTTGCAGAAAATCGTAACTGTTCAATAGATTTATGTGTCAATAAGGGTTTGTGCTTTGTGTATTATTCTTTTCTTCTCGGCGCTTCTCCTTATCTCCGGACTCTTCACGAATTCTACTTCTGCCAGTGATAAGAGCGACCAGCTCATCCTATCAAGCCGAGATCACTAGAGCACAATCAAATCCAAAAACACTTAACTGAACATTGAGGAAAAATGAAGGCCAAAATGAACAGCTTATAGACCCCATCAACAGAAGCCAATGAGCAAGTTGCAACCGATCGAATATCGCAACTCAGCACTACCCAGTGGTTCAGCAAATAATAGCAAATCAGGATTATTCAGCGATTTACAAAATTTACCAATACAAATTATTCCATCATTAAACCCTGATTACTGCAATTTCTCAATTAAGTATTCCAGCAGTTTGGTGCGTTCCAATGCGCCTCACTGTAAGCCTGTGCCAGGCCCTGCCAATTACGTTCTCAGCCTGAAATGTGTACTGATAAGCAATCACAAGGAAAGAAACAAGCTGAAGCTCAACAATAAAATGGATTTCGAAATCATTTTCAGGATCTTTCCTATCTCTCCTGCTTTATGACTTTTGAGCGTCCATATCACATACATTCACCTAGTGCGATTGTCCTAATCAGCTCCATACATCACACACCCACCCACCAAAAGCGCCCCAATTCCAAAACCGACCAAGAAAACAAAACGAAATCGCATTCCCTACAAGCAAGCAAATTAATCAATCTTGAAATTATCTCTCACAAACACAAGCCTAACTCATCCTCCAGATCTGTGGAGGTACGGATGCACACCCAGACCCAGACTTCAACTCCATGTTATCTCCTGGAGTAGAACCGTCTGCTGTGCGCCAGTTACTTCTTCAGCATACGTATCTGCCGCTTATTTCAGTTCTGCTGTCTCACAATGCTGATGTTTTGCTACAGCAAGCGTGTAACAATCCACTGACGCTGGCTCTCCAGGTATTCCGTCCATATGGCAATAACGCCAAACATGGAACAGCAGGCCAGACTTACAAGATCACAAACACACAGTTGATCACAAGAACATATACACTGTTTCCTGTGCGGTTCGAGCCGCTGCTTCCCGAGTTGCTCACGGTACACAATCCGTCCGACTCTAAGCTCACTGGACTCTTTAGCATCTCGTCATTGGAGGCAGTGATGCGGCGATTGTCTAACAAAAACAACAACAGGCCCGGAAGCGATGTTCTGGACCCGCGCGATGCCGACGCAGACTTGTATGCGGCGATGTTCAGGCGAATAGTCACGTCCAACCGAGTGGTGCTGTTTGACACGTTAAACCACCCTGTTTCGCAGGTATTTGTCGTGGAGCATGCACGTGACTTACTAGACGACCTCCGCCGTATGGTGGTGGAGTTCCGCAACTATGCGTACCCAAAGTATTTCCAGATGTCTGACGTTTTGGTCCATGTGTTTATTGTGTACGATGCACGTACAACCAACGAAAACGACGTGGTGCGGTTCCAGAACGAGATCCGTACACACCTCACGCTCAATTCCACGGCGGTGCCGGTGGATGTGGCGGGAGAAAAGATCCGAATGGCCCAGTTTGACAATGCTACCATAGACAGCGAGGTGCAGCACATTTCGCTCCAGCAGACCAAGGAGAGGCGAGAAAGCGGAGGAGGGAAGAGTGACGGAGAAGAGCGGGTGACTGAAACAAATCAGGAAAACACTGAACAGAAGAGTGAGGGCCAACCAACAGCACTCGAAAGAGACAGTCAGAGCAAGAACTCACTGACCCAACACGACAGTGGGTTGAGCGAAGAAAACACAGACGTTGACTCGGGCGACTACATCGACATCCCGGCGAGTCTAGACAGCATTCTCCGAAGCCGGATGCACGAGTACGTCTCCAGACACCTCATTCCGCACATGGAGCAGAAGATCCGCACGTGGGACGACGGGATCTTGGCGCCGAAGAAGTCCATAACAGGCCGATTCTTCTCTGTTTCACGTAAACTCTTCAACAGCGAACAAGTACAGATGGGTGATGCCTACAACGCAGCACACAACTACTACTACCGTGCGTCGCCAGAACAGGCCCTTCGAAAGCTCGCAGACTGGGCCGTGATGCTCAAGGACTTCAAGTACGCCTATTCCACGTACGATCTCATCAAAAAGGACTATACCAACGATAAGGCGTGGGTGTACGTGGCAGCAGCACAGGAGATGTGTATGGCGGCGCTTTTGTTGGCCCAGACCCAGCCACTAGCGTCCGACACGTTGCCACAGCCTCCAGACAAAAACACGCTCCGGAAAATCAGACACGACATCATCGAGCCGTATGTGGACAACTTATCGTACACCTTCAAGTCACGGTTCAACGTCCGCACATACGCTGTACGGGCGTACTTGGTGGTGGCCGAACTTCTCCTCAATATGAGTGTGATGTTTCATATTCCATGGTGGTGGAGCGATCTTGTGACCAGCTACTACGACAAGTGTATTGGTGAGATCAACGCACACATGGCAGCTCAGGAGGGCCCACAAGCACTCCGTGCAGTGCTCTACGAACGATTAGGGTATGCTACAGGCAGATTGTGCTATGTTCCGCATGCGTATCGGAGTCTCATCCCGTCTGCGTTCCCTGTCACTCGGGAAATAAAGAGAGAGACCCGGGTTGGGAAGGATGACGACAAGAAAAGCAACAATGAGGAAAATGAGGAGGCAGAGTTCCAGAACCCAAGCAAACTCCCTGTGGACAGCGACACTGCCATCAAGGGCCTCACGCGTTTTCGGAAGCGGCTGTTATGGTACCTTATGGCGATACGAGAGTGGATGCGACTTGATAATGTTGGGCAGGTGCGTGTTTTGGCCAGTAATGTTGAAGTGAGTTTCCAGGGCCCAGGATGGTACGACCGCGAGGGGCTTTTGTGGGCAAAGGTGAAGGATGCTGTGGAGAGCGGTGTGGTGTGATTGAATGAGCTATATTGGGTGCTGGCAATTGATGAGGTACGCAATTGAAGTCCTCACATCGCGTATTCGTTCACTATATGGCTTGCCTCAAGTTTTTGCTCGCTTTTCAGAATCACTTACAACATTGTTGTTGCTTTCACAGGGTTGCATGGTTTATCACTGCACATGTCAGTCTTGCACCAGATGGAGTTACGCCTTGGAGCTTCACCCTATTACATTACGACTCCTTCTCCATTATTTTGAGGAGATAAACTAAGGAACCTGGTTTTGCTCCACTTATCTGATCTATGTTCAGGCAAAACTTTGTGAGGTACCAGAATCAGGTGTTCAACCTGACTCGACACGAAAAGAACACTTGGTGTCAAATTTCTCTTTCAGTTCTCGAATACTGATACTAAGGCCAGCCTGCATTATGTCATTGAGGTGCAAGAACACCAATCGGAACCATATAAAGCATATTCAATAAAGAGACAAAGTGAGCACTGGCGATTATAGAGCAGAAACTCCTGAAAGCCCCAAAGGCTAGACCAATACAATTCTCACCTCTGCTAGTACATTTTATTTCCACAACAACTGCAATTCCTACATTCACATTACTGTTCCTTATATTGGTATGAACCACTCGCTATGCTCCCCGTATCGCCTCTTATGCAATTATCTCATCCATTGCCCAGATATCGTCCATGACCCTCCTTATGCATCACCATCCATGCTCCTATACCCAGTCATATAATCTCCAATCTCCTTAATATAACTCCTGTATCAGTGTCTCCAAGCTCAAACCTATACCTCTTTCCATGCAACAAGTTCTCTGCCTCTTCACTCAAGTTCTCGGATTGCGAGTTTTCTCCGTTTATCCATGCTGTCCTTGATGTCCACAGGCTTAGAAGGCGCCGCACCCCATCCAAACCAACTACCCAACGAACCAACCAGAAGCGGCGCCACATCGCCAGCACCTTTGAGTGCAGACAAGCCAATCAAGCGAGATTGAACTGGTGCCACGTCTTCGTGCTCATTCCGTGTAGAATAGTCGGCGGGATCCACCCAATTGTGCCGAACCATGAACTGAAACAAATGTGCACCCAATACGTGCACAGGGAAGGCCACAGGTCCAGGGAAAAAAGTGACCAATGCAAACAGGTCTGAGCGATCGCCACGTACAGAATGGCTATCGAAGGGGCTGTCGCCACGGGTGAACGGAAGGAGATACGACTGGCGTTCACTTGCTGGAGGTTGCAAGTAGCGCAAGTAGACCCATGACGTCCCGAAACCCACAAGAGTGAAAAAGAACGCTGCTGCGTACGCCAGGTCCACTAGGCGCATTGCTGTAACGACAACAAGCATCAGAAATGGTACGTAAGTGACTTTTATACGAATGGTGCCATTAAATAGAAGCACGTAGTGCTGTGCGAGGCGCTGTTTCGCTGCAACGAGAAGTCCTACCACCACGGCGGCTGCAGATGCCACCACAGGCGGCACGGAGTCTGTGTTTGTGATCAAACACTTGATTGAGTAATATGCATAAATAGCAACGCTGGACGCCACTGCAACAACCGTTACAAAGCGCAAAAACTCACGCAGCCCCCAGCGTGACTCAACAAAGCTTCCCACGTACAATATCACGAGTACAACCGGTGCAAGCAGAACAATCAGGTCTTGAATTAAAACAGACGTTATAAGCACCCAAGGTCGAGAAACAACCGCAGAAACCGCCGGGATGAAAGTGAGAAACGGAACATAGAGCTCATGTGGATGAGGAACCGCCGACTCGTCCGCTTCCTCCTGATGTGCGGCCATAACTAGAACAAGATATGTATAGTACTTTAGGAGGAAGTTAAGAAGCGTAAGTGCAATTACTGCCACCAGAAGCACCGCGGCCACTTTAGGAGGGTTCATTCTGGGCAGAATTGAAACAACTTATGAATGCAAAAGTAGTATAAAAAGAAGTGAATGTAGACAGTAACTGTTCACTAGTATAGGACAGAGAGGCCACAGTGCGCTCCTGCAGAAAACACCCATCTCCAACTGAGTCTCAGAATCCGAGTTTCACATACGCTTACTGCGAAGTGTTCTATAATTAGTGATTCTGTGGTATTTATACTATAGTCAAAAAGATATACTATAGTGGAAAGATATTATAGTGAAACAGATAATACTATAGACTAGTATATTTGGGATTCACTGGCTTTCTATAGTGACACCGTACACTAATACCTATAGTTACACAGGGAGTGCGGAAATACTGCGATAGTACTTCTCTACTGGCTCTGAACTTCAGTCCGGCTTACTGCTATTTGTGACACTGAAAGGACCACAGTGCTGGGCAAGCCATAGGTGTCGTGACAACTATAGCAACTAAGAATACTGGTAAAGAATACCAGAAGGAATACTGCTGAAGTATTTCACCAAAATAGTATACTCTCCAATAGTATACTTCTATAGTATAGTTATACTATAGCAAACTTTACTATATCACATCTGAAGACTACTCAGTGCTTTGCTACTTAGTCAGCTGACATAGTTCTCATATCTCCGATGTGGCGCCGTGCATACTCCACTATCAAGCCTAGGGCCAGACCCTCGTGGCGCGACCTTATCTCCGGGTCTGTGGCCAAATCCCTCGGACTTACGATCGTGTTCGGGTCTTTTGTCGTGGAAGCAACACAAAACAGGAAAGACCTAGATGATCTCCGCGGTGCATACGCCACCAGGTTCGAAATCTTGCGTGACATCACCGAAAAGGTGCGTAACAAGCAACAAGTTGATGTTGCCCAAGAGCTCCGTGTTGCTGATGCAGTGACCCGCAATAAGTACCGGTCTGCAACTGATGTAGAGCTTGACACCCAACTCGAGGATTTCCTCAGGATGACAGACCTGGATGAGGCTGAAGGGAACTTTGAAACAATCACAGATGGAATTGTAAGAGAGAATGGTGAACAGATTGCGGCTACGTCTCCGCCTGCACCCGTGCACTCCTCCAAGTTTCTCTAGTGCTAACAATGGATACGACGAATGAGCATTTAATGTATATAAAGCTAGGTCTAGTGTAGTGATGAGAATTCTACATCTGGGAGGTTACTGTTCGGACTCTTGTCACATCTAAGTAAACGAATCAAGTGTTCTGGTATGACGGTTTAGTCAAACACTCAAATTTGAAAGGAAATAAGAACAGAACAAACGATAAGTCCAGAAATCTTGAAACCAAGCAATAAGGCCAACTTGTCTGGTAAAATCACGCTTAGCACTCGTTTCTGATCTCTCATTTCACCATTCTATTCTCCCTTAAAATTACCAGCGATCGACCATTAGTCCTATTTCTCCAAATATTCGTGTTGCAATCTTGTGGCACTCCATTACGATGTCTGGCTTAATATGTTGATCCATACTGATCACAACTTTACTCAGTATAGATATCGCAAGGATGTGTAAGGAGTCAAAGGTATTTTGATCTTCTTTGCTCCCTTTTTAGTTAGTAAGAGCTTCTTCCAGGGTTGTGTAGTCATTTCCACTTCAAGGGTGTTTTCTAGAAACCGCTATTCAACCTCAATCATAGCCTTGCCAATACTTGATCGACTGCATTGCCCGATAGCACATAGTGTAAATCTACAAAAGTAACTAGAAAAAAAAAAAGAAAGACAAAACCGACCAATATTAGATCACATATCTGCCATTAGCACCTGCTCTGCTTACAAGGCTAGATATCTGCTGCTGCTACTTGAGTCCTACCTGTTGTTGTATCTCATCACCATTAATATATCCATAGTGGCTCTGCCATTGTCGGGCGAGTTTCACGGTTCTTACAATCCAGAACACTCAATATCATCCCAATCGCTTTGGCTAGTCGACCGCTCAACAGCATTTTCGAACTCTGCTGCCATCGTAGACCTAGGCTCTAAAGCTCCAGAGCCATAAGCTTCAGGAGCTCTTGGGCGTTAAATAGGAAATCAAACATCCAGAGCTTTCAGCCTCTAGGCATTTCCGCTTTCTAGGCATTTCATGCTTTCAAACCCAGATCTAGCCTATAGACCTAGACACAAAGGTCTAGATATCTATTCCAGGCCTTAACTGCCTAGACTGGACCCAAGACCTCGAGGCCTAAAGGCCTCTCGGCCTGGGTCTAAAGCTTCCTCACCGTGCGCCGGTGCGCCTCGCCCAGCACAACCACCTTCCCCTCCAGCTGCAAGCGGCGCACACACTCCGCCACGTCGGCGTTCTCCACACGCACACTCAGCGCCTCGTTGAGGCGCGTCACCAACTCGGCCATCCGCACCGGCGCCGCGTCCACTTGCGCAAGCACCTCTGCAGCCAAGTCGTCGAGCATCCGCCGCTGGGCAGCCGTAGTGCCGGTCTGGACCATGTCCATGTCGATACGGCCTGAAACTGGGTCGGTGGCGTAGTCCTTAATGGCAGAACGGATCAAACGTACGGCTTCCTTGACGTCTACAAGGTCCACCAGTGCGCTCAAACGCATCCGGGCGTGAGCCTCGGCCAACCGGATCATCAGCTCGAGCTGACGCGTGGTGGCAGTGATCCGCTTGTCGGCAGCACGCGCGTCGTCGCCCATGCGGCGCATCGCCACGTACGCACGCACCAACTCGGCTTTGCTGGCCTCGGAAATCACAGGGTGCACATTATCCTTGGCGTACTGGATGTATGCGGTCAACGTCTCGACCGGGAGCACCGCAGCCGCTGCACGAGTGGGTGCGTCGTCCAAGTACATCTCTGTGATGTGCTGGGCCAAGTGGCGGTCGATCCGCTCGTCCACACGGTCGAGAACCAAGTAGACCAAGTCGAACCGCGACAACAACGGCGGAGGCAAGTCGATGTTGGCGGTCACAGGCAAGTTCGGGTCGTAGCGCGAGTTGACCGGGTTGGCCAGCGCCAAGATCAGCGTCCGCGCATTGAGCGTGGTGATGATGCCTGCCTTGGCAATAGAGATGGTCTGCTGCTCCATCACTTCGTGGAGCACCGACCGCGTGGCGTCGCTCATCTTGTCGAACTCGTCGATGCAGCACACGCCGCCGTCCAGAAGCACAAGCGCTCCACTCTCCAACACAAGCTGCTTTGTATCGACGTCTCGAGTGATGTACGCAGTCAAACCAACGGCGGAAGAGCCCTTTCCTGAGGTGTAGAGTCCACGTGGCGCGATCTTGTGCACGTACTGAAGAAGCTGCAGCTTGGAAGTGGAAGGATCGCCACAGAGCAACACGTTGATGTCTCCACGGTAGCGGCCGCCGCGACGGAGCGTTTTGTTGGTGCCGCCGAACATCTGGAGCAAAAGCCCCTTTTTCACGTCGTCCATCTCGTACACGGACGGAGCAAGCGACCGCGCCAACAACTCGTACAAGTCGTCGCGCTGGGCAATCTCACGCACGGCCGCAACCTCGCGCTCGCTCAACACACGCGTCTGCTCCGTGTCTGCGCCGTCGGCGACGCGTGGCTCCTCGGTCGACGCGTCTGCTCCAAGCCGCCGCGTGTCCACTTTGCCCACGTGTACGGCGTCCACGTATGTCTTGTACAAGCTCTTAACGGCCCGCTGGCGAGCGTTCACACGCACGGGGACCGACCGGAAAACACCACACACTTCCACGCGGTCTCCAGCACGACACGTGTCGACAAGCTCGTCGTAAACGCACACAGTGACCGAGTGAGGCGTCTGACCGGCAGGCACCATATCTGGAGTCTCCTGCAACTTGAGCACCTGCTTATCTGCGAACAGCAGCCGGTTGTGCACCAAAACCATGGAGTTGGCCTGCGCACACACCGACCGGGGGCACCGAGCGGGCTCTGCAATGACTCCACGGTCGATTTCCACTGCCAAAGTGTGGTCGCACGCGCTGCACTTGAAAAACGCCACCTTCATGTCGGGAATGATGGCGCTGGCGCGGAGAACAAGACCTTTCACGCTAACAAGGCGGTCAATGTCGTTTGGGTTCAACGCACGCATACCACGGCGCACAGTTGCAACATTATAAGGCCGGACGGTATAGATGGTGGTTTCAATGTCGTCGATCGGCGCAGCGGCGACATCGGCAAACAACGCCACCAAGCAGTCCTTGACGGTCTGATCCATGATTGGAATCACTTCTTGTGGGTAATTTGCAAGCTGGTGATACAATTTCGCTGTTGGTGGGTATGCGGCCAAGTTGGCGGCGTCCAAGTCGAGCGACGTGGTGCCCAAGTCGCGCATGGCGTGCAAACGGCCCACGTAGTAAAGTTCCAGGTCTTCCGGCTCAACAGGCGTACCGTCGTGTGTTCTACGGTACTTCATCTTGAACAGCATCAAAAAGTCCCTGAACGCGTTTGTACACTCGTGGATCAGGACGTTAGTACCCCAGATCACACGCACGGGTTCCGCTGCGTACGCGTCAGACCCCGGGGCGTCCAGTGACGGCACAAACATGCGGCGACGAGGCGAAGATACGTCGGCATGAATATCTGAACGGATTGGGCGCCGAACGATCCGATCGTCGGACCCAGGCGCGTCTGAGCGGACGTGCGACGCATCTGAGCGCGCATGTCTACTCAGAGACGTGTAATGAAGCGGTGAAGACGCGTTATCCGAAGGAGGATTCGACGAAGACAGCGCAAAGAAAAGTGGCGAAGACGGCACGGCCTGCAGCTGGGACTGGGACTGTGAGCCCGAATTGGCTTGGGCCAGACTTCTGACTGGCGACAGCGACATTTGGAAAGAGGAAGTTCCACAAAAAGACTAGTACAAAATAGGAAGAAGTAGTAGGAGTAGATGAGCTTATGACGAAACGGGTAAATGTCGCGCTGTACTGCAGACAGGCGCACGCGCTAGTAATTTAGCAGAACAAGACAAGCCAAATGAAGAAAAGAGTCTGGATGAATGTGTTAGATGGGTTATGCTTTTTCAAAAGATAAAAGAAAAATTGGTTCCAACATTGTTTACAAAAATTTAAGTAGGTGACAGATTCTGTTACCCAACCCTTATCCCTGGAGTCATTTGGCCTAAAATGGCTAAATGGCGCGCGTCGGTGTGCAGAGGGAAGTGGGGGTGGGGCACACGCCCTGAGAAGAAACTACGGGATGAAAATGTTTAGTGGTGATGTAGTTTAGTGTGGTGATGATATTGACATGTTCTGTGATACTGAATGATGGAGTAATACCATGCTTTGATACTGTGGTACTGTGAGACTATGATATTGTGTTACTATCGCGGTTTGGCATTGTTATATAATTCTAGGCAAGATAAGATCATAGTAATAGTACAAAGGTGTACTATGATAGAAACCTTATGCACTATAAAAGTTTGTTAGTTTTGAGAGTTTTGACAGATTGATAATTTGACAGTTTGACAGTTTGACAGTTTGACAGTTTGACAGATTTACAGCTTCTGACAGATTTGACAGTATGACAGATTTGACAGTATGACAGACTTGACAGTAGGACAGTATGACAGTATGACAGTATGACAGTATGACGGTATGACAGATTGACAGCATGAGCATGATTTCGCAATTTTCTTAATCCTGGTAGACCGCATCAAAACTTCCATGAAGTGATCTGTCTTACATGCTTTCTTTCTTCCCTAATTCTCTGGGGAGCCGTACGTGTTGCGGAGAACATACAAAGTTTTCTCTGAGGCGAATACGTGAACTACTTCAGGCCCCGTAAACTAGATTTTCATACGGAAGCGAATGAATCATGATATGGATTGAGATAAATCTGTCTCTTCACACACCAAAGGTCCGAATGGCCAGTTCTGCCTCTCGATCAAATTGAGCTCGATTGAACAAGAATAAGGAAAGGAGGCTCAAGTTGGTAGATGTTCTTATATTAGAAGTATCACAACCCTCGAGCTTTAAAGCTTGGAAATTCTTAGTATATCGTTGAGTATTGAAAGCTGAAAGAGATTCAGATTCACCACATAAGGAGCAACTTAGGGATAGGCCCACGAATCGACTGTATGGCTTCTACTTTTGACATTGGAATGAGTATTAAGCTTCGTATTATCTTCAAACAATGAAATTGCACCCTTGTAGGAAAGTCAGTATATCCCTCGGATTTTAAACATCTCGCTTGTAATCACTATTGAAATTACGTCAATAATCTGTATAGATACCAAACTGGCTACACCTGTTTGACGTTACTGATTTTATGAGTCTTACTTCTGGGATGAGGCTCTACTTCCATTTCGGCCAGCTTCAAATCAATTCTCCACTTGTAAGCAGATTCAGAAACTACTTGACTTTTGAAAGAGATCCGAGGCTGTAATCTGAGGACCGCATATCGGCCGTACTGACCGACCTTTCGAGCTCCTGCGTGTGAAAATGGCCTGATGCTACTGCAAGTTGGTCTCGGCTCGTTCGGGTGCCATGCCGGATTTGAAACCAGAATAGGTAACAAGTTCCACCTGAAACACCCCAAGAGCGTTCTTTGAGTGATTGCTCTCCTTCAAGAGGAATTTGTAGGACTCTCACCTTGTCTGATTTCCCCCTTTTTTCATTCCTTAAATTCTCAAACGACAAAAATCATCTGAGAGAGGGTTCATGGCATGGATCTAATAGTAGACGTTGCGCCGCCACTTTTGAGGATCGCACGTATTGTCGGACCTAACCCGACTTTCTAGCGCGCAAAAGCCCAAAAGCGCAATGGCCGAGATTTCGGATGTGACTGGGATTTCTAAGCCGAGACCAGATTAAAAATTGAAGATATATAGACCATGTACCTGCACCGTCGAGAGATGGATATGTTAAGTGGTGCATTTTAATAGTTATTTCTGCGCATCTCACCGATTTGTATTAGACTCATCCCTTTTGCGTAGTCATTATTTCCTTTAATTCTGAACTTCTCAATTCTTATTGCTAGATCATCCAGCCATTGATAAAGAGATCTAGTCCGTCCCACGTGAAAACTTCGGCTGAGCCAACGAGGTTTCAATATACATGCACATTTGTATATGCAGAAAGGTCAGGAGGAATGTTTGTGTGCAAGTCCCGAAAAGAGCATGGCCAATAAATAGTTCGCAATACAGACTGCTCCATATCATGTATTCAGGCTCCCATAGTTTAACGAGACGTTTCGGCTTACGAAAGGATTCACCTATTCAGACGTTCAATTCCTGCGTGCATGTTATTATTACCCTCATCCGTTCCATCTCAAGAGACTACATACAGCAGGTTCCATATCCGTCCTTCCGCGAAGTAGGCTTTCGTAAAACGCGGGCAACCCCAAAATGACTAATGCTTCAGCGCCCTATTTCTTTCAGTTTAAGATGTACTTTTAGATAGTTTATGTATTATGCTTTTACATTGGCCGTGCTGGGAACAGAAATTTGTAACGTAGAGAGACCGCATCACTTACGTAAAAATAGACAATTTACCCTAGAGCCGAAATGATTGCGCATAATTGCATTGCATAAACGGCAAGCTACTATACAGATAGTGAAACCATTTTCTTGACTATAGAGAATTCAACGCTTGCTTGATTGCGTCATACACAGTACACAGTATGCCCAGACCAACGGTTTCATAATAGCACATACTACCGATTGTGGAGGTAGGAATTCTTCTAAAGTCGGCAATCTCGGATAGGCTTTTAGTACGAAGCTCTTGTTCCTTAGAGACAACAAATTGTCTTTTCTGAAGGGTGTTTCATGAATCGTGACCCGGATTGTCCAAAGTTTCTCATTCCTCATTCTAAATCTTGTTGGCAGGTAAGATATTACCAACTCACATAGATAGTAAAACAATGCAAATTCATACGTTATTGGAAAGCTATATGATATTACAAAATTTTGCACAAATTCTAAATAGTCACATCACCTAATCAAGGGTTGATAATAGGTGATAAATGCACCGTACTCGATGAATTCAGTACCTTTCCCTTGAGTAACTAGATGAGCCTCTTACGGGTACAGGATTTAGATACCCTGCTTAAGACCAAAATCATTCAAATGGATGGCCCGAATAAATTAAACTGCTGAGTAGTTAGGAAATCGAAATTAACTACAGTGATACAGAGATCAAGTGCTCCTCAAAGAAATGCCAAAATGCACAAACTGTTACGCATGATAACATACACATTTATGCTGAGAGCCAACTAGACCCCATATACATTGCTCCATAGCTTTATAGTGACATGGCTTATAATTCCACTTTTCATAAACGATAGAAGTTTATTAGCATTTGATACTAGTGATAAATGGGAAGGAACCTCGAAATGTTACAGTTTTCCGATTTCCTCACAAATGAACCCTTAGCAAGTACACTTCTGAAGCTACACATATCGATTCTGAATTCGTATAGTTCCTATCATATCCGCACACTGCTTTAAAATGACGTGTCTGCTTACGAAAAAGCACTGCAGGCCTCAAGCGCAAGTCAGGTAGGTCGAAGTCCCTTCAATAGGTCCATCAGTGTATATAGTGACCACATCATCAGATCCGACAGTGTACGTGATGCTTTCTGTGACAGTCGCAACTGCAGTGCAGTCCTCATCTGGCGTCTCGGTGATAGTCTCATAAAGAGTAGCAGTAGATGCTTCCGCTGTTTCGGTGACGGTTTCGGTGGCTGAAGCAGTAGAAGTAACCACAGGGACTGGAAGAAACGATGTGACAAAATAGCTGGTCATGATGGAAGTGGGCAAAACAGTGTAAGAAGGATTTTTTGTCAATGTCATCAAATCAATGCAATCAGAAAAAAGTGTAGGGCCTCCTGGAACAAACAATGGATAAGAGACGGTCAGGAAACTCGTATCAGTAAGCGACGAGCTTGTACTGTCGTCCCAGTATGTTGTCAGAACAGAAGTATAAGACTGCGTGGCGAACGAAACATCCTGACAAACAGAGCCTTGCCAAATGTAAGAATACACTTGTGTACACGAAGTAAGCAACACTCCCGTAACATCACCGGCTGAAAAACGAGAGGTGCTTACACAGACAGTCACAACAGAAGCATCTGCAAGGACAGACGAAATGTAAAACCCCAAGAATGCAATTAAACACAGGAATATCATTGGTTGGCCTGGACTACCAGGAGCAACTTTCCGTCTTTATATACTCCAAGATAATATGAAACTTCGCAGCCGTGAAAACTGTAAGATGCCGGTTATTTTCGAGCTGCATTTACGTTTCGGAGCCAGGGCTCATGTGAGCTTGTACTTTAAATGAAGGTCAAATCTCACTATATTTTTTTAGTCACCAGCCAAGAACAAGCTCAACAGTAAGTATGTGGGAGTCGCAATTAGGAAACAAAATAGCCCAATAGATTCCACCACCCGTGCCTTCTCAGAGAGAAGTCCTCCATGCATTCACCATACAGATAAGTATTGTTTTCCGTAGATCCACCGGATTGAAAGAAGCTTCTCCAACAGTTCTTGGCGATGTGCTTTTACAAGGTCTAGGCTAGTATTTGCTAATACTTGCCATTCGGAAAGAGAGCAACTGGAGCTATCGATATTACTAATAAGAAGTTGTTACTCCACCATTATACAAAGGGTGATACTCCTCCGATTTCAAACCCACTCAATATTTCTGAGGTACCAATCGTATGAGCCAAGATACCGGGTAATCACTATTTAGGTGGGAAGCTTGCCCCCTTCGATAAATCTCGAGGAAATGGCTTTGCGTATTTCATCATCGGCTTTGCGCGTGCAAGTTTCATGTGGGATTGCATACATCCGATTGTGATATGTCCGAACACACCCCTACAAAGTGTAAAGTCTATATGCCCTCAGCTCTTGCTCATCAGAAAATTATATCGCTTAAAGTCTACATCGAGCGCAAAATCACCTGTTTGGCTCCAGAAAGTCTTATCTCTCAGATGTAGCAGTGTTCCGAACGAGAACTTGTACAGAAGGTCATTCATACATGCAGGATAAGTCGCAAAAAGATACACTTTAGCAACTGCATATATGCAAATAGAGTAGTTTTTCCTATAGCGGGAGCTGAGAGATGGGGCTTAGTCGGCTGACTTGAAATACAAAGAAGAAACTCTTGTAGAAAAGCTTGATTCTCACCATAGTTACATTCTGCACATTTCCTATCGAGCAGAGACACCAGTGCATATCGCTGCCTGCAGACAAGTTAAACATGAGAAATACCCAATCACTCTCCATGATCTGAAAATGGAGGGGAGGATTTCTATATCGTGAAGAAATGCTTCACTTTCGGTATTGATATTTAGCAAGATGAGAAGAATATGCAAGTCAGGAAGATGTGATCCACTACCAGAAGATGATTAAAAACGATCGACTTGGGCACCTGGCTCTAGGGGGGTTTGTGCAGGCGAGATTGTGGATTAGAGGCTCAGCTGAGGATTCTCAGTAGATTTTTGCCGAATTTCAAGTGAATTGTTGGAACGCGTAGGGTCGATGTGAGCGCCATGTTTGGGAATAAATTGTGTGGTCGAAGCAAGCAAAGAAAACATACATAAAACCCCATCAAATGTCAAACCCCTTTTCATGCTGATTCATGATTCACCAACAACCAAGCGAATTGAGAGCCACATCAACGTTTCAAAGTTCAAATACCAGATCTTCTGAGGATATAATTCCACATTGAGTCTCTTCATCATTCATCATCTTAAGGATTTGCTAGCAGATTCGATCAATTTGATGTCAAGATTGTATGTTGTACACACGCTGGTAGACCGCAACTACAGGGGTCGTTCCTCATGGAATTTCAAGACGCGAAATCGGGTATGTACAAACGCGGTGGCTTACAATTCTTTGAAAATATAACAAACTCGTCACATAAGTACTTATACCGTTCAGCTGGAATTTTACTGCACGTTTTGACAGATCGGCTATACGAAGACTAGTTAGGTCCGACTGGTCCTACGGTAATGCAAAATGGTGTTAAATCTGCAAGAAAACTACATACCCCTACTCTTTAGGGTGATACAGGAAGAAATTGAATGGGGAAGTCCTGATGAAGAATGGTTATCTTGCTTTAAGCCTCGGAAGCAATAAATCTGGCGCATCTTAGACATGTGAGGTCACTCTCACGGCAGCTGTACTTCAGTGGCCTTCTTATCTAATGAGCCCATATAACTAGAATATGTCATGTTACACGCGACCACCAACAATTGGATTCAGTTCAATAGAACCTAAATGAAAATGGATCCTGTATTGCCCTCTCTCGAGCAGAATAGATTAGCTCTCACGTAGCTCGCAAAAGGAAAAGTTTTGCTATCCCTTTTCCGACGCCCCTAAGGGCTTGTCAATTTATATTTTATATAAAAAGACGCCACTGCACCCTTCCCCTTCCAATTTTTAAATATGTACATGCTTCTTGCTGATACCAGTGCAAAAACTTCTATCTTTCTACCTTCCATGATTTGAATAAGATGAACACCACCCATACTGATACTCAAGGATGGAACATTGATTCTACGCCCGGAGGGCATTTTCAGTCTCTCCTTCTCCTCCCAAACGAAGATACGTACATTTTCTTATCTCCGTATATGATTAAGAGGGTCACTAGACCTTCTGTACTCTCTTCATCACTCTGATATATGGACTATCGGCAAGAGGGAGAACGGGAACCAAAAAAACAAAAAAAAACAACAACATGTGGCATGATATTTATATGGGGACATTCGCTGCAAAATCTTATCATTGAGAAACATGCATACGCATCTTGATCACATATCGACATATCGGAGTGGACTTATATTAATATTGCTTGTGTATGACAGTATTTGAGGCTTCAAGTGAATACCTCCCTAAGGAACGTCTATGCCAAACTCGAAGGGGTTACAGTTGCCACGAAGGCCGGCACCAATCCAGGGGCACTTCACCAACTTTGACTCGCCGATATGGACAATATCAAGGGATATGGCTAGTTTTTGGTGTATTTAGAACTCGTTAAGCCAAGAACTGGCGGGACCTACGGAAACCAAAAATATTCCGAGTTCTTGGAGTCCGGATTCTTAGAATGAAGAGGTACACACGAATGCAGCAAAAGTGTTATTACATCTTGAGGGGATATTGTACCACAACAGAAGCACATCACGGGAGTGACGGAATTTAAAGAGGCCCCTCAGACTCATCGTTCGTAAAAGATGATTCTGATACGACAGTATAAGAGCCAGACTCCATCCAACAAACTAATCACATATAAAGGAGCTTCAATATGGAAGCAAACAAAGAATGGGCTTAGGTGAGAAAGGGTTACAAATATCTAAAAAACACATAAAACCAGAAAAAAAGAAACCAATCCAGTGGAGCGAGTACAGTCCCAGCTCACGCGGCACATCCTGCATATCCTGCACAACATCACTTCGTTTTCTGTGTACCTGCACAGGTTAGTGATCTCCATAAACACAACCTACTATCACAAGTCAGTCACCATTAATTCCCTGTAATGGTAACATCACCTGCACGCAACGATGAAGCGTACCGCAAGTTTGCGGTAGCTCCCGCAAGACCAAATTCAAATGTACCTGTACCTGAATTGTCAGCACCCGTTACGGATGTAAGACCTTCTTCACCAATCCAAAGGTCAGGATCCCCGCTTCGTCGGAAGCAAATAGCGAATTTAGAGATGCTGCCGAAAAAGAAAACACGATTCGATGGCTCACCTCTGAAAGATGTCTCCGCGTTATCACAGATTGCCGAATCGGTTGAACGCATCAGCAATACATTTACTGCGACTGCTGTAGCTATGCGTGATGCCAAAGTGTTCCAGAAAGAGATGATGGATGAAATTTTGGAACTAAGGCGGGAAGTTCGCCAGCTCCAAACAGATATGACGAAATTACTTGAAAGAGAGCAAGACACCAGAGAACTAAACACCTAACTGAACACATTAGAATATCAGATTTTTAATTTGGATGGTCGGCGGGCAGAGAAAAAAATATCGGACCGTGTGCATGATCTGAGTGGCGACGAGACTCATGTGGAATTACAACTGAGGGATGAAACATCAGAAGGGAACATCTATGTATGAAACTAGACCAAGCCAGGCTTTCAAAGCATTTAATGCTCCTGTTTTACATCACAGATCTGTTGATTCTGATGTTCAGCAATGTCTGGATAATGTTCGCATGAAAGAAATGTTTCTGATCAAACTTAAATCTTTCTAGGTTTCTGTGAGTTATCAGAAGAGAACTCTTCATTTGAAGTAGTTCCTGATGACGAACTTGAGAATCTGCGTATCGGACCATTCGTAAATCGTGTCTGGTCGTCCGAATTAAAAACGCGACCAACAAAACAGGCCATATCACCCATGAACGCTGTACGTAAAGCTGAAGAGATCGCTTAATTTGAGATCCTACCGTGCTTATCTGGATTCCTTTTTTTCAATTGATTTTCAATGTCCAGACATCAAAAGTCCACAGGTTTCCCTTCGGTTGGCTCTTCCTCCTCCACGGGAATTCCCCACGGCTCAATTTCAAACTTTCGACGTCCATTACGGAACGCATACTCTCCGCGCTGAACTGCCATCATGCCTCGCTCACTAACTACTGGTACCTTCTCCACATGCACCAATCCATGCTGCACCTTGGCGGGATCACTCTTATGTGCTCGTTCCACCAAAGCAGCGACATCCGGGTGAAATGGTTCCAAATGTACCACACCTTCCGCTAATGTCTCGATCATATGAGTCACAAGACTGTCTCTGGGATACAAGTCTAGTGGAAGCGAGACCATGGCCACCGCCGGATGTTTCGATAAAAGGGCCCGCAAGCCATGGAAGAATGGGACTATTTGGCTCAGAGTGCTCCATGCGGGCGCATAGACCGACGGATTGAGAAATCCCGGAAACACAATACGAACCACATTCCTCAGGGCCTGTGACGCAAGAACTGAGGCAATGGCAGAAAGAATTGACAGATATGTGCCTTTCAATGGCACGAAAGTCATTTCTGATGCTGCCGGACCAGGAACGAGCCGGGTGGTGATGTCAAACTGACTTACATAGTGAGTGGAGGAAACAGCGGATTCTGACTCCGGCTCGGGCCGGCCTGCATTTGATCCATACCGCCATGCAATCTTCAAGTCCTTCTCAGCCATGTTGGCCACACTGACTCGTGCAGAATCCTCTGCAATACGTGACTTTTTCTGTTCCTTCGAGCTTCCCTTATACTCTCCTGGTAGGGTATTTGCCCATGCAGAATTAACCCCCACGACAATCACATGTGAGTTTTTGACACTTCGATTATGTACTACGCCCTGAGCAGCGAATCCGCGGAGCAAAACTGATGAGAAGTCCGTGGTACCAGATTCCTCCACAACGAGCACTGTGCCCAAAGGTAGACCCAGATGCGTGAGTATTTTGTCCAAATCGGGCGTGCCTGTGGATATTGTGGGCTGGGAAGTGACTGGAGAGGGCCGCACCGCGGGATTGGACAGATGAACTGGCAATTTTTCTGTGGTGGTGTCGTTGCCTGATATTCTGCCAGGTCTTTCAATGGCAATGGGAACGCGAGAAATTGGTCTGGAAGTCGCAATTCCAGATGCACGTGATAGCCCCGGAGGACCGCCTGCTAGCGGCTCGTTTCGTTTGCGGAAGGACATAATATGATTGAGTCGATAAGATGTATGCGATGTATGCGATGGAGTATGTATGGTGTACGGGTGCGATTGAGAGGCTATTGAGATGGAGCCCAGTTTAATACAAACATGTCATGAGAGTGTGCGAAAATGTGTTTGAATTTGTATTAATGAGACCAACCAGTCATTTAAATCAATTCACCTTCGAAGAGGCGATGGATGTTTGGGACAGATTTTCTGTGTGACTTTCGCAACTTCAGGTCAGAGGTATAAGAACCTAAATCGTAAAACCCTCAAAGCCAGAAAATCACAAAAGAGCCGGAAAGATGTCAAGGAGAATCTATGCTCAGAGATTATGGATTAGTAATTTAGTGTACAGAATTCACGTTGTTCCGTCACCAAAAAACATGAGAAAGGAATGCAAAAGGTAGTCTTAATAACTTGATACCAAATATCGATATAATTTCTCTATCCTCAAGATTTTCAATTTCTTGAATAGAATTTATCTATAGCTAGTACTGTCCATTCACCTTTGGCAGATTTGCTAGCCAATGTTTTTTCGACTAGTTCGCCATCCATAAGAGTACCCTCATTACCCCGTAGTCGAAAGTGCTATCTACCAACTTAAGATTGACTATAACCTTCGATACATCTCATTTGAAAAGCAACAAAAGAAGCAAAATCTAAAACAAAAAAGAGCCAAAGGGCATAATATCATCACATCAGAAGCATTCACGATAAAGCGACATGTAAGTAAGTTGTTATCAATAGGTTTCTGCCCGATAGAATCACAGTTCCTCCAGCATTGAAAACATACGGAGAGGGCTGATAGTTACTATATCCACATGAAGTTAAGAAAGCGTTAGTACCGATATAATCGGATATTTTAGCATTAAGCCTCGACGTTTTTCGTTTTTGACTGAGGTTGCAAGAAGTACCTCATGAATATTTTCTCTGCCTTAAACGCTTCCATAAATACCACATACAACAGAAAAGCGAACATCAGAAGTTGTGTCCCATCCGTATGAAGATGAAATCATTTTGCAAATGTGTGATCTTATTTGATGAAGAGCATGCTTTGTGATGAAGTTCCTAAATTCCTCTCATACCAGTTCGTAATATTTTTCCGAGAACAGAACAATATTGGGATGCAAGTAATACATATAACGTTTTAAGATTTCAGGTGTTTCATGACACACAAAACACCAATACCCCTCAGCAAATTTATTTGCTGTTATAGCCGTGATCGGTCACTAGAACTCTTTGTGAAACGTTCGAAAAAAATGAATTGCAAGCTGCCATGGAAATTTTCTTCACAACCTCCACCCCATAGAAAATTGCCAAGGTGGATTAAGACACTACTTGTAGAAATGAGCTAGGTTTGCCCAACATAAGGCCATGTTTCCAATGGAATGGGCAGATACGCTTGAAAAGGCATGCAGTATCTCGTCCAACATTTACGAGGTGCATTGCATACTGAACTGCCTAGCATTAGGAAAAACTTCAAGATATGCAGTGCTCAAATTTTCCGCAAAACACCTGCATTGAAAGCCATAAACGTTTAGGGATTGGAGAACAAGAACTCAAAAATTAGTGACCAATTTGATTGCGATGAAGATTTTGCCAGAACAGTACACAGCAGCTGCTCCGCTTGATTATGGATCATGCTGATTTCATGTTTTATACTACATTTTATTCCTGGTTCAAAAGTTTTTTGCTTCCTCTTGTAAGGTGAAGTATATTTTTGTGCATCACCTACAACGGAACTGGAACAGAAACGAAGGGCCTCCTCCATCCCGTTGATTTCTTTTTTTCTTCTTCGTTATAACTTATCATGTTCTCCGGGTCCATGAGCAAGTTGCCATGTTTGAATATCCCGTCTAATATCCTTCCCTTTTCCACAGATAGTAGACTGTTTAGAATGCCAAGTTGTCCGTAAATTTGCAAATATCATGCCCAATTCTCATGCCACAAGAGCACATCAAGTTTTTCTCTCTACACGCTTCAATACTTTCAGGGAATGTGAAGAGGGCAAAAGGCTCAAAATGGCTCATCCTTCCAGAGTGGGAAAAGATAATACACCTAGGAAAATGCTCACGCGTTTTCAAGAGCCCAAGTTCAGATCCCTTAGAAGGCTAAATGGGCTCGGTAAGTTGGATTGTAAACCGAGCCAAGTACCCCAGTGCTATGAAGGAAATATATCCTGAAGAGGACATGGGAAGATTCTTCGAATATATGCATATGATCGTCATGTTGCAGATCTAGAAAGCGCATGCGCATCGAATAAAGACCATATTGTTTCTGGTATCCTCCCAATTTTTGTTCTTGAATCTCGACAAGTTTGAATCTACCATTTATTGGGTCAATGTGTACCCAAAAGCTCCTGCGACGTTTTCCTTTTTGGATTCCATGAGCTGACTGTAAATATTCTAAAACAACGTAGACATTATGAAATCATTAAAGTCTTGAGGAATTTCCTGTGGAGTAACTTGCAATCCATCACATAAATTTTACTGCCGTGTTCTATTTCTGGGAGTGAAATTTGTATTTGAATTACTTCCAATTTCATCTATTTTTCTAACTGAGCTGTACAATTTGGCAATTTTCCAGATTGTTGATTGCTTTAATTGCTATATCCAACAAATCAAAGCTACGCTTGGAAGAGAGTTTCCAATTTTGAATTATCCAGTGCTTCACTTTCCTAGTTCAAAGCAATACTACAATAATACCTATAAAGAAGAATAAAAATCAAGAGACTAAAATGGCATGCATCTAATGATGCTAACAGAAATTCATGCGTGATTTTTATCATGGTGATTGCTCAAAGCCTGAAACGTCGACGAAAGATTTCTTGAAGGTGTCATGATATGACTGATATGAAATTCTGAGAGCTTTCAATTGAATACCGACCTCTGATATTTGAATTATTATTAGTATTTCCTGGCCCTCACTTATTGTGTAAAACATACAAGTTATACGCTGAAAAATCATTGATAGTTTCAGTACCCTGCGTCAGCGAGAATCATTATAATACATAGAGTAGCTGGTGTTGAAAGTTCTTATATGAATTATGAAGTGAACGCCCTTCGACTCAACACATGAACTCCTCATATGCCTACCGTGTGCTGGTTCTAAACGATTGATGCAGATATCGAATGTTATGCTACCGGCCAGCAGTTTCCAGGTGAGACAGAACGTTCGAGCGATGTGCTGCGGTTATACAACTTTGGTGTTGCGCCATACAACTGCCAATACAAGCTGTGCTAGAAGTACGACTCAATTAGCATTCCGACAGCTACCCATGCAAGTTAGTTGACAGCTTCGCCACCGACTTATTTGTAAATTTCTTTCTGTGCTGCCCGTCGAAATAAACGACATCTATACCATAAAGTTGTGCGACTTCATTTGAATCTAACAAGAACTTCATATTGAGTATGTGGAACTTATGTGGAATTTTAGAGGCACGACAGGGCCTATCTTGGCCTTCTTGTTTAAGGTGAAATTAGTATCGGCCAAATTTGTAAGCTTTACTTAGATATCCCAACCGTTTGTGTTATAATTTTTTTCGATACATACAATTGGGAATTTAGATGGGGACTGGCGCATCCTTTATCTCCCACCCTAATAGGTCATCTTCAGAATATTTACCATGAATCTCCGGCTTGCAACGCCTTTACAACTAAATGGGTCAATGAATACAGTAATCATGAATAGTTCCAAAATAGTGCTCAAAAAGGAAATCTTTTGGTTATATGACTCTTTGAGTTTGCAGATTGCAATTTAAGACGGGGGGTAAAAATCATATTTGGTCATCATATGAGAATCTCGCTTGAAACATGAGGCGTCTCTATGTGCAAGAATACCGTTTCCCCATTTAAGTGCTTCGTACTTATTTGAGTTTGGCAAACATATATAAATCTGGGAAATCCGCTTCATGCTCTTCAGTAAAAAATCCAAAATGATCGCCTGTTTAGTGTCACTTTTGCTTTGTGCCGCTCATGTGCTCGGAGCACTCTCATATATCACCGTCTGCCAACGTCTTAATGCGGGAAGAGATTTTCTTCTCACAAGTTGCAATGGTGTCTCTTGGACTCAACATGCTGTCTGTGTTGATGTTGATTTTTATGAGCAATCTGCCACTAGTGTTGTCTATACGCCGTGGGATGAACTGACTTACTCTTCCACTACCACTTCTCAAACATCAATCCCTGCAGAATCATTTCCTTTTACACCAGGGCAGCAATACATTTCATTGGGACCTACCTGTATTGTCAACTCGTTTGCAACACTTGGAACAAGTGAATTCACCTTGACTACGTTTTATGTCACAACATTTTATCCGGCCAGTGCGGCAGCGGTAACCCAGACTGTTACATCTTCTATTTGCAATGGATCTGACGGGATTCAAACGAGATATACGACTGGCCCGGTCGAAGGAACCTCAACAATCACTTCGTGTCCTACTCCTTGAATATGAGATTCCTCTCTGTGTTGCCTGGTCTGGCTTTGATTTTTTAGTTTTTGCAATCGCGATTTTATATACGATAATCCTCAATAAAAAAAATGCGCTCTTAAACGAGCTCAAAATTATTTTGCCCATAAGGAATATCACCGATTCTTGTTTCGCCTGGGTTCTCTCATCTCCAGACAATCTTGATTAAAATTTTCGCTGATTCCACAAGGCCAGCAAAAATCAAATATATCGTGGCTTCAAATGTCACCTCGAATTGCTGCACGTATGGCTATAGTCATGTAGGTTTATGGCTTATGGATTCAGAGGTAAGTTGAGTGGCAAAAAGCAGAAGCTTTGGAATCATCATCCAGCAACCGAATGATAATGATGCAATGAGTCCTGGAATGTAAGGCTGATCACACAAGGCTTGGGCCACACTCGGTGACTTTCAGAAGCATGTCACTAATATAGCAACTCTCTCACTAGTGTTACAATTTACGCATATCATCGATCCAGTTGAATTTGGGTTATATGTAACGGATCTTTGGGCGATGAATCTCATTATGAAGTCAGGTGTGAAAATGTCTCAATCATCTCTAGATTTGACTTCCTTAAAATATTTGGGTATCATTATTTATTGTTAACACAATTTTATATGTTTCAATAGCTTTGCTATCTTTCTTCGTACGAAAATCCATTCTCTGATAATGAGTTTAATGTGGTGGCGCTCAGGAGTCATGCGCACAACCCATACGAAGTGGTACGAATGCACGATAAAACCCAAAAGAAGCTAATACAAAGAAAGAGCGAATAAATTAAACTGAATCAGTAACATTGTAATTACATTACTGGGCCATTTCATCAATCTCAATCAGTGATGTCCTAGTTCAGATCTCACCTACATCTATCTGTTCTGCATACTCCATCTCCGTCACGACTTATCTATGGGTGCTTTAGTGTCCATCCCGTTAGCATCCACTCTGTGGATTGCTTCATGCTGTGGTGCAGCTACATGTTCTGCACTTTGTTCCTCGATCGGAGGTACGTTCAAATCTGCGATTATGACCAGGCTCATGTATGCCTTTTTGTTGTTGGTAAACTCTCTCATCTCATGGATCGCTCTTTCTCCATTCATTGTCAACAAGTTGGCCCATATGAGTTTTGGACTCATTAACAACAAATGTGGTCCTGATGGAAAGAACTGTATCAGTTTCAGCTCGGTTTACCGAATTAATTTAGCGCTAGGAACGCTCCATTTAATTTTGGCTGGTTTGCTAGTAAATGTGCGGTCTACGTCGAATCCGCGTGCTGTCATACAGAATGGATGCTGGAGAATCAAGATCTTGATATGGTTGGCGCTTTTGGTTGTCAACTTTTTGGTTATTCCGGACAACTTTTTTGTGTTTTATGGAAACCACATTGCTATCATCTTTTCAACAATTTTCCTTGGTATTGGGTTGATTCTTTTAGTCGACTTTGCTCATGCGTGGGCAGAGACATGTCTTGAGAAGATAGAGTTGGAGGAACTCACCGGAGAGGATGAATATAATGCTGGGTTCTGGAAAAAGTTGCTTATAGGAGGAACATTGAGTATGTACGTGGCCAGCATTGTGTTGACGGTATTGATGTATGTGTTCTTCGCTGGTGGAGGCTGCTCTATGAACCAGGCAGCCATCACAATCAACCTCATTTTGTCGATTTTGGTTTCTGGTATCTCCATCAACCAGAATATCCAAGAGTCCAATCCTAATGCAGGTTTGGCACAGGCATCTATGGTGGTGTTATACTGTACTTATTTGGTTCTCAGTGCTGTTGTATCAGAACCTGATGACAAAATGTGTAACCCATTGGTGAGGTCAAAGGGGACCAGAACCTTGAGTGTGATCATGGGCGCCATTTTTACCTTTGTGGCATTAGCATACACTACTACACGTGCAGCAAACTCTTCATTTTTCGAAACGGAGTCGCCTGTACCGGACCCTATTTCGACTCAGCCACGAGAGAGAGCTCAAATGAGATACCAGGCTATTAAGCAAGCAGTTGACGAGGGATCGTTGCCAGAAAGTGCTCTCAACCAACTTGATCTATATGAGGAGGATGGGAGGGGAGCCCTGGATGAAGAGAGAGAGCTGGTCAAATACAACTATGCGTTGTTCCATATCATTTTCTTTTTGGCAACACAGTACATCTCAACGCTTCTCACAATTAATGTGAAGCAGGACGATGTTGGTGACTTTATTCCAGTGGGACGCACATATTTCTCGAGTTGGATCAAGATTATTAGCTCGTGGGTGTGCTTTTTGTTGTATGGATGGAGTTTAGTTGCGCCTGTGATCTGGCCGGACCGGTTCAACGCGATGCATCTTTGAGACGAGCACTCATAGACAGACTATGTGGAGTTTGTTAAGTCATGCTGATATGAGCGGACATGAGAAATTGAAAACCAAAGAATATGCCATTTTTAACCTTCAGTCGCACTTTTACGATAACAGAGGCTACCAAGAACCATACTGAAGTGGCACACACGCGAGTTTGACACATTGTATACGGAGAGGATATACATAACTACTTACTTGGTCATTGCTAAAATACATTTGGATGCCTCAAAGTAGAGAGCTGATCATTAACCAGATCAGACTCTCACGTGACCAGGGGATAAAGTCAATAAGGCCGAGATATCCTAAGAACCGGATTTGAAGGGACTGCACTACAGATTACCCAGTGAGGTCTGGCTGCTTTGCGGACAATACCCGCCTGATACTTTCGAATAGTCACTGAGCAATGCTCATTTCGAAAGCCTGATTCGACCACCCGATTTGCTACACCAAGATTCGACCCTGAGAACCAACAATTAGAATTTTAGTTGCAGATTGGATGTCTTGACATGATCAACCATATCCTTCATATTATGTTCTATTGTTCTTAGAGTCTTTCTCGAAGGCCCCGGGATCATTGCCTGCACATAACGGGACTCCAGTTCATTGGCCAGTGAAAAACCAAATTCGCACAGAAAAAATCACCTTCAACTACTAATGTCTGCTATCATTGCGAAAGCCACTGGGCTCGTCAACACCACCATCACCAAGTCCACCCAGCTTGCCAACTGTGCAGTGTACTGGAGTAAGGTCGGTGCCGAGGTTGCGAAGGTTGTTTACAAGGCCGAGGGATTGGCTCCTCCATCTCAGGCCCAGTTCCAGCAGACTTACCAGTCGTGGATGAAGGTTTTGAAGACCCCTTCTGAGCAGAAGGCTATTCTTGACAAGCTCTCTGGCTTGCAGCCCGACAAGGCCACTGCTGTGAAGGCCGCCGTTTACGGTATTCACTGTTTGGCGTTCTTCTCTGTTGGAGAGATCATCGGCAGAAGATCCATCTTCGGCTACCCTTCAGTGGGCCACGCTGAGCACCACTAGATGTGGCTGATGCATTAAAAGGGGTTAGACTGGCAATATATATTCCATCCGCGAGGGTGCTGTCACCAGTGTATAAGATAAGATAAGGTCGAGACGATTGTCCTAAGAGATCGTAGGAGAAATATTGAGGCGGCAATAGACCGTGAAAAGCCACGAAAAATACTACATGGGTGAATGCAACGTATTGCAAAACCTCAACTGTCATCTGTAGTGAGTGCACAGTATCTTCAAAGCAATGGGGACAATGTCCAGCCAACCTATCGTGTCTTATAAGACGTCAAAGTAGGTCAATTCTCCACAGTAGGACCAAACTGTCCAATTGATCCGGCAATTGGATTTTTCACAATTGGACTCACCGAGTTTCACAGAAATTCAGTAGATCTTACCATTTCATCATATACACGCATTAACCAGAAGAGCATCGTTTCTTCATGACACAGCACATTCAGTATAGCAAAACTTCTTTTTATGCTATCTCCGTGGCTGCCTCCAGAATAATATAGCTCAATTCGTGAACAACAAGCTCAGGTGACCCACTCGCGCCAGTCTCCATTCAAATATTCACTTATATTCCGAACCTCCCCAGAATCATTCTACAGTTCACTATGACCTATCTGTTATTATTCTTCCGTTCTATCAACAGCTTCATACATGCAATCGTCTTTCTCTTAATCCCCAGTCGGATAAGTCAACGACAGTCCATCGAGAAACCACTTCACTTCCAATCAAAGTCTATTTTCGCATGCTGGAGTGTTGGAATTCAGGATTAGGAATACTCCTGTATACCAGTGAAACATTCCGACAGTATGTCTGTCCTAAACAGACAGTACTGCCGATGTTCGGTCCTTCACAGAACGCCTCCCGCGGAATATAAATACTAGGGTATTTCTCAGATGGTGAACCAGGGAAGCATAAAACAGAGGTACACCATCTACAAGTAACCCTTCTAAGTAGTGTATAGATTCTAACAATGGCTATCAGGAATTACCTACATAGATGAGTTACATGCCTCAACAAAGGATAAAATTCCACAGGTTATGAGAGCCCTGTCGCATCCCGCGACTCCTTAGGTTTAAGGATAGGGTTTGGTTAAGTTTGGGATATATTCTATAGTGACATGGTTGGAAACATCGATGGATGTATCTACCCATACTACACAAGGTGAATCAAGTGTGAAGAAGTGATACCCGAGTATACATCGCTTCATAAGAAGATGCTCTTGGTATTCTTAAAGAATCTTGATCTTGTTGTCTTAGCGCGGTATTGTTCTACTACCAGTTGATGTGTTATCAAAAGTTAATGAGAAAACTGATACCTTACAGTTCAGATACTGGATGTGGTACAAATGGTTCTTCAAAAGATCCTATTTAGTTGGATTTATAACAAGTCAGAAACATAAACTGACTGGAGTTCAATGTTGTCCACATGCCAGATGAAATCTCTTCTCTTATGGATCAAAGGTTACAAACAGGTTTGAAACATCAAGGAAGTGGTCTTGTGTTCGATGACGAAAAACAGACAATGGAATGGGGTGGACGAACGCCATGTTTTTAGCACGAGTAATTCTACCACCTCAGTACTCCATCTATGTCTCGAGCTCTGATCAATTCCAGGATGGAAATGCGACTGTTGATACAATCGATGGCACTGATGACACCAGAAAACATTTCTATTGTTGTGGAAAACATTTCTATTGCTATGGAACACATCTCTATTGCTATGGAAAACACTTCTATTATTATGGAAAAGTATTCAGTGATGTCAGTGTTGCCAGAAGTTAAGTGAAGACAAACATTCCTTCTTAGGGAAAGCTGATGTTATTCAGAATTCTACTAAGTTTAGAGGACACTTCTACGTCAAAGTTTAGGAGTCCAATAAAGATGGTGGAATTCAAGTCTGGACAGAAGCAAGAATTCGCTGACGAGAAAGGCATTGAGCAAGGAGTCATGATCCTAGCAGCTCACATTGAAATTGGATACGCAGAACACATTGACAACTCGAATCTCTCCTCTTGCTGTTACAACTGCACATTATATCAACTGTTCACCGTCACGACAGATCAGCAACGACTGAACCATCAATAGGGATGAGCTAGTACTTGAATTTCGAGAACTACCTGATGTTTGCATTGAAGCTTATGTTCACATTCCGCAGCATATTGTTCCTTCTTAGTTAAAGAGGAGCAAGCTATTGAGAGTCTTCATCTCGGTTTGAAATATCTCAGTTCCGTATAACGGTCCTATTCTCACCGGGTGGACCAAAGGTGCACGCCGTGCCAAGTTGCACTCACCGAAAACACTATGTTGATCATTATCATTCAGATCTTACCAGATTAGTCAGGAAACGGGTGGACCTAACACGTTACCCGGGATTTCCTAAGGTCACTTCCGGGGAAAAGTTGACATGCTGAAATGCTGTTACATTCTCTCCGTTCCCAACCAAATCCGCCACCTGGTGTTGTTCCCTCCGGAGTAGTCTCCGAAATCAACGTACCGGAGCAGTCTCCGAAATCAACGTAATCAACCAGAAGTCGTGCCTCCTCCCCAACAGATTCATGATCCTGTTGGAGTGCCGATTTGCAAAGCTGTTGGAAGGTCTTCTCGGATTCCCACCGAAGAAGGGGTTGTCTTCCAGGACCATATGTGATGTATTGTACGACACACATCATGGAACCACCACCAAATTTTACATTGCAGCAATCTCAAAGTGAGGCCTCGCAGCCCACATTTTTACAGATTCCAGACCATACACAACTTGGTTAGAGATGGACCAGTTCTTTCCAAAAATATTTTACCATTCAGTTCCTGTCTTGTCGTCACAAGAGATTACAAGTCAACCAGCTGTGGATGTTTCGCTTTTGTCCATTCAGGAGTCAATGTTCCAACCTGCTCTCACCTTAAGGATCCAGTTTCGCAATCCTGGAAAACGACTACCGCAGAGCGGGTGGACGATCAAGACCAAGACGTTGTTCTTGATAAGATTGATCCTGAACCCGTTTATTCATTCGCAGATACGCTTGAAAACGGGGAAAAGGACGATTCGTTCCACTCTGACGACTATATGTCCGATGATGATGACCAGCCTCCTCATGAATCGTCTATGCCATATGATGATGAAAGTGCCACAGTGCACGTTGAAGAGCCTCTGGACGTTCCAACACCTACTGCTGTTCGCTGTCACTATGCCGCGTCAGAACTCGCTATGAAACGTATTCGTGAAACGGTCGACTATCAAGTCGCGTCCGATCCCGATTTTGAAGCCGAAGTGTCTTTACAGAGTTCGGAATAAGCTTCAAACGATTCAAGGTATAAATGGTGGAATGGAAACGTCGACATCTAGCATACATTGCCTCCTCGGGTGGAATGTATCTCAGACCTGAGCATGAGAGTTCAGTGGATGAGACAAGCATGCTAGTGTCCCTTCACAAGAAGGAAGAGTTTTGTTGAAACGAGACTACAATTTACTGAATTGCCATTACACTCCATGTTAAGCACGGATTCGTGGACACCGAGGGGTCTCTCCAAGAGCTCGGAAGAGAATTTACAGGACATACCAAAGTCCAAAGCCTTAACCATACGATTGGCCGATCGAGATAAATGGTACGGGTGTGCAACAACTGGATGAAGGCACATAAGACGGACTCGCTGTCCGCATTGGTTATAATACCAAAGGGTATAAGAAATTGGGTGTTAATGGGTGCAAGATAAGAATTGTCTTCAATGGTATTACTAGTCGCCTTGAACAATTCATCAACAGATTGGAATCGACTTCAGACCACGGGTCATAAAGTACACTAGCAGAGACTAGAGCTGACAATGGTGCACGTTAAACATTAATTGGTGAAGCATATATGTGACCTTATTGGCGCATAAAAATGTGACCTTCTTGGCACATTAAAGGTGGAAATCAAATGAAACAACTGACCGTTGTATTCATAAAAGGCAAAAGAAGGACATGTTTGGTATCGCGAAGTCATTACATGTACTCGAAACTTGTGCCTCACGTATGACACGAAACTACTGAAAGTCATCATGAATATTCTTTATGTTTGACGACATCGTGATAAGTGGACTGTCAGAAGAGGACTTCTTGAACCATCCGATTGCCTTGTCTGAAATGTGATTTAGAGAGATCTTACCACTCCTCAAAAGTGCATGGGAAAACCACTATAACGAAGGAGGAAATCAAGCCACGTCTACAAGACAATAGAGCTCGATAAGATCGTCTCGAAAGTTAGTTCTAATGAGATTGAAGACGCATAGCTGCCGATCCTGATGAATATGAGTGAGACAAGCTTGCATGGGATGAAAAGTCTTGTGGGGAAACATATCTTCGCAGTGAAAGACGACTCATACAGATGCTGCTAAAGCATACTGTTACTATCCTATCACTTGATCAAACCATGGATTCGACATCTAGTCTGAAGCTCTTCACTATCTGGAAGAGAACACTTGGATTATTCATTACTAAGTCTGAGAAAGACGTTGATGTGAGATATTACTATGTTGACGTTCATGTTGCTACTGGTAACATTGAAACCTAGTATGTCAAGACAAGTCTGACTATCTCTGACATGAATATCATAGCGCTGGTAGTGGCCCTTATGCAATATGCAGGAGCTACTCAACTTAGCGGTATGGATTCAGTGAAGGGGGGAAATGTTGGAATTCAGGATTAGGAATACTCCTGTATACCAGTGAAACATTCCGACAGTATGTCTGTCCTAAACAGACAGTACTGCCGATGTTCGGTCCTTCACAGAACGCCTCCCGCGGAATATAAATACTAGGGTATTTCTCAGATGGTGAACCAGGGAAGCATAAAACAGAGGTACACCATCTACAAGTAACCCTTCTAAGTAGTGTATAGATTCTAACAATGGCTATCAGGAATTACCTACATAGATGAGTTACATGCCTCAACAAAGGATAAAATTCCACATGGAGGGCCTCTCTTGATTCTCTCTTTCATTATCCCACAACTTCCTCGACGTACCTCGACCAGCGTATCTCAGTTATTCGATCTAACTTCTCTTGCTCTTCTTCTTTTCTTTCAGCTCCTTTTTTTCTCCCTCGGATTTTCTTCCCTTCTCGCTTCTCTCTTGCTCAGTTGTCTCTCCCTCCAACCTTTTACGTCTCTTCGACGCCTCGATCATTTCCTGGCGTTGCTTCCGTTTCTGACGTACAACTTTCGGCACTGTACTGATCTGCTTCCGGTTTGCCTCTTTTCTTTTGATGATACGCTTTTCCTGTGAAGAAAGCTTGCTCATATTCTCCATCCAATCACTGTAGCCAGAGGTACAACCAGACTGTCTCATCACATTGACGATTGGCTTAATTGCCAAACTATCCTCCTTGGTGAAAAGTGTCACGGCACGTCCCTTATTGTTACCACGTCCTGTTCTTCCAATCCGATGAACGTATGCCTGAGAAGTCTGAGGTACATCGTAGTTGATCACTAGATTCACACCCTTAAAGTCCACACCACGCGCTAACACATCGGTTGTGATGAGTACCCAAATATCACCATTTTTGAATCTCTTGATAACTTCGTCTCGCTGCTTAGGCGTGCGCTCTGCATGGATCACATCCACATTCAAACGGTCATACACCAATTCATGAAACAATGCCTTGGCACGTGTGATCAGTTGCAAGAAAATAATCACAGGTGGCTTGAATTCACCCTGCTGAAGCATTTGCCGGATCGCAACAAGCTTACCATCTTCGCTTCCGGTGAAAATCAACTTCTGGTCAATGTTGGACGCTGCAGCTTCCTTGTGACCGACAATCACCCGCACAGGATCTCTCATAATAGTATTGGCCAATTCCTCCACACCAGCTGGAATGGTTGCCGAGAATATCGACTTCTGTAGCTGTGGATGCGTGAGTTCCGCCAAAAGAGCATCCGTCTGTTCAACAAAGCCACGATCGAAAAGACGATCTGCCTCATCGATGACAAGATGTTCAACAGTCGTGAGGTCAACGTGACCGGCCTTAACAGCATCAAGAAGTCTCAAAGGCGTAGAAACGAGAATAGCGTACTTGGAGGCTGAAACGGCACTGGACGCGAGACGCGATGCCAACTGCCGAGACAAAACCGCCAGAGAAACGTGTTTATGTCCATGTGTGAGAGCTTGAAGCTGTTGGTGGATTTGCAGGGCCAACTCGTTGGTAGGAGCGATGATAAGGGCACGCGTGCGGTTTTTGGATGGTGGAGACGGAATCAACAATTGAACCATTGGCACCAAGAAAGCTAACGTCTTTCCGGATCCCGTTGGCGCACATGCAATTAAGTCACGACTGTGTAGCGTTATTGGTATTCCCTCACATTGTATAGGTGTAGGTTCCACAAACTCGGCATCCAAGAGGTTCTTTAAAAGCCTTGAGTCCATGGAAAATCTTGAAACCAAGTCCTGAAACAGCCCAATAGGCAATGGAATATCATGGCCGGACACTTTAGTTCGAGAGCGGCTGCGGAAAGCCTCAGCCTCTCTTGGCGTGGAAATCACGGTGTCTGGGCCGTTTTCAACATCTAAATCATCACCAGCATCAACGTCCTTATCATTTTGTTCCTCTTGGTCACTCTCAGATTCTTTGAGTTCTGTTTTGTTCTTCAAATCAGACCATTTTCTCGTATGGAAAAAGTCCGTTTCACGCTCGATCTGAGCCTTTACCAGGACTGGCAGTGAATCAGAAAGTTTCTTTTCCGTATTGAAATTCGCCTCGGTTCGTTTGCTGTTTTTCAACTGCGCGCCTCGCGATAGAATACGAAAGATGTCCATGAGATGAGATGGTGATGTATGGCAAAAAGTAGTATGTACTGCACACGGCCGCACCTACCTCACAATTTTTTCTTCTTTTCTTCAGCCAACATGAGTCGAGCTATCGCCAGGGCTTTCACCAGAAACATATACTTGCACAGAGGCCCCCGCATAGCCGGAATTCGCCGGGAACCTTCTGAGGTGCTAGTGCTGACTACCGGACATCTGTACGCTTCATCGGCTGATAATTTGAAACACATAAAACAGTTTTTGCTGGACAAATACGCCATTCCTGATGAAATGGCGTTGCAGGTCTTGACACACAAGTCTTTTGCCAACGGAATCAAACCATTCAATGAAAAGCTTCTGACCATGGGTTCCAAGTTGTTGAACTTGTGGCTGGCCAAATATGTTGTGAATCAACCCACACAAAATGAGCTTGCGGTCAACGGACACAACTTGGATGTATTGGGAACGCCCATGGCCAAAGAACTTAGTGGTAAAATAGCTTTGGGTGTGTTTGCTAAGACTGAAAAGTTGAATTCGGTGATGTTCTGGAAGTCTTATAATTCGGAGTTGAGTTTTGAGCAGAGCGGAGAATTGTCTGTGAGTGCTCAAATGATGTATGCATTGGTGGGCGCTGTCACTTTCGTGCACGGGAAGAAAGTAGCGGAGGAGTTTGTGGAACAGAAGTTGTTTGGAGGCTCTTTGTCACTTGAGACCATTACTGAGCAGATCGTCCAACGTCTGGCGAGCAAGTCGGCAGAATAGGTGGTTTGGGCCTCCAGATCGGAGATACAGTATCGGTCAATTAGAGCACCGACTGTTTAGAATGGGCACAGCATGGACGAATCAGAATGAGAGAATCAGTGATTAAAATAGTGAGTCGGTGAATCAGTGATGCTTGACTAGTGTAACTTATTGATGAGCTAGTCAGTCATTTGTCAGCACTCGCTTAACGGTGATTCACTGTGGTGATTTGGCAGGGACCTACTCGCAGCACTGTCTACGCATATTGTACATAGAAAATAGTCTGACGGTGTAGGCTAGGCTCGCTTGGTCTATGATGCGAAGATGGCTCTCACCAGATAACACTGGAGTGACTAGGACGTGAAGTCCACAAAATACAAGAAAACGAAAAGTTTTGTAGATGAAACGAGCAAGTTAAAATTAACTCAGTCGGGGGATCAGGAAAACGACCGCCTGACTTTTAACATTTGCATTCATGGAATTGTAAACAAATGAAGACTCTAGGGATGCCACAAGGGAGCTGGAATAGGAAGGATGATGACGATGTCACACGCAGAGGAATGAATTGCCTAAGAGGCGTTTAAGGCATGATAGAAAAGATTTGACGAACTTGAGACCTCTGTGAATTGTCTTGTAAACATCTCACCTAATGATCAATCTAATTCCGGTGAAATCCGTTACGAAAAGATGTAGGCACAAGCTCAAGAACCCACAGTTCATTACAGGCATTCGAGTATCCTGAATGGTAAACAGAACACCAAACCATAAAAAATTAAATAGAAGAGCGGAATATAGAGAGAATAGAAGACAATACAATACGTTGGGTAGTGGAACTCATACCCGAAGCGCATTGTTGACGTGTGTTTCTCATAGAGGTATTTCGCACCCAATTATGTGTTCCTACTTGGAGCAATGGACTACAAGGGCCGTTAGCGTAATACAGGGAATAGGCCTTACGAAAATACAGCATAAAGATCGTTCCACTGGTTGGCCTCATGCATAATTTGCTAATTCCATTTGTGCACTTACTGATCTACAGCATTTACGCCGTTTCAATAGAGTTACTGCAATTCGTCAATAAATATTAACGAGACCTGCTTGTTTTCTCAATTCGACGGGTGCACATTCAGACCAGTCTCCAGTATACTACGATGAAACAAAACCAGGAAGAATCAAAATCTGTTCAACGAATGAGTGTCTTTATTGTACACACTTGTATGCAGCACACGAGACCACCCAATGATAAGCCATTCTCGGCATTCAATTACTTCCGGAAAACTTATTTTTGCAATACTTTTCTCTTAGAAGTCCACACCTTGTTCACTGATCATGTTTTTACATGGCTCATCCAACTCTTTATTTTATTCTTAACTCCTCTACTCTTTTTTAATTAACTACTATCTACCCTGCTAACTTCCCCGGCGTTTCTCGCGAATTTCCCCACAAAACATGTGAAAGGTGCAGACCCACGGACGGAGATTGCACGCGTCGTGTGTTTTCTTTTCGTACCACATTCTTTTCACTTACTGCTACCTTTGTACAGCACGTGTTTCTTTCAGAGTCATCACTACGCTTTGGAGTACCTTTCAGAACTTCTGAAGACTGAATCCAATTATTGCCTTTAGAGTTGAGGATTTTCACACCGTTTTTTTTCCAGAACACGTTTCCAATAGTGTCGATTAGAGCTTAATATTCTTGAAGGTATACAGAAGATATGTCAGCAGATAATGAATTAGCACATGCGATTTCGGGCGCAGGTGGTGGAGCGTTGTCGATGATAGTCACATACCCATTGGTTACATTGTCGACTTTGGCCCAGACTACCAAAAAGAAGAAATCTGAGGACGGGGATGAAAAAAGAGTGCTGTCGTATGAGGTAGCCAAAGATATCTTGAAGAAGAGAGGTATCTTGGGATTGTACTCTGGACTCGAGAGTGCGTTGTATGGTATCACTTTGTCCAACTTCATCTACTACTACTTCTACGAATTTGCGTCCAACGTGTTCTTGCGCGCAAATATTGCTGCAGGACGGAAGAGACGTGGCTTATCGACGTTTCAGTCGATTATTACCGGTGCTGTGGCTGGAGCAATAACAGTAGTGGGTACCAATCCATTCTGGGTCGCCAACACTAGAATGATGACCAAAGCCAAGGAGAATAATTCGGCAACACACTCAACACTCAAAACCATCTTGGAAATTATCGAGACTGACGGTGTTGCAACCCTTTTTGCTGGCGTTTTCCCAGCTTTGGTATTGGTGATCAACCCGATCATCCAGTACACAATTTTCGAGCAGGTAAAAAACATGATCATTGCAACAAATGGTGCTGCCTCGTTCAATGCTATCAAGGCGTTTTTCATCGGCGCTTTTGGTAAGCTAGTGGCCACCACACTCACATACCCATACATTACTTTGAAGTCGCGTATGCATGTGAAGAAAAAGACGTTGCAGCAGGACTCGACGAAGGAAATCAAACTCTCTATGTACCAGGAGATCAAGAAAATTGTGAGCGAGGAGGGGTTCGAAGGTTTGTACCGTGGATTACGTATCAAATTGTTCCAGTCGATCACCACTGCTGCCTTCTTGTTTTATTTCAAGGAGGAGCTTTTGAGCGGTAGTATCAAAATTGTACTGATTCTTCAGGGTACAAAGTTGCGGAAGCAGCTTCGCTAGATATAAGAACTGAATGAAGAATCGTGGAAACAGACAGAAACAAGAAAACGTAGGGAAAAAGCGGACAACGGAGAGGGTTAGAACACAATAAAATCAGGATACCATGGAAAGAAGCCAGTTGGAACAGACAAGAGAACTAGCAAAAGCGAGAACGGCATGTAAGCTGAACATGTATCCGAAGTCAGACAGACAACATTATTGTCTGGCACACTTGGGCAAGGTACTTTGCTGATTAGAATTGTACAGACTCGGCAGATCCAGTCTGTTAACCCCAAAAAATTTCAGCGATCTGATCAGCACTATCAAGACTGGGCGACTATCCAAATAGAGCGCAAGAAACCCACAACCCGCCCCTTTTTTCTCATGGTCACGACCACAATCATCACCTAAGTCTTTTTGTAATCGAATCTTATTTCTGATATCACCAATGCCAGATGATGTGCAAATATTTCTCGGCTATATTTTTCCAATTTCACTAAAAAGCCTAATTGCACCACATCGTACCATTACTAGATCAGATAACACCACCATTTTTTATACACTAACTCCGAGATTCAACTCTAAATACCCTAACTCCGATTTGCAGAGAAGAGTTTAATTCCAAAAATAGTTTCACTAAGGAGCAGGCAACATACCAGTAAACACAGAGAAGAAGCATAAGCTGTTGAGTTGTACTCAATACTTAAGCAATAGTCAGTACGTATAATACGTCTGGTAGTTCAGACTCACGCGAATGTCAGACTTGCACGAACGCGGAACGAAATGAAGGCAAAATCGCCAGCGGGAAAGAAAATGGAAAGGAGGAATTAGAGTGTCGGGTCGAGCTTCTTATAAATACATACAATAGGAGTATTCTGAGAAGTAGGTCAAGGGCAAGGTCACAACAGATGATCAAAAAGCATATGGACGACAACATACAGAGGAAGAGACAGCTAATAGAAGAGACGAAAGACGATTATACCAAATACAAAATACAGCAAATAGATGGCGTTATGCAGAGATTGTATACGAACGAAACCATACGGGATACAGTTCACGGAAATAAGCATACGGCTGGCATTTAAGCTTGAACAAAACATGCCATGAGAAAATTAACAGAGAAAAGATTCAGAAGCAGTATGAGCCAAAACACGGTTAACCGAGGAACAAAGATCCAATGCCAATGCGCGAAAAGTGTAATCAGTGTATGCGAAGCTGGGTCACAAGAGCGAAACGACCACACAAAGGCGCAGTTTACAAATACAAAAATCGAATTTGGGAACGTCAGGGCAAGCCCAATCTAAACTATAAAGTAAGAAGAATGCAATTAGTGAAATCTTATGTTTGTGTGTTTTCCAGTTTCTCAATTCTTCATTTCTCAACCCCTGTTACTACCTGGATCAATACGAGCTGTGCGGCATCACCATTACGAGAATCTTCATGGTGCGCCCCCGCGCCGCGCCTAAGGTGTTCCCATTTAGGCAAGCGTCCAGGGTGACACCCGGCTGTCTGCAGTGCAGTGGCTGGTATCCAATAGAAGCCCGGTGAGAGTAGGAAAAACAACAGGAAACGATGCTAATAATAGACTTCTATTTCACAGCGCAAATCAGCCACCAAGAGGGTGCGCAAAATGTTCAGTTCATACGGAATGTTGGTACGAACATGCTCAATTATGTAGGAGGTGATTACAAAAAAGACTCCATCTCGAAAATGCAATACCTGAAACAAATTTCGCAAAAAAAAAAAACCGGCATATTCAAGTAGCTACGGCAATTCGGCACTGCTGATCCATGCCGTTAGCACACAGACTCCGTTTGTGTGCAGTGCTCTGTATCACGCAGGCCACATGATTCTGATGACAGCGGCCTGCACCTGCAGCTTGGTCGAAGCACACAAGAAGTGAATCGGTCTGACCGGCCAAGTACTGAAAGAAAACAAAATTGTGAAGCCGAAGGATTGACCAGCCAAACGAAAGCAAAAGAAAAGAAGGCGAAATAAATCCACCAAAGACCGACTTATTGACTGACTGACTGACTGAAGAACTACCAGGACAGACAGATAGAAGCCAGAGGGAAAGAATGACTGACTGAAGCACACGCCGACTCACTGACTCTGATAAAAAAAAACATCGACTGACTGAAAGAACTAGTATTTGACTTGAATACTGGCTCACTATTGGTCTCACGAAGTGCTTCTGATCTAGTGACTTGTCGTTGGTAAATCTCGCTGGTGACTAAAGACTGTCAGCACATGGGGCACTCATGGATATACCAGATCTCTCCGTCGATTCGCGTGGCTCGCCTGGCGACAGCAATGGAAAGGCTGATACCAAGAATGGCATGGCAAAACGGTCGGTTGCCCGGCGGGCATGCCTTCTGTGTCGAGAGAAGAAAATCAAATGTGATGGCGAGTCACTACTGCTGAAAGTACCAGCCGAGCCGCCTATGTGCTCTAATTGCCGATTTCTAGGTATTGAATGTGTTTTTGTACAGAGCAACCGCGGTGGACGTCGTCGAAAACGAGTATTCGACAAACCGCCTCAAGAGCCTGATGCCAAGTACTTGCGTTTGGACAACGACACAAAAACTTCTCTGGAGACCGCGCCACCTTCTATTTCGGTAACTGCTTCTAACACACGAAGTCTGTTAGACGAGCCGTTCAAACTCAAGCTCCCGTCGCCTACACTACTGTTCCTGTCCGTTGCAGACGGACGACCGTTCAAACCGTACGAACACAACGATGGCCCGTCTTCAGGGTACATGTATGAGTACGGTATGCCGCCATTTCCACCACCGCACGGTAATAGGAGACCTTACGACCACCTGTTTCCTCCACCACCACTCGGAATGCACCCTCCAGGGTATCCCATCGGGTATGGACCGGGGTCACAAAGCTCACACAGCTCACACAGTTCGCATCCAAATGGACAAAGCAGGTCCCCTGGAAGCCCCAATGGCACTGTGATTATGGGCGGTGGTGCTCCTGGGCCACTAGATCCTCATAGATCACATGGACCTGGATCACATGGATCTGGTCCTCATGATATGTCCCACGGGCCTCATTGGAACCGTGGACGCCATGAGCATCGTGGTCATCATGGGCATCACGGACATCATGGACATCACGGACGTCATGGGCACCACGGACACCATGGACGCCGTGGACATCATGGACATCATGGAAATCATGGATACATGGGTCCGCTTGTGCATCCGCCATTTCCACCGCCGCCACCTCACGTCATGTATAGAATGGGCGAGTACTATCTCCCCCCTCACCTCCATCCTCCGCCACCGCACATGTTGTATGGACTCCCACCCCCACATCCTGAGATGGACCATCATCGCCAGCAAAGTTACTCACAGAAAAGTGATGCAGGTTTCACACGGAGGCCAGATGTATGGCCCGGGAAAGGAGAACCAGGGAGAGCTAGAATGGGGAGCATCGCTACAACGGAAACACTCAACGTTCCGGAGTATGTTGATGCGCACTCACATTTACTCTCGCGGTCTGGTGACTCACAAATGCATTCTCGGGCTCATTCTGGTGGCTCAGCACACTCAGACCACTCCCATTCGCGCTCGGTGTCGCCTCGTTCTCGATCCCGCTCGGCTCACAGCAGAGGCAGATCTCCTCAGAACAAGTCAGCATCGTTGTCCGGTACAACCAGTGTACACACTGGCGAGGCTGTCACCCCCGTGTACCCCAATCACCTCACGGAATCGGACCGAAAACGATACTCGGCCGCTTTCTCGGACGCAGATCTTGCATTGTATGGCCTTCCGCCATGGCCTATGTTGACTGACGCTGTGGACTTTTTCTTTGTGTTTGTCAATCCGAGAGCTGTTCTTTTGCCCAATCGCAACTACTTCTTGACTCGCTTGGCCCTCAATTCAGACGCCTCCATCTTGCATGCCATTCTTGCCGTTGTACATCCCATGCGTAAGTGGCCATTCGAGGGAACCGAAAACCAATGGATTGAACTCATGCATCGCTACTGGGACAACCTCAATGATTTTGGTATGCTCCTATGCTACTCACTATCATTGCAGATGTCGTCCGTCAAGGATAGTCTTTCTCGGATCGTGGATATCAGCAACAAGATGTACGACTTAATCCAGGCAAACCGCTACTTGGAGGTATTGAAGGTTTCAGCGCTGAACTCACGAAAGCGCTTCGAACGTGAAGCACTTATTCGCATAATTTGGACTTACTGGACCTCCTGTCTTGTGTTCCGGTTGCGTCATGGATCTGGATGTCCACTGATATTTATGATGCGCAGTGACAACGTGTTGTTGACTCTGAACATGTCACACTTTGAATTTCCCCTCCCACTTGCAAGCGAAACGTATATAAAATGCGAGGATTCTCGTCGTGCTACATGGGACGACCTCGACAAAGACGTTTTCGAAGACTCTACCGCACCTATCAAGGCTGCACTGATGTTACAAGCGGCCATGAGAATGATATCTACAGCCTCCATCACACAAGAGTCGTTAGTCGACGACACACAATTCCGCTCCTTGTTACGTGATCGCCTCTACTTGGTCAAAGATGATACTGTTATTCTCAACGCACATTATGTTGAAGCGAGCTTGATGGCTGAGCATTCGGCGCTTATTCAGCGTTGCCACCTTGTTAAACACCTCCTCGCGTTCGAACGGCTCATACGGACATCTACAAAGAATGATCTGCAGGCGGACCACCAGGAGGACTACATTCCTCGCTTGAATGCAGTTTCGATGAGTAGCGTGATTAACCTTGAGGACCTTCCGACCTCATTGGAGCGCATGAACGACTTTCAATGGCGGTGCTTGATGGATGTCGTTGTCGGTGTGCGGAATATCGTGGATATTATTAACGTCCATTTGGGTATTACTCCAGGAGAACTGGGTTCACAGCATCCCGTTTTGTACGGTGTATCGTCCATGGAAGCTACAAAAAACTGGTTCTGGTCCGAGGAGTTTATTTCTTCCGGTAACACCACCTGGCTCAAGGCATGTGAATTCAGTATGGTGAGCGCGTGCCTTTTGGTGAACTTGCTTCCAAGCTTGATTGTGCTCCGGAGCATGTTCGAAGTCAAGGCAGGGGAGAGCTCTCAAGCAGTGTTCACACGTGGCGAACGCGTACTTGAGTTTGGTGTGCCCTTATCACTGAAGGTTGCAGGGTTTTTTGAGACGGATGTCCTCCGCAGGAGTTTCAGTCTGGTGCTAGAATTCGTGCGCTTTCGAGCACAGTATGACTCACTGCGCAGCTTACAGCATAACACCATCACAAGTCTCAGCAAAGTGGAGCACTACATGGAAGAGATTCTCTCGAACATGAAATAGAATCAGTTAGAATCTCATCATAAAGAATAATTGAATAGATCGCGGACCGTAAACATTAACTTGTGGAAATAGGTGTACATTCAAGAAAATGAAGAATCAGAGCTTCAGAGAAAATATAAATAGAGCGTTATTGAGTAGTAAAATACAGCGATGGACTAACACCTGATCATGATGCTGAATCTCAACATGAAGTGTAATCTCAGCATAAACTATTCATCATACACGTTGACTGTCCCTCATTTTCATCAGTCATGGTTCCAATTCTTAAAACAAAGGAACGAGGCAGCTTTTATAGACATCCCTTCACACGGTACATTCTCTTGAGTAATACTGGCCATCCATAGTAATTGGCGGAGAGGAGGGTAATCAACACATAAATTGCTTATTACTTTGTACAAACATAAACCCTCCTTCAAATCAAAAGAGATACTGATATAAGTCATTTCGCGGAACAGCACGATAGTACAGGAGTGTCCTTTTTAGTGCTGATGCTAGTCGACTCCATGGCAATAATCTTATTCCTCGCAGAATGCTAATCAGATTTTGATAATCATAAAGTAGAATATTCTTTTTAGTGCCCAGTCGCAAATGCCTCTCTCTCAGAAACACATATCCTCGGTCCCCCATGTCCTTTTCCCAAAATGGTGCTAAATTAGATCTGATTCTTGCTCTTTCCTTCCATCTTTGTCGTATCTCCCGATATTGGCTACCGACTAAGAAGTCAACAATCTCCAAGACATGTACCGATGTGACATAGAACTCTTCTCTCATGTTCTGATAAACAATTCGAAGGCAAGAAACCTCGATGAAGTCATCTCCGGTGACTGGAAGCTTGGGCTGATCTTCCGAAGAACTTAGTTGTATACGTATACAAGTTCCTGCTTGTGTTTTCCTTATCCGGATTGTCTTCCTGCTTTCAAAAATCTCACTCTGGGTCCAGGGCATCGGATGATGCCCCCATCCTTGTGGAAATGCCAATTCCAAGTTTATGTGATAATAATCAATATCTGAGCCTTGCTCAGTTTTGCGTATTCTCATTAAGTCAGAAAGACGAGTGAAAATGTAGTCTGAAAAAGTCTGTGGTTGCAGCCATGAATCGTAAAGATCCTTCCTAGAGCTTCTACCTACGTAAGTAATACTTCCATTCTTCTTTCCGTCTAGATTCGAAGGTAGATTTGATGCACCTTCATAGACATAGGGATATACCAGCCAAGTAGGTTCCGTAAGAGGTGTAAACGACTGCTTGTGTTGTAAATCAGGATTACAAAAAGCAGCTGGCCGGTTTCCATTTCCCTCAAATTTATGACGTGTTGGATTGCTACGTTCTGAGGACAATCCAAGTTTTTCCGAAAATCCGCATATGGAAGGAAGAATAAGATGATCATTCTTTAATTGTGTACAAAAAAATGATTGCGGACTCTCAAATACAGAACAATTAGAGACATTTGATTGCACATTAGGAATCTCTATCAGTGTTTTATTTGGCTTGGGTATAAAGCTGGCCACAGTAACAGAGATCGGTGTCGGTGGAGAACCATGCACCACTGTTGAATGCTCCAGCTTAGGAGTTCTAGGGTAGTCATAGCTCCAGACATTAGCCCGCAAAGGCATACAGCAGTCATTCGCTTTCAAAGAGTGTGACTCATTGAACAACCTCCAGCGGTTGTATGGTGGGACTTCACAGATTTGATTTGAAACATCTTCAATAAAGCAATCAGGACTAAGCATTGTAAAATCACTGAGAGGGGGATACATTCTTTATGATAAGGATTACCTTTTTATAAGCCAATCAGCAAATATCCTTAGCACATTCGATCTCAATAGGAAAAAAAGTTAAGCGTGAATAGAAGCTGAGGAGGTCAGCTTGCATGATATGAAACGATCTGAGCAATAAAATTTTGTATGTACTTCAAAAATATTGCGTATTATGTCAGTGTATTGGGCGATATGGAACTACATGCTTACTCCGAGAAGGATTCAAAGAAAGAACCATAGAGTGAACTTGAGTCGACCCTATGACTGAGTGGAGTGGAATTCTCACGCCCGAGAACTTTCAAACTGCCAAATCGATAACAAGCAATTTAAGACAGGCAATGAAAAAAAAAGACTGTTGGATGATAAAAATAGCGGAAAACAACATGAATATCAAATAAAGAAGAAGAATAGGCCTTAACTTCTTTAGAACTCACAGTTGGAACTAGGAATTGATGCTCTTAGGTCACAGAGACTCGTGCTCCCCCATTTGGCCATTTAGACACATAGAATTGGGAAAAGCTTACCAATACCGGAGGTGAAAGTGAAGCTGGAAGTAGGGCTTCTATGGGGCATGCTACTTCCCGAAATAGAAATGTCAGCGACAGCAGATCGAATAAAAGAGGAAGCGGGGAAACAGATACGGAAATGATGGACGGCGTAATACCAGATATCGAATCTGGGCTGGGTGTTAGGATACGAGTCGCACATTTAGATTATATGCAATTCACAGTTTCAGGTGGTTTTGTAAGTGAATTGTCCATTGATCAGGGCTTCTACTTGGGAAGTGCAGTGAGTACTGATTTTCTGTCTGTACACACTCATGCAGTAGACACTAGACAAGACATTATAGAGTAAAATATTCATTAGTAGAATGTGGTTGCCCTGGCAGAAAAGTTTTTTATGTCAAATAGTTTAATCAAAAGAGTAGCCTAAACCACTATATTGATCACTTTTTGTAGTGAATTTCACTCTCATAAATGAAACAACATACTTTGATAGAGCAGTCATTGAACTACAGCGCGGAACTGCGCATCAAAGACATAGCAGCTCGTAAGTAAAATGATCGCCAAATAACCCATTCAAACATCCTGAAATTCATTCATAGGTTATTCCAAGCTAGCGCTCTCATATCTTTTGATAAGTTGTCTAACTCGTATGACCAGTATTTCAGCAGACTGTAGATCACAATGAGCTCTTTCAGTTGAATCAATTGATGCATAGTTCGAATCTGATATCACTGATACTATTAATTGTCTCAGAAAACCAATTTCACTTGCAGTCAATCATTCTGATGTTTTAGTAATTAAGAGATTTGTAAATCATGAAGACAAATCAATCTGATGTGTGGAATTCATGTATTCGAACTGAAATAATCTAAGTGACATATTTTGATAATGTAACTTGTAGAAGAGTTACTTCGAATGTACTGATCTGTGTCTTGAGTAGTCGTTCGATTCGTATGCTTCTCAAAATCTCGTTCTTACTCCAGGAAAGGCTCTTGATATATGTTTTTTAGCCATTGAAATGACAAAGACTTGATTCAATCCCAAATAGCTACTTCTTCAAATTTGAATTTTGTTTTGTATATTTTTTCATGCTTGAATGCATCTTTTTGGCCAAGAATTTCTTACTACATTCATATATTGGATTGGTAACCACATTCTCTCTTAGCTTTGTCTAAGTAGCTACGTTTTGAACTAGCAATTTGATATTCTAAGAAAGGTAGCATGGAATTTAAAAAAAAAAAAAACAACAACCTGAAATGAGGTAACGCTTCACTCATTATATACGAGACAACCAAGTACATATCCAGGTAAGCTTTGGACGCAGTTTTCTTGGAAATATGTCATCTCGGTCCTTCTATCGAGAGGCAGTGTAATCATACACAGAGCATCGTAACCAGAAAAAAGCCTTTTCTCTGTCTGATACCCCTTGACTAAGATAAGTGTCTACTCGGATAATTGTATATTCCTCAGTAATCACTTTCAAGTTCTCAAACCAGTGGTCCTCGTTTTTCCTATATTATACTTTCTTGCGAATTCCACAACACTCTATCAATTTTAATTATGTACAAGTTGAATGATGGAGAGGGGCGTTATACAATCATTTTGCTTGTGAGTTCAAGTTGATTGATTGCGAGTGGGAATATATCCATACTGCTCTTATTCCCCATTCCTTTCTTGAAAATCCGAGACAGGGAAGAAAAGTTGAAATAGGAAATAAAAAGTGGGATCTCAAAAAGGATTTCATCTAAAAAGAGATCAAACTGCCTGAGTTGCCCTTTTGGGTTGAATACAGAATATGCATGCAACGCAGATCATAGAGAGATACAGAGTACAACTACTTCATGGTAAACGCTTAATTTCATGGTGAAGAAAGAATATAGGGAAAATAAATAAGAGCACGATTCAGCAATATTCAATTAAAAGAGACTAATTGGATTCCTTTACTTAGATAATTGTATATTTACACAGTCAGTGCAACCAGCATGTGAGCATGCAACCACGCAGATCACTTAAGCCAGGAAGGGAATAACATTGCCTGATTATATCATGGAGGTGGATAAAACTCAATACATCGATTAGCACCCTACCCTAATTAAGAAATCGTGTATATCTTTTTCTTGCGACTTTACGATTCGAGGCATTTTCTTCGAGATGCATAATTTTGAAAACATAGATTACGTTTCAAAGCGTGTGAGGAATACGAATTGGGAATAGATATCTTGTAATAATTGATTCGGAGTCTGATATTTGGCTTTTACAAATATCTAGTAGTTTCAGAATGTGATTTGAAACTCTTCTTCGTAAGTCCGGGATACTCCTGTGAGCAGAAATGTAGATGGTAGGCGCTTGAGTATTTCAAATTTTTTAAACATTTATCCTTAGAATACACTAATATAGACACTGTAATAGAAAGCCTTTTGCCGTTTTTCTTCTGCATAGCTGTGCATCAGCCACAAAACTCCGATCACTTGGCCATTATTCGTATAGAGCTCCACTGCTTCACGCGCATCTAAGGCGGTTTATCTTCTTCAATCGTTTCATGTTCACTGAACAATTGCTAGAAAATTCTAGGTTACTGAATGAGGCAAGATCGGGGGACGAGGCATATGATAGGATTTGCTTGGCCTGCACGATACTAAAAATAATGAAAAAGAACAAAGGAGGTTGTGTCAATTTGTTAGCAGCCGAATCAAATCAAAATAGCTAACCAATTATATGACGATAAGGATAGCGACATCTCACTCTTCATTAAAGAACTTACTGAAAAACAAACACTCGGCTAATCTAGATTCTCTTTATGGGGAATATGCGGAGAGGTTATGTCGCGGAATTGCTGGTAGCCAGCGAAAGATTCGCAAAAAGAAACGACCATGACCTACACATTACCGAGTGACTTAATTTGTTTTGATGTTAGGACCAGTTCGTAATGGAATTTCCGGATCTGACAGAAAATCCTCTGAAACAACTATCAGGATCAAACAGAAACACAAGAAAAAAAATCTGAAGGAAGGCTTGCCTGTACACGTGAGATCACATTACTATTTAGGTACCCCCTTCAGCAATTTCATAAAAGGAAGGTACTGAGATGTAGTTTGCTGATGAAACATATTTCCTGCATTGGGAAGAAGTACTCCGATCGTTATTCTTACTTTCATCATCCTATGGCGACTCAAACGAAGATTCTTAGGGATCAACTAAGCGAGGAGCATAAGATACCCCACCTTCAGGTATAGGCATAGGCCAACCTGAATCTCTAGCTCTGTTCAAACCTTTTGGAGATTGCAAAATGTAATATTCGTTATATGGACAATAATTAAACCTGTTGGATGAGAATTAGTAGAAACTATCAGCTAAAATCGCAGAACGTTTCTCGGGTGTGATTACCAACTTGAAACCTAACCAATTGAAAATTGCAATAACTTGAAAAGATTGGAGACTAGTGTTCAATTGGCCTTCTTCGAGACATGAAGTTCATTCAGTAATTAGGAATTATCTTTGACCTTCCTTTACCTGCGTCATCGTTTATTGCGGGTATTACAGGTTTTGTGCATGGCGGCCAGTCTCTGAGATTTATCCTAACAAGCCAGTTCTCTTTTCGATCACATGAAGGTCTAATTGAAACTTACATTGTATTAAGTGCTTTGATTAATTTCAAAACGAATTATTAATAAACAAGAATGGACGAGCTTATTTTGCACCCACAACGATTACCAAATGTGGGACACTAATAGGAGATTGACAGAGCACAAGTCGTGACAGTAGACGTCCCTGCAACAGATCCAGTAGTGAAACGGGTGATTGTTCCATCCGAACCTTCACAAACCGAATCTGTCTTTGTCACCTCAGGAAGAGGAATATAGGAGGTGATGTAAGTAGAAGCGACCGCAAATGTGTTTACTCCTCGACACCAATACCCAGGTGCCTTGGTGCAATCATATACTTCTTCCACCAAATAGGGACCCCAAGTTAAGTTATATGAGATTGCTGAAGTCACTGATATAGTCTCAGAAGACCAGAACGAATTTATCACGTACGTTCGAGGTACCAACATGACTGCCGCCGCTTTGTCATATTGTCCTACAGCGGTATTCTCAACACCACTGCAGTTCCAACTAACAGTAATATTAAATAATGGTCCCAAACAGAGTAGCGCGGGGGGGAGCCCACCTTCAATGTTCTTGATAGTGAGGTAGTCGTCCCCTCCCACCACAAAAGTACACAAGGCGATAAAGATTGCAACTTTGAGAGAATGCATTTTATTTCTGAAGTCAAATACGTCCCTCAGCTAAGTATTTATACACCAAATATTTTGAGCCAAAATCCTGTTCGTTTCTTACCTTTGAATTACCAGTCCCAATGACTTGAAATTTTGAGGAAAATCAAATGGTCAATTCTAGGCAGCTCAACGTGAGATAATTAAAAAGTTCAAGAAAATCTATCAGCATGTATGCACCAATTTCTTATCGCTCAAATATTATTCCGCGATGGGGGAGTCACACAATTCCATGATGTGGTTCAGGCTGTATCTTATGATTTCATGAATTGCATACAGCACGAGATGATGGAATTTTATCTTCCAAACGGCCTTTGTAATTGAGCTTCTTGCAAACAGGGAGAGAAAGTATACGATCTGAAATAAAAATGGGCTCAGTAACAATTTAATCCAGTTAAACAGATATCACTTTAGCACCATTAATACGGCAAAAAAAAAAAGAAAACGATCAAAGCTCTAGCATGATACAATTTGAAATTCAGAGAGGTAGTGCCTATCATGTCCTAAACTATCACACCGATTAACCTCTGAAATAAAGAAATCATGACCTCAATGTATTCAATCTTAGAATTGAAGACTAGTAAAGCAGTAATTTAACGCATTGCATTTCTTTCATTATTTCAAAAATTCATAAGATCAGCTAGAGAAACGGTTTCCCGTGAAGTATTTCTTCTTAATTCTTTACTCATTTATTAATTCTGACCAGATGAAATTGTTGGAATTCAGGAGCGGACCTTCACAGAGGATACATTTCCACAGAAATTGCCATATGCAAATTGACTATACAGGTCTGTAAGATTTAAGCCCACTCTAGGCCCAATTTAAAAATAAACACCGCTTTTCAAACTATTTTCACCCTAATGAAAGATCAAGAGAGAGGCGGACCTAGATTTATTTTCTAGAATGCCAAAACACGTTTCGCCTATACATTGCTGGTTTCATTTGTTTCCGTTCTGACCCACGACGATCTCCGCAAATACCTAAGAAAGGTGAAATGAGCAAAATTTAGTTAATTGAAATTTGCCTTTCTCTAATTCTTTTCTTTTTTATTCTTCTTTCAATGAAATATATAACCTAGAAGCCCGATCTAGACTACTTTCTCTAACTCCAAAGAATGCAACTCCGAAGTTGCATCCTAGCACTATACAGTATTGCCGGTTCAGTTCTCGCTGCATCACAACTGTGTTCCGCTTATGTTCAAATTGTAAAAGATTCATCATATGACTGTTCAACATATATTGAAGTCGTCGAATCAACATCATTCGATATCAGTACGAATACTGCAAAGTCTTGTTTTACCTATGTTGACGTAACACAGGTACAAAAGGACTGTGTTACTTATGTTGAGGTAACTTCTGTCAATGATTCTGTTTCAACTACAGAAGTTACAAGTTCAAAATCTCAGTCATTGACAAACCAGAAACCAAGTTCTGTGACAAATACCACGCAAGCCACTCAATCAATACATATTGAGTCTTGCGTTCCATCTGTTATCGTCACAACTACCCCAAAATCATGCTCCACTTATGTGGTTGTGACTGATGGACCTTCATCCAGTTCCGAAACTTCGGGTACCGCGCTCCCTACTCACCACACTACTGGTTCGATTCCTGGTACTACTACTATCTCCGAGTCGAGCTCCACCTATGTGGTTGTGACTGATGGACCTTCATCCAGTTCCGAAACTTCGGGTACCGCGCTCCCTACTCACCACACTACTGGTTCGATTCCTGGTACTACTACTATCTCCGAGTCGAGCTCCACTTATGTGGTTGTGACTGATGGACCTTCATCTTCGAGTGAAACCTCAGGTACCGCGCTCCCTACTCACCACACTACTGGTTCGATTCCTGGTACTACTACTATCTCCGAGTCGAGCTCCACCTATGTGGTTGTGACTGATGGACCTTCATCCAGTTCCGAAACTTCGGGTACCGCGCTCCCTACTCACCACACTACTGGTTCGATTCCTGGTACTACTACTATCTCCGAGTCGAGCTCCACTTATGTGGTTGTGACTGATGGACCTTCATCTTCGAGTGAAACCTCAGGTACCGCGCTCCCTACTCACCACACTACTGGTTCGATTCCTGGTACTACTACTATCTCCGAGTCGAGCTCCACCTATGTGGTTGTGACTGATGGACCTTCATCTTCGAGTGAAACCTCAGGTACCGCGCTCCCTACTCACCACACTACTGGTTCGATTCCTGGTACTACTACTATCTCCGAGTCGAGCTCCACCTATGTGGTTGTGACTGATGGACCTTCATCCAGTTCCGAAACTTCGGGTACCGCGCTCCCTACTCACCACACTACTGGTTCGATTCCTGGTACTACTACTATCTCCGAGTCGAGCTCCACCTATGTGGTTGTGACTGATGGACCTTCATCCAGTTCCGAAACTTCGGGTACCGCGCTCCCTACTCACCACACTTCTGGTTCGATTCCTGGTACTACTACTATCTCCGAGTCGAGCTCCACTTATGTGGTTGTGACTGATGGACCTTCATCTTCGAGTGAAACCTCAGGTACCGCGCTCCCTACTCACCACACTACTGGTTCGATTCCTGGTACTACTACTATCTCCGAGTCGAGTTCTACCTATGTGGTTGTGACTGATGGTCCTTCATCATCGAGTGAAACCTCAGGTACCGCGCTCCCTACTCACCACACTACTGGTTCGATTCCTGGTACTACTACTATCTCCGAGTCGAGCTCCACTTATGTGGTTGTGACTGATGGACCTTCATCTTCGAGTGAAACCTCAGGTACCGCGCTCCCTACTCACCACACTACTGGTTCGATTCCTGGTACTACTACTATCTCCGAGTCGAGCTCCACCTATGTGGTTGTGACTGATGGTCCTTCATCTTCGAGTGAAACCTCAGGTACCGCGCTCCCTACTCACCACACTACTGGTTCGATTCCTGGTACTACTACTATCTCCGAGTCGAGCTCCACCTATGTGGTTGTGACTGATGGACCTTCATCCAGTTCCGAAACTTCGGGTACCGCGCTCCCTACTCACCACACTACTGGTTCGATTCCTGGTACTACTACTATCTCCGAGTCGAGCTCCACTTATGTGGTTGTGACTGATGGACCTTCATCTTCGAGTGAAACCTCAGGTACCGCGCTCCCTACTCACCACACTACTGGTTCGATTCCTGGTACTACTACTATCTCCGAGTCGAGCTCCACCTATGTGGTTGTGACTGATGGTCCTTCATCTTCGAGTGAAACCTCAGGTACCGCGCTCCCTACTCACCACACTTCTGGTTCGATTCCTGGTACTACTACTATCTCCGAGTCGAGCTCCACTTATGTGGTTGTGACTGATGGACCTTCATCTTCGAGTGAAACCTCAGGTACCGCGCTCCCTACTCACCACACTACTGGTTCGATTCCTGGTACTACTACTATCTCCGAGTCGAGTTCTACCTATGTGGTTGTGACTGATGGACCTTCATCTTCGAGTGAAACCTCAGGTACCGCGCTCCCTACTCACCACACTACTGGTTCGATTCCTGGTACTACTACTATCTCCGAGTCGAGTTCTACCTATGTGGTTGTGACTGATGGTCCTTCATCTTCGAGTGAAACCTCAGGTACCGCGCTCCCTACTCACCACACTACTGGTTCGATTCCTGGTACTACTACTATCTCCGAGTCGAGCTCCACCTATGTGGTTGTGACTGATGGACCTTCATCCAGTTCCGAAACTTCGGGTACCGCGCTCCCTACTCACCACACTACTGGTTCGATTCCTGGTACTACTACTATCTCCGAGTCGAGTTCTACCTATGTGGTTGTGACTGATGGACCTTCATCTTCGAGTGAAACCTCAGGTACCGCGCTCCCTACTCACCACACTACTGGTTCGATTCCTGGTACTACTACTATCTCCGAGTCGAGTTCTACCTATGTGGTTGTGACTGATGGACCTTCATCCAGTTCCGAAACTTCGGGTACCGCGCTCCCTACTCACCACACTACTGGTTCGATTCCTGGTACTACTACTATCTCCGAGTCGAGTTCTACCTATGTGGTTGTGACTGATGGTCCTTCATCTTCGAGTGAAACCTCAGGTACCGCGCTCCCTACTCACCACACTACTGGTTCGATTCCTGGTACTACTACTATCTCCGAGTCGAGTTCTACCTATGTGGTTGTGACTGATGGACCTTCATCTTCGAGTGAAACCTCAGGTACCGCGCTCCCTACTCACCACACTACTGGTTCGATTCCTGGTACTACTACTATCTCCGAGTCGAGCTCCACCTATGTGGTTGTGACTGATGGACCTTCATCCAGTTCCGAAACTTCGGGTACCGCGCTCCCTACTCACCACACTACTGGTTCGATTCCTGGTACTACTACTATCTCCGAGTCGAGTTCTACCTATGTGGTTGTGACTGATGGACCTTCATCTTCGAGTGAAACCTCAGGTACCGCGCTCCCTACTCACCACACTACTGGTTCGATTCCTGGTACTACTACTATCTCCGAGTCGAGTTCTACCTATGTGGTTGTGACTGATGGTCCTTCATCTTCGAGTGAAACCTCAGGTACCGCGCTCCCTACTCACCACACTACTGGTTCGATTCCTGGTACTACTACTATCTCCGAGTCGAGTTCTACCTATGTGGTTGTGACTGATGGTCCTTCATCTTCGAGTGAAACCTCAGGTACCGCGCTCCCTACTCACCACACTACTGGTTCGATTCCTGGTACTACTACTATCTCCGAGTCGAGCTCCACTTATGTGGTTGTGACTGATGGACCTTCATCTTCGAGTGAAACCTCAGGTACCGCGCTCCCTACTCACCACACTACTGGTTCGATTCCTGGTACTACTACTATCTCCGAGTCGAGCTCCACCTATGTGGTTGTGACTGATGGACCTTCATCCAGTTCCGAAACTTCGGGTACCGCGCTCCCTACTCACCACACTACTGGTTCGATTCCTGGTACTACTACTATCTCCGAGTCGAGTTCTACCTATGTGGTTGTGACTGATGGACCTTCATCTTCGAGTGAAACCTCAGGTACCGCGCTCCCTACTCACCACACTACTGGTTCGATTCCTGGTACTACTACTATCTCCGAGTCGAGCTCCACTTATGTGGTTGTGACTGATGGACCTTCATCTTCGAGTGAAACCTCAGGTACCGCGCTCCCTACTCACCACACTACTGGTTCGATTCCTGGTACTACTACTATCTCCGAGTCGAGTTCTACCTATGTGGTTGTGACTGATGGTCCTTCATCTTCGAGTGAAACCTCAGGTACCGCGCTCCCTACTCACCACACTACTGGTTCGATTCCTGGTACTACTACTATCTCCGAGTCGAGTTCTACCTATGTGGTTGTGACTGATGGACCTTCATCTTCGAGTGAAACCTCAGGTACCGCGCTCCCTACTCACCACACTACTGGTTCGATTCCTGGTACTACTACTATCTCCGAGTCGAGCTCCACCTATGTGGTTGTGACTGATGGACCTTCATCCAGTTCCGAAACTTCGGGTACCGCGCTCCCTACTCACCACACTACTGGTTCGATTCCTGGTACTACTACTATCTCCGAGTCGAGTTCTACCTATGTGGTTGTGACTGATGGTCCTTCATCTTCGAGTGAAACCTCAGGTACCGCGCTCCCTACTCACCACACTACTGGTTCGATTCCTGGTACTACTACTATCTCCGAGTCGAGTTCTACCTATGTGGTTGTGACTGATGGTCCTTCATCTTCGAGTGAAACCTCAGGTACCGCGCTCCCTACTCACCACACTACTGGTTCGATTCCTGGTACTACTACTATCTCCGAGTCGAGCTCCACTTATGTGGTTGTGACTGATGGACCTTCATCTTCGAGTGAAACCTCAGGTACCGCGCTCCCTACTCACCACACTACTGGTTCGATTCCTGGTACTACTACTATCTCCGAGTCGAGCTCCACCTATGTGGTTGTGACTGATGGACCTTCATCCAGTTCCGAAACTTCGGGTACCGCGCTCCCTACTCACCACACTACTGGTTCGATTCCTGGTACTACTACTATCTCCGAGTCGAGTTCTACCTATGTGGTTGTGACTGATGGTCCTTCATCTTCGAGTGAAACCTCAGGTACCGCGCTCCCTACTCACCACACTACTGGTTCGATTCCTGGTACTACTACTATCTCCGAGTCGAGCTCCACCTATGTGGTTGTGACTGATGGACCTTCATCCAGTTCCGAAACTTCGGGTACCGCGCTCCCTACTCACCACACTTCTGGTTCGATTCCTGGTACTACTACTATCTCCGAGTCGAGCTCCACTTATGTGGTTGTGACTGATGGACCTTCATCTTCGAGTGAAACCTCAGGTACCGCGCTCCCTACTCACCACACTACTGGTTCGATTCCTGGTACTACTACTATCTCCGAGTCGAGCTCCACCTATGTGGTTGTGACTGATGGTCCTTCATCTTCGAGTGAAACCTCAGGTACCGCGCTCCCTACTCACCACACTACTGGTTCGATTCCTGGTACTACTACTATCTCCGAGTCGAGCTCCACCTATGTGGTTGTGACTGATGGACCTTCATCCAGTTCCGAAACTTCGGGTACCGCGCTCCCTACTCACCACACTTCTGGTTCGATTCCTGGTACTACTACTATCTCCGAGTCGAGCTCCACCTATGTGGTTGTCACTGATGGACCTTCATCTTCGAGTGAAACCTCAGGTACCGCGCTCCCTACTCACCACACTACTGGTTCGATTCCTGGTACTACTACTATCTCCGAGTCGAGCTCCACTTATGTGGTTGTGACTGATGGTCCTTCATCTTCGAGTGAAACCTCAGGTACCGCGCTCCCTACTCACCACACTACTGGTTCGATTCCTGGTACTACTACTATCTCCGAGTCGAGCTCCACCTATGTGGTTGTGACTGATGGACCTTCATCTTCGAGTGAAACCTCAGGTACCGCGCTCCCTACTCACCACACTTCTGGTTCGATTCCTGGTACTACTACTATCTCCGAGTCGAGCTCCACTAATGTGGTTGTGACTGATGGACCTTCATCCAGTTCCGAAACTTCGGGTACCGCGCTCCCTACTCACCACACTACTGGTTCGATTCCTGGTACTACTACTATCTCCGAGTCGAGTTCTACCTATGTGGTTGTGACTGATGGTCCTTCATCTTCGAGTGAAACCTCAGGTACCGCGCTCCCTACTCACCACACTACTGGTTCGATTCCTGGTACTACTACTATCTCCGAGTCGAGTTCTACCTATGTGGTTGTGACTGATGGTCCTTCATCTTCGAGTGAAACCTCAGGTACCGCGCTCCCTACTCACCACACTACTGGTTCGATTCCTGGTACTACTACTATCTCCGAGTCGAGCTCCACTTATGTGGTTGTGACTGATGGACCTTCATCTTCGAGTGAAACCTCAGGTACCGCGCTCCCTACTCACCACACTACTGGTTCGATTCCTGGTACTACTACTATCTCCGAGTCGAGCTCCACCTATGTGGTTGTGACTGATGGACCTTCATCCAGTTCCGAAACTTCGGGTACCGCGCTCCCTACTCACCACACTACTGGTTCGATTCCTGGTACTACTACTATCTCCGAGTCGAGCTCCACTTATGTGGTTGTGACTGATGGTCCTTCATCTTCGAGTGAAACCTCAGGTACCGCGCTCCCTACTCACCACACTACTGGTTCGATTCCTGGTACTACTACTATCTCCGAGTCGAGCTCCACCTATGTGGTTGTGACTGATGGACCTTCATCCAGTTCCGAAACTTCGGGTACCGCGCTCCCTACTCACCACACTACTGGTTCGATTCCTGGTACTACTACTATCTCCGAGTCGAGCTCCACCTATGTGGTTGTGACTGATGGACCTTCATCCAGTTCCGAAACTTCGGGTACCGCGCTCCCTACTCACCACACTTCTGGTTCGATTCCTGGTACTACTACTATCTCCGAGTCGAGCTCCACCTATGTGGTTGTGACTGATGGACCTTCATCCAGTTCCGAAACTTCGGGTACCGCGCTCCCTACTCACCACACTTCTGGTTCGATTCCTGGTACTACTACTATCTCCGAGTCGAGTTCTACCTATGTGGTTGTGACTGATGGACCTTCATCTTCGAGTGAAACCTCAGGTACCGCGCTCCCTACTCACCACACTACTGGTTCGATTCCTGGTACTACTACTATCTCCGAGTCGAGCTCCACTTATGTGGTTGTGACTGATGGACCTTCATCTTCGAGTGAAACCTCAGGTACCGCGCTCCCTACTCACCACACTACTGGTTCGATTCCTGGTACTACTACTATCTCCGAGTCGAGCTCCACCTATGTGGTTGTGACTGATGGACCTTCATCCAGTTCCGAAACTTCGGGTACCGCGCTCCCTACTCACCACACTACTGGTTCGATTCCTGGTACTACTACTATCTCCGAGTCGAGTTCTACCTATGTGGTTGTGACTGATGGTCCTTCATCTTCGAGTGAAACCTCAGGTACCGCGCTCCCTACTCACCACACTACTGGTTCGATTCCTGGTACTACTACTATCTCCGAGTCGAGCTCCACCTATGTGGTTGTGACTGATGGACCTTCATCCAGTTCCGAAACTTCGGGTACCGCGCTCCCTACTCACCACACTTCTGGTTCGATTCCTGGTACTACTACTATCTCCGAGTCGAGCTCCACTTATGTGGTTGTGACTGATGGACCTTCATCTTCGAGTGAAACCTCAGGTACCGCGCTCCCTACTCACCACACTACTGGTTCGATTCCTGGTACTACTACTATCTCCGAGTCGAGTTCTACCTATGTGGTTGTGACTGATGGTCCTTCATCTTCGAGTGAAACCTCAGGTACCGCGCTCCCTACTCACCACACTACTGGTTCGATTCCTGGTACTACTACTATCTCCGAGTCGAGCTCCACCTATGTGGTTGTGACTGATGGACCTTCATCCAGTTCCGAAACTTCGGGTACCGCGCTCCCTACTCACCACACTACTGGTTCGATTCCTGGTACTACTACTATCTCCGAGTCGAGCTCCACTTATGTGGTTGTGACTGATGGACCTTCATCCAGTTCCGAAACATCGGGTACCGCGCTCCCTACTCACCACACTACTGGTTCGATTCCTGGTACTACTACTATCTCCGAGTCGAGCTCCACTTATGTGGTTGTGACTGATGGACCTTCATCTTCGAGTGAAACCTCAGGTACCGCGCTCCCTACTCACCACACTACTGGTTCGATTCCTGGTACTACTACTATCTCCGAGTCGAGCTCCACTTATGTGGTTGTGACTGATGGACCTTCATATTCGAGTGAAACCTCAGGTACCGCGCTCCCTACTCACCACACTACTGGTTCGATTCCTGGTACTACTACTATCTCCGAGTCGAGTTCTACCTATGTGGTTGTGACTGATGGTCCTTCATCTTCGAGTGAAACCTCAGGTACCGCGCTCCCTACTCACCACACTACTGGTTCGATTCCTGGTACTACTACTATCTCCGAGTCGAGTTCTACCTATGTGGTTGTGACTGATGGTCCTTCATCTTCGAGTGAAACCTCAGGTACCGCGCTCCCTACTCACCACACTACTGGTTCGATTCCTGGTACTACTACTATCTCCGAGTCGAGCTCCACCTATGTGGTTGTGACTGATGGACCTTCATCCAGTTCCGAAACTTCGGGTACCGCGCTCCCTACTCACCACACTACTGGTTCGATTCCTGGTACTACTACTATCTCCGAGTCGAGCTCCACTTATGTGGTTGTGACTGATGGACCTTCATCTTCGAGTGAAACCTCAGGTACCGCGCTCCCTACTCACCACACTACTGGTTCGATTCCTGGTACTACTACTATCTCCGAGTCGAGCTCCACTTATGTGGTTGTGACTGATGGACCTTCATCTTCGAGTGAAACCTCAGGTACCGCGCTCCCTACTCACCACACTACTGGTTCGATTCCTGGTACTACTACTATCTCCGAGTCGAGCTCCACTTATGTGGTTGTGACTGATGGACCTTCATATTCGAGTGAAACCTCAGGTACCGCGCTCCCTACTCACCACACTACTGGTTCGATTCCTGGTACTACTACTATCTCCGAGTCGAGCTCCACTTATGTGGTTGTGACTGATGGTCCTTCATCTTCGAGTGAAACCTCAGGTACCGCGCTCCCTACTCACCACACTACTGGTTCGATTCCTGGTACTACTACTATCTCCGAGTCGAGCTCCACTTATGTGGTTGTGACTGATGGACCTTCATCTTCGAGTGAAACCTCAGGTACCGCGCTCCCTACTCACCACACTACTGGTTCGATTCCTGGTACTACTACTATCTCCGAGTCGAGTTCTACCTATGTGGTTGTGACTGATGGTCCTTCATCTTCGAGTGAAACCTCAGGTACCGCGCTCCCTACTCACCACACTACTGGTTCGATTCCTGGTACTACTACTATCTCCGAGTCGAGCTCCACCTATGTGGTTGTGACTGATGGACCTTCATCCAGTTCCGAAACTTCGGGTACCGCGCTCCCTACTCACCACACTACTGGTTCGATTCCTGGTACTACTACTATCTCCGAGTCGAGTTCTACCTATGTGGTTGTGACTGATGGTCCTTCATCTTCGAGTGAAACCTCAGGTACCGCGCTCCCTACTCACCACACTACTGGTTCGATTCCTGGTACTACTACTATCTCCGAGTCGAGTTCTACCTATGTGGTTGTGACTGATGGTCCTTCATCTTCGAGTGAAACCTCAGGTACCGCGCTCCCTACTCACCACACTACTGGTTCGATTCCTGGTACTACTACTATCTCCGAGTCGAGTTCTACCTATGTGGTTGTGACTGATGGACCTTCATCCAGTTCCGAAACTTCGGGTACCGCGCTCCCTACTCACCACACTACTGGTTCGATTCCTGGTACTACTACTATCTCCGAGTCGAGCTCCACTTATGTGGTTGTGACTGATGGACCTTCATATTCGAGTGAAACCTCAGGTACCGCGCTCCCTACTCACCACACTACTGGTTCGATTCCTGGTACTACTACTATCTCCGAGTCGAGTTCTACCTATGTGGTTGTGACTGATGGTCCTTCATCTTCGAGTGAAACCTCAGGTACCGCGCTCCCTACTCACCACACTACTGGTTCGATTCCTGGTACTACTACTATCTCCGAGTCGAGTTCTACCTATGTGGTTGTGACTGATGGTCCTTCATCTTCGAGTGAAACCTCAGGTACCGCGCTCCCTACTCACCACACTACTGGTTCGATTCCTGGTACTACTACTATCTCCGAGTCGAGCTCCACTTATGTGGTTGTGACTGATGGACCTTCATCTTCGAGTGAAACGTCAGGTACCGCGCTCCCTACTCACCACACTACTGGTTCGATTCCTGGTACTACTACTATCTCCGAGTCGAGCTCCACTTATGTGGTTGTGACTGATGGACCTTCATCTTCGAGTGAAACCTCAGGTACCGCGCTCCCTACTCACCACACTACTGGTTCGATTCCTGGTACTACTACTATCTCCGAGTCGAGTTCTACCTATGTGGTTGTGACTGATGGACCTTCATCCAGTTCCGAAACTTCGGGTACCGCGCTCCCTACTCACCACACTTCTGGTTCGATTCCTGGTACTACTACTATCTCCGAGTCGAGCTCCACCTATGTGGTTGTGACTGATGGACCTTCATCCAGTTCCGAAACTTCGGGTACCGCGCTCCCTACTCACCACACTACTGGTTCGATTCCTGGTACTACTACTATCTCCGAGTCGAGTTCTACCTATGTGGTTGTGACTGATGGTCCTTCATCTTCGAGTGAAACCTCAGGTACCGCGCTCCCTACTCACCACACTACTGGTTCGATTCCTGGTACTACTACTATCTCCGAGTCGAGTTCTACCTATGTGGTTGTGACTGATGGTCCTTCATCTTCGAGTGAAACCTCAGGTACCGCGCTCCCTACTCACCACACTACTGGTTCGATTCCTGGTACTACTACTATCTCCGAGTCGAGCTCCACCTATGTGGTTGTGACTGATGGACCTTCATCCAGTTCCGAAACTTCGGGTACCGCGCTCCCTACTCACCCCACTTCTGGTTCGATTCCTGGTACTACTACTATCTCCGAGTCGAGCTCCACTTATGTGGTTGTGACTGATGGACCTTCATATTCGAGTGAAACCTCAGGTACCGCGCTCCCTACTCACCACACTACTGGTTCGATTCCTGGTACTACTACTATCTCCGAGTCGAGCTCCACCTATGTGGTTGTGACTGATGGACCTTCATCCAGTTCCGAAACTTCGGGTACCGCGCTCCCTACTCACCACACTACTGGTTCGATTCCTGGTACTACTACTATCTCCGAGTCGAGCTCCACCTATGTGGTTGTGACTGATGGACCTTCATCCAGTTCCGAAACTTCGGGTACCGCGCTCCCTACTCACCACACTTCTGGTTCGATTCCTGGTACTACTACTATCTCCGAGTCGAGCTCCACTTATGTGGTTGTGACTGATGGACCTTCATCCAGTTCCGAAACTTCGGGTACCGCGCTCCCTACTCACCACACTACTGGTTCGATTCCTGGTACTACTACTATCTCCGAGTCGAGCTCCACCTATGTGGTTGTGACTGATGCTCCTTCATCCAGTTCTCGGGTCGGCGGGTCTTTAAGTACTTCAACTGGGCCCAAAGAACTGAGTCGCTCGAGTAATGGGCTCTCGGGATTTCAAACTAATACATTCTTGACAGAAATTCGATCTCATTCACCATCGGTTTCGTTGGGTACTTTTTCCCTTTCTGTCACTAGCGAAGGTTTGGGAGAGAGCTCGACCAAACCTACGACAATTCACTCCCTGAGTAGGAGAGCGTCTCGTTCTCAGACCAATTCTGCTGGTGGGGATTCTACTGAATCTCCCAAATTATCAATGACTCATGGCGCGGGATCCGATGGAGGATTATCAACTGAGTCTGGTAAATGGTCGTCTTTGAATACGAGAACTTCTGCTTCACACGCTGTTAGTCATGATGGAGAGAAATCCACTCAAAATACCCAGCATTCGGCTTCAACTACCACATCTACTCACCCAGAGACTGCTGAAAGTACTACATCTGTGACTGGATTGCATCTGGGAGTTGGAAGCTCGTTCACCTCGTCTCAAAAGCCGGCGTCGGGGTCTTGGAGCATCACTACGGTAACAATACATGGGACTACAACGGTATATACGATATGGTGCCCTGCTACTAACGGAGGGTCAATGGTCTCCATCACAAATGGTGTAACTAGCAGAGGAGATTTGAATGTGCCATCTACGTATACTGTTTCGAAGTCTCAGGCGACTGTTACACCACCTGAGCCTCCAAAAGAATCCTCTACTGAACTGGTACACTATTCGTCCTCGTCGAAACTGATAACAAGTACTGATGAGAATAGCACCGGGACATCCTCTGTTTTGGAGTACTCTAATGCGGCCCACAAGTATGGTTGGTCGATGTTTGGAGTGGTTTCTATTGTGCTTGTTTTGATTTTCTGATTTTCTTTTCTTTCCGGCTATACATTTTCTGCCATCATTTTTTCGGTCTTGGATTTTTTGGTTAATACATGTTTCTTTTTCGTCATTTGTCTCTAGGAGATTTATTTGTACAATAATTAGCTGTACAGGGATAGCTGTACAGACATTTGCTAAGCAAAATTAGCTACCAAATTATTTATGTGCTCTGCTGTTGGACTATTAAGGGCACTCTTGAGAATTATAGCCTAACATGGATTTAAGTAATTTCTCTCTTTGTGCACTAATTAAAGATAAAATATTAGCTTCTCGCTAATAATTCTAAAAAAAAAGCGAAATGTCTTAAGTATCCGCAACTTTGACAAAGGGTTGTTTCTGCTTTGCGTTCTGATTATAAAATTTAGAAACAGACACAACTTGGCCCTTTTCTGATATTTAGAAATTGCAGTCTTGCAAATACCAGGAATGGATTTAGTAGAATTGATTCTTGTTCCCTCCTTCTCAAGCTGGGTTGTAGTAGTAAATTGGAAGCGGTACTGTTGTCGTGGCTGAGAGTCCCAATATTGGCGACACAAACACAAAATCAAATATAGAGAATCAGTATTTTCTCGGAGCAATATGTGCTCCACGTGCGAAATATGGAGTTGCTGCGAATTCCAACAGTGCGAACCTCAGATCATACAAACTGTATAAATCTGGAGTTTACAATCACATCCTGACGTACTTCTCAATTGATATTGAACAACAACCAGAGTGAGTTTCAATAAAGGATAGATAATCTTTTATCCAATTGAGTTCTTTTATCAAGAGGTTCTTACAAACAACTCTACAATTGTGTTGGAGTTGCTTCTGATCACCTGATACTCCAGGGAAATCTGAACAGTCAGACTTGCAATTCAGCAGAGGTGTCACTTTCGCCGCATTTTGAGTGTTCTAGAACTTATTCGGGCTGAGCATTCTCTTCTGAGTTAACAATCTCATCTTCTCGTCCAGAAATTCCCTTTTTGTTCTACCTACCATGATCAATGTGTTCCGTCCACAATTGGAGCTGGCAATCCCAGTAACAATCGAGAGTCTCACTCGAGACGTTCATCTAAAGGCAATCCACTCGCACAACGACTACTGGCGCAAAAGACCGCTTCTTGATGCGTTGCTGTATGGGTGTGTTAGTGTAGAAGGCGATATCTGGCATTTCGCTAAAGACTACACTGTTCTGGACACAACCACATCGACCACAGTCAAATTCTCGTCAAAGGAAATATACGTGGGTCACAACCAAATATACTTGCGTCCGGAAAACACATTGGATAGCTTGTATTTGGACCCCATGTTTGGCTTTTTGGAAAGTGCAAACAAGGAGTACTCGGAACCCATGCTTGAACACTTTGGTGCCAAGTTTGGCATCTTCTACGACGCTCCAGAGTATCCGTTGTACTTCTGGCTCGACTTGAAAACCGAGGGCCCTGATCTCTACGCTAACTTGAAGAAGTACCTTGCCAGATTCATTGACAAGGGCTACTTGGCGTACCACGACCACCAAACAGGTAAAACGGTTCCTGGACCGGTGGTGATCACTTTAACAGGGAATGTGCCGTGGGACGTTTTGAACAGCGAGCTGGAGTCTGAAAATCGCTATGTGTACGCGGACTGTCCTCTCCAGGACTTTCTAGATGCGGACAACGACACCATGAAGAATTATGAAAACATGTGTGTTTTTGCCAGTGCGTCTTTGGAGCAATTGTTAGGCAGCGAAGAATACAAAAAGGCCATTCGGGGCAGTTTCTCCAAAGAACACCAGAACACGTTGCTGGAGTATTTCGAGAGGGCACACCAGCACAGTATCAAGACGCGAATCTGGGGCGGCGTTGACTGGCCAATACATGTGCGAGACAGTCACTGGAAAACACTCTGGGAGTTAGGGTGTGACCTCATCAACGCCGACGACTTGGCTGCTGCTGCAAATGTGTTCTGAGTTGGAGATTTGAGTGGGTTCAGAAACACACTCTTGAATTAGAAAAATGGAGCAGGTCTGGAACCTGTGTAACCTGGAAGCTGATTAGTTTATGCGTTAGAATGGGAGTGTGTTTGATCTAGTCTATAGTTCGCAGTCTTCGCAGTATGAATACATGTTCCGATGATATTTATCTGGATTCGTTCTCGATCTATTTTAGCCAAGGGAGTAGAAGGGATATCTGGTTTGAATATTAATTTAGGTGGTTCTGACTTCAAAAGGATTTCTTATGTCGATCTTGTTCTGGTTCTTCGACTTAATGTGATCAGCCAATACTTGCTGGACTAAGCTTTCACTTCTGGCAAATCTCTGGCACAGGTTTTATTATGGCAATATTAGTGATAATTCTAAATTAAATCTCTTTCTAGTCGTTGTGGTGACTCGCATTTTGGTAAATCTCTTACCTTTTGGTCTCGTCTGGTGGCTTCCCATCACTGAGTCTCTCGATGGTAGCTATTTCTGTAAGCCAACTACCACCACTTTATCTCACTAAAGTATACAGAAGTGACATAAATCATAGACCTAATCGACATTTTGCTTTTTGATATACTTTTTTTTATCCCATCATCACCTTACTTACTATAATATCCTTCTCTCTACATACAGACCACACTACCCAAACTCAGCTTTTTATCTTTAGAATTCTATAACTAGTCTAAATCTACCTCACTCATCTATGGGACGTTTGCTCTCCAATTATTCCCGATCTCTCCTTTATCTCTAGTACGTCTTCTTCAAGTACTCATACGTGTAGAAAATGGCAGCGTTGGCCGGAATTGACCGGGCCAAAGTGATTCCAAGTCCATTGTACAAATTGCCAAAACCTCCAGGCCGGGATGTCAACTGGCGAAATGCCGATCCGAAGGTCAATTTCCCCAGTTTTCCAGGAACCATATCGTATGTCTGGATGTTCGACTTGACTGTGTCGATCGGGAAGATCGAGAGGTTGAACATGAACCCAGCAAATGCTCCACTCACCAAGAGATTGGAGTTTTCGCTGTGCGGATACTTCCTGTTCATGAACTTCAAGCACTCCTCGTACGATGCAAACCAGACAGCGGTTCCTCCCATTTCTCGAAGAAGCGTCAGGTTAAGTCCGTGCCAGAGTCCAAGTGGGCCCTCATTTTTAAGGATTTTGCGGATGATAGACATGTATGACTGGTCAGCGTTGACAGCATGAACATTGGCGACCTGGAGCTTGCATTTCACCAACTCTACTGGTGTCAACACAAACGATGCAGCAAACCCAGAAAATGCTCCGGCCACACAAACTCGAACCAAGGAATCTGGAGGCAAATCCGTAACTCTAGACAAGCCTTCCTGGCCATACTGGAACGCACTGAAAAGTACAGCACTCTCGGCACATGCACCAATCATAGGGGCTCTAATGCCTTTGTAGAATCCATTGAACAATCCTTCTTTTTTGAGAATGTCCAGCATCACCAGAAATGTCGAGTTCTGGTGCTGGGCCGACTGGAGTCTGACCTTTACCGTATCGAACGGAAACTCGATGAGTTTGCCGAGACTGCCTGCTACAGCCCCGTAAGTGATTTCCTTAGCGGTATTTACCATAATTTGGGGCAATAGACGAATTTGTGGAGGCGAGATCAGTGTCACAGAGGCATAAGATCAGATGAGCAAGATTGCACGAAAAGTACCAGCAAGATAAGAAAAAATAACAAAAAAAAAAAAAAAAAAGAGAGAAAATTAAGAAGGAAAGAAGGGAAGATGATAAGATGATTTATCAGATATTTGGAAAAAAGTATTTCTTAGTTTCCAAGTTTAGATTTAACGTCTGCTGAGTGCTCAGTGATCAGACCCTGGAGTATGAGCCAGTGGCACCAGATGAATAAGAAAAATAAAAAGGAAAATAAGAGTGGTACAAAGGCAGAATAGGAATAGGAATAACGGAATTAGAGCGATTTCAGGGAATGAATTCGTTCATGTTGCGTATCTATTAGGATCATGGAATTGATAGTAAACTGCGGGGTGGAGATTGGTGTAGCTCTACTAACTGTACCAACTGCAATGATTGTCTTTCTTTCTCAAACACATCTATTTACACCCACTATTGCTTTCATTTCGTTCTTAGTAATAGTAAGTTGCTGGTCTCTGTAGCATAGCTGTCTTCGTCCTTCTAGTTAGGCTTAGGACTGTTAAGAGAAGTAAGATTGTTAGAACTGTAAGGCTGTTGACTGTTCCCCACACTCTGTTGCAGTGAAGATCTATCTGAAAAGTATATTATATTCATGAGGGGACTTGTTTATTACTTTGTGGAACAGAGATGGCGGTAATATGAGGTAAGACATTCTCATGGTCCTACTAGCAAGAAAGAATGAAAAAAAAAAGGATTAATAAATTGACAAATGAATAAACAGAGGACAAAAATCCATTAAATCCGAACAAAGATATATTAAAAACGACTCGAGTCTGGCAAACTGTATCAATTGTTAGAGAGAAGATTGCATTCACAGCTCGCGAGTGGATGTGAATTATACCGCTCTGGAGAGCATAGACAAAATTACCACAAGAAGAAAACTATAACGAATTTAATGAAAAGCCAATTCACCGATTTAAAGTAAATAAAGGCAAATAGGGAACACAAAATGATTCAATTCCACCAACAGGCTTCCTATACTAAATGCTCAGCACAGGCTACCGAACCAACCAAAACCTGAACACAAAGATGTATAGAAAGAAATTTTGGCAAAGCAGCAATCTAAAGAATTTATTTAACGTTTCAGAACAGTTTCCAGATAGGCTCTTGTATGTTCTCAATCGCACCTCTCTCCTCTTCTTTTCGTTCATCTCTACTTCATCTCTTCTCTTCCCTTTCTTGTTTCTTCCTTTTCTACACCTTCTCGCAATGATTAATATACTATGTGTGGCAAGCCGCTTATCTCAAAGGAATGAATCTCGAGGAAGCGTTACCGGCTCTTCCGTGTCTAACTGGAGTGTAGGTAATCGAGAACTCACCCAAGTAGTGTCCAACCATCTCAGGCTTGATCTCAACGGTGTTGAAAACCTTACCGTTGTAGACACCAACCAAAGAGCCAATCATCTCAGGAACAACAATCATGTTTCTCAAGTGAGTCTTAACAATGGCAGGCTTCTCGTTAGCTGGAGCAGCCAACTTAGCAGCTCTCAACTTGGCAATCAAGCCCATAGGCTTGGAGCCCAAACCTCTGGAGAATCTTCTTCTAACTCTAGCGCTGCAGAGCTTGGTGAATTCCTCAGTCTCCAACTCCAACAACTTGGAGAGGTCGACGCCCTTAAAGGAGAAGGTCTTGAAAGTTCTCTTCCTGGTGGCTGGATGTTAGTATGGAGTGTTGATGGAGCACGGATTGGCGAGTTGGAATGACGATATGGTGTTGGTTATGGAAATGTTCAGTGATCAGTAGAAGTGGGAACAAAGAGGACTTAGAATGGATGAATTTCGTTGGGAAAAAAAGGGAAATGTGTTTCGTTCTCCAGAGAAATGTCCAAGTGATGTTTTCTCCGAAAAGGCTGTATGTGTAGCTCAGTTCTCCCGAGGTACTCTGTACTCATAATGTTGATCATTCAGTGGAAGGAACCCAGTTAAAATAGGAAATGCCAATAAGGAAAATGGCCACAAACGGAAAACGCCATTGGAACTCCGTGTTCGCGTGCACAAAACGAGATAACATACTAGTCTCAGCCATAATGTGTGGTTGGTAGTTGTTGTAAGAAAAGGTTAAGACAGGAATTTGTGAAAATTTTGTCGGAGTGCACGCAGCCCTCGCGCGCGGACTCCAATCACGTGACCAAAGAGGTAGTGGTGTATGGGTTTTCTGTGTCACGTGTCCCTGTGACTGTTTTCCATCTCCCCCCAAAGTGGCAGATGTGGGGCAGAACGACGAGGCAAAAATGAAATATTGTTAGAATTAGCATAAATTGAATGTGTGCTTTAATTTTTTTCCGGATGTATGGGTTTAAAGCGGTAATAGTGCAATAGCGTAGGTTCATCTATACTGAGCAATAGAGGAACGAGAGAAAGGAGGAGAACCGAACAAAAAAAGAATTGGAAAAAACAGAATCACTACACTCACCAAATGGAAAGCTTAACCCACTTATTCTTTTTCAAAGTATGAATCCACTCCACTCCACTCACACTACCTATACCTATACCCATCAAGTCACGTGACCAGACATTACCAAACCCACTAGAGAGTCATGGTCGAACAGAGTTTCCGAATTGACATTCTACTGTGACATTATTCTCTGTTGACATTTTCTTCAAGTTTCCTTTTAAATTATTTTGAACTCTTTCTGTGCTGTTACCTTTCCTTCCTCTCCACACTCTCTCTCGTTCTACCAATTTTTATTAGCAGCTTCCCTCGCACCCGTACACCAGGCCATACTACCCACGAAAAATTTTCCACGCACTCCATCTCTCATCCAAAGGATAGTCTGCACTTTTCCGCTTAAACTGATTATTCTAAAATGAAATACTTGGCTGCTTACTTGTTGTTGGTCCAGGGTGGTAACTCCTCCCCTTCTGCTTCCGACATTTCTTCTTTGTTGGAGACTGTTGGTGTTGAAGTTGACCAGTCTAGAATTTCTACTCTCTTGGGTGACTTGGAGGGTAAGTCTATTGAAGAGTTGATTGCTGAAGGTAACACCAAGTTGGCTTCTGTGCCTTCTGGAGGTGCTGCTGTTTCTTCTGGCTCTGGTGCTGCCGCTGGTGGTGCTGCTGCTGCTGAGGCTGCTGAGGAGAAGGAGGAAGAGGCCAAGGAGGAGTCTGACGACGACATGGGCTTCGGTTTGTTCGACTAATCGCTCGGTAATACACTCCTGAACTATGTGACTGTAGAATGTAGCGATGTGAGGTGGAGAGAAGTGAGGTGAGAAGTGGTTAACTGTCTCAGTAGTGACAATACTGAGTGACAAGACCGAATGACAATAATGAGCGAAAATATTGAAAGTGATGATCCTAAAAACAAATTGCTCACTCTGAACTGAAATGGCCACTGGTGATCTTCTATGTTGGTAGTATCAGTGCTGTCCTAAGGATTCAGACACCGTGTGGATAGTGTAGTACTGATACTGTAGAACTGAAAGTAGTACTGAAATCTGTGAATTGTGTCTTTTTTGTTCAGAACTGTTCTCTGCTTCTTTTGAATCTAGGCGAGGTCTAGGCCGGTCTGTTCAGAGTGATGTGATGTAGTAATGAGACATTACAGCAGGAACAGTATAATGAGAGTACTACAGAAATAGCATATTCAAAAGATCAACCAGAAGAATGCTTAAGATCATAAAAAGATTAGAAGATCAGTCACTTTCAGTCATCTGAGTGAAAGTCCTGGCAATCTAGTGCTTTTGCTGTATTGAGGTACGTATCTGAGAAATGGGTGGTAGATCTATACTCAGTCACTGGGATTTGAAAAGTGAACAGTAGTAAAATTCTGCTTTTTGAGGTTTTGTGATCTGAAAGCTTTTTAATTGTGATATTTCCCTAATTTTGAGAGATTTGATACTGAGGCTTCGCTCACCAGTGAGGGCTTAGCACTGTAGTAGTCAAACTTCTTGACCCAAACAGGGAGGAGTGTTCAACTATAAGCTTACAGTAATTTACTTCAAACTATTCTCCGATACTTTCTTCCCAGATTTCAAGAAATCGCCATAAGTCCTGTCCTGCCCTAGATTGATATTACTAGATAAGGTTATGCAGCGGTCTTGTTCCGGCCAAATCCCCGATTCTGTGTATTGGTCCTGATCCTCTATTGTAACGCAATCGTCACATTGATAAGGTCTCCTGTTTCGCTGTCTTGAATCCAGTAACCTCAACTCCAAAGTAACCTCAGCATAATACTGTATCCCCATAACTCCACAGTAACTCTATAAGTCCACAGTAACTTCACAACTTCCATAACCACCTGCTTCGAGATTATATCTTCATTTCTATCCCCGTTGAGACTCCCCTAATTTTCTGTTTCTCTTCTTCTCCAATTAATAGTCTCTCTTGTTCTCACTATTGTCTCTCACTTCATAGCAAAAGCTAGTTTCTCAACCAAAATCTTGAAGCGTCGAATTTGTGTCGCCAAGTCCAAACTTGTTTCCTCCACCTCGCTCTCCTCTCCATCACTATCACCGAGCTGTTCAGAAAAATGGCCAAAGTTCAATTTGGCTCCAAGCTTTTGCAAGTACTCGAGTTTCTGCGTGTCGTAGACGATTTTCTCGTTCAATTCAATCAAATCGTCTCGTAGTTGCCTGTACTGAGCCTTGAGCTGGTCGTTTGACTTCTCCTTCATCAACACCTTCTGTCTCAATTCTCGATTCACCGCTTGTCTGTACTTCTCATCTAGCTCTTTTCGGAGCACAGTTTCGACTTTCTCCTCGTCATCCTGAACCAAAATGTTTTCCTGGTCCAAAATTTCTTGATCCAAAGTTTCTTGACTCGGGTCCAAAATGCTTGCTTGGTCCTGACCATTTTCCTGGTTTTCGTCCCCATTTTCGTCAACTAAGTTCTGCAACGCAAACAAATACTCTGCTTCTGGAAGCTCAGCCACAATTTCCCCCACCATACGTATTCGATCTTCCATACTCCCCACCTGGTGGAAGTCTGGTAGTAGTACAGGTTGCATCATCAAGTCTATCTTGGTCAATGCCTTGTTCACTTTTAGTAGTTTTTCCTTCTCATTTTTCGTGATTTGCTGCACAATTTGGTGAACAACTTGTCTGTTGAACCTAGTTCGATTGTGCTTTTTGAGTCTAGCATTGGCCTTGTTAAGTATAGCTTTCAATGTCTCTGCACTAATATTGTTTTTGGCCAGAAATGCTCGAAGTTCGTCATCCACCACTAAAGGTTGGTTGAGAATACGTATCTGATCATCAATGAATCGCTTGATGTATAGATAACTCATAGAGTGCACTCTATATAAATTTTGGACTGTTTATCAATGGGAAACCCGTACACCAGCTGTATTGGGTAGTTTAACCAGGTCAAAATCAGGACAAAGTTGGGAAAAGTGGAAGTTCATAAGGTCCTGTTGGATACTCCTATTAAGACCAGCAAGTCTGTGGATGTGCTACATCGCCTACTAAATACTTAATTAACGTAATCTCTTTGGTCACGTGATTGATCACGTGACACGCTAAATCCTAGGATAACGAGCTTATCGTGCTACAACTACACAGTGCTAACATGGACACTGCAGTGAACGGGTCTAGACCCATCTACGACCCAATAGGAGACCATCTGGGCCATGCAGGAGCACGTGTTGCTCGAGTCCAGATCTTGGTTGCATTGTTTCTTGGACTTTCAGCATTTTCAGTATTCTGTGTTCTACGGAAAAAGTACCCCCGGATCTATGTGGCCAACTTCAACCAGCTGAATGTGAATTACATACATAGTTTCACTCGGCAGAATTTGCCCCGCCTTCCTCCGTCGCTTCTAGGCTGGATACCTATAGTGTATCGAATCAATGAAGCTCAAGTACTAGAACACGCCGGATTGGACGCCGTGGTGTTTCTTGGATTCTTCAAGATGGCCATTCGAATCCTCACAGTGTGTGTTATTTTCGCTCTTACCATCATTTCGCCTGTGCGGTACAAATTCACTGGGAGAGTGGATTTCCCCGATGATAGCGACGATGAAAGAGACGAAGTAGCTTCTGCGTCTACTGTGGCCCAGTGGCTTGTGTCGTTCTTGAAAGGTACGGGTCTGGACGACTACGAGTCGTTTCTCTGGATGTACACCGTGTTCACATACGTATTCACGTTTGTGGTGTTGTATCTTCTTTATCGTCAGACCACGAAAATCGTGGCCATGCGCCAGGCGTACTTGGGCCACCAGAACTCCATCACAGACAGAACCGTCAAGTTATCTGGAATTCCGCCCATGCTTAGAGAAGAGGAAGCTCTCAAACGACATATCAACAGTCTTGGAGTTGGCGAAGTAGACTCCATAGTGATCGTGAAGGAGTGGAACATGCTCAACAGCCTATTCCGCATGCGCGACCGCATTTTGAGGAAGCTCGAGGTCGAATGGGTGGAGTATTTCGAGCAGAACGGGTTGGACAGCACGCACGACTTGAACACAGCGACCCTTGGACGCACGCACGGCGACTCGTTCAATATGGCCAGTCCGGGGTTTTCCGAGGCTGTGGGCGAAAACGAGCGTCTGGGCAGCCCGGAGTCGGCCGTTTCTGCTGTTTCTGCTGTTTCTGCCGCGTCGTCTGTTATAGACCAGATCTCCGAGCATTTGGAGGAGCACGCCACACTTGGCGGCAGCGTGAGCAACCTTCCGCTTTTGGCAGACGACGCTGAGGTCCGACCAAAGTTCCGCAAGGGTCTTTTGGGTCTTTTCGGGCCGGAAGTCGACGGCATCAACTACTACAACGAACAGCTCGATGTGTTGGATAAGGAAATCCGCAGAAGCCGCATGAGAGAGTATCCTCCTAGCTCCACTGCACTTCTCACCATGAAATCCGTGGGACAGGCCCAGATGCTTGCACAGGCGGTGCTCGACCCAAAAGTGAACCATTTAATCACCAACTTGGCACCTGCGCCGCATGACATTCTCTGGGGCAACTTGTGTTTGAGCCGAAGAGAGCGCAACTTGCGCATCACGCTTGTGATGGTGTTTATCGGGTTGGTTTCCGTTTTGTTGGTGTTTCCCGTGAGGTTCTTGTCGAACTTCTTGAATGTGAAGAGCATCAGCAAAGTAACACCCAAACTCGGTGAGTTTTTGAAACAGCACCGCTGGGCAGAAACTTTGGTCACGGGGATCTTGCCGCCATATGTTTTCACCATCTTCAACGTTGTCATGCCGTATTTCTATATCTGGATGACCAAAAGACAAGGCTACACGTCGCGGGGCGACGAGGAGCTTTCGTCGGTGTCCAAGAACTTTTTTTACATCTTCGTCAACTTGTTTTTGGTGTTCACGCTCTTTGGAACGGTTACTCTAAGTGACACCGCTCCACAGATCGCATACCAGTTGGCTAGATCGCTCAAGAAGTTGAGTTTGTTCTATGTGGACTTGATCATTCTTCAAGGCATTGGCATTTTCCCATACAAGCTTCTTCTCCTCGGGAATCTCCTCAAGTTCCCCGCAGGCAGCTTGTTCTGGTGCAAAACTCCAAGAGATTACTTGAACCTCTATAAGCCTCCAGTGTTCAACTTCGGGTTGCAGTTGCCGCAGCCTATTCTCATCTTGATCATCACGCTTTCCTATTCGGTCATCTCCACCAAAATCGTCACTGCAGGTCTCATTTACTTCATTGTTGGCTACTTTGTCTTCAAGTACCAACTCCTCTATGCGTGCGTGCATCCTCCACACAACACAGGGAAAGTGTGGCCCTTAATGGTGCGTCGCCTTCTTATGGGCTTGCTTATATTCCACATGACCATGTTCGGCACACTAGCGTCCGAAAAGGCCTTCTTGTGTGCGTCGTTGCTAGTGCCACTTCCCGTCCTCACGTTGTACGTGCTCTGGTACTACCACAAGCATTATACATCACTTTCCACGTTTATCGCGTTGCGCTCAATCGTCAACAATGAGCTCCCGTACCGTGGCGACGAAGAAGAAGGGCTATTCTCTGCGACAACGAATTCAACTGTCAGGGAGCAGACATTGGACGAGCGCCGCGAGTTGAACCAGACTTATGAGTACCCCAACTTGTTTGTGGAGTTAGACGGGCCCATGATCGCTGTGGATAGAAACGAGGTTCTCCACGTCGGATCTGACGGTGTTCCGGTCAGAAAGAGAATTCCCACGCTCTTGTGAGGGAATAATCAACAAGCGCAACAAAAGACCGCGCCTCGTGCAGTAGCAGGCTCATTTCACTGTGCAACAACGACAGAAACGTTTCGCTGGGCACAAAACATGACACAACAAGGCACATGCTCACCTGTTTAATAGCCACCAGAACGAGGGTCGATATCAACACAATGGCCGATGTGGCCAAGTATGAAGAACCAGTATTGATTCGCAACGCCTCTATGGTGCTGAATATGCCCAAAACACCCACCACTGCCGATGCAACCATGGCATTGTCGTAGGGCCAGATCAACATGATAATCGGGAGACACTTGACCGCCAACGACGTGCATGTGGTCACTAGCAAAACACACGAGTAGTAGGCTGCCTGGTCCTGTGTACGTACGTTCTTGCTTGCTGAACGAGGCCATTTCATCACTTTCTTATAGAGGAAATCGGTCATGAGGCAGAAGGTGACTCGCTCCGTTAGTTGCAGGCCAATGAAAAACGAGTACTGCCACGCCACCGGAGCCAGCAAAGCTTGCAGATTGAGTCTTGTGTGAGTGCTATTTTTCTCCTCATACGCCCATATTAGGTACACTTCGAAAAGTATGGCGAGAACGCAGTACCGCATCAAACTCTTGTACCTGTACAAGAACGACGACGTCAGCTCATCTCTGTTGGAGAAAATCGCATCCTCAACGACGTTATATGCCAAATGACGGTATGCTTGTGGCTTAAGAAGGAGAATGTCGAGAAACACAATGACATTGTCAAACTCAATGTACTTATCAGCCAACGCGCCACATTTGGGGCAAATGGTGAGCTTGATGTACTTGCTCTTGAATTCCGAATAGAGACAATCGATGTCTGGATTGGTGCACTCGACACAGATCATGCCATTCTAGTATGAGTTGTTTGAAATTGATGGAGAGCCTGTCTGTATGCAGGTGCTACCAATAATCACCAAACAACATCAACAAACTTCTGGCGGTGGCGGGATATCTGGCACTGCGCCGATCTGAAACTCGCGTGCCGCGAACGCCTGTGCCACTGCCGGGTCGAGTTTCTGGAGCGCGGGGTTCTGCGTAGCGTCAGCCAATGTAACGTTACTTCTGGCTGCGGTCGCACTGGTGGCCGAATTAGCTGAGCCAAATGCGGAAGACTGCCCGAAAGGGTTTTGCGAGGTGGTCTCGATGCTGCTGGAGAAACCTCCGAATCCGGAACCCAGTGGAGGCTCGGAAACCGGCTTAGACTGGCCGAATGCACTTTGGGCGGAAGGTGCGGGAGCACCAAACGAGGAAGCGCCGAACGCGGACTTGCCCGATTCGGCAGGCGCCGCCGGTGCTGCCGGTGTTGCAGTGTTTTGTGTTTGTGCTCCAAATGTGGCCGTTCCAAATGCGGAAGGCGCCTGGCTGAAGCCACTAGACCCAAATCCACTCGAGCCAAATCCGCTCGAGCCAGCTGCAGTTGAACTTGCTTGGGTAGAACCAAATCCGGCTGAGCCGAATCCGGATGAGCCGAAAGCTGTATTTGCCGGTGCATTTCCGCTGTTTCCACTGTTTCCGTTGTTCCCACTACTTGAGCCAAACCCGGCAGTGCCAAAGGCTCCTGCGGGCTTCGCACCCAACGAAGACGTGCCAAACGCCGCCGTGCCGAATCCGGAAGGCGCCGCCGTGCCAAAAGCAGACGCTCCGGCGGAGTTTCCGAAGGCAGACTGGCCAGACTGTCCGGCCACTGTTTGCAGGCCAAAAGCACCGCCAGACGTGGCCGTTGAGCCGAATCCGGCCGCTCCAAACGCCGACGCGCCGCTTTTCGGAGCGGAGCCGAACCCTGCGGAGCCGAACCCCGCGCTGCCGAACCCGGAAGACCCGCTAGGCTTGTTGGTGGAGCCAAAACCGGAAGCACCAAACGCCGAGCCTCCAGAAGGCCCTGAAGGCCCAGAGTTCGCAGAAGTGGCAGTTTGCGCCGCAGCAGCATTTCCAAATCCAGAACTGCCGAATCCAGAGCCGCTCGCACCGTTCCCAAACGGAGAAGGCGTCGTGGAAGAACTTCCAAATGGAGAAGCACCAGAAGCAGCAGCAGCGCCGAACCCGGAGTTTTGCGCCCCAAACGGATTCACCGACGCGCCAAACGGGTTCTGCCCGCCAAAAGCTGCCCCTGTGCCGGCTCCCGTGGCTCCAGACGCCTGGAGCGCCGATATACTCTGGTCCACAGTTTTATCGATAAATGGCTTCATCTGGCCCGGATTCGAGATCCCCACTTGCTGGTAGCGTGCCGCTAGCGTTGTCCGCTTCCGGATCTCGCCCACACAGAAGTCCATGTCTTTCGATCGGAGCTCCAAATTGCGGTTGTACTCATTCACAGTGTTGTTCAGTAATGCTTGCATGTACTGGAGCCTTAGCTCTTCAGGAGACATATCGCGGCCTTCAATAAGGTTATTGACGGCAAACTCGCCTGTTCCATACGCACTAAGCGCAGGATTCATGTGGATATGCTTGTAGTCATTAAGGTCATCCACAATCTCATTAGCTAGAGTGTTTGGGTCCTGATTGAGGAACACTTGCTGAGTGGACGCGTTGGTGATGTCCACGTCCGAGTGCAGGAACTTGCACCTGTCGCCGAAGCGGCAAGCTCCTTTTTGGAAGTACTTGCACGGCTGTTTGGGCGGCATAGAGAGAATGGAGAGAATAGAGGGCAGATAGTAGCGGTATAGACCCTGGTGCACGGGTGCGATGATAAACCAAAAAAAAAAAATGGGAAACGAAAAAAAATGTGAAAAAGTGTTGTGAAGTGAAGAAAGGTCAATCGGTTGTAATTGAGTTTGTGCTTTGGTTGGTGGTTGAGTTTTGTTCAGTGGTGCATTGATGGTGTCTGCGAAGTCAGACTTTGTAGTGAGACATCGCGAGTAGTAACTCACCAATTGAGCAGATGAGGCAGGAATTGCCTTTTAAAAAATCTTAATAAAAAGTCGATGTGAGTGATTGAGTTGATGAGTTGATGAGTTGATGAGTTGATGAGTTGATGAGCTGATGAGTTGATGAGTTGATGAGTTGATGAGTTGATGAGTTGATGAGTTGATGAGTTGATGAGTTGATGAGTTGATGAGTTGATGAGTTGATGAGTTGATGAGTTGATGAGTTGATGAGTTGATGAGTTGATGAGTTGATGAGTTGATGTGACTGAATATGACTGATTATAACTAAGTTGGTGTGAGTGTGTAATACCGAATTGGATAAACACTATGACCGCTGCTTCATCCGTACACTTCTCCGTGGTGGTATTTCCTCTATATTCTGTAAGTGGTAGGACGCATGATTCAGACAAAGACAGACTGCTCGGCTTAGGCCTAAAGGTAGCATTATGGGACCTGTAACGATGCAAGTCTTTCGATTGCTTCTGCAAGATCTTCTGCGTTTCTCTCTCCCCCTCATCGTTACAGGACCATTCAGATAGAAGTAGTCAACTTTGTTCTTGAAGAAACTTTCTGAAACGACCAAGTAGAGCCTGCGTTAAGAAAACCCGGCTTCACATAGCAATCTCTCTATCAACGAGGATTTGTACTGTGTTCCAGAGCCTGGTTCTGATAGCCGGTCAATCGGTGGAGTGGCTAGACAGATGGCCAATGATAAAATCTGACAAGAGCTTATAGCTTATAAGAAAGGAAGTAATGAGACTAGCACTCGAATGAATATTTGAACAAACGCATGAAGTGGTGATCCAAGCAGAAACCCCAATACAGAGCATTAGGAGGGAACCAAGCATTAGCAGTTCCACCATCTCAGATCACAAACTCCACTCATAAATAGTCCAATCTTCATTCTGGCAGTTCATCTAATTTCAATTCTCATTTGATCTCCACTCATTTGGCAATATTCCCCGGTCAAATCACCATTCAGCATTTGCCACCTCCAATCTCCATTTCCTTCTTTTCTCTTCTTTCCATTTTCCTCTTTCTCTTCTCTCTCTTTCTCTCTCCTCACGCACTCGTCTCCACAAACGTCAGCACGAGCACCAGGCTCTTCTGGCTGCATTCCCGAAACGCCTCGCGGTACATCGGGAGAAGCTCGGCCACCACGGCCTCGCGCGAAAGCTCGCCCAGCGCGATCCGCTGGAGAAACCCTTCGAGCGCACGTCGAAGATACGGCTTCAGAAGCAGAATGCGCTCGGCCAAAATGGCGTCGAGCGCCCGGATCAACGCCATGCCGAGCGTGGTGGGCACAAACACCTCGGTGCGGCCCATGCGCCGCCGCACCACGTAGTTGCGCGCCTCGATCTTGTCGATGTGCTCGGCGATGGTGGCGTCGGTGCCGATGCCGTTGGCGTCCATCAACGCGATCAACTCGGCCTCGGTCATGTACGACGGCGCCAGCGTGGTCCCCGACGCGAGTTTGGCGGACGCTATGTTGACGGTGTCGCCCACGCGGAACTCGGGGAGCTGCGCAGTCAGTCGCCAGTCCGAGTACGGGTACACGTCCAAGAAGTTGCGGTGCGTGACGTGCAACCCAGACGCCTTGAACTGCTCGGTGCCCCAAGTCACGTCTACGCTTGTCTGGAGCCCACGGGCGTCGTCGGAGCAGCACGCAAGAAAGCGGCGCACCACGAACTCGTACACTTTCGCCTGGGCGCCCAGCAACGCTGTTGGGCCCGCGTACTTGACCGGGTAAATCGGCGGATGCGCCTTGTCGTCGCTGGTGCCTGCGCGCGGGCGTCTGAGCTCGCCGGCGCCGAGTCTCTCAGCGTACGAGCCCCACCGAGCGTCGCCGGCCTGCTTGGCCACGTACGCACCCACGTCCATCTCGGCAGGGAACCGGTTGGTCTCTGTACGTGGGTACGACACGTATCCGGCCGTGTAGAGCAGCTCGGCGGCGTCGAGCGCCTGCTTGGCCAGAAGACCAAAGTACCGCACGCAGCACTTCTGGAGGTCGACTGTGGTGAGTGGGAGCGGGCGGAAGTGCGACGTGGGACGGGTAGACACATTTGATACCGTCGGAGGAGGCCCAGCCATGAGCTGCTCGTACACTGCTGCGGCGAAAGCGCGGTCAAAGAGCCTCGTGCGGGCCCACAGCAACGGAACACGTTTCCCGTCCTGCTCAGCCACGGCGTCCACGCGCCAGAACGGCTCGGGCACAAACTGCCGCACGCGCACGTAGCGGTCCACCACGAAGCTGAGCGTCGGGAACTGGCACGTGCCGTACGACACCACGTCGCGGTCGCCCACCAAGTGTCTGCTGCGGTACACGGTGGTGAGGAGCCGTGTGAACGCGGTGCCCACGCGCAAGTCGAACTCGCGCCGACACGCCACGGCAGCCACGAGCTTCATGTCGAGCCGTTTGGGCTGCAGTGCTGCTGCCTGGATGTGAGCAGGCTCCAAGTGTGAAAAATGCGCTCGCCACGTGTCGTGGAGCGAGAGTCTGCTGTTGACCTGTGCTGCCACGCTGGCGATTTCCCACCCGATGTATTCTCCTTCGCGGTCGCAATCTGTCCAGACCATCAAGCGGTTTGCCTTGCGGGCCTCACGGACGATATTGGCGTGGATTTTCTGTGATCGCTGGTCTTTATCGGCGGGGATTGCTGAAGTTATTGGAGCGTCGAATAGCCGGCCCGGGCTGCACCGGCCCCACGCGTAGTCTGCGCCGAAATCTGTGGCGAGAATGTGGCCTGAGACGGCCGTCATGGTGACGTCGCACGGGCCGAGGTCCGGGAACGTGTATGAGAAGTCGTAGTTCTTGACGAATTTGTATGTGGAGTCACGCGTTCGGGCACTTCCACCGGAAAGGATGCGGGCGACCTCTTTGGCGATGGAGTTTTTTTCTGCAACGCAGAGGAGGCGCATGGCAATGTCTGGCAGACAAGCAGACAGTCCGGAGGACTGGCTGGTTGGCTGGTTTTAAATTAGACAGACAGGCAGTCTGAAGGACTGGCTGGCTGAAAGTAGACAGTCAGCCAAACAGTCAGGCCGAGGGACTGGAAAGACAGGTAGTCCGGAGGACTAGCTGGTTTAATGTAGATAGACAGACAGGTAGTCCGGAGGACTGACTGGCTGAAAGTAGACAGTAAATCAAATAGTCAGGCCGAAGGACTGGCTGGATGGTTTGCTGAGTATATCTGGTAGTCCGAAGGACCGGCTGGCTTAAGATAATCAGGAAGACAGATAGTCTGAAGGACTAGCTGGTTTATCTAGATAGACAGTCAGAAATGCAGTAGGCGGTCCGAAGGACTGGCTGGATCAAAATGGCTGGCCTTGACTTAGACGGTCAGCTGCAGGTAGACAGTCAAGCAAATAGACAGTTTCAGGACTGACTGGACGGCTGGTTGAAATCAGACAGTCAAAGAGATAGTCTGAAGAGTCAGAAAGATAGCTGGCTCAGAAGTAGACAGTCAGACAGACGGTTACTTAGTCTGAAGGACTGACCGACTTGTAGCTATGAACACGTAGTCTGAAGGACCAGCAGGATAGAAGTAGACAATCAGAATGTCAGAATGTCAGAATGTCAAAAAGTCAGAAAGTCAGAAAGTCAGAAAGTCAGTCAGGCAACAGGTATCTAGTAATTTGCCAGGCTGGACAAGTTGATGGTAGGATAGGTAGTCAGAGTGACTGGCTGAAATAGATTACCAGACCGAAAAGTAGGAAGTCTGAGGACTGGCAGTTGAGACTGTCAGACAGGTATGTGGAATGAAAGTACTGTCTGAAAGTATACAAAGAGTCAGACAGGTAGACCGTGAAAGTGACAGAACACAGACTGAAACCCTGTGAAAGCCTGTAACTGTCAGGAAAGCCGAAAAGCTCAGGACTGAAAGGTAAGTAAAATTCTAGAAGTGCTGGAAGTGCTAGAAGTTCAAGAAGTTCTTGAAAAGCTTGAATGAGCTTATGGCTGTCAGATAGGCAGATAGACTAGAACGCTCGAGAAGCTGGAAACTTCAAAACGCTTGAGAACCTTAAGAATTCGGAACCGCAATATGTGCCGAAGCAATGAAATCCAGAAATTAGGTTTTCAACCAGAAAACGAATTCAGGAAAGTTCACTATCGCCAGAGATGTGAGAATGCAGACTGAACCAGACAATGGAAGCACTTCAACAAACAAACAGTGTCAAAGGAAATCTTCTGGAAACAAGATAAATGTCTTCCAACAGAACTTAACCGGATTTGTGTGCCAATACTGTTCGGTGTGTTCTATATGTATACCTCAAGACGCGTAGCGGTGAGCCGTAAGACGCGACTGATTAGTGTGAGTAGAGTAATCTGGCCAATCAGAGTGTGTTATTGAAATTGGCGCTTTCTCAGTACTCTATTCGCGTTGTCTCGATTCAGCAGTATAGATCTAGTAGTCTGAACAGAGCAGCAGAGTATATTGAAAATATACTGGATGGGTGGACCTCGGATCTGGGTAGAGCACTTCCGAAAGAGGCGAATTTGTATGTTTCAGACCTCGAAATTCGAAGTGGTCGGTCCTTCAAACACGTAAACTGTAGGTTGGTTCTATTAGCGATAGACGTGTAGCGGGTGACCAAAACAGGAGATTGAAAGAGGGGAGCGGATGACTTCCCAGTTAGGAATGCTTGTTTGGCGTAGTGTTTCCTGATCCGGACGCTGTAGCTCGCTTAGTCCAATCCTGCGCGGCGCTTTAGGGTAATGTGCCTATATCTCTAGATCAGAATCACATAGTCAGTCAGTAAGTAGATCGCGATGTCCTGTATATAATAAAAGTACAATACTACTACTATATAGAGAAGTAAGCAGGAGAGAGAAGCCAGAGGGTATAGAAGTGATAATAATTAGTTATAGAGTGACTTTGGCGGTTTTGGATGTTTGGGTCTGCTTTTGTGTGAATTGGACCTTTCCTGTATTTTTGAAGAGCGATTCAGATTTGGCAAAATAGAGGGTAATAGGGAATATATTTAGCATCCTGGGAGAGAAAGTAGGAATTGGGAAAAGCCAAAAAAAAAAAAAAAAAAGAAATAACAACTAAATTCAAATAAAAATCTTTAAATTTTGTGACTTACTTATACTTTCTGTTTCGCTTTGTTTGTTCAGATACTTCGCTCTGAGTCTTCGCAGCCAATAACGGCTGTAGCTGAGGTAAGGTACTTTCCTCAAAATCAAGAAATGTAAAAAACAAAAATAAACTTCTGGGCTCACTAGAGGAGAGTTAGGTTTGCACAAAAGGGTGCAATTTTTCATTAAAGCAGGCTTACTTAGACTCTCCTCTGTACTAGAATCTCCATCTTCGGGTGTCAATGTAATAGAACGATCCAATAAGAAAAAAACAAACATAGCTATCTTCCAAATTTATCTTTGAAGTACATAGTTAGTACTATTAGTATTGTCACTACTGTTCTCACCACTGTTCTCACTATCTACCTCACTCTACTCTCACTCTACTCTTACTAGTGTTCTCCATCGATTCCATTTTTTTTCGTTGAATTAATCAAGAAAACGTAAATTCCGATAAATTGAGATCATTCTGGTAAGAGAAGCTCAAGCAAGAATTCCTCTCTAGTGTCATAGTACACTAAGCTCCACTGGCTTGAACTATTAGCAAATACTCCTATTGTATAAACATCTCCCTAGGTTTGAAGAGCCACTTGACAAAATCCACTTCACAAGCTCTTTAAAAGTAGATTTGAACTTTTCTCAGATGTCAAGCTTTCTCCATTGTGCCTCAACACTCGAGTGTAATTACTGTTGTCACTACGACATCCAGATATTGATCCAGAGGCCAGTAGCCTTCATTGGGTGACTTCCTTTATAAACTGTAAAAATCCATAATTATGGACTTCAGTAAAACACAAAAGCTGTTTCATTTTTTTCATTTTTTTCATTTTTTAGATTTGGAGATAGGTTTCTTTGGCACTGAACCATCTATACTCTGGCACACCACCAGAACGAGAAACACCTACTTGTCATTTCAATTTCAAATTTCTGCTGAGTTTCAGTTCTTGTCATTTCTCCTTTTTTTTTTTTTGATTCCACACGAAAGCTAACCGGCTCAGATCACAGAGCCACTCACCTAAGAGATAAGTGTATGAGTATGCCATAAATATTCACATGTCCACATGAATATCTTCGTAAATATTCACATAAATCTCTATAAATATTCATACACTAATTCAGATACGCCCAAACATGTATTACATAAATGTTCACCAAACGTCCACTAAACATGTACTGGGTTATCCACATATATCCACATTAGCTTTCACATACATCCATATAAATGTCCACATATCCATATAAATACCTTATCTAAAAAATTCACATATCTATAGAATATCCACATGTATCACAATATCCCATTTCCGTATATATTAATATAGATCTTCAGAAAGATATCCACATATCTACATACATCTCAAATATATCCACATACATATCTACATACATACTCGTATCATACACATTCATATAGATTCAGAAGGATATATGTACGTACTCACTATATTTACATTTATTCACATCATACTCATTTACTCACCATCCACGTAAACAGTCATACATCTCCACATATCTACGTACTCACATATATCCATATATATCTACATACATCCACGTATATACTCACATACATATCTACATATCCACATATATCCACATTGTCCATATAGATATTCAGAAGCATATACACATATATGCTCACATACATTCACATACATTCACATACCACATTCACAGTCATACATATCCACATATATCTACATATATATATTCACATACATATCCACATATATATTCACATACATATCCACATACATATCCAATTATCCACATTTGTATTCTCTCTTTCTCTTATCTTCCCCTTCTTTTTTTCTTTCTTCTTTTCTTCTTCTCTTCTTTTCTTTTTTCTCTCCTCTTATATCTTCCCCATCGCTCCTGTACGATCCAGATCTACTACAGAGCCAACCAGAAAAGAGTCAAAGAACAAATCGGCTCAATTCCTTACCAATTCAATTCTTATTTCAAAGTCAATTCCTACTTCAGACGTTCTTCATGCTCGATTTCGACGCCAGAATAGCGGCGTTGCTCCAGTGGATCAACCACAGCGCTAACTCATACATCTCGCCGAAAATCCAGGTCAAACACACAGCAGGGTCGGGAAGAGGCCTCTACACGCAGTCTGCCGTCGCTGCCAACGAGAAAATCGTCCGTATTCTGCCTCTGTTGCTCTTGAACTTTACTACGGCCACAGTGCACATCACCAGCTACAATGGTGAGATCTCCCTCACAGACCCACACTTCCACCAGATTGAGGCGCCTCCTCCTGTTCGAGATAGTGTAGGCGAGTTTTATGCAACTCTTCTGCTTGCCCAGATCGAGCTGTTGCTGTCGTTCCAGCTTCTATCGATGTTTCTTGTTCTAGAGCGGTCCCGGGGCGTTTCGTCGTACTGGAAGCCCTTTATCGACATGCTCCCGGAGCTTTCCGAGTTGGACTTGGCGCCAGTGGTGTGGAGCGTTCTAGACGTGGCGGACTGCGACGTGCTATGGCACACACTTCCCAGATCGGCCCGGAAACACTCGGAGCTGGTTGTGGCCAGATTCAACAGAGACTACGCCACCGTGGCGGAGTTTGTTGGCCCCAGCGGCCCGAAAATCACAAAACACGACTTCTTGTGGGCGTGGATGTGTATCAACTCGCGTTGCTTGTACATGGAGATGCCCCAGGGCAAAGACTCGTCAGACAACTTCACCATGGCGCCGTACGTGGATTTCCTAAACCATCTGAACAACGACCAGTGTGGGATCAAGATCGACGCAGCTGGGTTCCATGTGGTTACCTCGTGCACTTACAAAGCAGGCGAGGAGCTTTACTTCAGCTACGGACCACACTCCAACGAGTTTCTCCTCTGCGAGTACGGATTCACTTTGCCTGTGAACACATGGAACTACGTGGATGTGTCTGACATGATCATTCCGTTGCTCCGGCCGCCACATGTGGATTTCCTCAAACACTCTGGATACTATGGTGAGTACACTGTAAACGGAACAGGAATGTCGTTCCGCACGGAAGTTGCGTTGGCAACACTTCAGGAGCCGAACCCAGCAGAGTCTAGGCGGATCCGGGCGTTTGTGGACGGGGTTTCCGACGGCCTGGTCTACTCGCACAAGCTGAAAGTGTTGCTCACCAAGATCATGGAGAAGCTTGTGGGAGACTGCGACCGAAAACTTGCGCAAAAGTCGGTTTATGGGGCAGATACGGAGAGAAGAGTTTCTGCGGTGCTTTCGTTGTATAGGGACATTCGTGTGATCGCCGAGGGAGTGATCGAGGAAGGTGAGAATTAGCATAAAGAGGGAAGAGAGAAGAAAGAGCATCTGCATAATTAGAATAATCAACATAATTAGAATGACCAGAGTAGTCAGAGTAGTCAGAGTTTCAGAGTTTCAGAGTTTCAGAGTAGTCAGCGCAATGATAGTAATTGGAATACCAGAATAAGTAGTGTAGTCAGAATCTTTAGAGTAATCATAATAACTAGAACAACTGAATATTAAGAGTAAGTGAATAATTGGAATAACCAGAATAACCAGAATAATCAGAGTTGTCAGAGTCAACAAATGTAAAATAAAAATCAGAATAATTAGTGTAGTCAGAGTCAGATTTTCTTTCAAATGTTTTGGGACCCAATACTATTTTAAGTACATCTGCTATAAGCTAGCAGTATAGAGTAAATGGAATATCAGAATAATTGGTCTAATCAGAATTATCAGAGTAATTAGATGACTGAGGTAGAGAATGTATAATGAATCCACAATCTCCAGAGTAGTGAAAGTGGATGGATTTGATAGATGAAAATAGTGAAACTAGTGAAAATAGTGATAGAAGGTCAATATTCCATGAGGTAGTAGTAGTAGTAGTAGTAGTAGTAGTAGTAGTGTAGTCGTAAGTGGTATACTGAATGTGGTGTCGTTGTAGAATAGTTATCGTAGTATATTTGTGGAAGTCTAAATGTTTGAGTTGTTGTAGTCTGCTACAGTGGCCTTAGGGTACTCAAGCTCTCATCCAGCAGTCTATTCGAAGTTACTGTAGTGATCTAATGTGAGTAATCATGACGGAGTATCTCTCATCTATCAGTCTCATGTCCGACCATTAGTCTATTTCGACACCATAGTCAATACCATCTGAGTCATTGATATGCCACAATTGCCACCACTTTGGGAGATACCAACCCACGATATTTACAGTTTTAGGTTGGTTCTATCCCAAGCTCCTGGAGTTAATGAATGCATTCCGTCCATTCCAACCGTGTACCAGTCTGGCCTCCAGAAGACTAGAGAGGTAAGGATTTCGGTAAGTGTCACTGTGGTTTTAGTCAGTAGGCGCAGTAGTATAACAGTAGATTTAACATATAATCCACTTTATAATCCACTTTGTGATCCAATTTGACATCCACTTCAGCACACACGATAACAGTGGGTTATATCCACTATGACAGTTAACTGTGTCATTCCACATGGTGCCCACATTGTAGTCCTATGATCCGCCATCAAGTCTACCATCTTAAGCCAGTCAAACCTCACTCGGTATTTCATTCACTCCACCGTGACACCATAATGCCACAGTATTAGAATATAGTACTGTAGCAGCAGCACTATAACAGCAGACTGTAGATCACGAGAGCAGACTAGAAAATACACCAAAGAGTGGAACACAGTACCACAACAGTAGTGTGGTAGGTAACAGTGACTAGCATCCAGCGAGGCCACCTGACATTGGCAGTGGCAGTATAGCAGTATAACAACAGTATAACAGTATCAGTATGGCCGTAGCAGTACCACAGAATAACAGAATAACAGTATAACTGTATAGCAGTAACAGTGTAACAACACTAACACCACTAAGTGCACTTATGTATAACTGTGTAACTGTATAACAACAGTATAGAAGTAGTAACATTGTAACAGTATAACAGTATAACAGTATAACAGTATATCAGTAACAGTGTAACTGTAACAGTTTCACATCACTGTAGTACTGTAACAGAGCATGCCATCCAATGTCCACTATCCACTATCCACTATCCACTATCCACTATCCAACTTCCACTTCTCCACTATTCTCCACTTTCTTCACTTTCTTCACTTTCTTCCACTTTCTCCCTATTCCTCCCTCTTTCTTCCTCTTTCTTCCCCTCTATAGAATCGACTTGTGGAGCGCCAAGCTCTCGCGCGCCTGCTCGATCGAGAGCCGCGACTTGACCAAGCTCACCATCATCTTGTTCACGGGCGTCGCCACGCGGTGCTTGTACCCCAACCCAACAACATACCCGTTGATCCAGTCAATCTCGGTTCTGTTGAGGCGACGAACGTCCTCTCGCATGGACGAGCTGTTCTGCGCGGTGATCTTGCAAACATCCATCACCGTGGTGAGAAGCCGGTCGTAGTCCAAGTACGTGTTGGCCTGCGGAGTGTCGTCGAGGTGTGGGTACTCAGCTCTGAAACAATCCACACATTCCTTGATGATGCGCTTCATGGACTGGACCAAGTTTGTGCCGTGGAACAACTCGCCGTTGTAGCAGTCCAAGATGGCCGTGAGCGGGTTCACGCACGCGTTGACCACCAATTTCTCCATCTGGTCCAACATGAACTGGCTGTGAGGCTTGTACGACGCGTTCAACACGGGCCGGTCTAACAACGCGTCGACAAGCACCGGAGGAAACATGCTTCGCGTCTCCTGGTCGGGGCCCTCGGGAATCTCCGCCATAACAAGCGATCCAAGCCCCACATGGTGTATAGTAGTAGGATTCTGTTTGTAGGCGCCGTGAGTCGAAACCGCCAGGAAAAACCGCGGCTGTCTTGCCGGATCGGGCCAGATCTCGCGCTTGAGCGTTGCTTCCATGCCCATGCCGTTCTGCACAATGAGCACGTTGGTGTCTCTGTTGATGTTCTCCACATACGGCTTGAGCGCCGCCACAGTGGAGTGGGTCTTTGTCGAAATGACCAAATTGTCAATCATCACTCGCTTCCCCTCCTTGCCCACGGGAGGGCTGCATACGGCGGCCACTTTGGCCCTTGAAGTGGCCGTTTCAGACCCAACTGGTCTCACCACGGTTAAGGTGGAGTTATCTCGAATGTAGGCGTCCAATCTTGTTTTCGTGCGGAGAATGAGCGTGGGCGCCACTTTGCCGCCGAGCGCTAGTTCGTGTGCCACTAGCGACCCCATGGCCCCGGCGCCGAGTATGTACACCGACATGAGATGTAGTTAGTTGTAGTGAGAAAGTGAGAACGAGAAAGAGAGAATGAGAGTGAGAAAGAAAAGAAGAAGGAAGGAAGGAAAAAAAGGGAGAAGTGGTTGGTTTTTTTATTACTTATATATTTATTTACTTGTCTTTTCTTTATTTGTCTGTCTTTTTTTTTCTTCTTTTCTTTTCTGTTTCTTATCTACTGTCTTCCTCTTCTTCATATCTGCACTCCAGGGAAGAAGACAAGAGAAATAGGAATAAGGTAAAGGAATTGAGAAAAAGGTATTGAGGAAAAGGAAAAGGGATTCCAACTAGAATTCTTCTTTATTGATCTTCTTTTCCATTATTTCTGGAATTTCTCTGTTCTCTATGGGATCGAATGGCTGCTAACAGTAGATCTTAGTATGTGAAGAGGCAGAGCGATTCGAGAGGCGGAATGAATTGTAGTTTTTCATTAATTTCTGTGTTTCTTCCTCTTTTATAGTTTTGCTTTTCTACTTTTATGTGTTTTCCTTTCTCTCGTTCTTTTCTTTTCTTTTCTTTTCTTTTCTTTTCTTTTCTTTTCTCTTTTCTCTTTATCTTTATCTTCTTCATACTGTATCTCAGAGAGGAACATAAACAGAAGAGGGAAGAGAAAAAGAGTAAACTGAGATTGGATTTTCTCATACATCTTTATTGTCATTATATTCTTTTTTTTTTTTTTTCTTTCCTTCAGAAGAAAGCAATGGACTCACATTTGTTTTCGATCTGAACCATTTTAACAGAAAAGAAAAAGTAGATACTGATTATGTTATTAATCCATCTCCATGGATCTAGTTGTCTTTGATATTTTCTTTCTTTCTTTCTTTCTTCTTTCTTCTTTCTTTCAAAGGAGCAGAAGAGAGAAAAGGGAAGAAAGAAAAGGAAGGGAAAAGAATTAGCGATGATTTTAATCAGTTCATTTTTTCTCATCCTTATTTATCAGTTCATTTGTTCTCATTCCTATTCTGCTTTTCTTTCCTTCTCTCCCTCTTAATAGAACAGAGGAAGAAGAGAAAGAACAGAGGAAAGCTATCTTATACTTGTTTGTGATACTTGAAAGTTCTACTCTCTTCACAATCCACCACGTATCAAGTTCTAGGAGGTTTTTCGTTCTCTCGAGTATCCAATAATTGTGCCTATAATTGTATGTGCAAGGGCAGTAATGAAGATTATACTGAGGTAAAGTTGACAGAATTTCACAGCTGCACTGTTAGTCAATGAAATTCTCTTGTGTAAGTGAAGTTTGTTAGCAACATTAACTGCTGTTCGTCACTTATAGCTATTGTCTCCCTACTCTCTCTCCAGACGACGACAAGAAGAATGAAAGAGGAAGGGAAGAAGAGCAAAACAAAAAGAAACAATTATGTATGTTCCATCATTTGCTTATATCATTTCTTCATTTTCCTGACTTTCCTCATTTTTCTTTATTCTTTTCTTTTTTTATTCTTTTCTTCTCATCGTTCTTTACCTGCTTCCTTCTTCCTCTCAGGTGAGAGTGAGAGGAGAGGAAGAACAAAGGAGAACCAGATTAACAGCGATTTATACTATTTCTCTATTTCTCTATTTCTCTTTCGATTAATTATTCCCACTTAATTCAGATTTTCACTCATTCATTAATTCAGATTTTCACTCATTCATTCATTCATTCATTCATTCTCTCTCTCTCTCTCTCGAACAGAGAAATGAAATCCAGAACACTCCAAACTTCGTCTCCAAAATCTCTCCTTATTCCTTATTTACTTACCTATTTATCAATTTTCTTCTCTTTTTTTTTTAATTTATTTTCTTCTTTCTTTCTCTTCTCCTCCTTATCTCCTTCCCACCTCCTGTATCTGAGACCAACATAGCATAAGAGAACCACAGGAACCAGGAACAAAGAACAGGAAAGAAGCAACAACATAACAATTTCAATTTCCTGACAACTCTCTTTGTGTTTGGCTGCTCTTATTTTCCTTTTCTTTTCTTATTTCCCTCTCTGTTTTCTTCTTTCCTCTCTCTCCTTCCTCATGCTTGTGCTTGGACTAACAGGCGGAATCGCCTCGGGAAAGTCCACCGTGTCGAAGCAGCTCCATGCAGCAGGATTGCCTGTTGTGGACGCGGACGTCATAGCGCGCCAGGTGGTGGAACCAGGCAAAAAAGCGTACTTCCAGATCATCAAGGCCTTTCAAGATGTGGAGGGGTTGGTCAACGACGACAAGTCGCTCAATCGCGCAGCGTTGGGCGGTGCGGTCTTTGGAAACAAGGAGAAACTCGCTGTTTTGAACAAAATCGTCCACGGTGCAGTGATCAGAGAGATCGTTCGCCAGATCGTGGTGTTGTACTTTAAAGGAACAGGGTTGGTTGTTTTGGACGTGCCGCTCTTGTTTGAAACGAAGCTCAACTTGATCTGCGGCACCACCGTGGCCATTTCGTGTCTGAAAAACGTCCAGATCGAGCGGCTTTTGGCCCGAAACCCGGAACTTTCCGAGCAAGACGCTCAGAAGCGGATCGACAGCCAGATGTCGACGGAGGAGCGCGACTTCCGCGCAGATACGGTCATTTCGAACGACGGCACGTTGGCCGAGTTGGATTCTGCCGTTGCAGAGCTCGCAGAACGGCTGAAACCGAGTGTTTTCTGGACGTTGGCCAACTTGTTTCCTCCGTTTGGAATATTGAACGCTGTGGTGACTGTGGCGTACCGTGGAGTGCGGGACTACCGCCGAACGAGGCGCATGAAGAGGGAGTGAGAAAAAAGGAGATTTTGACTAGAAAGTCTGGAGTGTTTGGGAGGTCTTTCCAGAGAATGGAGGACAGTAAGCACCTCCTAATACTAGCTGAAGGTACTTGCTAAATGAGGACACCTGATGTTACTGATTTGGGTGTTGTTCCCAGTTTTGCTGTTATGATTGGCTTTATGTTTCAGTTCTGAAGTGGTGATACTTGTGCACCGGGCTGGCCCTGGACATGCTGAAGTTGAAGACAGAGAGAAAAGGGTAAAGCTCCCTTCCTGTTGATTGACATCCCAGACATGGATTAAGACTTTTACTGCTACAACAGATTTAATCACATTACTGTAAGTACAGTTATTACAGTTACTTCTGTTAGTACTGTTAGTACAGTTATTACTGTTAGCACTGTTAGGACAGTCAGTACAGTCAGTACAATTCGTACAGTAAGTACAGGTACTACAGTTGTTATCGTTGTCAGTACTGTTAGTACTGTTAGTACTGTACTATTGTTAGTACAGCTAGTACTGTTACCAGCGTTACCAGTGTTACCAGTGTTACTGTTACTGTTACTGTTACTGTTACTGTTACTGTTACTGTTACTGTTACTGTTACTGTTACTGTTACTGTTACTGTTACTGTTACTGTTACTGTTACTGTTACTGTTACTGTTACTGTTACTGTTACTGTTACTGTTACTGTTACTGTTACTGTTACTGTTACTGTTACTGTTACTGAGAGATATTCCCATTTCCTCCGCACTTCTGGCAGAGGTTCAATTTCCTTCAGCTCGAAGTTTCTACATTGTGCTGTTTCTGGATAATATGATCCAACTCTCAGCTGTATGCCAAGTTTCAATAGCAGCCTCTATAAACAAAATAAATCACACAACAGCTCAACTGAACTACAGACTATCTATTAAATCCTACCTTAATTTCTTTCCTAATATCCTAAATCGTGCTGCATCTGCACTTTCCAAACTAGCATTCACGATCTGAGTCGGTCTTGCAATTTCTAACCTTTCATTTGGCCATGTGCTGCTCATCTATAATCGTCACTCGATGGTCACACTATGAGAAATAGGCTTTTGATCTGGAACTTGATCATGCTTGGGATCGAAGACATCCAGACAGAAATGCCAGAAGTAACAGATATTAATTCAAAAACCAGATAAAGTGTGCTTGAAAAAGCAGATAACAGGTATACCAGATATATAGATGTACCAGACATCCATATCAGATACCATTATCAGAGACTCCAGAAAGACCAGAAGTAGCAGAAATACCAGATATACCAGATATACCAGATATACCAGATATACCAGATATACCAGATATACCAGATATACCAGATATACCAGATATACCAGATATACCAGATATACCAGATATACTAGATATACCAGATATGCCAGTTATATCAATAACTCCAGCTATGCCTGAAATACCAGACATGTTAAAAGTCATATCTGACGCACCAGACATACCAAAGACCATCCATGGCAGTTATACCAAAGACCATATATGCCAGTCACACCAGTTATAGATATACAAGATATACCAGAAATATCAGGAATACCAGGAATACCAAGAATACCAGAGACTGGAAGTACTAGTAGTACCAGACACACTAGAAGTACCCAAATACCTCAAATACCTCAAATACCAGAAATGCCTGGGATATCTGAATTACCTGAATACCAGTTATGGTAGTTATACCAGATACCAGATACCAGACACTTTCAGATAACTGCCCAAAACCGACACAGCACCAGTACGAAAACCCAATCTGGCTTCTCCGCTACGCCCGCCAGTACTGGGCCAAACTGTGGAGCGCGTCGATCACCACCGGCAAAAACGCATTCACGCTGTCGCTGATGAGGTTCTGGAAGTGCAAGATGGCCTCCTCCTCGGACATCTCAAGGCCAAACTTGTCCTCGACCTTGTCGACCGCGTGGTTGACGTCGATCTGAATGTCCGGGATGTTGGCGTTCAACATCAACTGGAACAAGTTGAGGATCAAGTTGCTGTTGCGCCGGAGCGTGGTGTATGTGATGAAGCAGTAGCTCTTGAAGATGCCGAAGTTGGCGTGATCCATGCCGCCCATGCCGTCCACCACCTGGATCGGGAGTTTCATCAACGGAGGGAACGGTTTCGGGTCTCGCCCGAGAATGTAGCCAAAGTCCGCGTGCCAGAACTTCCCGTTGGGCGACAAGAGCAAGTTGTCGAGGTGGCGGTCGCCCACGCCCAAGATGTATGTGATCACGCAGTAGCCCGCGCAGGACTTGACGTAGTTGTCCATAACAGAGGGCGAAACACCCAAGTCGGACGTTTTTGCCGGTTTCTGCTGTTGTTGTTGTTGTTGTTGTTGTTGTTGTTGTTGTTGTTGTTGTTGTTGTTGTTGTTGTTGGACCGTCAACACGCCCTTCTTTCTTCCGCCCAAAACGCTCTGGTCTGTTTCACGTCGGTCTGCTGCGCTCTGGGGCCCAGACTCATTCTCTGGTTTGTGTTCGTTCCTGCGGCTGTGCAACTGGAGGTAGCTCAAGATTCCGTTGCCTGGCCCCACCTGCGCCACATCCGCATAAGACTTCGAGAGAATCAGATCAAGCGTCTCGTTGGGCACAAACTGAATGAGCCCAGCCACAGGACTCGTGGCCAAGATCTTGTACGGCGTGAGCTTCAAGTCCAAGTTCTCGTTCTTCAAGAGCTGGTCCATCAACGTGATGATCTGGATCACCAACTGGTCCTGGCGGAGGTCGTCGCCGATCTTGAACATGAGCGCGTACTTGCCGTGCTTGGTCTTGGAGAATATCTGCGACGAGTGCGGGTCTTTGGCCACCACGGTCTTGAACGTGATTTTGAGCGGCGACAACGAGCTTTTGAACACGGAACTCTCCAGTGGGTAGCATCCACAGATCATCACTGACGGGTCAAGCGGGAGAGGGAACGGCTGCGGGAACTTCAACATCTCGTTGGTGCTGTCGGCGAGATAGTCCTGGAGAAACTGCACTTTCTTGCTGGTGGCCTCGTTTTTCTTGAATGTGGTCCGTATGAGCTCCACGAGTCCTGTTAACTTCTTGATAAACGCGATCTGGCGCTTCAAGTACTTGTACTCGGGCCTCCGCGTGGCCTGGCAGTGTGCACGGAGCTCCTCGATGTATGTGTTGAGCACGGCCTGGTAGATCCCCGTGTTGATACCTTTTGGCGCCACTGCGGAAGGTCTGTTGACGAGCTGGTCCTCGTTCTCCACTTTCACGTACCAGTAGAAGAAGTTGCCGAGTGTGCCGTTGTGGATGGACCGCTCAATGAGAAACTTTGCGAGCGGCGCGTCGCTCAACAGCGCGTCGTTTTCGCATGCGGAGCCCTCGTACTTGAGCGCCTGCACGAGCTGGAGCAAGTACAAGAGCAACTCGTCTGCGTTGGCGAGCCGGAGCCTGTCGACGGCGAAAACACGGAGTTTCTGTGCGCACTCCGAGATCTTGGCGATTTTCTGTTCTTCGGCAGTGTTGATATCTTTGGTGGTGGTGGAAACAACCATATGACGTCGGAGTGAAGCCGTAAGCGTATACGGGTTGAAACTGTTGCTGAGAAGCTCCAACGCGTCGCCGATCTCGATCCGGTCGACCGACCAGAGCGGTAGAATCTCGCGGAACGCGTGGTCGAGCTCGTACTCGTTTTCCCAGTTGAAACTGCGGAGAAACTTGGTGAGGAACTGCCGCAGCTGCAGCGGCGCCTGTTCGTCCGACACGTTCTTGGAAAAATAGTATCGGAAGCTCCACACAAGCCTCTTGTCGTGGTCGTTGAGGATGGCGCTCGAAGGCTTGCGTAGAATGCGCCAGAGCTCGTCTCTCATCTGGGGCGACGGTTTGACCTCCTTGTCGAGCGAGTTGGTGTTGTTGCTGGTGTTGTTGATGTTGGTGGCCAACTTCTGGAACTTCTGCTCGATCGGATCGGCGGCTAGTTGCGCCTGGGCCACCACAGGCCCCGAATCTGCAGTTTCGTTGGTGTTGAAGCTCTCCAAGGTCTGCTTGTCGAACCCTGGGTCGTACACTTTTGCCAAAGTCATGTCTGCACATTTCGTAGCAGGGATTTCCACCGAAGTGATCACCATGGTCGCTGCACTACTCTCGCTGTCTACCTCGTCCATATAGTTGGTCAGAGGTGTGGAGATAGCAACCGGGCACGTGACGTCCAGGTACACTATAGGCAACAGGAAGTTTGGAAGCTCCATATAGAGGTAGTACGAGGCCAATTCCGAGGGTTGCAGCTCGTCTGAGGCCCTGAATTTCTCCACCACTGGGAGCGACATCGAATCGAGCCACGCCACCTGCGCATAGTCGCCGTCCTCGTAATTGACAAGGTGGTTCTCTATCGTCGTAGTGCCGCTAAGTGGTCCATACACGACACCCCTGTTTCCAGCGCCAATGGCCACTTTATACGACCCTTTACGGAGTGTCCCGTTGTCGTGATTGAAGAGCGACAACGTGCCTGTGCCGAACACTTTTGCCGCCGTAGCAACAATCTCAAGAACAGTGAATCGAATGTATGCATCGTACCCGACCTGGTGGTAGTCAATGGGGAGTTTCACGTAGGAGTTCCATACTCTCTTATTGCTAGCAAACGCCTTGTATGGAGTCTGCACCGGCGATATGAGCGGGTTGTCGTTCCCGTCGAGCACGTCTATACGCACGAAAAGGTCTGAATTGGCGCTTATGTCCGAGAGTTTCTGGAATACGCGCGGGTTCTTGTACTTCTGAGAACTCGACACTATTGAGTGGTTGCTGGCAGCCGAAGTGCGGAGATAACATAGCTTGAGCGAGAGCGGGATGCAGAGGTTTTTCGAGAGGCCGAAGTTGGCCGCGTTGGCCGAGAAACTGTCGGAAGCCATGGACTTGGGAGGAGTAGGTAGTTGGTGATAGTAGAGTGTATGCAGGCCGATAACAGTATTTAAAGGAAGCTCATGCTACGCATGAGCTGACCAAAGAGACTAACTCAATTATGAGGAGTCTATGCGTAGCAGACGACTAAAGAGACTAACTCAATTATCAGTTGATGTCGAGGTTGTGAACAAACACAATGAGCACCGGCACATTAATGGGTAGTACCCACAACATCATCATAAGAAAGCAAAAGTGTATGATTTAGCATTGGGATGTGAAACGGGAATAGTACAGCAGACTGAAAGCATAGAAGAGATATTTGAAAGAGAAAAATAGAAAATGCTGAAGACAATTAATCTCAATTATCCTTTAATTGTTTAATTGTTTAATTCTTGTTTATTTCATATCAAAGCCTTTCCTAATGCTCATTCAAATTAGGGGCTGTTGAACTACATTTTTTTATAAGAAGTCTATAATTGAATTAATCCCTTTGGTCAGCTCATGTTGCACATGAACTTCCTGGAATTGAGTTAATCTCTTTAGTCGTCTATGAGGAGTCTGTGCGTAGCATAGGCTGTTAATGCTACTTTGGAGAATTTCTGTGAGAGTCATAGTATTAAACAAGACTTTTTAACTACAGACTCTTCTCATCAACACGGTCAGATAGCTAATACGGATGATAGACTGAGTGCGATGAGTAGAGTTTGGCCACCAGTTCACGAGCATCAGCAGCCTTCAGGATCATACCTATTTGCTCCTGTGATTCGTCATGTTAGTGTGAGGTTAGTGCTCGCACTTGGTGTTCTTTTTAATTCTAATGTCCATCAGTTGGATGTGAAGACAGCGGTTTTTGAATGTTTAATAGTTCCTTGAGCATCCTGCTAATCCAAATAGCAATCTTTCCAGCCTCGCTGAGTGCAATAATCTCTGCCTCTGCAGTAGATTGTGAAACCAAACTCTGCAGCTTAGATTTCCAAGCAATGGGTCCTCCAGCGAGTAGGAAGACAATTCCAGACATCGACTTAATATTGAGAAGATTACCTCCCCAGTCAGCGTCAGTATAGCCCGTCAGTATAACCCACCGGTCGTATTGCTTGGAATACTTGATTGACACAAAGAATGAGGGAATCCATTACAAGTATAGTCCTAAGATACGAAAAACTCAAATATAAGGAGTCTATGCGTAGCATAGACGACCAAAGGGATTAACTCATTTATAAGGAAGCTCATGCTACGCATGAGCTGACCAAAGTAAGTACACTATTATAAGTATTTGCAAGTATTTGCGTAGCGTAGACGACCAAAGGGATTAACTCAATTATAAAAAAAAAACCAAAGTAAGTCCTCTATTATAAGGAAGCTCATTCGTAGAATGAGCTGACCAAAGGGATCAACTCAATTATAATGGGATCAACTCAATTATAAAGGGATCAACTCAATTTCCAGGAAGTACATGTGTAACATGAACTGACCAGAGTAAGTCCACTCGATTACCATTATACGTAGGTGTGTCGTAACAAAAATAAAATAAGATTTACCTCAGTGTACCAAATACTAGTAAATCTTCTCCCAGTGAAACGTAGAAACTAAGAATGTGATGAATTGGGAGTCAAAGAGTCACAGGCTTATGCTATTTCTGGATCTGTAATACCTTCTCGAAACAAGATCGTTGAAAGGAGATGATCATGTAGTATTGTTGAGTTTCAGAAACCTTTCTAGTTACTTAGTCTCTTTAAATGTGTTTGCAACTCAATCAGTATATTCTTGGTTCCATATAAGGCATTCTCACATAGTACATACCAAAACATGAGAGTATGAATTCTGAGTTTTGTTCCGTCATATTCAATATTTATTGGAACCTGATCATTTCTCTCTGTATTTTGTTGATCTTTCCCGAACCAGTCGGAGTGAAGAAGCTTCAAATGCATAATATACTGTATGGTGAGCTCTGTTCTTTACTAAACCTAATCAGAAGGAGTCATGAGTAAAAATTGGCTAATTTTGAAATCAGAGGACGTATTCTGCTGTTTTACTCAGTGCAGATTATGGAACGTATAGGGAATGTAGATGGGAAAAGCCAACTGCATTAAACGTTAACTTTCCTTCTGCTTTCAGGTAATGTAGAGTTTGTCATTTTATGATCAAAGATTTGGACTAATGAATTCCATTTTACTAACATTTTTCTCTAACACTAGTTTTCTATGCTTCATCAAATAGTACATTCCGGTACTTATTATCATGTACAGCCCTCGATAGGTGGAACTCAGCTGAGTTTCAACTCCTGTTTATGTTTTTAATCTACACTTCATTATTCTGTGGTCTTGCGAGACACCTTCTGAAGATGATGGAGACGATTACAATTATACGTACTTTGGTCGGATCGTGTGTAGCTTTCAGTTCGTTTCAACGCTCTCTCATTATTTTGCTGGCTCGTATCTGCCGCTGACAATACTTCGAGCTGTAAGCCGGTAGTTCGAGATTTTGACCGAGGCTCGTTATGTCACTCTGGCAAGATGTTGTAGAGACATGATCATTAGTGATGCACTAGTGTAATTGAAAACGAGGAAAGTCGGGAGTGAGCTTATAGCTGGATATTTATACTTTGTATGATTTTGAACTTATCCTCAATCTGATTCAGCTCTCTTTGCTAACTTATTATTTTCTTATTATATTTTATCAGTGCATTACTGGGCTGTCTCAAACAGACGGATATCCTGTTAAAGAACTACCGTCTTCTCTCTCTTAATAAGAATTCAAATTTAAAGAAACCTAGCAGAATGAAATATTTGCAAGAGAAGTTTCAAATAGAGCATGAAGAGTTGCAAAAGCAGTCTAGTATACTTTGCAGCGCTGCAAGGCTCTAGGGAAACCAATAGCTGCTAACAGAGTGACTCAATGAAGTACGGGTCCCAATAATGTGTTTGAAAAAGAGAAAAAGCGCAATACAGAACAGCGTGTTGAAAAAACAGAAAGCTCTGAAGGCGATACTTATCGCTCAGATGTGCTGACAATTGCCTGTTCAGGCTGATCTTGGTAGAGCCTATTGACCGGTGGAAATCTCCATAGCCGGTCTTAGGATGGTGAGAGCACTAATGATGAAGGCAGCGTATCTTACAGAAACTTTTAGCTTATTATAGCGGGACTTAATGACCTTAGGTCTGAGTCCCAATAAATGTGTTTGAAAAAAGAAATTGGTAGGACATGGTTTTCAGTTACCTGCCGCAGCATTAGGAAAGGTTGGCAATATTAGAAAAGGTTGGTATTGGAAGATTGTCTTTTTTTCCGTTTTGTTTTCTTTCTTTTTCTTTTTCTTTTTCTTTTTCTTTTTCTTTTTCTTTTTCTTTTTCTTTTTCTTTTTCTTTTTCTTTTTCTTTTTCTTTTTCTTTTTCTTTTTCTTTTTCTTTTTCTTTTTCTTCTTTTTTTTTTTTGTCTAGTGTTTCCACAGCTACTGATTAACTGATAAGATGACACATACGCTCAGAAATCAATAGGTGAATATTTGAAAATGTGCAAAATAGCCAATTTCTAGGTCTTCGCCGAAACGCATGGAGCTTACTTCAGGCGGAATAGGATACTTCACCAGTTTACTCTATTTCCTACGCTGAGCATAGACTGACCAGGGAATCGTCTCAAATATTTGTAGCATAGACTCTGGAAGAATTGACCCAAATTTAGGGATATCTGGTGCTCACAAAGACGGACCAGCCAATAAACCAAAATACAGTTTTAAAGGAGAACAGACTGGCCAATGTGAATTTTTTTGAAAGTCTATACTAAGCATATGCTGAGCAAAGCGAGGTAATGATGAGTAATTTCATGTGTAGCATCTGATCATAGAGAAAACACTCCAATATGAGGAAGAAAGAAAGAAAGGGAAATCACAAATAGGGTTCCAAGATGGGGTTGCAAAATTACTGAATACTTACAAATTCCAATAGACACCCAAGTGCTTACGCAATCCACTTTATTAACCCACACATTCGTCACAAGCCGGTCCGGACAGGGTCTGGACTCTATAAACGGCTGGAACTGAACAGTCACCGCAGAGAAAGAGAGAATCTTTGTAGAACAAGCTCAGAATCTTTGTAGGCGCAATTGGTAGTAGTGGAGTTGGTGCAAGCTCAGTATAGCTGTGAAGTAGAGGTGAAAAACAGACAGAATTGCGTGGCCAATAGGGAAGACCAACGTGGAAATTGCCGTTTTCGAAAATCTGCTCAGCACTGCTGCATCACTTGTGAGTTTCTGCGAGTCAGAGTTGACCAGTCCAACCAGCAGTACGCCAGTTCACCATTTCCATTCCTCCATTTCTTCGTTTCCGATTCTGAATTCGCTGCTGTGTTCAGAGGAGTGACAGACAGCCCGAGAGTCTTAAACCAGAATTGACCTGGAGGAAGACAATTCTGAAACGGAGAACACAGTATTATTCCGCAGCTAGCACAGTAGTGTTATTTCACACCTCAAACCACTGGCATTCCACAGCCAGTATTATAACATCTAGCATATATCAGCTCCAGATATGGAGATCCGAAGCACGACGCTGCCAGCATCGGCCACACACAAACAGCCAAACAGCTAAACCACCCAATCTCTAAGACTCGCAACCCTCATTATTCCCAGACTTCCCTTCATTCCCAGACTTCCCTTCATTCCCATGATTCTCTTCATTCCAATAATTCTCTCATTCCAGTATTTCTCTCATTCCCATAATTCTCGTTATTCCCATAATTCTCCTCTTTTCTTTCCTCCCCTCCATTTCTTTCTTTCCCCCTCACGCATTCTCGCCAAACCACCGGTACTCCCGCTCCCGCTCGTCTCCGCTCTCATCCTCGGACCCGCTCGAGCTCGACCCCGACGCGAGATTGTAGAAAATCAGCTGCGTCAGCTTTTCCGTGGTCAACGACGGCATGAACTTGACGGAGTTGCTGAGTCGCCGGGGCTGCGGCCCGGAAATCGTGTTCCGCTGCGGAATTGCACTCTGCTGGCTCTGTGCATTGGCGTTTTCCTCTTCTCGTGCCAGCGACTCGTCCAGGTCAAACTGGAGCGAAAACTTGTGTGGATCCACGCGGTGGCTGGGCCGGGCCGGTTCCTTCGCAGCTTGCGTGACTTTTTCAGACTGGATCTCGGCGATCGGCCCGAACTTGGGAGTGCTAGAAAACATTTTCCGCTGGAGCGACCGCACACGTGCGAGTCTGTCGATGACATCATTCATGTTGGTATCTTCCTGGGGAGAGCCCAGGCCAGAGCGGTTCAGATGGAACAAGTCCAGACCGGAGCTGTTTGCAGACCCACGTGCGTTGGCTAGATTGGCTAGATTCGCCAAGCTCACGTGCGAGTTGATTTTCGAGTTGAGGTAGTGCACCAGGATATCCAGCGCCAGCAGGTACTTCAAGCGGAACGGGTGGAAGATATCTTCGTTCAGCCGGAGCTTCAGAAGGTCCACGGTGGAATTTGTGCGTGTCGGGGCCAGATTGGGCGACACTTCGGGCAGAACTGGGTGCAGTGGGTGGTTGTGCAAGTCGAACGCTTTTTTGAACGCCTCGTCGTTCATGACTTTAAGGGCAAAGTCTTTTTTGACCTGGAACGTCCGAAGAGCCCGAGGATCCCAGTCTTTCGCTGCAGGAGTGAGCGGGTTCGGGTTCGGGTTTGTGTTTGTTGCTTTCACCAGTGGCACCTTGAACGACGGTCTGGGCTCCGATTCGGCCACGGGCCGTAGTCCACCGAACCCAATCGCGGGGAACTGCTGTTTTGTGTCGAGATCGTGTTTGCTGACGAAGTTGGTTTTGTAGTAGACGATGTCGGAGTCCAAGTTGAGGACTCCGTCGCTGCCGTCGCGCTCGAGGGCGCCCAAGCAGTCCCTGTGCAAGGCCCAGACCCAGTGTGAAGAGCTGGAAGAGGGAGAAGGAGAATCAGAATTCAGGGAATTCGATGAAATCGAATTCAACGAGTCTGGGCTCTTTGCAGAGTCTGTCTTTTCCCTTTCCCTCCCCTCTCCTTCTTTCTCTTCCCCCTCTCTTTCCTCCCGCCGCGCATAGTTAACGCCCAACTCCGGAATCTCCTCGAAAACAGGGTGCCCCAAAAAGTACGACAAGAAGTTCGTCACAACGTACCCATGTGCGACCACTATAACCACATCGTTCAGATGGACAGGCTTGTCGTAAGTGGCTAGCAACTTATAGAAGTAGGTGCGGCAGCGGGCCAGGTAGTCCGAATACAGCAAACCGGCTTCGTTCCAGCCTCCCAACTGAGTACAAGGACGGAAATTCAGAACCAATCTCCGATTCTCCAACTGACGCACATTGGGCGTATACATTTGATAAGCATCTGTTGAATCTGCAAAAGGTGGAGCATTGGCCATTTTTTCATGGATCCATTCAGATAATGCAAAGTCTCCTAGTAAATGGAACTTGGAACTAGTTGATAGTTTGGTCAATTCTGACACTAGTAAATCTGCAGTTTGACAACATCTTAGGTATGGACTGAAATGCACATACACATTTTTCGGCTGTTTTTGTTCCATTATTTCCTTCATTTGTATTGCAACTTCCTTAATCAATTCTACCGTGGTTACTGTAACCAGCGGATCGTAAGGTTTCGTTTGGGCCTGAAGTGGAGGCTGGTCGTGCCGAAAGTCGGCCCGAGGGCCATGCCGAAGAAAGAAAAGCTCCGTCATGACGTCATAGGCTGCTGCTATGAGTAATTCAGGAGTAACGGAGGCAACAGGTTGTGGTTAATCGGGAATTATCATATGATGAGGGCCGTGTCACGTGATGGGTCACGTGACAAAAAAAGCCATCAACATACCTTTCCACAGAAACAACAAAGAGGAAAAACATTCGAAAGAGACCTTCATATAACACTGCCAATTACTTGCCCAATCTCCTTTCTTACCACAGTCTTGCCCCTCTTCTGTTGCTTGCTTACGGAGTTTGTTGTGTCCTGCATATACGCATTCATTGATCCGAGATTCAACTTGTCCGAGCGCCATGCAGGACTGACACGACTACTACTACTACCTCTTTCCTATTATGGTTCTTACACAGAAAGAACGTGATTCCTTGCGCACAGAAGCCTTGGCCGGTACGTCATATCTAGTCACGTGACCTGCGTCAATTTACTAACTTCCAGCGCGCGATAACTCCTACTCGCCATACTCAAACTTTCGGTATGTTAGATAAAATGTGTTGGTGCACGGGTGTGTGTTATCACTGCGATAAGGCAAAAGAGAGAGAAAGAGAAGAAGGAAAAGAAAGGAAAAGGGAAAAAGACAAAAAAGAGAAAAAGGAAAATTGCAAAACTAAATTTTTTTTTCTTCTTTTTCCTTTTTTCTCTTTCTTTTTTTTCTTCCCTTCTTTCTCTCTCTGTTCTGTAATCTTCCCCTCTTCATTACTAACACTAGTGTGGGCTGCGCAGTACTCACCTCAGACGGTCACGTGATCAGCGGCACCAACGTCGAAAACGCCTCGTATGGAGGCGCTATATGTGCTGAACGCACTGCTATAGTGCTGTCTGTTGCCTCGGGCCACCGGAAGTTCCGTGCAATTGCCATTTCCAGCGACCAGCCCGAGCCTATATCGCCGTGTGGTATATGTAGACAGGTTATTCGAGAGTTCTTTCCATTGGACGCTCCAGTGTATATGTACCTGGCTGATGGGAGGAAGTGTGTGGAGAGAACTGTCGGGGAGCTTTTGCCGCTTAGCTTTGGCCCGGAGAATCTCGGAAAGGGTGTATAGAGTCAACAGCTGCGCAGAGAAGTGTAGAGATGAAGAGACAAGGGGAGTTCAAATGACAATAAAAAATGGAAGTCAAGAAAAATTAAAAGAAAGTTGGGAAAATGAAGGGAAGTTGAGAAACCATTGGGGAAGTAATCTGGGTGAGGCCAACTCTGTGAAACCTCACTAGAGGGTATAAAAGAATGACATGTTCACATAAATTAATTCACATAAATTAATTCACATAACCTGATTTACATAAATTAATTCACATAACCTGATTTACATAAACTGATTGAGTAGAGGCTGATTCCCTATTGGAAGTTCACTGTAATATTGCTATAGGAGTTCACTGTAAGAACTCACTAGAAGGATTCACTGTAAAGATCCATTATGAGCCAGATTCACAATTCACCAGTTCACTATGAGCCAATTGACTATAACTAATTTGAAAGAACTCCAGTTCACTAAAACAAATTGAGAAGAAAGAAGGTGGGAGGAAACAGACCCTAGACAATCCACAGACAATCCACAGACAATTCACTAGACAATTAACTAAAGAATACTCACTATAAACCAGTTTAAGAAGAACCAAAGTCACTATTGAAGTTCACTATGAATTCCTTTTAACCAATCATATATCTATTTTTTTAATTGACGATGAACAAACACTATAGACAATTCACAGCCAATTCAGACCACAGGAATGCCAAAACTTTCAAAATAAGATGAGGCCGTAGTTGAAAGACTTACTTTGGCAAGATCAGAGAAATTAGCACGACCTAACCCAAAGAAGCAAAAACCGTCCTGATGCTTGAGCCAGACAAGCTACAAGCTACTGAGGACGAGCCACCTGTGATGAAACTAGAGGATGGAGCTTTTCACAACCATGTTTCTTGCCTTCTAGTCCTTTGGCCAACGTCCAATCCTCTGCAATTCTGATACTTTCCCAGCTGCCACAACTCATTCTTATCTTTTCATTCTTTTCAGAGGGATAATGAAAATAGTACTGGATCCCAATAAATGTGCCAAGAAAGTCATGTTTCATTCTTTTACTCTTACTCTTACTCTTTCATTCTCTTCTTTATTTCAATCTAACACTCTTACTCTTTTACTCTTTCTTTCTCTTTTCTTTTTTTCTTTTCTCATCTTTATTCTTTCCTTCTTTTCATTTCTTCTTTTTTCATTTCTTCTCTTTTTATAACCTTCTCTTTTTCATTTCCTCTCTTTCACTTGTTCATTCTTCATTCTTTATTCATTTCTTTGATTCATTTCTTTTATTCTTCATTCTTCTCTTTCATTCTCCATTCTCTATTCTCTTCTCTTTCCTTTTTTCCTCTTCTTTCATCTTTATCTCCTCTTTCTTCCTTCTACTCTTTTGGATTTCCTCTCTTTTTTCCTTCATTCTTAATTCTCATCTCTTTTCCTCAAATCACTTCCAAGTACTTGCGTGAGTTCTACTATTTCACTATTGTCATGTGTATGTTTGTCAATAGTATTGAGGGCAGTTGTATCAATGTGTTTCTCGGTTATGCAACAAACTCTTACAAGCAGCACTCACTTATGTCTACTATCAATGTGGTAAGAGCAGTTACTGCTACTGCGTGTTTGCCAGCATATGCTTATCTTTATGCTTTTTTCTTTTTTTTTTTTTCTTCTTCTCTTTTTATATTACCATCTTTTTTTTTTTATTCTTTTTTTTTTTTTCAATCTTTTTTCTCTTCTCTTTCTCTCTTCTTCTCCTGCACTTTTCTCTTCACCTACTACTATGAACACCTGCTGTGCTCCCCAGTGTGGAAAGGAAACAGACCTGCAGCTCAAGTGCCCCGTGTGCTTGAAAAGTGGCGTCACTGCAGTTTTCTGCAACCAGCTGTGTTTCCGAAACGGCTGGCTGGTGCACAAGTCGTCGCACCCAGCTGAAGACGGGAACCTGTTTGACCCATTTCCCACGTTTGAATACACGGGGAATTTGCATGCGAGCTACCCGTTGAGTCCGCGGCGTGCGGTTGGGCAACATATCAAAAAACCAGATTACGCCCAGGACGGAAGACCGTACAGTGAGCTCAAGAACGACCGCACAGGGAAGATCTCGATCTTGTCCGAGAGCGACATCAAGAAGATCCGCAAAGTGGGTGTGACGTCGCGGAAGATCTTGGACAAAGTTGCCTCTTTTGTAAAACCGGGCATCACCACCGACGAGCTCGACGCCATCTTGCATAAGGAATGTATGGCCTACAACGCATATCCGTCGCCTCTCAACTACTACAACTTCCCCAAGTCGGTGTGCACGTCTGTGAACGAGGTGATTTGCCATGGGATCCCCGACCAAACCGTTTTGAAAGACGGAGACATCATAAACTTGGACGTTACCATCTATTTGCATGGGTTCCACTCAGACCTTAACGAAACGTACTACGTGGGCGATAAGGCCAAGTGCGACCCGGACATCGTTCGGTTGGTGGAAACCACGCGCGAGTGCTTGGACTTGGCCATCCAGAATGTCAAGCCCGGGTTGATTTTCCGCAATTTGGGCAATCTCATCGAGGAGCACGCCTCCAAGAACGGATGCTCGGTGGTGCGCACGTACTGCGGCCACGGAATCAACTCGCTTTTCCACTGCCAGCCCAACATCCCGCACTACGCGAAAAACAAGGCCATCGGCGTGGCCAAGCCGGGAATGGTGTTTACCATCGAGCCTATGCTCTGCTTGGGCACATACAAGGACGTCACGTGGCCCGACAACTGGACAGCGGCGACTCGCGACGGGAAGTACTCGGCGCAGTTCGAGCACATGATGTTGGTCACGGAGGATGGGGTCGAGGTGTTGACTGCGAGGCTCGCAGACTCTCCGGGAGGGGCCGTCAAGAGAATATAGAGAAGGGAGGGAGGAAAGAGAAAAGAGGAAAGGAAAGAAAAGAGAAAGAGGAAGATAGAAAGAGAGGGAAAACTGGTGCTGCTGAAATTTCTAAAATCCAAGAAGTCTCTCGTGTTACCATTTTAGTCTGCTGCGGATACATGAAGCAATTGTGGATCATATGATCTTTTAGGTAAGGAAGCATCGCATGGAGGTGGATGTTGAAAAATGTACAAATCTACAGTTAGTATGGGATTGTTAGAGTTGTTTGCAGATCGTTGTAGCCGGAAACGTTGGAAGCAATAGAAACAAAGTTTGCGTGACTCTCCCAAGATGGAGATGGCAGAAGCACCAGCAATTGTTGGTGATTCTGAAAAAGGAAAAAGGAAAGGAAAATGAAGTGAAGCCTGGAACTTAGCTGCTGACCATCGGACCATAGCAGTTGGAAATTTTGCTCTTTTGTCCTTAGTGTGGCTCTATACTACTATACCTCTAGATGGCCAAACGTATGGATGCTCTCAAGTCGATTTAGCATGCTTGTTCATACCAAATGAACCATTTGAAAAGATATAAAGAAGGTGATTTCAGAAAATTCTCAGCTATCACAACATCCAGTCTACGATCTTGTCCCAGTATGAATCTTCTTCCAGTCAGATCGATCCAAAACGAAAGTATCACAAAATCGGATTTTTTGATGACCGAAACAATTAATAATAAAATAACTCCAAATCAGCTTAGAGAATGGCATGTGGTCAAAGGCTTGAGACTCCATTATGGCCAGTGTGGACATGCTAGTGAACATTGATGTTTATGGACCAAAATGCGGGAAAGGAAAATTCCACGCAAATGATCACGAAGCGTATCTTCTTGTGATGTTTTGAGCCAAATTCAAGGGAAAATCACCAAATGGATCGTTTCATCCCACCTACCTACTGGTGAAATGTCTGTTGAAGCGAGTGGGCAAAAGAGGGTGGGCAAAAGAGAGTGGTTCATTGTATTGTAATGAAAGACAGTGGGATTTAGGAGAGATTATAGGGAAGAGATAGGTGTAGGAGGTATGTGTGGAAAAATGCTACGGTGTAGAAAGGTACTAGTGTTTGAAAAATGTGGAAGAAGTATAATATATGGAAGTGGTACTATAGGCAGAAGAAGTACTATGGTGTAGAAAGGTACTACATGTGTAGAAGAGGTACAATATATGGAAATTTACTATGTATAGAAGAGGTACTATGGTGCAGAAAGGATCGATATATGATAGTACATGTAGAGTGGGCTATATGTGGAAAAGGCGCTATATGTGTAGAGAGTATTACATGTGTAGAAGTTATTCTAGCGGGACTCAATGACAGTATGTCTGAGTCCCAATAAATGTGCTTGAAAAAAAAAGAGGTACACTGTGTAGAAATTCTATATATGTATAGAAGAGATAGTATGGTATAGAAAGGTATCATATATGTATAGAAGAGTTACTATGTATAAAGAGGTACTATGTATAGAAAAGGTACTATGTATAGAAGAGATAGTATGGTGTAAAAGAGTATTATAGTACTATATATGTAGAAAGGTATTATAGTGTAGAAAAGACACTATATATGTAGAAAGGTGATATGTACGTAGAATAGACACTATAGGTGTAGAAGAGGTACTACATATATAGGTGCTATATATGTAGAAAGGTACTATTTGTAGAGAGGTACAATGGCGCCCAAAGGTATTATTGTGTAGAAGGTACTATATGTGAAAAAGGTATCATTGTGGAGGTACTATTTATGTAGACGAAGCACTATATGTAGAAGAGGTACATGTGTAGAAAAGATAGTAAGGTGTAGAAAATGCCCTTTTTCAAACACACTGTATAAGTAGAAGAGGTACTGAGACACTAACAGTCAGTTTCTGTATTAATGCTTACAAAGTTGGAATTACTCTGCTACAGTTCAGTGTACTACACTATTTTGTGAATTTTAAAAAATAGGTGTCGTAAACTGATGTCAAAACGGATTTTTCCAGAGAAATGATCTTCAATGGCCTCTTCACTAGCTGTTCTCGATTTCGGCAAAAAGAATGGACGAGTCCGGAGTCGAACCGGAGACCTTTCGCATGCTAAGCGAACGCGCTACCAACTACGCCACACGCCCTGGGAGAAGTGGTCCCTAGCAGGATCGAACTGCTGATCTTGGCGTTATTAGCACCACGCCTTAACCAACTGGGCCAAGGGACCATTTCGAAAAAAAACTTGTGGCGGTTTAAGTAGTGCAGTTAGTTTACATCACGTGACTCTTTGTGTATATGCAGGATGTTTCCATACAATCATATATATGCTAATTATGTCGATCAAATATCGACATTCAAAAACATCAGTGGTTTCTGACGAGTAGTCTCTCATGTATATCCTCCCTGTATCTAAAACCAAACATGCAGTGAGTGCATAAACCATTGAATGAGCGAACAAATGGCTAACAACATCAATATAACATTTAAAAAACCTTTTGGAGCTTTATGTAATCCAAAAATGTAATTTTTATGTTTCTTGTACATTCCTTTTCAAGAAGCCGTTTTTCCAAGTTTTCTTATCTATGGTTGCAACATCAGTGTGGTCACCTCTCACAGCTATAAAGAAAGAACTGTTAGTATTCTAGAGTTGGGACAATCAGAATCATCAAGACTTGAAATAGCTGGATAATTCCTTTAGGCCATTTTGACCTGTTTGAATGATAGTTGATTTGTTAAATGGTAAAGAGTTTTGGCCCATACCGATCATAGCACTGGAACACTTTACTAGAGGCAGTACTTCCTTATAGAGACAGTACTTCCTTATATCCGACACTGATACATTACTGAATATGGAGGTGTTTCCCAATTGGGGCTATTTCACCCTTAGTGTTAGTTCCTGTTTAGGTCCCATAGATCTGTTACCAATACTAATGCAGATCTCATGGAGACTAGACTATCCAGAAACTTCTCTAAATGAGATATTGAGACTTTAGAATGAAAATGGGTCAATTTCCTTTGTTTTCTTATTTTGTTTTCTTTTTCGTTTCTCTTTTCTCTTTTCTTTTTCTTTTCTTTTCTTTTCTTTTGCAATTATTAGCATCTCAGTCGAAACTCGCACAATATAAATTCCTGGCGAGATACTCCAAAATGGAAGAACACAAAAAGCGGTGTGAAAAATGGAGTTTTCCGAAAAAAGATTCAACACCAAGTCTATAGATTTGGCCAATTTACACTGTTTTGGTGGGTGAAAATTATATAGAGAAACACTCAAAGAGCCATACTGAGAATACAATATCATCAGCGATGTCAGAGAGCGATAGCAAAAGCTCAGAAAAAAAAGAAAATTCCTAAAATTCTCAAATTGAAATTACAGAAATTGCCCTAAGCTGTAGATTCGTATTTGTGAGCTGTGGTCTGGGCCAATGTCACATTGAAAGAAATACTGTTAGTGTGACCAAGGTGGTTATACAGTCTATGTGCCTAGTCTTTGTCGGTGATATATTACGCTTAGTTCAGATTTCCAGGTTTTCAATTTTATTGTTTTTCATTTTATTTCAGAAATTTTCATCTTTCAAAAACTTTCATCTTTTCTTCTGTTGACTTGTGGTAACATTGATATTGTTCCTGTTCTGTCAGCCAGTGAAGAACAGACCACTAATGAAAAAGAAAAAAAATGATCAGCATCAAAAAATGTGAAATGACTCTTTTCCACAAAATGCTTTCTTCTGTTGCGTCGTTCATCCTTGTCAGCCTCACCACCATCAAGTACAGAAAAGGATAGAAGGGTTTTTGAAAAAAAAAAAACAGATATCATGTTTGAAAAAAGATATCATTTTTGAAAAATACGCAAGTTCTTCAGATGTAGCAAATCAGAAACATAACATTACTAGATATAGCTACAATACCATTCTGGACTAAGCATAGTGTGTGACTTGTAAAATAAGGGAAACCTTTGTGTTTCTGCAATGTGTTGTCAATGGAAAATGAGTTGAATTTGCTTTGTTTTAGAATTTGAGGAAAGGGAGAGAGTGATAGTATCTAGAGCCGTAGGAGAGAGAGAGAGAGAGAGTCGTGAAGAGTAACTGTAAAGAGAATAAAGAATAACAAGAGAATTCAGAGAACTTGAGAATATCTCCAGCCTTTAGGAGAATTTCGAAAGAGCATTCAGGAGAATCAGAGTATCAGGAGTGCTGACCACTGCCGTAGAATCGATCGCTTCGTACGCCTCATCCAGAATGAGTACGCCCAACGCAAGTTGAGCTACTCTCTTTGCCTAACTAGGATCTGTGATATGTGATAGAGCCTATATTTTATTTTAGATTTTAAATACATAGATTAAATCCTATTGACCGGCGGAGATCTGCATGGCCGGTCTTGGGCGAAGTGCCTAGTTGGATGGTGAGAGCTCCAGTGATGACAGCGTATCTTACAGAAACTTTTAGCTTATTACAGCGGGACTTAATGACCTTAGGTCTGAGTCCCAATAAGCGTGTTTGAAAAAAAAAAAAAAAACGCCGAGAGTTCGGTTTGCAAATAGAGTAATATAGTCTATCTTTTGGAATCTGAAGCTTTCTTATTCTCAGCTTTGGCAAGAGCCTGGCTGTTAAGGAGCTAATTCTTGGATTGAAGACTAACTACTGCGAAAGCATTTGCCAAGGACGTTTTCATTAGTCAAGAACCAAAGTTAGGGCGTCGAAGATGATCAGAGGCGCTCGGCACCTTACGGGAAATCAAAGTCTTTGGGGAATTTGACTCAACACGGGGAAACTTACCAGGTAAAAAAAAAAAATCGGTACATGGTATAGATCAAGCTGCTTTATTGAAGAATCTGGCTATTAATTAGCTAGATTCATTCATTTTTTCACACATTTCTCACTAGAAGGTTTTTTCTAGGACTTTAGTCCTTTTTCCTTCGATACCAACCCTTTTCGGCGTATAGCTTTTATTATACGTTCATAATTTGTAAAAAAAAAAAAAAAAAATACCAGGTCCAGACAAGAACGATCGACAGATTGAGAGCTCTTTCTTGATTTTGCAGGTGGTGGTATGGCCGTTCCTAGTTGGAAGAGTGATTTGTCTGCTTAACGAGCGAGACCTCAACCTCTAAATAGTGCTGTTAACCTTTTGCTGTTAGCTTTTTGCTGGCGAGTGCTTCTTAGGGGATTATTCTTAGTGAGACCTCCAGATTTGTCTAGGCCCGAGGGCGACCTTGGATTGGGGCGGAGAAGCTGGTCAAACTTGGTCTTTAGAGGAAGCAAGAGTCGCAACAAGGTTAAAGAAAAAAGTTACACTGTTTAAAAAAATAGATTCACTCACTTTTTGATTCTCACTAGAATTTAAAATCTTTAGGGATTTAGTCTTTTTCTTCGATAACCCTTTTAGGTGTATATATTTATTATACGCTCTAGATTTGTAAAGTAGGTGGCAGCGTTGTAGTGTGGTCAGTCGCACTAATTACACCAACAGAAGAAAGAAAAAGAAGAGAAAATCAGAAAAATCAGAAAAATCAGAAAAAAAGAAAAATCAGAAAATCAGAAAAATCAGAAAAGCAAAACAACAACAATCACCAACCCCCTACTGTATCGCCAGCATATTTCCAAAATCCGATTTTATACCTTGAGTCCACGTGATTTGCATCACGTGGCCTGGGTACATCACCAAAAAAATTCCCATCAATCTACTCATGTCGTCTATCCAGCTCTTGAACCCTAAAGCAGAGTCATTAAGACGTGACCAGGCCCTTCAGGTCAACATCGCCGCCGCACAAGGCTTGCAGCAGGTGTTGGCGTCCAATCTCGGCCCGAAAGGCACTCTTAAGCTTTTGGTGGACGGATCAGGAAACCTCAAGCTAACCAAGGATGGGAAGGTGTTATTGTCGGAAATGCAAATCCAGCATCCTACTGCGGTGATGATTGCACGGGCCGCGACTGCACAGGACGAGATCACGGGTGATGGAACTACTACCGTGGTGTTGTTAGTTGGAGAGTTATTGAAGCAGGCAGAGCGCTACATCAGCGAAGGAGTCCATCCGCGGGTATTGGTGGACGGGTTTGACGCGGCGCGTGACGCGACGTTGCTGTATTTGGACGCGTTCCGTGTTGTTCCGGACTCCTTGGACAGAGAGTTCTTGCTACAAGTGGCGCGTACCTCTGTCGCCACAAAAGTGGCCCCTGAAATCACAGCGGTTTTAGCGCCCATCGTCACAGACGCCGTGCTCGCCGTCCAGCACGACCTGCTGCCCTTGGACCTCCACATGGTGGAGATTATGACCATGCAACATGGAAACGCTACTGATACTCAATTGGTGCGTGGCTTGGTGTTGGACCACGGCGCACGCCACCCGGATATGCCGCGGCGCGTGGCCAATGCACACGTGTTGACTTTGAACGTGTCGTTAGAGTACGAGAAGACAGAGGTCAACCTGGGGTTCTTCTACTCTTCAGCAGAACAACGAGACAAATTGGTGGCGTCGGAGCGGCAATTTGTAGACGCCAAATTGCGCAAGATCGTGGAGTTGAAGGACGCGGTGTGCAAGCCGGGCGAGGGCTTTGTCATTGTCAACCAGAAGGGAATCGACCCGATGTCGTTGGATGTTTTGGCCAAACACAACATCTTGGCGTTGCGCCGTGCTAAACGCCGGAACATGGAGAGATTGCAGCTTATCGCCGGAGGCGAGGCCCAGAACTCCGTGGAGGACTTGGACCCGGCCGTTCTCGGGTTTGCAGGGTTGGTTTACGAGGAGAGTATAGGTGAAGATAAATTCACTTATATCACCGAATGTGCACATCCACGTGCAGCCACCATTCTTATTAAAGGTCTGACCAATCACGTGATCCAGCAGACCAAAGATGCTGTACGTGACGGCTTACGTGCAGTGGCCAATGTGGTGAAAGACTGTGCCGTTGTTCCTGGTGGCGGAGCGTTCTTTTTGGGTGCACACCACGAGTTGCAGGCGGCGAAAACCGGGAAGGGCCGGGCCAAGCCGGGTGTGCGTGCGTTTGCTGAAGCGCTTCTTGTTGTTCCCAAGACTTTGGCTCGGAATGCAGGTCTCGACTCCTTGGAGACGGTTTCCGGTTGTCAGGACGAAGTGGCCGAGGGTCACGTGGTCGGGATCGACTTGGACGCAGGAGAACCAATGGACCCGGCGTTGGAAGGCGTATGGGACCTGTACCGCGTGTTGCGCAATGCCGTTCTGGCTGCTACCGGTATAGCGTCGAATCTTCTTCTTTGCGACGAGCTCTTGAAGGCGGGGAAGTCCAGTTTGAAGGCGCAAGGCGGTGCTCCGCAGGGAATGCCACAGGGGATGCCGCAGGGGATGCCTGGGATGCCTGGAATGTAGGACTGGCATAGAAAACGCTAATGAAAGAAAGAAAGAAAGAAAGAAGAAAAGAATGTATAAGTATTAAAGAGAAGAATGTTAATTATTATAGAGAAGTATGTATAATATTAAAGAGAAGAATGATTTTTTTATGATAATTGAGAATAGTAAATACTGAGGAGGTGACGATCGTTTGGATGGAAGAGACTAGGAGGGGAGAGTATGGAGCGGGTAATGACAGAGTGTTAGTGACGTTCAACTGTTTAGTAAGTCCTTGGAAACTGCTATTAGGGTAGTACAGTAGTGTAGAGAAGTATATGTTAGTGGGGGAATGGAATAGAGTAGTGTTGTGAAAGAGCGAAGTATATGCTGTAGTAGAGTGTAGAGTGTAGAGTGTAGAGTGTAGAGTGTAGAGTGTAGAGTGTAGCAATTCTGGTTATGCTGTATTGGTGTTCTGGCATCACTGAATTACTGGATTACTGTTCTGAATTATTGTATTACTGTATTACTGTATTACTGTATTACTGAATTACTGAATTACTGAATTACTGGATTACTGTTCTACATTACATTCTGAATTACTGACATTCTGACATTCTGGCATTCTGGCATTCTAGCATTCTGGCATTCTGACGTTTACTGAGGTGATTCCAATGAAGCATATAACTGAAATGGTTAGCAGAAATCTACCTAGATGGATCATTAAGATATGGTGGAGTGAATGAGAATGGTCTATAGAATGTATAAGAAAAATCAGAAAAAGGAGAGAGAGTACATTGAGGATGAATGAGATGAGAAAAGTGAAAAATTTGCTTCAATTCATAGGGTAGAAGGAGACTCGAATGCGTTGAAGAGTCTGTAGACTGTATGAGGGAGTAGTAGAGTATAGAGTATAAAGTATAGAGAGTGTAGAGTAGAAAGAATAGTCTATTGTGGTAAAGAATAGTATATTGTTGTATATAGTGGAGTATTGTGGTGGAGAATAGTGTACTGTGGTAGAGAGTAGTATAGAGTAGTAGAGAGTATAGAGAGTATAGAGTATCAACTAGTAGACAATGGAATCGAGTATAGAGTGGCATAAAGTATATGAGAGATGTCTTTTGAATACAAGGTGAATGAAAGAAGGAAAATGTCGTGAAAATTAGCTCACGTGTATTCTCTTTCGGACTGGCCAGAAGAGGTTGGTGTGCTCATGGAGTAGGCAGAGGAGCAGACAAGAATGCGTTAATAAAGCATGATTTACGAATTATCCATTTCCAGAATCTGTACAAATCTATTTGAATCTAGAAAGAGTAAAGCTGAAGGATTGAGCCAGGAGTAGCCAGGAGTAGCCAGGTAGCCAGGATCATTCTTCGCTAGAGAGAAGTTCTGTTCTGCTACAGAAATGAACCAGAATTTCAAATAAAACGAAAGTGTATGTCATTCTGCTAGTTCAGTTTCTTGTGTCTTCTGTATCTATTATAGTAGTTGTGGTGGCACTTCGTCATACACCACAGACTGTTGACTTCTGCTCCCCCTATTGTCCAAAACGCTGAATATGGCACTTTCCGTAATTTGCAAAACACTTACATTTTGCGCCAGTTGTTCTGGCCACATTCGATCCTAGTAAGTCTACTTTACTCCTCGAGCATAGACAGCTGTTGAACATAAAATGTTTTTGGTAGCCTTTTTTTTTCAGCCCAGTACTGTGAAAATTTGTATTCTTTCATCAGTACATGCTGGGTCTGTCGAGATTATTTCCGTTTTCTTTTGTTCTATTTTTGTCTATGCTCCCCTATAGTCCAATCCCATTCTCACGCAAGTTCTACCTCGAATTTTTGAACGCTCGGGCATCCGGAAGCGCCTGTTGATCACTAAAGCACCTAAGCGAGAATTTTCACACTACAACGAGGCTTTGGTTCAATTTGACACTTTTCCCAACGTGAACGCTCCACTATGATGGAACACTGACATTTACTGGCATTCCATCCATTTCCCAGGGATCTGCACGTGACAGGGTGATACCTATGCTTATAGGTAGTGATCTGTGGATTTGATCCAGGCCTGATTTGGTCGAAAGTTGATCTGGGAGTACCAGAAGATTCGGGAGGCAGAAGAGGTGACAGAAGTGGGGAAGTGCTGATACACAGTCAAGTCTTTATACGGAGCAACACCGAGAGAGCCATGGAATCTTCAAATCATTAATATCCCTAAATTCTTAGTATTCTTAGTATCCTCATATCTTTTTGGGTCTGTCTATGGAGCTTATGCTGTCCTGTTCTTCACTATCAACTGTGACAGACAAGATATATGGCCTCAGAACATTGAACAACCAAACAACGAAACAACGAAACAACCAACAACGAGAGATTGAACATTCAAAACGAATCACTTCACACTGCAGTATGAACCGTTACTCACTGCTTTCTTCCGCATTACTTAGATCGGGACCACTCAGCTTGTTTGTCTGTGAAACAGTCTCACTAGGCAATCGTGATCTTGACCCCATCCGGCACATTTTCTCGACTAAAGAGCCGATTCCAGGGTTCCAGAACGCTAGTTCCCAAAAGAGACGGAAGCTTCATAACCATGTGAGCACTAAGGTTGGACAATAATGAGGCCAGTCACAATGCGAGTCGCAATAGGATAAAACACCCCGCAAGGGCAGAATGGCGCCATTTGCCTGATTGGGCAATTTCCAATGGAGAAACAAACAGCATGAGAAGATGGAAAAAGGGAAAAATGGAAAAGAGGCACAAGAAATGGAGCTCTAGAACCTGGCCTAAAGAGGGAACCGTAAATGAGCCGTAAATGCAGCAAAGAAAAGTCGGGAAAAAAAAAAGAAAGTTCTACAAATCGAAGCAAAGAACAAAATTAACAGCAACACATTGCAAATCAGTGTTGATTCGATAAATAGTTGAAGCACAAGCAAATGTCGGTCCTATCATAGACCGCAATCTGATTAGCGGTCTCGGGGCTTCGAACAAAATTCGAACCACAGTCAGGGTGGTGACAAATCCAAGAGGTGCAGGATGCGCAATGTGGATTAATCGCGAATAGGGGAAGGTACGTCAAGCAAGTGACATTTAAATGATTAATGCACAGAAGTGACGATTCTAACATGCTTTAATGAGATGAATGCGTCACCATGTTGCAGATTATATACTGAGAGCTGCATGGTACTTGGCGTCAGGTGCATATATCTTAAAGATTTTCCATTGAGCGAGGATTTGCATGACGTTTCCGAACGATTGTCGATCACACCTGCAAGCAGGAGGAAGACATACCTTAGAAATAATGTATCATAAGCAAACAACGTAGTATTGTTCGGCAAAAATATTTAATGATAAAAGAAAAAAAAAAAAGCATTTCATAATACAAAGGAATACATGATGCGCAATAGAAGCGCCCTACTAGCCGCATGAGCAAGATTGCCCTGGTGCCGGACTACCAGCATCTAAGATACGGGTCGCAACCAAGAATGTCGTCACATGCGCAAGCGGCAACTGTGACATTGTCGACTGTGCATGACGCTGACGCACCGCGCATATGCACAACGCTGATGCCGTCTTTAAGGTTTCGGTATTGGACAGCCGTGCAGTATGACTTTGTAGTATTCACAGTACATATATCGTCCTAAATGGTGGATTCGCGATCTCATTCAAAATATCATACCCAACATCCCTGGGTATTTCCAATTCTTCTATTTTTCTTTTGTTTTAACTTAACCTAGCCGGTGCTCTTCCGATCACCGTGCGTCTAGGTAAACCTTCCACCATTTGATGTTGTGCCTGCCACACCTTCGAGTATGTATGGATTTTTTTGAGATATTTGATAAGTCAAAGTTGTTCATTCACATTGATTGATCCGATATTTCCAAACATTGACATATGTTCAATACTTGTTGATGCATTCATGGGAACTATTTCGGGATATTCACGACATTGTTGATGTCTGTCCCAAAATGGGCCATCGATGCAACTCTAAGCGCCAGTTACGAAATTCCTTACTAACTTCAGGTCCACAATGAGCCAATGGCAGAATCCTTCATGGCCACCGCAGCCACCAACCTCCCTTCGGAGAAGTTCACCGGAAAAACCCGAAATATATCCATACAACCTGCCTCTGCAGAAATTCATGCGACACCCATACATGGGGGGTGAGTTTGATGCAAGTGCGGTAGCACCACCGCATGCACATGGAGTTCCTTCCGAAATGCCACCCAATGTGGCTATGACATATCCACAGCAACAACAACAGCAACCACCACCACCACAACCACCACAGCCACAATCTAGAACTACTCAAGGACCAGTTCGATATGTTCCACCTGGGTATATTCCATCAGGAGATTTTGTTACAACCAATAACTATCATGTTCCTACGGAGAAATGGGATCCAATGGGGATGCCTGTTGGCAATGGAGAAGCTGGTGGATCAGATAAACGCACATGGCCCAAACCGGAATCTGATGCAGATGCAGACACAGACACGTCGCCACATGCATCTGCAGCTGCACCTGCAACACGCGGGCGACTGGACCTGCAATCTGGACAAAAAGTTACTAAACGATCTCGAATGGGGTGTTTGACATGTCGTCAACGCAAGAAACGGTGCTGTGAGTCGCGTCCTCGCTGTACGGAATGCAAACGTCTTGGCCTAAACTGCCTGTGGCCCATTCCAGGTACTGAGCACAAAAACAAACCTAAGGAGGTGAAAAGTCAGGAAAATATGATAGACCACGACATTTACGGGAAAATAAAGGTTCTTCGAGGCATTGTCGAATACAGAAGCAACTCGTGAAAGTACACAAAAGGGAATGCATGGCCCCCAAAAAAGGGGGGTATGGATGTTAGAAGGGGTTATTGTCTCGACACGCTGGTTGTGCTCTTGCAGTGAAGGCACATGATGCGTGCTGTGCTCTTGGTTACCGAGTATTTTGGTTTTCTGAATTCTGGTGACTTTTTTTTGGGCAGTTCTGGTTTCTCAGTTTTGTGGATCTCCAACTTTTCGATTTACGAACTTTTCCGGATTTCCACCTCCAGACTCTCCAGCCGAGTCCCAGGATTTCTGACTGCTCGAACTTCCACGATTGTGACTCAGAAACCGGGCTCACACCATGCTGTTGTGGAGTTCTGGAGCTGGGCTGGAGCCGACGAGCCACCCCCACGTTCTGGACGGGTTTCACCAGTTTGGAGGTTCTTGCTCCGGAAACTCCGCTCTGGCCAAACGAAACAAGCCGCTTTTGGGTGCTTGGGGCGTTTCAGGTGACAGGTACGGGAAACCTGTCGAAATAGACAATCGGGCGAGTCTGGACGATCCGGACGATTTGGACGATTTGGACGATTCGGATGAGTTGGAGGATTCGGAAGAATCGGGACTCAATACATATGACTGGAGGCTAACATGACTGTATTTGACAATAGGAGAGAGTGAATAGAGATGCGTACTGAACAGGGAATCTCATAATGTGGTTTCAAAATGCAATTTCCAAAATCAGTTTCCAAAATCAGTTTCCAAAATGCAATTTCTCTGATTTTGATTTCCTGTTTTCAATTTCTGGACCTTCCCTGTAACTAGAAGAATGGTGTAGGTAGTTCTCAACACAGCCCATGTACTGGCGGAAAAACAGATTGGGCGTACACAAACAGGAATAAGAATATTTTCCTGGAAACGCAAGCAGCTGCTGCAGCTGCAGCTTCCAGATTGAGATGCATGCCGTGCGTTGGCATGTCTACATGTGGTGTTACTCTACATGTGGAAGAATAGTGAGCTTGATGAGGAAGTCACATGCACAAACAGACATAAGAGAGAAAATACCTCAGTTGTCACTTCACTCCAGTTGTGGCTTCAGCAAAATCTGCACGACAATGTGATTGGAGGATGGGTCTGTGGAAGAAGCGGCCTCTTCTATAGAAGGGAGAGTGCTGGTTTGCGGTGAAGGTGTCAGAAAGGGCCAGAACTACTTCGTGCTGGAGCTGGAATGGTCAAGTAGCACAGTTGCAATGTGCTTTCTCCATTCTGGCCCTGCTTGGCTGTGGTGTCATTCAAGTAACGCTTTGGGTCTTGGCATGGAGGCTGGAGGTAGATGCGTGAGCACAAACATGGTTTCTGGGTGGAAAACACCCGGATTTCCACAAACAGCCACTTTGCACGGCAGGAAGGCCCCGAACAAGTGGTTTGCTGGTGTTACAAAGTGCACGTGAAGACACAGCGCAGAACGTCAGTGGAACGAGATTCCCCAAACGGAGCGATGTGGCGAAGCGGGGCATTTTGCACCAAAAAACCACTTTTCAGGACACAAAAGCAACTCTGCAGCAGAGCACCGCAAAACAAAACATTCTGCCAAAGTGGGGGAGAGGAAGGTGGTTCGTGATGTATTCTCAACAACAACTTCTGAAATCGCAGAGTGGGAAAATAGGCGGTGGCATAGGGGCGACACGCAGGAGGAGAAACAGAGAAAATTTGGAATTTGGCCCATTTCGCCCGCCTTAAATCGGGTCCAAATAAGTATCGTGTTACGTATTACTCCAGTACTGACAGTGTTGACGTAAGCTTTTCACATGATGCTACGTCACCAGCGAATTTGGCCGCTCCAAATCTCCGAAACTCACGTTTTGGAATACTGAAAGCGGCAGGCCGCATTGAAAATACTTGGGGAAATAGCTTTGGTTGAATTTTTGTTGTGTTTCTAGAACTGGAGAGCCGTTTCTGTGGGCTGAGCAACCTTTGCTGCAGCAAGTACATAAGAAATATTTATGGCATTGCATCACATGAATGCATCATGCGGGTGATTTTGACAGTAATTTATGCATCATCATCATTATAATCTGTAGGCGAGAGTCGATCTACGTTACATCATTCCAGAAACATGCAACAGAAGAAGAAAGAGTTGGTCTTGTGCGCCCATATTGCTATTCATAATAATGTGTCAAGTAATATGTCAACCAACCATGTCACTAATATGTCACCCACTTCCCGATCTGCTCTATTATTATTGTCTCACTACCTTCTAGTTGACATCATTACCACCCACTATTATCATCATTAAACTTACATGTCACATTCACTTGCATGCATTGGTGTCACTCAACTTTATTCACATTCACTGCTACGATCACTCACAGCCCACTCAATTATTATTGTAATATGCGGATCATCTCATAACGCTCACTGTTGCTATTCGTCTTGTGATGCAAAATTTGCTGCCAATTTCGAACTGTTGCCTCTACTGTATTACCACTGCAGATATTATTATTCGCTTGCATTACTTCTGCCCCAAACCATTAATTGTACTATTTTCACCACTCTTTGGGAACATTAGCAACAATGGCTGATTCCATTATTTTGTATACTTTCACCACTTTTGCTATTTTTTTCCCACCTTCTATTATCTGTAGCTGCAACTGACACATGACACCACATTTTTGATCTATGCATCCCCCACCCCATTGAACTCCCAATACACACACTACATATGTCAAATGAGTAGTTTAGTTCTGGAAGCACTTCAAAGCAACTTTCATTTACGATCAGGAGGTTCTACCACGCCCGACACACAGCAATACCCGCGACTTGCTTATACGATGGAATTCCGGGCAGAGGACTGCGTAGGATGGTTAGAAGAATTGTTTGGGGGCAGGTGCTGCAGCTACAGTGATGAGTGAGCAATCTAAGTCACGCAGATGCAGACCTAGTGCCCGCATTGAACGCGCATAGTGACGATCATTGCATTATATTTGGGGGGTCTTATATTGAGAAAGGTTAATTAAAGAGAAACGTTTGTTATCACACAGGTTGCATGGCGATTATTCGCGGTTATCAAATACCTGTATCGATAATGATGCACAGCGCATAAACTACTGATGAACATGTCCCCCCACGCATGTGGCCCTGCAGGGTGCCCGAGGTGCGTCCTGCATACCCAAAATTGAATGCGCATTCCCTGGCGTCAACGGCGTACCGGCGTAAGAAACACGCCCGCAGGCTTCGCTGTAGGTTATGCGTCAGTAGAGGTGCAGTGATCTACCGCATGCATCGAGGATTCCTTTACATGGTGCGACATGCATCAAAAAATTTTGATACAGGAGTGCGTATGGTGGGGGCGGGGGGGGGGGGGGGGCGATGCGGAACCGCCCTTGGCCCTTGGCCCTTGCGCGACATTGCACGTGATACTTCAAAAACGCCCTGATCCGCGACAAGGCGAATCACGTGACACCAAGTCACGTGCACAGAAGTCATGTGATGTCCGGATAATCCGGATTGGTCCACCCCTCACTCTTCCTCAATATGTTAGCTAATAAATAAATTTCGTTCTCTTAATTCCCAAATCACATGACTAACTTCCCAGATCTATATGTATTATTCCAACTCAGTAGAAATATGTATAAATTCTTTAAAAATTTGAAATACGAGTCTGCAGAGTCTACAGATGGGGACATACAAAAACAGGAAACTTTAAGCCGCTGTAGAAACCTCGGATTACAGATTGAAAAATAATTTCGGAATAAAAAACAGCGAAAATAGCTGGCAAAATACTGTGTATTCTGTAAAGCCTGCGTAAGAGAAAGAACGTTTACGTGAGACATTATGGTGTTGATGTAATTACGCTAAATCCAGAAATGTTAGGGTTCTTATCTACCCTCGGAACTTTTACAATACGAGATTTGAATATGGGTTCCGAGGGTCTAAGACAGTCCTATTCTTAGCTCCAATACGGAGTATACGATTGAACCAGCAATTTCTATAAAAAAACAAAAACAAACTCAAATGTCTTATTGTCACGGAAGCTATTTGCTGGTTTCAAGACTACTCCAGTCGAAACAATCAGCATCATACGTTCTTTACTGCCAAGTTGGCAATACTCTCTTACAACTGTTATTGAAACACAAGATGGAAGTGCCACTTTCCTTTTAGTAAATCTTTTTTTTTCATCGTGTTTCCAGTGTGTTCTGGAAGTGCTTGGTAGCAATTTTACATAGACATTCGCAAAGAACTGGCTCAAGAATTCCTGAGGAAAGCAAATAGTGTTTTTTTTCTGAAAGTGTAAACTACGTACGGAACTCACTTTAGCTAAAGCTCGTTCTTCAAGTTACATGACTATGTTTCACGACAACGGAGCTTTAGACCGCGAGAAGCAACTGAATTGAAAAGGCACTTCATGATAGTTAAGCTGAAAGAAAGAAAGAAAGAAAGAAAGAAAGAAAGAAAGAAAGAAAGAAAGAAAGAAAGAAAGAAAGAAGTTCAATGGATCCAGTCAAAGTCGTACTAGTCAATGTCCTGCAACGTAACAATGTATAAGCAGTACTACCGGAAATAGAGAAACCATAAATAATACAAATAATACAAGTAATAAAAATGACCAATTAGCATAAATCACCTAATCTCATTATTTACACAAAAGCCTATTTGCTCAAAATGGAAAACACTACTCACCTAAATTGAGGAAGCACTTCCAGAACAGTATAACAAAATAACATCACACATACTGGCCAATTTGACGAGAAGCCAGATTGTTACAGTTTTCGAGTACAAAAAGGAAAACCTCTACCTCCGGGAAATCAATTTCTCCAAAACCTATTAAATTTACACTTACTAGTTCGTTCTCTTGTTCTGATGTCGCACACTATAGACACCAATACCCTTATAAAAAAAAACAAAGAAACAAATGGAAAACCCGTACCTCCAGAAGGATACACAAGACGTACAACCTCCTAACATTATATATACTCTTTACTTTTTTTTTACATTTTTTATTCATCTTTTTTTTTTGATTTTACTTATGTTCTTTTGTTTTTTTGTCCTACACCCGTACACCATAAAAACCCGTGCACCAACATTCGCGCAAACCAAAAAAAAAAAATCAAAAAAGCTCACAAACTACTTCAATCTTTCCCAAACACCCGTGCACCACAAACCATTAACTACTAACTCATGTCTGACGTGGCTACATTGCGGGAGCGCCAGATTGGTATGTCAATTTGAAAAAAAAAATGTCAATTAACTAACACGCAGGTGCATTGGAGCGAATGCTTCATCTCAACAAAGACGGCGCTTCGGACTTGACTTTGGCGTCGAAAAGCGAGGAAATCGTATGGAAAGTGCTTGTTATGGACAAGACTTCTCAAGCGGTGATCTCTTCGATTTTGCGAGTAAATGATCTTTTACGGTGTGGAATCACGGTCCATGCAGTCATTTCTGCCACCAGATCGCCGTTACCAGACGTTCCAGCAATCTATTTTGTTGAACCTACTGTGGAGAATGTGGCGGCGATTATTGACGATTTGCAGGCTGACAAGTATGAGTCGTTCTATATCAATTTCACGCTGAGCATCAACCGGGAGCTTTTGGAAGAATTCGCTAAGAAAGTGCTGTTGTGTGGGAAAGCTTCCAAAATCAAACAAGTCTACGACCAGTACTTGGACTTTATAGTGACCGAGCCAAACTTGTTTTCGCTCGACATGCACTCCACATTCACCCGCTTCAACAGTCCTCACACCGCTGAAGACGTTATTCATAGCGTGGCACGTGACATCGCCGACGGGCTCCTTGCGAGTTTAATCACGCTTGGGTGTGTTCCGATCATCCGGTGCGCGAAGAACGGGCCCGCCGAGCTCGTGGCGACGCAGTTGGATGTGAAGTTGCGCGATTACATCAGCAACTCCCGCAATTCCGTGGCCCATATTCAGCAAAGACCAGTGTTGGTTCTTTTGGACAGAAACATCGACTTGGGCGCCATGTTGTCGCACCTGTGGATCTACCAGTGCATGGTGAGCGATGTGTTCGAGTTGCGGCGCAACACGATCAAGGTGACGAAGTACGAAGGCGACAAACCTCACACCAAGAGCTACGATGTGGATCCCAAGGATTTCTTCTGGAACAAGAACGCCCAGTTGCCGTTCCCGGACGTGGTGGAGAACGCAGACGTGGAGTTGGGGTCATACAAGAAAGAAGCACAGGAGTTGACTGCTAAGACTGGCATTACTTCCTTAAATGATATTGACCCCAATGCTAACGCAGATACGTCACTTATCCAGCAGGCAGTCGAGGCCTTGCCCGAGTTGACTGCACGCAAGACCACCTTGGACATGCACATGGACGTTCTAGCGTCGCTCCTCAAGGAGTTGGAGGCTCGGTCGTTGGATAAGTTCTTCGAAATCGAGCAGAACTGCGCAGACCCAAAGATCCAGGCGGAGTTCTTGGACCTCTTGAACTCGGACTCCAAGCGCGACAACGCGGGCGACAAGTTTCGCACGTTTTTGATTTTGAATTTGCTGGCGGACTTGCCGGCGTCGTTCACTTCCGAGTGCGAGCGCATTTTCGCCGCCAAGTACCCGCACATCGACATGAGCGCATACCGCTACATCACCAAGGTCAAGCAGATGCTGAGTATGCTGAAGAACCTTGGGTTGAGCGAACAAGCCGCTTCAAACAAGCATCTGGTGTCTCAGAACAACTCTGCGCTTTTCAACGGGTTATCGTCCAAGTTGTACGGGTTCACCGAGGGCAGGATCTCCGAGGGAATCAGCTCGTTGGCGTCCGGGTTGAAAAAACTCTTGCCTGACAAGAAAAGCCTTCCGATCACCAATGTGGTGGAAGCCATCATGGACCCTGCACAGGCGTCCGCTGCCCTGGTCCAGATCACCGACGAGTACTTGTACTTGGACCCGCGGTCACGTGGAGGCCATGCCAAGCCGCCCAAGCGGCAATCGTACGACGACGCGGTGGTTTTCGTTGTGGGCGGCGGTTGCTACTTGGAGTACCAGAACTTGACCGAGTGGGCCAGCCAGCCGGGGAAAACAAAGACCGTGGTGTACGGAAGCACGGACATTCTTACTGCGCGGCAGTTTTTGGCCGAGTTGGGCGAGCTAGGCCGCATGGAGTAGAGAAGAGATGCAGACACGGTCGGTTAACTGTGCACCGAGTGGTACGGTTATAACTATACAGTGAGTGTGACTGGGTGGTGTGACTAAGGTACATCTATGTATCTATAGTGATGGTGATACATTTGTTGGTACTGTATTGGTCAGTCGAGTGATAAGTACTGGTGATACTGACGATAAGTGCTGGATGTGTACTGGTCATGTGTACTGGTGATACTGGTGATAAGTACTGGTCTGTCTACTGGTACATTACTGAGTGGCAGCTATTTGCTACATTTGCAGAGTGATGAGTGCTGGTGATAGTACTGGAGTATGTCTGCTGGAGTATGTCTGGTGATCATTTGCTGGTGATTTTCTGCTGGTATCCCTCTACTGTCATATGTTTACTGGTCGTGTCTACCGAGTTACGCTTCTACAGGAATATCTTGGTGATTTGTCTACTGGTTGCTGGCACAGTTACTTGTGAGTGATCCTTGGCGCTGAGTGATGATCGCTGGCGTCCACTGAGGTACACTACTGAGTGATGCAGCTACTGTGATAGTCATTGTGATGTATTTGCAAGTGGCAGTCATTTGGTGATAGTTACTGGTGGTGCTGTTATGCGACACATACAGAGTGTACTATCATTTGTACATTTACTGAGTGATAGCTAGTGGTGATGTCTATTGGTGATACTTCTGGTGATACTTCTGGTGATACTTACGCATCACTGGAGTGCCGCTTCGACTGCTCTGTTCCATAGTTCTGTCTCTATCTGGCCACTACAGGCTCAAATGCTAGTTGGCACCGGTGAGCTCCGTCGAGTGTAAAATACATGATGATTCCAGTGAGTTGATTGAGATTCCAGACCACTAGTCGTAGTAGTAGTACCTTCCTTCACTTACATGCTATAATCAAAGGCCTTCTCTTTATCCTATTGGCCAGTTCGATCAGTTCATGTCTATTATACATCAGAGGTAGCCCAGGGCCGAGGCCAACACTTGCATCAGGCGGTGCAGGTCCAAGAACAAGCCCTCACAGTCCGCCACGTCGTCGACGGAAATCTCCAGCCGGTCGGCTGTTTTCGCCAAGATCCCCGCGGGCGCCAACAACTGCAACGCGTACCGCAACGAACTGGACACTCCAAGCTCAGATAACTTGGTCAACGCGTCTCCAGAGACCGCCAAGCCTTCCAAAGCGGCGCGTTTCTGGATGATCACGCGGATTTCCTCCTGGTTGTAAGGAAGTGTCTTGACAATCAACAAGCGGTCCACCAAGTCTGGAGGACACCCGTGAGGGTACTTTGTGTTGTCACCTGTGCCACGGATGGTGGTCATGCCTCTGTTGGAGGCCAAAACAACAATGGGCGCAATGGAACTTTCCAACGCGCGGTTCAAGTAGGTGAAGATCTCAATGTCCAACATGTTGACTTCGTCAATGAACAATACACCTGGAATCAACTCCGCCACACCTTGGTCGATGTATTTGGCCACCACCTTGTTGACTTCCGTGCGCAACTTGTCGGTGATCTCGGTCTTTTTCGGCTTCAACAACTGGCCCATCATAGAAAGCACATCCTGGCCTCCCTGCGGCCTGGCATTGGCCACATCCAAATCATGCAACGTCACCTCCTGAACAATCTCTTTTTTCTTGTGAACTTCGCCCTTGGGTAACGGAACGTACTCTTCTGCCTCCAAATCGAATTCGGTGGCGTACGCATCCGATCTGCCCACTCTTTTAACCGCTCCTGTGTTGGCTTCCACATAGATCACGTCTCCCACAACAACACGCTCCTTCTGTATGCTCTCGTAGATGCTAGGGTCCAAGCGCAAGTTTTTCGTGCCCTTTGCAGTTTTCAACCCGACAATAACGTGCGAAATGGTCTTGCCATAGCCGCCCAATGGGTTTTCTGCTTCTTCGGGAGTCAATTCAATCACCTCGCCCTCGTACACCTCCTTGGTCTCCTTAATCCGCAACCCGATGGCCTTGCGGAAGTTTTCCATCAACGCGGCAGTCTTTTTAACCTCCGTGCTGTACAATTCCGACCCGACAATGGGGCAAAAGGGCACTTTGGGCCCCAACTCCTGCGAAATGGCCAACGCCAACGCGGTTTTCCCCGTGCCCGGCGCGCCCGCCAACAAGATCGCTTTCCCGCTCATTTTCTTCGTTTTAATCAAGTCAACAACAATCCCACACGCCTCGCGGGCGTCTGACTGTCCTACAAAGCCTCCGTCGACTTTTTTTGCGATTCCATGCTCGTCCAAGCCCAACCCTTTGATGTGTGTATGTGCAGCAGTCCGCGACTCTCTGGTCTGCGACTCTCCTACTTCGTTGATTTGCACCATAGTGGTTGGCGGTTGTTTTTTTAAGCTGAGTTTTTGGCCAGGCACACCCGTACACCAGGAGGAGGGAAGAGAAGAGGGAAGATCAAGAAAAAGGAGGAATAAGAAAAAAAAGGTTGGAGGAGGAGAATTGGAAGGTGTTTTTTTTGATTCTTTTCTCTTTTTTCTTTTGATTTTTCTCTTTCTTTGTGTTTTCTGGTGTAGCTTTCTGTAGCTATAATGGAGTCGCACTGGAGTAATAGAGATACAATGGAAGTAAGAAAGGAAAGAAGGAAAGAAAAGAAGAAAAAGAAGAAAAAGAAGAAAAAGAAGAAAAAAATTTCTACAGCTCATATTGAAAGGGATTGCTAGTATGGTGAAATGTACAGAGATCACAACGCACACAGACTCTTCACTGTGCCATAGTAATACTTCCCTGATACTTCCCTGATACTTCCATACTAACACTATATACTGATACTTCTATACTGATACTACTTACTAATACTACATACTGATACTTCTATACTAATACTACATGCTAACACTTCCATAGTAGTATAATAACTACCTTGTTAGTCCTTCCATACTAGTCCTTCCATACTAGTATAATAACTACCATAATACTTACTCTAAGTTCCTTTCTCTTCCATAACTCCATTTAACTCCATTCAACTTCATTTCACTTCACACTAACATACATACTAGTACTTATTTCCATACTAATACTCAACTTAATGCTTCCATACTACTTCTCTGACTTCCATACTAACACTTCCATACTAACACTTCCATACTGGTACTTACCTTATTATACGTCATATCAACACTTGACTTACTTCCATCTTATCTTCCATACTCCCATACTTGTATTTCCACACCAATCTCTGAGCGTTCATACTAGTACTAATACTCATACTCATACTCATACTCATACTCATACTCATACTCATACTCATGCATTTGTATAGTTATACTTTTACTCTACTTTTCCTATACTTTTACTATACTTTTACTATACTTTTACTATACTTTTACTATACTTTTACTCTACTTTTACTCTACTTTTGCTAGTAGTTATTTATTATTATTATTGTCTGCCTGATACCCATCCACTCATCATTCTTTCTGTTCTTGCCTTCATGGTGTTACTCTTTTGCCATACTTCAGTGTATGCTACTTGGCAGAGTTATTGAAATTAATGACACTTAATTGTCTAGAAGCAAGTACTTTAAAGACAGAAGTCCAGTTCCAGAGCCCGCAGTCAGGTATAGGAAGTTTCTGAGTACTAACTGAACAGAGGGAAAGGTGGGTAGATTTCACCAATTCATTACTATACCAAGCTGTTCTATGAGCTATAGCCAATTCATCACAGGTAATACTTTTCATTCGTTCATTCAGTCATTCGTTCATTCACACACTCAGTTCTTCGATATTTCCCTTATTCTCAATGCTTCACTGTTTCAAGAATTCATTCACCAATGTTCCAAAGATCCAAAGTTCAATAGATGATTGTTTCAATTTTCGATGTTTGATTCAGTCGTTCAGTCATCAAGTCACTCACTTAACAGCTCACTCACTAATTCCTTTGTTCGAATCTCCATCTTTCCACATTTCCATATTCAATTCCCAATGTTCCATTATATCAATACTTCAATGTTCCAATGCTCCATCAGATCAATACTTCAATGCCTCCATATTTCAATGTTCCAATGTTCCAATGTTGCAATGTTCCTATATTTCCATATCTCATCCACTCATTCACTCTTTCACTCATCCACTCATTCACTCATTCATCTATTCAGTTCCACTCTTTCTGTTCCTTTTCACTTTCACTTTCTTTTCTCTTCCTCTTCCCTTTCTCTTCCTTTTCACTTTTTCTTTTTTTTCTTTCCCTTCTTTTCCCTTCTTCCCTTCCTTTCTTTGTGCATTGAAGACAACAAAGATACTCCTTGGCACCGAAATTCCATTAACAGGCTCAGTCAACACAACCTCAGTCAAGCAATCCTGACCATTTGTCTTGAAGAAAGGCAAACTTTCTTCTGCTGAAGAATACTCGAGGAACACATCTGAACACATCTGGACTGAGGATTCTGACCAAGGTATGACATGGAAAACCTGTTAAAAGTGGCACAAAGACAACGAAAACGGCACAAACTGTCAGAATCAGCAGAATGTACAGGGTTCCACTTCCTTTCCTCTTTCTTTTATGTTTTTGGTCAAACAGTAGTTGTATCGTTAGGGGCGCCATTGAGTTCAAGCACCAGAACGCATTTGCTCAACAATTCCGTGTTTCAATACTCCCTTTTCCATTTCTTCTCTTCCCTTTTCACTTTTTTTTTTCACTATTTCAGATTTTTCTTTGGTTTCTGCCGATACGGAACTGTCTGCCCAGGCGATTACCACTCAGTTACAAGAAAGACAGAGGAAGTAGCAGAAGAAGAAATATAACACATAAAAGGAAGTAAAAGGAGGAAATATCAAAAGAAGGAAAGGAGGAAAGTACAAAAGAAGGAAAGTAGTAAAAGAAGGAAATATCAAAAGAAGGAAAGTACCAAAAGAAGGAGAGTACTAAAAGAAGGAAAGTACCAAACACATTGGAAGTATCAACACAACGAAAGTACCACAATCTGAACTTCCTACTGAGTCTTATATTCTGTTACCAACTCTTTAGTTACCAACTTTCAGTCACCACTTCTGTAGTTTCACTCCTTCAGTTACCACTTCCTCAGTTACCTCTCCTTCAGTTACCACCTCTCTCTTTCAACTCACTTTCAACTCTGCTCTTACGGTCTAGGCCACAAACTGAAGCCAAATCCTTTTCTGTTCTTGATGTGTCCTGTCTTCCATACTTATCACCACAGAAACGTCATAGGAATACACCTATTCACGTTAAGACTTGTGCATGGCTTGGAAGTGTTCCAGTGACACAAAGACACCAGCGAGGGGAAAAAAGGAATTCTAATGTAATGCAAATATTCTGGATTACCAAGTCTATCATCTGTCTGGCTCCAATAGTCTTAAATAAGGATTCTGGGCTTCTGGTGCTGCTGAACAATTACCGCTGGCCGCTATAGGTCAGCCACATATGACACCGAAACACAAAAGCGCAAAAACAGCACGGGCAGCGTGTATATCACGTCAACCCGGAATTCGAGGCGTGGTGATACTTGAATTAGGCGTTTTTCTAAAATTGAGCCAAATAAACAAAAACAATAATAATAACAAAACAAGACATCTTCTTAAGTTAGCAATATACGAACAAAATCAAATACAAATACAAATACAAATATGGTGTGTTACGAAAAGGGAAACAAAGTTCGTATCACATACTCTGGTGGGTGAGGTCAAGCACATGATTTGACACCATTGATCTGCAAGGTTTGCGACATACGGCTGATAATATCGAAAGCGGAAACGCCCCGGTAACAGATCTAGACCGCTGCTTGAGTCACCGAATGTATGCACCGAACTGCCATACGGTAGTTTACATGCACATTCGCCTATGCTCGATGTAGTACCTTGAAAAAAATTGGATGGATTTTTGTTAGTAGATGCACGTCAACCTGTGATAAGGCCAAGATCTGCAAGTTCATAACAGTAAATCGAACGACAAATCGCTGCACCCCCACCACCATGGCCACTCAATTATTCCGGAATATCTCGGTTTCGGAGTTCCGTCTATTATGATCAATGTATGGCTAGACAAAACGACATTTGACAAAGACGTGTCATTACGTCACCGACCATGCGTCATGTCAGACCACGATCTCATTCCCGTTGGCCAACGGTGCGTTGTATAGTGATACTGCGACATAACAGGCGAGAAGATACATACAGAATAAACTGAAATTGTGCATGAATATGCATGGCGGCTACATTATGCAACACGCGTGGGGGGAGGGTCCAAAAAGGAGAAAATCAAACAAAAACACAAAGTGAACGGGTTGGAAAAGCAATGTAAATGGAAGCAAGCAAAGATACTTGGTAGAATTAGAAGGTGACATCAGCACAAAAAATAACTGATAAAATTATGCAATATTGATCATTCTTTTTTTTTCTTGTTCTTTTTCGTTTGCGCAACAAGACGCACATAGTGACAAGATCATACGAATGCCAGTTTCGGACATGAAAAGTGTATTTTGGAAAGCCGGCCATTTTTTGTCATGCACGTTCGGGGAGTGAACCCGGCAGAAACAAAAAAATACACCAGTGCTACTACTATCATTACTACTATCAAGCAGAATGTATAGTGCCAAGCTCATGCACGCCACCAGGCACATTAACTTTGCCGATCAATAAGTAGGTTGCTGTCACCTTAACGGGGATGCAGTTGCGCCATAAGATAAAAAGTCACCATTTCGACATGCATGAGCAACGGCATATAACTGAAAACAATCTGCACATAATAGTCGTTAACGCAGGATACCTGCGTGAAACAAAAGACAAAAAGAAAAAAAAGCTCCCTGTTTTCCTGTGCAGACCTGCATGCATCTACAGACAGGTGCTCCCCGTACCCATAATCATGCATCATGTATTATATATTATGTATCATGCACCATACATCATGCGCGACACTGCACGTCAGCTTAAATTGCTATTCGTTCAACTTTATAGATACACCTCGATCGTCATTAACCTCCGCCTACCCGAGCAATCTCGCCACTGCCAAGATACATTTGCATAGCACTGCCTCGCTGGAAAAGTCATGCAAATATTCATTAATGAAGAAAGAAAATATTTCCGTCCATGCAGGGTCCATGTCTCTCTCTCTGTAATAGGTAACAAAATGGTTCATGTTGAGCAAGCAATCGTGTAAGCGGCATGTCTCAGTGGCAATGCATATTTGCTTTTCTTGATTTTTTTTTTCTTGTCTTTTTCCCTATTCTGGTCATTCAGCGTCAATAACCGCCGATATCCGCTTGACATATTTCAAATAGATGCATAATGTGACATCTAGTGCCAATATTAACCAAAATCCTCCACTAACACCGAATTGCAACTAACACCGAATAGTCACTAATGCCGAGTGTCACGTGCGTGCGCTGCTCACTCGTCATCATCAATTTCCGCCTCTTCTATTGGCTCTTTTGGTTCCTGATTCTCGGACCATTGGGTAACATCATCAATATAGCTCAAGATCGTAGCAACCAGCGTACTATCCTTCAGACAGTCCAAAGGTAGAAATTGCACCATTCCAAAATCATCAACCAACTGTGCTATAGCTTTGTTGAGTCGAGAAAATCGAGGATTGAGATCTTTATCAGGATCAGACTCTAGCACCAAAGGGTCCGGATTGAGAAACCGTTTCAACTGCTTTCGAGACATTTCATCCTTGATCAAATCTGTTTTCGAAAGAATGTTGATGTGGGGTAATTCAAGCAAAATCATCGCAGACATTGCACTTAAAGCACCACTGAAGAACTTGGACCGATCAATGACAAATGGCGCCTCCAACAAGTATGTGGCACATAAAGTAAAGTTCAACGAACTTTGTAAATGACGTACGATCGTTGGTAGCACCGGAATATGCGTGTACAACTCGATTTGGCCCGGACAGTCGAAAATCAAGTACTCATCATTGAAATCGCCAATCTCTTCATCTAGCCAGTCCAAATTGTTCAAAAGGTACTCGAAACAGTACACTAGCGCGCCATTGGGGCCCAAATCCATTTCTTCCATGACATCTTGAAGTGATATCAAGTCACGAATGTCAATAGTAAACTCATACTCTGTAGGTTCAGCAGCAGGATCCAAATTGACAATATGAGCTCTGCGGCCGATGGACTGCATGTGTGCGATGATGGAATTGCAGAATGTCGACTTGCCTGCACCAGCAGGCCCTAGTACTAGCACCCCCACACGTGACATTAGTAAGTAGTTTTTGAAAATTGAGGCTCATCATCACCATCGGGTCGTGCGCGGACCAAAAACGGGGTCACTTACTTCCGACACCAGCACGGGTCAAAGTCGTTCTCCATCTGGATGCTGGCGTCAATGTGGTGTCGTGCAAACACCTCTGCGCATTGCCGTTTCAAGTAAACGCCGTTTTCGCCCCGGTACATCTGGATATGGATGTAACCTCGTAAATTCCCGTCAGTAGGCCAGAACCGAGGCGAAGTGAACGATTTAATTCCCTTGATGCGTGTGAGATCGGTAAGTGCCGCACGCACTGCCCCCTCGTGCGTTCCGTTCACCCGAAGCAAGAGCGTGGACGCGGTGGACTTCATCAACGGAATCGCACTAGAGAAAATCAAGACTGCAATGACAATCGACGCCACAGGATCAAACCCTTGCCACCCGAAGAGTCGTGTGAGCACCGTCGACGCCACGACCCCCACTGACCCCAACGTGTCGGCGAGAATGTGGAGAAAGATGCCTCTCATGTTGTCATTCATGCCGTCACAGTCCAGGTGCGGTGAATGCGAGTGGTCGTGCGAGTGGTCGTGCGAGTGGCTGTGTGTGTGGGCATGTGAGTGGGTGTCCAAGTGGCCCTGACTTGTTTCACCGCCAGAGTGCGAGTGTGAGTGGCCGTGGTTGAACGCAAAGATGCCCACTATGTTCACCATAAGTCCAAGCGTAGACACCACGATGAGCTCTGTGGTCTGCTGGAGCAGCACCGGGTGCACTAGGCGGCCCACGGCCTCGAAGATGATGCTGCCGGAAATGCCCACAAGCAACGTTGCGTTGGCGAAACCAGCCAAAATCTCGAAGTTGCGGAGTCCGAACGGATACTTGCCGCTGGCGTTGATTGGGTGCTTCAGAAGCACGCCAGCGACGAGCCCGATCGCGAGCGACACGCAGTCGAGCGCCATGTGCAAGGAGTCCGAGAGGAGACCGAGAGATTTGGACCTGAACGAGTAGAGGAGCTGGACGAACATAAACGCGGTGTTGAGCAAGAGAAAGTGGAAGATGGCGCGCGTGTCGGCGTGGCGCAACAACTCTGCGAAGATCTGGGGCGTTTGCGAGTCCTTTTCCTTGTCGATACGGAACTGATCTGAGTAATCAATTTGCACCAAGAAGGGAAGCGCCACAGAGAGCGCAGTTTCCACCGCCGAGAGCTGGGACGTGCGGAGCACGAACGTCTGGAGGCTGAGGGTGAATATCCCCACGAGAAACACGTTCAAATGGGAGCGGAGACTGGCTTCCGGCAACGAAAACAAGAGAAGCACCGAAGTGGCGATGTTGATGGCGAAAAGCGGCGCGTTGACGGCGGAAAGCCGGAAGAGGAAAAGCGCAGAGCCACACACGGCGATCCCGCCGTAGACAACCGCGGGATTGCCGCGCAGAAGCCGTTTTGTTTGTGCCAAGCTCTTCAACGCAGCAAACGACACCACCAACGCGCCGTACGCGCCGAAAACTTCCAAAACGCGCATCCACGACTGCTGGTACGCGCCGTGGACATCGTACAAGCACATCACCACCGTGTACGGGTTGTAGGCGTTCAAAAAAAGACAGAAATAGATGACCACCACTCTGGCGGCCAGAACGAGCAGACACGCGGCGAAAAACAAAAGCAAGGCGCCGGCCATGTTTACCGTAGTCCCCATAGAGCACAATTCCGAGCTTTGCGGCGTGCTGGTGAACTTTGCGGCGGCTAAAACTACACATGCTTGCAAAGCCAGCATTAGCACCCTTGCGCCCCAGTCACTGTGCAGAAGAGCGAAATCTGTGGTGATGACAAGGATCGGGAACGCCACCAAAACAGGAACGGTCGCCTGGAACCGCGACAGGCCCACTTCAGGCCCCGCTTTGAGTTGAGAGTCCTGGTTCATGATTCGGATCGACGGAATCGGAGGTAGCGGCGGTCTAGACGGGAACTGTGCACTACTAGTGTTGTGGCCTCCACCCCACAGAAGCAGCAGTGTTCCATTATGGTCTGGTCTGGGCACGTCCAGGTGCTGTGGAGCCAGGGCCATAGTAGTAGTAGGTAGTAGGTAGTAGGGCTGTACGCAGGAAAAATGGAGAGAGAGAGAGAGAGAGAGAGAGAGAGAGAAAAGAAAAAGGAGGGAGAAAGGAGGGGAAGGAGGGGAGGGAAGGAAAAAAAGGTAGTAGTGTTTGATAGGTGTGTTTTGAGTTCTCTTTTTTTTTTTTTTTTTTCAATGAGATCATTATCGTAAAAGTGTAAGTGTAAGTTGAGAATGTAAGTTCCAACACCGTTGATACAAATATTACGAGAAGAGTCAACCAGCATAAAAGAAGGTAGTATTGTTTGTGATAGGTGTGTTTTGAGTTCTCTTTTTTTTTTTTTTTTTTCAATGAGATCATTATCGTAAAAGTGTAAGTGTAAGTTGAGAATGTAAGTTCCAACACCGTTGATACAAATATTACGAGAAGAGTCAACCAGCATAAAAGAAGGTAGTATTGTTTGTGATAGGTGTGTTTTGGGTTCTTTTTTTTTTTTTTTTTTTTAGTGGAAAGGAGTGAATCCTTCAATGAATGGGTATAGTCTTTCTTTCTTCAGAAGAGGTAGAGGGGAAGACAGTGCGATACAAGCAGTGAATGATTTCCAACGCAAATTCAAGAGATTCAGTGAAGTAGTCTTGCAATTGATAGTAGCCATCTTTCTTATTGAACTTGACGATTGTAGACTTTATTGTTTGATTGTTGAGTCTTGGGTAGAAGTATGGCGAAAGGCCTGATTCTGAACACCACAGTCACCTTAAAACCCAATTTTGGTTATAAATGAAAATACACATGTGTCCAAGCTGTAAATCTCAGTGAATTCTTTTCTTTTTTTTTTTTTTTTTTTTTTTTTCAAACACATTTACTGGGACCCAGGTTTTTGTTTCAAGCAAGAAATTAATTAAGAAAGCTATGGAATTGTCCCATTTGAGGGTGTGAGTCCCATTTAAGCGTTTGAGTACCGCTTAAGGGTATGGAGCCCATTTAAGGGTGTGAAACCCATTTAATGGTGTGTTCAAATGGATCTACAGCAGTAATATGGGTACATCTTCAACTCATAAGGAAGACTTCTACTAGAGGCGGAATATAGAGAGGCCCTCACCTATGGTGAAGTGATATGTTTTTTTTCCATTCTGCATTTCTGGTTACAAATCTATTCGTTCCTTCTCGCTGGGTCCGTGTGGTGTTTGTTGATCGGCACTTATCAGCTGTGGCATCATTGATTGTTATCGGCCCAGATAGTATACTGAGAATAGTATACCCAGAGTTAGTATGCTGAGCTTATGAAAAATTAGGATATTGAGACTTGTTTTGAGAGTTTACCCAGAGTTAGTATACTGATAGGTATACCCAGAGTTAGTAGTGAGAGTTACTACAGTGAGAGTTACTACAGTGAGGTTATGGGCCCGACGTGCCGACGTATTATTCCATGTAAATTCACCCAGTCCTGCTGAGCACAATACAATTAATTCTCTGAAATACACTTTACCTTGATGGTCAGTTAAATTACTTAGCCTCTTTTCTGTGCAAATGCCAAGTGTGATAATACTGTGGATATCCTCCATGTCGCTTTAACATACCTGGGGGTTGTCTCTCATTCTGTTACTCTCTGACTTATTTTGAATTTCCAAAATTATTCAAGGCTCGTTAATTAGAATTATCACTGAGAGGAAATACATGCGAGTATGTGCATATCAAATGTATATAAGTATATCTAGATGTAAATTGATGGGAATAAATGTACAATTTGTATATCAAATGTATCGAATGCTTATCGTTTTTTTAAAAACACATTTATTGGACCCAGAAACATTTCATTGGGTCTCTCTGGTACAAGCTAATGATACGGTATTCAAATGTATATCAAATGTATTCAAATGTATCAAATGTATTCAGATGGTTATTTGAATTTGTATCAATGTATATCTGATGAATACAAAAGTGCAAATCTGTGTATAACTCCAATTTGGAAGAAGCCAGCTTTCTCTCTTGGCTCTAGACCTATGTAGGGCAATAGATATGACTGGAATGAGAAAAAAAGAGAATAGAAAAAAAAAAGAATAGGTTTGTGAAATTTTGATTTGTGAATTGAGAATTGAGAATTGACTATTATGTGATTTTGGACTTTTCTGAGACTTTGAGTTTTTGTTTTGAGTTTTAGGTTTGTCTTTTTTCTTTTCCGCTTATCTTCATTGTAGCTCACTTACTTCCTGATGAAGAAGTGAGAAATGAAAGAGAAAGAGGAAAGAGGAAAGAGGAAAGTGAAAAGTGAAAAGTGAAAAGTGAAAAGTGAAAATGAAGAAATGAAGAAATGAAGAAATGAGGAAATGAGGAAAACAGGAAAACCAAAAGAATGGAATCATCAAATAGAGCAGTACTATCGAGTACATCTGTCAATGTTAGTAATACAGAGAAGATTAGCATTGTCCTTGCATAAAGATGACACGCTATACAAAGAGATTTACCATTTTTTTAATAAAATCAATTCATTCTCCTTCTTCCTCTTCTTTTTTTCTTTCTCTTTCTTTGAAGGCCAATTAGCAGTGAAATGGAAATTAGAAACAAGATGAAAAGTTAACAATGAGTAACAAAATGAAAAGTTAACAATGGGTAACACTACTTCTTGTTGGTGATTCCACACTATAATGAGATTCATGGTTTCCACGCTATAATGAGTTTCATAGTTTCCATACTATAATGAGATTCATGGTTCCCATACTAGAGAATGAGACCCAGAGTTCTTTGATTTCGTTTTTTTCTGATTCTCGATTCTTTCATTATAATTCATGCTTCTCTTCTCTTCTCTTCTCTTCTTCTTATTTCATCTCCACTCACTGCCATATTTAGTCATACTAATCACTTCCATAGTTCATGCTTATCACCACCAACGTGCTCTATTCACCAAATGCAATAACCACCAACTGTGCTCGCCAGTCGATCTACTTTCCAATCTCTGTACCAAATTATAGTCTTGTGGTGATGGAACGACAGCGGGCCACCGGAACAGGCAAGCCTTAACAAGCCTTGGAATGCGCCTGCTTCTTGTCGCTCACACAGAATTCAAAGACAACTAGACGGAATGTGGAGTAGAGTATGAGGGAATAGAAACAGCAGTTGAGAGGGACTGAAGTGAGATGAAGTCTTTTGATAAGTTATTTCTTGATTTGGCGGGCCGTTGACCAAACAGGTTCCAGTATTGTGAACAACTACCATCACTAAGATGAGATCAGTCAGTGGATGGTCCTTGGCTTCAGAAGTATTCCAATTCAAGAATATCGTTATGGGTAAGAATGCTATTCGACAAAGTGCCCTTCTGGCTCTAGTAGACTCTGTAGGAGTAGTTGTCTGTAGGAGTAGATGTCTGTAGGAGTAGATGTCTGTAGTCTGTAATTTCTGCAATTTCTGTAATTTCTGCAATTTCTGCAATTTCTGTAATTTCTGTAATTTCTGTAATTTCTGCAATTGTCTAATTGTCTAATTGTCTAATTGTCTAATTGTCTAATTGTCTAATTGTCTTTTATTGTCTGTAGCTGTCTGTAGCTATCTGCTATTGTCTTCTTCTCTTCCTCTCTTTTTTCATTTTCATTACTTCTCTCCAGTTGGCCAGATCGTGATTTGAGTTTCAACATTCAGCAAGTATCTTTTTCAATATTCAGTATCTTCTTGCCTGTCTATGCTCACTTGCACTCTGAACTAATGAAACCTACTCAAGTTAGGGGGGACTTTCAAAATTCCAAAATCCAAATTTCAATCTCATGGAATCACATTTGAATTTTCACTTTTTCACTTTTTCACCTTTTCACTTTTTTTTTTTACTCTCTTAATTCATTCCTTCTTGTTTGTCTGTTTCCAGGTATTACTGCCTGCACTGAATCTATCCCATACTTTGAATCACCAGAAGTAATTAAAAAAAAGAAAAAAAGAAAAAAAAGAAAAAGAGGTAATTCCTATTTTCACAATTTCCCTCAATTTCAACTTTCCTTTCTTTTTCCTTTCCTTTCCCTTCTTTCTCTTACAACTTCGTCCCTTTTATCTGGTCGTGCACGCACCAGTGGCAAGCGCTCACTACTGTACAACTACTACTACAACCAACTCCAACTACCACTACTACATTTCCAGGATGGCTACGTTGGAAGAGTTGGAGCAGGACGAGCTCATTGACCAGGAGATCTTGGCCTCGTCGACCCAGGATATTGTTAATCGCACAAAACTCCTTCATAATGACATCCAGGTGATGTTTTCTGAAAGCCAGCGTCTATCTCACGAGAAGGCGGTGATGTCGGAGCGGATCAAGGACAACCAGGAGAAAATCAACAACAACAAGCAGTTGCCGTATTTGGTGGGGAATGTCGTGGAGCTTTTGGATTTCGACGCTGACAAAGACGCTCTAGAACAGGGGGCAAATGTGGATGTTGACGCCGTCAGGCTGGGCAAACTGGCGGTGATCAAGACGCTGACGCGCCAGACGATTTTTTTGCCGCTTATTGGGCTTGTTGACCCGGCGACGTTGAAGCCCAATGACTTGATTGGCGTCAATAAAGATCTGTACTTGATCTTAGACACTTTACCCTCCGAATACGACCTGCGCGTGAAAGCTATGGAAGTGGACGAGAAACCAACGGAAAACTACTCGGATATCGGCGGCTTGGATAAGCAGATTGAGGAGTTGATCGAGGCCGTGGTGTTGCCCATGAAACAAGCAGAGAAATTCAAAACTTTGGGCGTGAAACCTCCAAAGGGGGCGTTGATGTACGGGCCTCCAGGAACGGGGAAAACGCTTCTTGCGCGTGCGTGCGCCGCCCAGTCGGGCGCCACGTTTTTGAAGTTGGCGGCGCCTCAGTTGGTGCAGATGTTCATTGGAGACGGAGCAAAGCTTGTACGGGATGCATTTGCGTTGGCCAAGGAAAAAGCGCCTACGATCATTTTCATTGACGAATTGGACGCCATTGGAACCAAGCGGTTCGACTCAGACAAGCTGGGCGACAGAGAAGTGCAGCGGACCATGTTGGAGCTTTTGAACCAGTTGGACGGGTTTGGATCGGATGATCGCGTCAAGGTCTTGGCGGCTACTAACCGTGTGGACACGTTGGACCCTGCGTTGTTGCGTTCTGGCCGTTTGGACAGGAAAATCGAGTTCCCCTTGCCTTCCGAAGAGGCGCGTGAGTCGGTGTTGAAGATCCACGCACGCAAACTCAACTGCGATCACGCGCTGATCAACTGGCGCGAGTTGGCGCGGTCAACGGACGAATTTAACGGTGCTCAGTTGAAAGCGGTCACTGTGGAGGCCGGCATGATCGCGTTGCGCAATGGGAAGTCTGTGATCAAGCACGAGGACTTTGTGGAGGCCATCGGCGAGGTGCAGGCGCGCAAGCTGAAGTCGGTGAACTTCTATGCATAATGGGAGAGAAAGAGAGGAGAAGGCAAGAGAAGAAGGAAACACAATGTGTGTCCGAAGTGACTTGGAGGAACACTTTAGGTACTTTGGGACTTACATCTCCATTAAATCCGGTGGAGGTGTTCTGCTTCTCGGTCGAGTCTGTTTCGAAGTGGGTGACTCCAGCCACAGTGAAGTAGTGTAATGGATGACTGAAATGGAAGAATGGGGAAGAGTGAAAGGGAGTAGTGAGTAGGACTAAAGATCAAGTGACGCTATTGAAACCCAAATCAAGTAACTCGTATAGAAGTATGGAAGGTCATTTCTCTAAGTAAGTAGGTATGGATCGAGCTAGATTTATTCATTATTCATTATTCATTATTCATTATTCATTATTCATTATTCATTATTCATTATTCATTATTCATTATTCATTATTCATTATTCATTATTCATTATTCATTATTCATTATTCATTATTCATTTATTCAGCCAGTACTTCAGTCTCTGATTCAGTTTCAATAACAGATAGTAAGATGGTGCCATGTATTCTTTTAGTATGAGAGTGAATTAGTACTAGTACTTAGTGTGGTGCTAATTAGCACTTGGATGATATGCTCCTATGATAGTGTAAAAGTGTGGTCAGTATGACAGTATGACAATATGACAGTAGATAGTATGAGAATATGAGAATATGAGAATATGAGAATATGAATAAGTGATAGTATGAAGATATGATAGTATGAGAATATGATAGTACCATATTACTATAGCTTGTACGTACTTACTACTTACTACTTACTACTTCCTATGCTACCATGATAGTATGATAGAAGTTAGTATGATAGTAGTTAGATGATAGTAGATAGTATGATAGTACTATAGCTTGTGCGTACTTACTATACTATGATACTATGATACTATGATACGGTCTATTGGTCTCAGCCAGTCTCGCAATCCGCTCTTCCATCTACAAAACCTCAGTATACTCTATATTGGAATTGATCAGGCCCAACATCAACAGTCAGTCAAAGTCACTTACAGGACACATTCAGCTCTTCCATATCAGAACCGGCTCAGTGACTCAGCCAGAAAGATTCAGAACAGGACTTCATCGGTTTCAGCAACTCATCAGAAAGTCAGTCAGAAAGTCAGTAAGTAACTCAATAAGTAAAGCAGTAACTCAATAAGTAGCTCAGTAACTCAATCAGCAATTCAGTAACTCAAACAGTAACTCGATCAGAAACGCATTCAGAAACTCAATAAGTAGTTCGGGAACTAGTTAGTAACTCAAACAGTAACTCAGTAACTAGTTCAGTCTAGTTCAGTAACTAGTTCAGTAACTAGTTCAGTTACTCACAGTACTTCCTCTGTTTCCCTTTCACTAACTGATTCAGCAACTCACAGTGCTTCCTTCACTTTCTCTTTCTCTTTACTTTCTCTTTCTCTTCATCTTCACCTCACCTTCTCAATTCATTCTCTCAGCACCAGTTCAGCCACCAGTAACCCATTCACTCTCCACTTCCCAGTAACTTCTCCCCTTTCTCTTTCTCTTCAATAACCCACCTTTTCCTCTTTTTCTTTTCTCTTTTTTTTCTACTTCTGCGCCTTTCTCAACTCCTGGCGCAACTTCTCACTGAACTCGTCCTTGGCGTCGTCGTCGTCCCAGTCCTCCTCCCAGAGATTGGCCGAGTTCAGCTGCAGGCTCGACTCGCTGGACCAGTTGGAGTCCTCGGGGAAGTCCTCGAACTCGTCGTCCTCCTCCAACGTCTTGATCACTTTGTCTTCCTCTTTCTCGGACATGGTACTGTTGGCTCGCCACCGTGCAGGCAAAACAAGGAGGAAGAGGAAGGAAGAAGGAGGAAAGAAAGAAAGAAAAAAAAGAAAAGAAGAAAAAAAAGTCACTTACAGCTGAAATTGACTCTTCATCTTTTTTTTCTTTTTCTTCTTCTTTTCTATGTTGTTCTTTGTTTTCTTTGTTGTTCTTGGTTTCTATGTACTCATTATGAGGGTGAGTACTGGGATTGGCCAGCATTCGTGTTTACTGTACGAGTCCTATAATATCCTAGACAGATGTTCCAATTCGCATTGGTAGTAAGCTACTCTGGTGTTTTGGCCACGAGTCTAGCTACTCTAGGGAAGTCTTCACTACTGCACCATGGACAGGCACATTCCTGATGGGAATAGATTGAGCCTGACATGATCCACCATGAAAATTCACTCTCATTAGAGGTAGGATGGTAGGACAAGTTGGCATGCTGTTATGTTGTTATGTTGTGAAGTTGTATTACTATGGAGTATGGTCAATGGTACTGTGGAGTATGAGTATGAGTATGGTATGGCTACTTTCTACTCTTGTAGTTTCTTTATGTATCTTTTTCTTTTCTTTTCTTTTCTTTTCTTTTCTTTTCTTTTTTTTTTTTTTTTTTTTTCATTTTTCATGGCTGTATTTTATGGTATTGATGGCTGTGCTTATTGCATTGCTTCCCTGTTCTGGTGATATTTATTAGCATATCGATCCAAAGTCAAAACGTGAAAGAATCCTGGAATGGTCCTGAGGAAATTGAAAATCGTACTTGAACATTCCTGATGAAATTGATTGCCACAGCAGCTTTATGCCTTACACCACCTCAGTATCTCAATGGAAAGTGTTGGCTTTAAGTATCAGACTCGCTCCAGCCAACGCCGTTAATGTAGAAAGAAACCGGAAATAAGAAAGTTAGAAAGTTAGAAGGGTAGAATGAACGTGATTGAAAAAAAAAATAGAAACCTAGAAACCAAGAAACTTAGAAACTTAGAAACTTAGAAACTTAGAAACTTAGAATTGAGAATATGGATGGAACCACAGATATAGATATAGATATAAAAAGAACCATGAATAAGAACTATAGGTGAAGATACATCAACATTGAATTAAACTATAAATATGGATGTAGGAGTTTGGATCACAGCCTCATCGAGTTATAGAAATATAGATAGTTTGAGTCTGGAGCTGTGAACTATGCGGAATTCTGCGGGAGTGTTGGTGTGAACATGTTATCTGAGGAGATGAGAGTGAGCACCACCCAACTTGCACAAGTGATCAATGCCTGCTCAGACAGGGCCAAATACCAATTATCTGAATGAACGGTTCCTCTCGTACTAAGCTCAATTACTATTGCAACAACATCCATCAGTAGGGTAAAACTAACCTGTCTCACGACGGTCTAACCCCAGCTCACGTTCCCTATTAGTGGGTGAACAATCCAACGCTTACCAAATTCTGCTTTGGTATGAAAAAGCAATGTCGCTATGAACGCTTGACTGCCACAAGCCTGTTATCCCCGTGGTAACTTTCCCGGCACCTCTAGCCTCAAGTTCCGAGGGACTCAAGGATCGATAGGCCACACTTTCATGGTTTGTATTCACACTGAAAATCAAAATCAAGGGGGCTTTTACCCTTTTGTTCCACTGGAGATTTCTGTTCTCCATGAGCCCCCCTTAGGACACCTGCGTTATCGTTTAGCAGATGGGATTACCCAGAGGTGTAAAGCTAGAAGGTGGTCATGACAACCAATTCCCCTTCATTCAGTAAGTAAACAAACGATGGAGGTAGTGGTGTTTCACCGGCGCCGAAGCTCCCACTTATTCTAGACCCTCCACGTCTTTTCACAATCAAACTAGAGTCAAGCCTTTTCACAATCAAGCTAGAGTCAAGCTCAACAGGGTCTTCTTTCCCCGCTGATTCTGCCAAGCCCCTTCCCTTGGCTGTGGTTTCGCTAGATAGTAGAAAGGGACAGTGGGAATCTCGTTAATCCATTCATACACTATCGTGGTCATGGAAGGCGCTATGAGCGTGTTCAAGTTGAGCTTTGGGATAGGAAACTTTTCAGTAAGAAGAGGAATCCGTCCAGCATAGAAAAGTGCTGCTCTTCCGAGAGGAACCATAAGAGGTCGTAGAGCAACAAGAGCAGCCAACTCTCTCTTCAAGGTATCACTGGCAATGCTGCTCTGCTGTGCGTATGAAACGAAGGAGTATAACTCATGTGTGTTGGACAACCAAAACGCACCATTTGGAGAATAGTACAGATATAGTATGGATATAGATGGAGTAACCAATTCCGAACTCCGAATCCAAATTCATGGGAGTATAGAATTAATATTGTTTAAGTACAGATAGGAGTATGGAGTTAGAGAGGAGGAAGATCGAATGGCTCAACAGTAGATGAAGAGTACTTCTGTATTGAGCATACATTTAATCCCTTCAGCTGGACAGAAGGTGGGGATTTAGACGTCCAGCTACTGAGTCAATAGGTTTTAAATACTCAAAGTCTTGGATGGTATTGAAGAGTAGTTAGTGCTCCTAGTGTCATCACTATAGCAGTCAATAAGTAGAGAATGGACTCGCAGAAATAGGAAAGTAGGAAAGGAGGAAGAGAATCACAGAGATGGGTTCCCCTTGTACAAGTGTTTAGTGCATGTGGCACCTTGCAAACAATTACGGGATCATATCCAGCACTATACTAGGTCTCCAAAACAGTTCCTTATATAGCTGTGGAGCCACTGACCATTTCTACCAGTGTCCTTTGGGGTCTGAAAGCTCCATCGGAACTGGTCACTTCTTCATTGAGAACTATGACAGGACTAATTTATGAACAGCTGACATGGCTGGGCTGTGGTACCAGTGTGATTCTTGATTACTACTGTAAAACTACTACTGATTCAGCTTACGTAACTGACGTTTATAACGGAAGGCACCCTGACATCCACAGTTGTTGTAGAAAGCACAACTACTGCATCTGTTTGTCATGGCTCAGATGGAACCAACACATACTACCACTGTGGCCCTACTTCCGACACAAGTACAGTGACAGTGTGTGTCTCAGCATAGAAACCTAGTTATTGAAATCAGACCTGTTACTACGTGTTAGCAAATACGTTTGCACCTCTTTGTAAATGCTGAGATGAAGGCATGAGAGATAAGTTCCAATATCAACGCCATAAGTTTAGAGGATTCTGAAATATCGAAGAGCTGTACTATACGATTTATACTGTAGTGATTTTACTGAGCATGGGCCATTCAATTACGACTGTGTATGAGTGTAATACGTTGATGTTGTCTCACTGGAGGCAAATATCGTTATTTCGAAAATAAAAAAAAAAAATACAAAAAGCGCCTTCTTGGTGAACATGGTTAACCACAGCGAGGTTGGTGATTACTTCTGCAAGGCTTGTACTTATAAACATCAGCTAATATTTTCAATGAGAGTTATCTCCCAATTCTGCAAGTAGCGGGTGAGTGAAATCGTTGCAAGAACGGAAAGGAAGTTTACGAAGATGGAGTATTGCGAGAAGTTGTCTCATTCAGACTACGAAGTGTGAAGGAGAACTTTCGTCAGCGAAGACAATTCCACTGAAGCTAGCTTCTGTTATTTTGAGATTTCTTCTCTTTTCTTTTCTTGGAACAGGAACATAAACAGGGACTCGATGAAAATAGCACTGTGCCCATAGATGTATTGATGAAAATGGGAGCAGCACTAACAAAAAAAAGCATTTGAAAAAAAAAAAAAGTATATAAAAATCATTGAAAAGTATATAAAAAACATTTGAAAAGTATATGAAAATCATCTGAATATATATTATAGATATTGCATTGAACACAGTGTTATGGCCCTGATTCACAGTATTGTATAGCATAAGGGAGAACAGACTAGTTGGATTCTGCAATATCAATAAAATCAAAAAAAGAAAAAAAAAAAAAAATCAAAAAATCAAAAACTCATACTTAAATACTAATTCTTTTTTAACTCTAATTCGTATTCATATTCATATCAATATTCGACTGCACTGACCTGTACTCACCTCTCACTGTTCTCTACTTACTCTTCCCACAGTAACATCCCCCAAAACACAGAAAAACAGAAAAAAGAAAAAAAAAATCAAGAAATCCAAACCAGCCCAAACTCAACACATCACACTAAGCCAAAATTTCCCCCACCTTCCTTTAACTTAGTCTGCTCATCTCTGCTCTTGGATCATCACCTGCATACAGCCACCAAAAATTTATACCATACTCTACATACTATTACAACTCCACCTCCACCATGAAGGACGTTGTTGTTGATGTGGCCCCCAAATGCATCAAGGGCCTAGAATTCAGCGCCCTCTCGGCACGTGACATCGTGGCCCAGTCGGAAGTCGAGGTCACCACGCGTGACTTGTACGATTTGGAAAAAGGAAGAGCGGTAAGGGAAGGAGGCGCTCTCGACACGAAAATGGGCACTTCGACCAACTCCGTCGAGTGCAGCACGTGCCACGGAACGCTAGCCACGTGCCACGGCCATTTTGGCCACGTGCGCTTGGCGTTACCCGTGTTTCACGTTGGCTACTTCAAAGCGATCATTCTGGTGCTCCAGTGCATTTGCAAGAGCTGCGGAGCGGTTTTATTGGACGAGGCGGCGAAGCGCGGCTTCTTGGCGGAGTTGCGCCGGCCCAACATCGACAACTTGCGCCGCATGAAGGTGTTGAAGAAAATCATCGAACAGTGCAAGAAACAGCGGCGGTGCGTGCAGTGTACGCACATCAACGGAGTGGTGAAGAAAGCGGCGAGTGGCGCGGGGCCCGCGGCGCTCAAAATCGTCCACGACACGTTCCGCTACGTCGGGAAAAAGCCCACGCCGGAAAAAGAGTACTGGGACGCCGAATTCGCCGAGGCGTTCGCCCGCAACCCGGAACTCGAGAAGTTCGCCAAGCGCGTGCACGAGGACTTGAACCCGCTCAAGGTGTTGAGCTTGTTCCGGCAGATCCCGCTGGCTGACTGCGAGTTGTTTGGCATCGACGCTTCTCGCGGCGGCAGACCAGAAATGTACATCTGGCGGTACCTCCCGGCGCCACCTGTGTGTATCCGGCCGTCGGTGATGATGGACAACCAGTCGAACGAGGACGATTTGACGGTGAAGTTGACGGAAATCGTGTGGACGTCTTCGCTCATCAAAGCAGGCATAGAAAAGGGCATCTCGGTCAACAACATGATGGAGCAGTGGGACTACCTCCAGCTCTCGGTGGCCATGTACATCAACTCGGACGCGGCCAACCCGGCGCTTCTCCCCGGCGGTCTAGGCGGGTCGAAGAACAGCAAGCCCATTCGAGGCTTTTGCCAGCGGTTGAAGGGCAAACAGGGCCGCTTCCGGGGCAACTTGTCGGGAAAACGCGTGGACTTCTCCGGGCGCACGGTGATCTCGCCCGACCCGAACCTCCGCATCGACGAGGTGGCCGTTCCCGACCGTGTGGCCAAGATCTTGACCTACCCGGAAAAGTGCACGCGCTACAACCGCCAGAAGCTCCAGAAATTGATTTTGAACGGGCCCAACGTGCATCCGGGCGCCAACTACGTCGTCAAGCAGAACGAGATGGCCAAGCGCAACTTACGGTTCGGAGACCGCGTGAAGTTGGCCAAGTCGTTGCACATTGGCGACGTTGTCGAGCGCCACATCGAAGACGGCGACGTGGTGCTTTTCAACAGGCAGCCGTCGTTGCACCGGTTGTCGATCTTGTCGCACTACGCCAAGATCCGCCCGTGGCGCACGTTCCGGCTCAACGAGTGTGTTTGCACGCCCTACAACGCCGACTTCGACGGCGACGAGATGAACTTGCACGTGCCGCAGACCGAGGAGGCGCGCGCGGAGGCCATCAACTTGATGGGCGTGAAGAACAACTTGTTGACGCCGAAATCGGGCGAGCCCATCATCGCAGCCACCCAGGACTTCATCACGGGGTCCTACTTGATCTCGCACAAGGACAGTTTCTTCGATCGAGCGTCGTTGGTGCAGCTTTTGTCGATGATGTCGGACGCAGACATGCACTTTGACATCCCGCACCCAGCGGTGTTCAAGCCCGTGGCGCTCTGGACAGGTAAACAGGTGTTCCTGTTGCTCATCCGGCCCAACTCGCGGTCGAACGTGGTGATCAACGTGGACGCGAAAAACAAGACGTTCACGCCGCCGCCCAGACATTTGCCCAGCGAAATGTCGCCCAACGACGGGTACGTGGTGATCCGCGGGTCGCAGATCTTGAGCGGAGTGATGGACAAGTCGACGTTGGGCGACGGCAAGAAGCACTCGGTGTTCTACACGATTCTCCGGGACTACGGCGCCGACGAGGCTGCTGCGGCGATGAACAGAATGGCCAAGCTCTGTGCGCGGTTCTTGGGCAACCGGGGTTTTTCCATCGGCATCAACGACGTCACTCCCGGCGCCGAGCTCAAGGCCAAGAAGGAGTTGATGGTGGAGTCTGCGTACGCCAAGTGCGACGAGTTGATCTCCTTGTACAATCGTGGCAAGTTGGAGACACAGCCGGGTTGTAACGAGGAGCAGACGTTGGAGGCGAAGATCGGTGGATTGCTCTCGAAAGTGCGTGAGGAGGTCGGAGACGTGTGCATCAGCGAGTTGGACAACTTGAACGCGCCGTTGATCATGGCCACGTGTGGGTCCAAGGGCTCCACGTTGAACGTGTCGCAGATGGTCGCTGTCGTCGGGCAGCAGATCATTTCCGGCAACCGTGTGCCCGACGGGTTCCAGGACCGGTCGTTGCCGCACTTCGCCAAGAACTCCAAGACGCCGCAGTCCAAAGGTTTTGTGCGCAACTCGTTCTTCTCCGGGTTGACGCCGCCGGAGTTCCTCTTCCACGCGATTTCTGGCCGTGAAGGGTTGGTCGACACCGCGGTGAAAACAGCAGAAACAGGCTACATGTCGCGGCGCCTCATGAAGTCGCTCGAGGACCTCTCGGCGCTGTACGACCGCACCGTGCGCAACTCGTCCAACGGCATTGTCCAGTTCACATACGGCGGCGACGGCTTGGACCCGTTGGACATGGAGGGCGACTCCCAGCCGGTCAACTTTGTGCGCCAGTGGGACCACGCGTTGAACGTGACGTACAGCGCGACAGACCGCGCGCTCTTGCCCTACGAGGTGGTGGCCGAGACTGAGGCTGTGTTGGCGCCGCTCGAGGCGGTGTTGGTGCGCTACGACAACTTGGGACGCGTCGTGGAGGGGCCCGACGCGGAAAAAGCGGAGTACATCGACCAGAAGGACGCGGAGCGGGCGTTCTACCGGTCGCTCCGGGCGTACGTGGGGGGAAGAGCGGAGGAGTTGGCGCGGTATAGGGCGCACCGGGGACTTCCCCAATTCTTGGAAAGAGTGGAGAATGTGGAGGAGAAAGAAGAGAGTGTGAGAAGTGGAAAGAGTGGAAAGAGTGGAAAGAGAGTGGATGTGGATGTTGATGTTGATGTTGATGTTGATGTTGATATGGATGTTGATATGGATGTTGATGTCGATATGGATGGCGCTGCTTCGATTCCAGCTCTTTCAGACCTGGAATCTCTGGAATCTCTGGAAATCGCCGTCTCTCAGCTCCTCAAAATCTCTGCCTCCGCCGTCCGCACGTTCTTGCATCAGTGCCTCTCCAAGTACTCCCGGGCCCGTGTGGAGCCCGGCACCGCAGTCGGAGCTATCGGCGCCCACTCGATCGGCGAGCCTGGCACGCAGATGACGTTGAAAACGTTCCATTTCGCCGGTGTGGCGTCCATGAACGTCACCTTGGGTGTTCCGCGAATCAAGGAGATCATCAACGCAGCCAAGGTGATTTCTACCCCCATCATCAACTCTGTGTTGGTCAACGACGAAGACGAGCTCGCTGCACGAGTTGTCAAAGGCCGAATCGAGAAAACCATGTTGAAAGACGTGGCGTTCTACATCGAGGACGTGTACAAGAACGACATGGCGTTTTTGTCGGTGAAAATCGACTTGAAGACCATCGACCGCTTGCAGTTGGAGTTGTCGTTGGACAACATCCGCCACGCCATCGCCAATGCTCCGAAATTGAAGATTTTGAACAACGAAGTCTCCGTGCATGGCCGAGACCGCGTGAATGTGTTGGTGACATTGCGAGAAACCAAGTCGGAGAGCTTGGCACGCACTGCTGCGTCCGACTATAAAGCCTCGGACACCAACAACGCGTTGTTCTTCCGCATGCAGCATTTGAAGCGGGCGTTGCCGGACGTGGTGATCCGGGGGCTCCCCAACATCTCGCGTGCAGTGATCAACATCCGTGACGACAACAAAAAGGAGTTGTTGGTCGAAGGGTACGGCTTGAAGGAGGTGATGAGCACCGACGGCGTGGTGGGCACGAAAACGCTGACCAACCACATTCTTGAAGTGTACCAGGTGTTGGGAATCGAAGCCGCACGGTCGTCCATCATTGGCGAAATCGACTACACCATGAGCAAGCACGGCATGAGCGTGGATCCTCGACACATCCAGTTGTTGGGCGATGTCATGACATACAAGGGCGAAGTGCTTGGCATCACACGGTTCGGCTTGAGCAAAATGCGGGACTCAGTGTTGCAGCTTGCGTCGTTCGAAAAGACCACCGACCACTTGTTTGACGCGGCGTTCTTCATGAAAAACGACAAGATCGAGGGTGTTTCCGAGTGCATCATCTTGGGCCAGACCATGAGCATCGGCACGGGTGCGATCAAGATGGTGAAGACGCTGGAGTACGACGAGCGGAGCTTGATGCAGAAGAGCACGTTGTTCGAGAGCTTGTGCGAGGTGGCCGTGGGGGCGTAGAGGAGAGAACGAAAAGAAGAAGAAGAAGAGAGAGAGAGAGAGAGAAGAGAAAGAAGAGAAAGGGCAATGGAAAATAGAAAATAGAAAACATGAAGAACATGAGAAGATAAAGAGAACAACGGATATGAGAGAAAAAAAGAGAAAGAACAGATAACTTTGGTGGCTGAACAGCTGAAAATATAGAAGTAGGTGACATGACAGGTACAACTGAGACTGGTGATATAACTGGAATGGCAGGAATATCTGATAAACAGGAGTGAGAAGTGAATGGTGTAAGTGATGTAACTGATACTGTAGAATGAATAGAAACAGCTGATACTACTGAATTAACTGTTAACTTAAATAACTAAAGCAACTGATATAGTTCATATATGATATAACTGATAATACTGATATAACTGATAACTGATAACTGACAACTGATATAACTTTTTCCAAACACATTTATTGGGTAGGAACATATATGGATAGCAGATATGGCTGAAATACCTGAAATACCTGAAAATGGGAGAACCAAGTGAAAGAGACACAAGAGAGGTAGGTGACACAACTGAATTACTGAATTAACTAATAACAGAATGAACAGAATGAACAGAAATTATTGATATAAATGATATAAATGATATAAATGATATAAATGATATGAATGATATAAATGATATAGTTCATATAGTTCATATAGTTCATATAGTTCATATAGTTGATATAGTTGATATGACTGAAGTAAGTGATATGACTGAAGTAAGTGATATGTAACAGCTGAACCAGCTGGAGTGGCTGATAAGAAATGGCTCAAATGGCTAAGGTAACTGAGACAACTGAAATAACTGAATTAAGTGAGATAACTCATATGACTGATCTAGCTGATTCATTTGTCAACTTTTACTACTGAGTTAGTTGTTACTGCGGATTTGATTCTTCATAACTGAAGTAACCGATATAGTCCATATGGCTGATATAGCATAATAGCAGAAGTAGGGATATAGCTGAAGTATGTGAAATAGCTCGAATGGCTGAGGTCACAGGATTTACTTGATTTACTTGATTTACTTGATTTACTTGATTTACCGAAATGCCTGGACTGGCTGAATGCTGAGATATTCCTCTTCTCTTAACAGAATGACATTTCATGCATTTAGCATTAACACAACATTTACACTTTTAAAGATTGTGGCTGGAGTAATTCAACTAGATGAAGTAGGGGAAATAGCAAACAGAAGTAAGATATAACTGAAATAAATGAAATAATGGCTCAATGCCTGAGTTTGCTGATCTCGTACAACTGAAGTAAGAGAAGGACTCGTAGAAGTACTGGCTCCAATGAATGTGTTTGAAAAAAGAAAAGAAAGAAAAGAAAGAAAAGAAAGAAAAGAAAGAAAAGAAAGAAAAGAAAGAAAAGAAGGAAAAGAAAGAAAAGAAGGAAAAGAAAAAAAGAGTGAATGAATGAATAAGTATTGAATGAATGAATAAATATTGAATATTGAATATTGAAATTGAAAGTGTAAACATGCTACTATAGATGAAACCTGAATGATAGAGTAACGGAAAGATGAACATATTGGTGAAGATTGTGTATATATGGGTATCTATGAATGAGAATATTTTGAAAGAATACATATGAATGGGTATATATGAATAGATGGAATGCGCATATATTGAAGTAGACATTGAATGAGTATATACTGAAAGAGACATATTGAATGAGTATGTGTATATGAGTATATATTGAAAGAGTACTTCTTTCAAACACTATAATCGAATATGAGTATGAGTATGAGTATCAGTATGAGTATTAGTATGAGTATATGAGTATGTATTGAATGAGTATGTATATATATTGAATGAGTATGAGTATGAGTATGAATACATGCGAAATTCGTGTCTTACTGAAGCAAAGCGAATATTGAATGACTATAGGAATTCATTTTCTGGAATCAACTTGAACATTCATGTCCAGTGTCTATGAACTCAGTCTACCCTATACACACCTTCTGTTTTGGTCGTGCCGCGCACACCACATCACCACTTCCTCACCAATTCCTCATACACTCCCTGTTTACTTCCGTCTTCTCCCCTCTCCTCATGACCGACTCGCTGTACGGCTACGTCCACTTCGGCAACGACAACGAGGCGCTCTACAAAGAAGAGTGGAAAGAGTACGCCATTCCGTACGACGATATCGACACCACTCGTCTCATGGAGGCCACCGCCAACATCTTCCCGCAGTTCCTCTTTGAGGAGGACGAGGACGGCGCCATTCCCCTCAACTCGTCCACGTTCGGCGTCAAGGTGCACAAGAACCGCAGCTTGCTCAAACTGAAGATCTGGGCCGACTCCGGCTTGGACTCCTTACGCAGCAACGCCACCACGGCGAAACTACCGGACAACACGATTCTTTCGCCGTTGCACTTCAACCGCCGCGAGGATCCCGACGTGAGTCTCGGCGACTTCCTCTCCAACGGCTACAACGACGCGTCGCGTGTCAATGCAGACGAGACCGCATCGTCGGAGGACGCGTGGCTCAACGCGTCGTCGGATTTCCCTTCGCACAACACGTTCTCGAACATCCGGCCGGCCAGCGGCACGCACGCGCACCCGGGCGCGGTGTTCCAGACCCCGCGGGCGGGGCGGACACGCCAGACGTCGCAGGACAAGTTCCAGACGCCGATCACGCGGATGCGGTAGAAGGAAATAAGAAACGAAAGGAGCAGCATGAGGAAGCAGCGTGAGGAAGCAGCGTGAGGAAGCAGCGTGAAGGACGTAATGCAAGGAAAGTACCAGAAGTACCAGAAGTACCAGAAGTACCAGAAAGTGCGTAATGAAGGTAACACCAACGGAGTAACACCAAGAAAGTAGTACCAAGAAAGTATCACATTCAAAGTAACACCAAGAAGTAGTATTAAGGAACTCAGTCCAAGGAAGTAACACCAAGAAAGCACCCAAACGGAAGGCAAAGCAAATGGAAGGTAACATCAAGGTACCACCAAGAAAGGAGGAGGTAGCTTCAAGTAACACCAATCACCAATAAGCCATTGGTCTCAATAGGCAATGTCCTGTTGTGGCAGTGATGATCCGCTTCCATTCTCGTATTGAAGAAGTCGAGGCATGTGTACAAAACTGTATACTTCCGGATTCACGAGTGAAACGGAAGTGAGTCTCCAGTCAGCGCTGTGGAAGCTCGAGAAGCTCCCTGTGGGTATTGAAAGCTGGAGGATGCTAGGTAACGCTGAGCATTCATATCAGCGGTGAAATGGATTTCCGTCAGTGGTGAGATGACTGGATTCCTGATACCATACAAGCTTCAATTTCGCTTTCACCACTGGTCAGCGACATAAAGTCTGGTTTGTCTGCGTCGAGTCAGGTGGTGCAATTATGTTAAGGAAAGTGGTATCTGTTGAGACTGATGGTGATTTTCTCGAAACAGGGGCCTTGAAGATGGAGTCGAGCACTCGTACACGTTGGTAATGAAGAGGCATTGGAGCAGTAGTGTCATCAACAGAGGAAGCACCACGGAAGTAGCCAAGGAAGTAGCACCACGGAAGTAACATCAACGTATGCAATACCAAGAATGTAGTGCAAATGAAAGTAGCGTCAAGAGAGTAATGCCAATGAAGGTAGCACCAAAAATGTAACACCAAGGAAGCACCAATGAAGTAGCTTCAAGGAAGCAGTATCAAGTACCAAAGCAGTATCTTCAAGGAAGGTAAAACCAAGGAAGTAGTTCCAAGGAAGTAACACCAGGAAAGGAGCCCTATTGCTCCGCCAAGAGCGTGATCTTGTCGCGGTCGATGTCGCCGCGGAGCTGGAGCATCCTGGCGCGGCGGTCCTCGGCTCTCTTCAAGCGGTTCTTGAGCCGAACCATGCTCAACACGAACGTGGCCAAAACTTTGAGGGTGAGTCCGTTCCCGCTTCTGTTTCCGTTTCCCCTTACGTGTCTGTCTCCTGTTCCCCTTCCCTCTTCCATGTCGGCGTAGTCCGGGTGGATCCCCCGCCGGCTCAACTTCACAATGTCGTTCTTGATCGCCTCGCTGGAGTTCTTGATCGACGACGCCACAAACCGGTTCACGAGCGCCAAGTCGTTCGCGCGCATGTTCAAGTCGAAGAGCTTCGCCTTGTAGTACTGGAGCTCGTTCTTCAAGAGACGCACCTCTGTTGTGGCCCTGGAGCTGCTTTTCGCCGGGCTCGCACCCAACTGCGTCCCGCCCAACTGCGTCGCGGCCAACTTGGCGTTGAGCACGTCGATCTGGCCCTGGAGCTGCGCGGCGGTCTTTCTCGCCCGCAAGCCGTCGTCGGCGCTGCGGAACGCGCTGCGCGACTCCTGCGCGTCCATGTCGCTGAGTCTGCTGGCGAGCTTCGTGCAATGCTTGGACGTGCGCGCGAGCTCCTGGGCCAACGTGCGGGCCTTCTGCTCGAGGCGGGATTTGTCGGCCCGGAGCGCCCGCGCGTCGCTTTCCAACGCGTCGACGGTCTCCGAGAACTGGAGGTTTTCCTTGTGGAGCTGGAGACTTTCCTTCTGGAGCTGTCGGTTCTGGGCCAGCAACTGGAGATTCTCACTCAGCAAATGAAGATTCTCCTCCAGCAACTGCCGCTTTTCACTCAGCAACTGCCGCTTTTCCTCCAGCGACTGCCGCTTCTCGCTCTCCAACTGGAGATTCTGCTCGCTGTGCTTGGCCTGGTCGGCCTGCGCCAACCTCTCCGCCCTCTCCGCGAGCTCCTTGTTCAGGCGGCGCATCTCCTCCAACTGGCTCTCGAGCAACGCCACCACCGACGATGTTGCTGCTGTTGCTGCTGCTGTTGATGATACTGCTGATCCCCGCTCATACTGCTCGCGCTCCATGAACACGTCGAGCTTCGTCTTGTAGTAGCGGAGCTGCTCCTCCAAGTCGCGCTGCACGCGGTCGCTGTCGAGCTGGAGCGCCCGCAACTGGTGCTCGAGCCTGAGCACGTCGGACTTGGCTGCGTCGTCGCCAAGAGCGCTGCTGCGGAATTCTCTGTTGAGGTCACGGATGCGCTGCTCCAACGCCTCGGCCACCAGGTCCTTGTCGCGCACCACGGCCTCGAGCTTGGCGTACTTGCGCTTCTGCTCCGCCAACTGGAGCTCCTTGTCGTCAATGTCCATCTGCAACTTGCTGCGCTCCTTGAGGAGCTTCTGGTAGTCTGGGGAGGGAGCAGCTGGTGATTCAAAAGACGGGAGCGTCTGAGCCTGGGCCTGGGCCCGCCGGAGCTCCTGCTCGAGCTTCCGCACTTGGAGCTGCAACGCCTCGATCTGCTTCTCGAGCCGCACTCGCTCGGCGTCGCCCCGCTTCTTGTACGCGGACTCCACCTCGTACAACGCCGACTCGTTGTACTTCTGCGACTCCGAGAGCTCGGCGCGGCGGAGCTTGGCGGCCAAGCGGTCGATTTCGCCGCCCAACTCGCCGATTTGGCTCTGCGCACGCTGCTCTTTCGCCCGCAACGCGTCCGCCTCGGCCTCGGCGTTCTCCATGGCGTCCTGGAGGAGCGCGTACTCCTTTTCGTAGAAGTCGAGCTTGCTTTCCAACTCGCGGGTGTCGGCGCGCAACTTGGCTGCATTTTCGGCGCCAGAGCTCGCCGAGAAGAGCTCGTCGTGAAGCTTGGCGCTTTCGCTCTTGAGCCGCCGGTTCTCCGCCTCCAACGACGCGGTTTTGCTCTGCAACGCGTCGATCTGCGCCTCGTAGTGCTGGAGCGTGCTCTTGTTGTCGAACGCCGCGCTCCGCTCGTCCATCAACGCACGGACCTCCGCTCGAAGCTCGTGTACGTCTTTTTCCTTGTTCTGCAACTCCCGCGCGAGCGAGTCGACTTTCAGCGAGAGCCTGGCGATCTCCGCGTCCTTGCGCGCGGTCTCGTCCCTGTGCTGCGCTTCCCCGCGCCGCAGCCGCGCCTTCTCGTCCAGGAGCTCGCTCTGCACTTCCTGCAACCGCGAGCCTGCAGCGGCGGCGGTTCTCGACTCGGCGGCGCTCTGGTCGCGTCGGAGCGCTTCTAGGTCCGCCTCGCGCGCCAATAGCTCCTTGCGGGCGTGGCTCAACGCTGATTGGGCGGAATCTCGCTCATGGGCTGTTTGTTCTAGATCCTGCGTCACTGCGCGCAATTGCCGCTCAAGGGACTCCCCCTGTTGGTTCTGCTGCACTTCTCTTTCCAACTCAAACACTCTCGACTTCAAATCATTGTTCTCGGCCTGGATTTCCCCCAATTCTAGACTGTTGCTCGTGGCGGCGTCCAACTTGCGCCGGAGCGACTGGTTCTCGGCCTGCAAGAACTCTAGCTTGCCCAAAGCGTCGTCCACAGCGCGTGTGTCCCTCAGTTTGTGTTCAAGCTCAGAAACCTTTGTGTTGAGCCGGTGAATCTCGTGCTCCCGCTCCTCGATGATTTCCTTGTACAGCGAGCGCATGGAGTTGAAGCTCTCGGGGGATTCCAGGGGCAAGTCACGTGCCTCTAGCCGCTGGAGCGCCTCCATCAACTGCTGCTTCAATTGGACGTTTTCCACCGCCAATCCTCGCTGTTCCTCCGGCGACTGCTTTACAAACTTAGTAAGCGTAGCCACCTCGATCTTCAAGTTGTAGTTTTCCGCCTCAAGCTGCTTGTTGGCATGCAGAAGCTCCTGGATCGAGTTTGTACCTTCCACAAGCGCCAGCCGCGGCCTGAACATGTTGTCGAACATAGGGGATGTTTTCCCGCCATTTCTCGGCTCTTTCGCCTCGTATCTCGCCTCAAACGACTGCAACGTGTCGAATCGATCCGACGTGTCGTCAAAGCTCGACTCCACAAGCGTATTGTTGACCTTGTCTGCGTTGAGAGCTCTGTTGATGTGAGTTTCTGATTCTGGAGTAGGGTCTTCGTTTCTGCGCCGCCCGATCGGCGTGAACTCGAGTCTAGACCCGCTGGTGCGGGGTGCCCCTACCAAATTGCTCAACGCGAACATAGAAATAGAGAGCAGTAGGAAACAGTAGAAGAAACAGAAGTATAGTGATAGTATGTTAGCATTAGTGTTTTTGTTTGTGAGTAGTGTTTGTATGCAGGACAACGCGAAGATAAGATGAGAAGGAAGAAAGGAAGGGAGGAAGGGAGAAAAAAGAAAAGGAAGGAAAATAAGAAGGGGAGTGTGGTGGGGGTGTATCTTTTTTTTTTTTTCTTTTTTTGGTTTTTTTGGTTTTTTGGTGAGTTGTTTGTTGGTTCTTGGTTGATTATGTACAGTACCGACGCGATAAGAAGAAGAAGAAGAAGAAGAACATAAGGAAAGAAAGAAAAAAAAATAAAAATAAAAAGAAAAAGAAAAAGAAAAAGAAAAGGAAACTAAATAACCTTAACACAATCCTCTTCTTAATTTCTTTCCTTTTCTTTTTTCGAAAAAATTGAAAATATATATAGTTGAGAAACATCTGTTGAAGTTTTTTTTTTTCATCTTTTTTTCTTTTTTTTTCTCCTCTTTTAAATTCGGTTTTTCAATTTTTCAGAGTGCATTCGAGCGCATCACTGGTCCTTCCAGGCGGTCAGGTGCTGTTCCCTCGGATCTTGGACTCCTGGCTTCGAAATCGAGACTAGTAGTGTAACCTTAGATCTCTAAGTAGTCACCAGTGTTTATTTATCTTCCTTTTTTTTCTTCTTCTCTTTTTTCTGTTTCGATGTTTTTGTTTCTCATTCCCTGGATCAAGCAGCCAATAGCACAGCCAGGGAAGTAGGCCACAGATAAGGTTAGTGATCTCAGTGATAAGCTTTATTGAGAGTGAAGCGAAATGAAATTGGATGTAAAATGTGAAATGGATGTAAAATGTGAAATTGGATGTAAAATGTATGAAGAAATTGGCAATGAAGACATTGAGTCCGATTTCAGGGTTGAGCAAGAGTTAATCGCCAAGCGTTTGTGTCCAAAACTGTTCAATCTTTGTTTGAAGCTCACCACATGAGAATTCCAGACTTAGAGCAATAATACCACAGTTAAAGGGATTACGACCCCAGCAATACTCTTAAGCAGTCACCGAATGGAAGTGAATTCAATTCAGATCTCAAACTTCAGATCTTAGATTTCAAACTTCAAACTTCAAACTTCCTGTAATCAGCCTTTTACAACTTTCAGCCTTTTACAACTGTCAGACTTTTACAACTTCAATTTGAATCTTTCAAGCTTTCACGCCCAAACTTTCCACTCAAACTTTCAACCTTCCAATATGTCAAACTTCCAGACTTTTAGAAATTTCACTTTCAAACTTTTAACACTTCAACATTTCAAACTTTCAAACTTTCACAATTTCCAGAGCTTCCAGAGCTTTCAACTGCTCAAACTCTAAGACTTTAATCTTCCAGCCTTTAACGCTTGTGAACTTTTGAACTGTTGAAATTTCATACTTTCAATCTTCCAAAATTTCAAAATCGAACCTCCAACAATTCAAACTTTCAACAAACTTTTGTCTTTCAATCTTCAATCTTCCAAATGTCTCTAAATAAAAAAAATCAAAGAAAATGAAAATGAATTAGCTGGGACTCTGATGTCGCGGTGTCCTGATGTTTTCTGTTTGTTATCCTGATATGATATTCTACTCTCTAACTAACTCTACTTATCTGTTTCTAGTTTGTCTCAAACTTTTCCAATTATCTGTCTCTATTTTCTTTACTTATGTGTCTCTATTTTCTGACTGTCTATTTGATATCCACTCTGACTGTCTCCGATCCTCTCAATTATGATTCCCTGACTCTCTGATAGAGACCATCAGGCCGATTCTCAGAAATGCCTAGGGCCGCTTCCAACTGTTCAGATTGTCCAAGTTGTTGCAATCTCTAGTCGTCAAAGTTCCAGCTGTGGTCCTAATTGTCAGGTGGTCCAACTGTCCGCTCACAAGGAGCTGAAGTCGAGACTGTTGGACTCCAACAGTCAGACACCATCTCCTCTCATCAGGCTCTATTCCCTCTCTCTGGATCTATAATCATCTTCCGCAAGTTGTGCATCATTAATTTGGCGAACTGTTCAGTGGTGAACACGTGAGCACCGTGAAGGCGACCAAATCAATGATGCTCCTCTGCTATTGACTCCCTGCCGAATAGTGACAGTTTGACAATCTGACAATCTGACAATCTGACAATCTGACAATCTGACAATCTGACAATCTGACAATCTGAGAATCTGAGAATCTGAAATTATGACATTATGACACTCCGACACTCTGATCTCCTTTCGGTCTCCTTTCGATCTCCTTTCGGTCTCCTTTCGGTCTCCTTTCGATCTCCTTTCGGTCTCCTTTCGGTCTCCTTTCGGTCTCCTTTCGGTCTCCTTTCTCACTCTCTAAAGTCTGCCCTTCTCCGAGATCAGAAAAGAGAGGTGGAATCGCTTCCTCATGTTCGAATAACGCTATTCAAGAAGACTTCCAGAACATCAGAAGCAGAAGTGCAACGCAGGCCATTCCAGATCAAAGAAGAAACACATCAGAAGTGCAAAAGAAGTACAACAGAAGTACATCAGAAGTACAACAGAGGCACATCAGAACCACATCTAAAGTACATCTAAACCACATCGGAAGTACCAGAAAAACCAGAAGTACCAGAAGTACCAGAAGTACCAGAAGTACCAGAAGTACCAGAAGTACCAGAAGTACCAGAAGTACCAGAAGTACCAGAAGTACCAGAAGTACCAGAAGTACCAGAAGTACCAGAAGTACCAGAAGTACCAGAAGTACCAGAAGTACCAGAAGTACCAGAAGTACCAGAAGTACCAGAAGTACCAGAAGTACCAGAAGTACCAGAAGAACCAGAAGTACAACACCAAAGCACAAGTGCAACTGAAGTATGTCTAAACCACATCAAACGTTCATCAGAGCGATCCACATTTGCACTAGTCACACACACATTATCTCCCCTCATGTTCCTTCCTTCTCCTTCTTCCTTCTCTCTTCTTCCTTTTCTCTCTCTCTCTTTTTCCTTCTTCTTCCCTCTTTTCTCTTTTTATCTCCCCTCTCGCGCCACCGCCCGCTGGAAGTCCTCCAACGCCCGCACGGCGCTGCCCGACCGAATGGCCTCACGTGCGAGCTCTACTCCCCGCTCCCAGCTGTCGCAGAGCCCCGCCACCACCGCCACGGCCGCGGAGTTCATCAAAATGTAGTCCACCACCGGGTGTGGTGCGGGGGAGTCCACTGTATACTCCGGCAGGTCCTGGCGCAAGATGTGGAGCAACACGGCCGCGTTTTCCTCGGGCGTGCCGGACTTCACCAGCGCCAAGCTGTGCTCGGGCAACTTGAAGTCCTTGGGCAGAATGGTCAACTTGGCGATGTCGCCGTGCAGATCGACCAACCAGCACTTTGTAAGGCCGATGGGCGAGATCTCGTCGAGCCCCACCTCGCCAAAAACCACCATCGTGCGTTCATGCGCCGGAGACCGCTTGGCCAACGCGGCAGCCGCCTCGGCGTACGCCTCGCCCAACTTCTCCAGGTAAACACCCAAGATGCGAGCTCGGAGCGGGATCGGGTTCATGAGCGGGCCCAAGATGTTGAAGATCGTCGGGATGCCGAGCTGCGCACGCACAGGCGCCACTTTGCCCATGCCCGGGTGGAACAGCGGCGCGAAAAGGAAGCAGAACTTCAGTGTTTTCACGATTCCAGGTGTGGTGGCTCGATTCACCGCGCTCAAGTCCACGCCGAGCGCCTTGAGCAAGTCGCCTGAGCCCGACGCCAGCGTGGACGCCTTGCCGCCGTGCTTGCACACTTTGAGCCCCATGCCGGCGGCTACAATGGCGGCCGACGTGGAAACATTGAATGTGTTCTGTCCGTCGCCTCCCGTGCCCACAATGTCCACGTACCCTTGCAGGTCGACAGATTCCGCATCGATGGTGTCTGAGAACTCCAACACGGTCTGCACCGCGGCGGCAATGTAGTCCGGCTCGTGGTCCAAACCTCTCATTCTGAGCGCAGTGAGGAACGCCGCGGTCTGGATGTCCGACGGGATGCCCTTGAAGATGGACCTTATCACGGTGGCCAAGTCATTGGGCGTGAGGTTGGGCGGCTCCAAGAAGAGCAGCTTGATGTAGGGAGTTAGCACGTTGTGGGTAGACATGAGGTGGTAGGTGTTTTCGCAGTAGTGAGTCACGTGGGGAGAAGAGAGGAGGAAGAAAGAGAAAGAGAAAGAGAAAAATAGGAAAAACAGGAAGAAGAGAAAAAGAAAAAGAAGGAGAAATTGAAAGTAGAGAAGGAATGTGATTGTGAATGTGAAGAATGTGGAGAAGGTGAGTATACAATAGTAGAGCAATATAGATGGATGTGTACAATATAGAGAAATGTATACAATATATAGAACAAGATATAGATAGATGTACATTATATATTATAGAGCAATTTATGATAGATGAATAGAACAATATAACGTGACAATACTGGATTATCCTTCTTGTTCAACTAATAAAAGTGTAGTGGAGCAATATGACAATAGAACAATGCATACAATAGATACGTATATATGGTAGAGCAATATGTACAATATGTATAGATAAATGTATAATATGTATATAGATAAATGTACAGTATATATTATAGAGCAATGTATAAGAGCAAATTATAATAGACAACAGAACAATTCACAATATAACAATATAACAGTACTATATTAGATATGTATTAGAGCGATATAGGAGATGAATAGAGGAATAGAGGAATAGAGAAATAGAGAAATAGAGAAATAGAGAAATAGAGAAATAGAGAAATAGAGAAATAGAGAAATAGAGAAATAGATGAATAGATACAATAGAATAACATATATGATAGAGCTATATATAAGAGATAGATAGAGGAATAGAGGAATGGAGAAGTATAACAATATACAATATAACAATATATAATAGAGAAATATATATGATAGAGCAATGTAAAGGATAAATAGATAAATGTAACAGTATAACAGTATAACAGTATAACAGTATAACAGTATAACAACATAACAACATAACAACATAACAACATAACAACATATACAATTTATACATTATTTTTTTTTTTCAAACACATTTACTGGAGAAAGATTGTCATTGAGCCTGCTGTTACAAGCTATTAGTGTAAGTATACAATATATACAATATATACAATATATACAATATATACAATATATACAATATATACAATATATACAATATATACAATATTGTAACGATGCAATGTCTAGAGTTTCACGTATTTTAAATATACACAACATATACAATAAATACATAGATAAAATATATAATAGACAATATATAATAGAGCAATATAACAACATAACAACCTATAGCACTAAGTAGTAATTCATAGCAGTAAGTAGAGTAAGTAGAGTAAGTAGAGTAAGTAGAGTAAGTAGTATAAGTATAGTATTAGTATAGTATTAGTATAGTATTAGTATAGTATTAGTATAGTATTAGTATAGTATTAGTATAGTATTAGTATAGTATTAGTATAGTATTAGTATAGTATTAGTATAGTATTAGTATAGTATTAGTATAGTATTAGTATAGTATTAGTATAGTATTAGTATAGTATTAGTATATTATAAGTAAGTAGTACAATCTATGTGGAGAAATAGAAAATGAGAAATAGAGAAGAAGTGAATCGGAAAAGTGAAAAGTAGATAAAAAGTAAAGAAAGTGAAGAAAGTGAAGAAAGTGAAGAAAGTGAAGAAAGTGAAGAAAGTGAAGAAAGTGAAGAAAGTGAAGAAAGTGAAGAAAGTGAAGAAAGTGAAGAAAGTGAAGAAAGTGAAGAAGAGAAAGGTAGAGAAATAGTGAAATGGTGAAATAGTACAAACTAGATGAAAAGTAGAAGTAGAAAAAAAAGTAAAGAGAGCAGAAAGCAGAAATTCGACAAGTAGAGATATAATAGTGGAACACGAGAAATGAGCATTCTGCTTCTGTAATACTGTATTGTTATATTGTCACCTATAGTCTACATTCACCTATAGTCTGATGTTCAGGTGATACATTTTCATAACATTTATATGATCTTGATTTGTAATGAGAAGAATTATGTATTGTCACCTCTTAGTATATCCTACATTCACCTATTAGTATATCATCACCTGTCAGGATGTTATCACTCATTAGTATACCATCACCTATTAGTATATCGTCACCTTTTCTGAGTCTGATTGTCACCCATTAGTCTTGACCTATTCTTGTACCTATCAGTCTTGACCCATTAGTCTTGACCTAATATTCTTGTTGGTCTATTCTCTGGGCCTGGCAGCTTGAGCTCATTCTCTCTTTTTTCGGCCAGCTTCGAAAAGAGAACTTTCATGTTGAGATCTGGTAACCTGGGTCATTCCCATTCTTCATTCCACCAGCTTCAAAAGAGTATGAGCTTATGTGGAAACATGGGAACCAGAAGTCGTTCTCTCACATACTTCATAACCAGCGAAGTCGCTAACAGAAGAGCCTTGATATGGAATCCAGTGATCTGAATTCATTCTCCCATGAAAAGAGTATCATCTTGGCAACTGACCTCATTCTTCGCTCCTCATTATTCTTCACTCCTCATTGTTCTCCTTCTTTCTTTCTTTTCTTTCTTCCTTTCTTTCCTTTTTTTCACTCCCCCACCTCCACCTCCATCTCCATCTCCTTGTCGGCGTCCACGTACGAGTCACACACGCACCACACGCTCAACGCGTGCTTCCCTGCTGTCGGAACGGTGAACTCCACCTTCACGCTCTGCCTCTCGTGCGCAACCTGTGTCCGTTTGATCCCGTAAAGTTGTCTGGACGCAGCGTCGCCCACTACAACCCACCAGGCCTCATTTTTGGCAAAGGGGAACCTGCTCACCACTGCCAAGTCGTCCATTTCTTCATCGCGCTCGATCGCAACTTCAACAGTTGCAGGCTCGTTGGCGATGATGCGCTGCGAAACGTCCAACTCGTACAGAACGTCGATGTTCGGGTACTTGTTGACGAAGTTGGCGACGTCAGAGAGTGCCTCGCCGTCCAACTGCAAGAAGTCGTCGCGCTCGTCGTCTTCAAGCGCCATGATGTCGTAGACTGTCTCCACATTGTACTTCTTGCCCCGCTCGAGCATCTGGTCGCTCACGTGCGGAATCTGTCGCAACGGGCTGTCGCTGCTCCACATCGCCTGGACAATCATCTGCGACAAGTCCATGGCCTGCAACGCGTTCAAGTGGCCTGAGCTCGAGAGTGTGTCTGTGCACGCTCCGACGAGCTTGAGCACTGCAGCCAATACGGTCTGCTGGTCGCTGGCGAGGTCTCCGCTCACTGGAAGTCGTGATAAGTGCGCCTGGAGGAGCAAGAACGCCTTGACGTGCGGAGACTCAAAGTCGCTTCCGCCAGCGAGCTTCAACGGGACTCTGTTTGCTAGCGCAGCCAAGAGAGGTTTCTCGCCGGCACGTGCTGGTAAGTGGGCGAACTCTGCGGCGGACGTGACGGCCTCGAAGATGGCACGGAGGCGCGACTTGCTGGAGAGCTTGGTGAGGTTTTTCATCGAGGAGAAAGCCACGTCGTAGTGCGCCGCGATCAAGGCGCCATTGAGGGGAGAGATTTCACCCTCCTCATCCTCATCTTCATCCTCATTTTCCTCCTCCTTCTCTTCAATGAGTCCCGCCTCGCTCAAATCCTCGAGTGTCCCCTCCACCAACTCGGAAAGGTACTCCGATACTCCCACGTGCGAAACATCCACCAACCCGTAGTAGCTCGGGTTCTGCGTCAAGCGCCGATAGAAAAACGTGTACGTGAGCCAGTCCACGCAGTCCTGATGGCTGCGGAAGGTTCCGCTGGCGATCTCGTGCATGAACGACTCGTGCAAACTCAGCCCAAGGGAGCTTTCCACGGACATGCCCTGGTTGAGGAAACGAGTGTAGTAGGCCACTTGCGGCTCGTACGTGAGGGCCAACACCGACTCGGTGGCGCACCCGGCCATGTCCAAGAATTCTGAAACGGTGTAGTTCGACGGGAGGAGGTCGCTGTGCTGGGTGCCGTAGATCACCACAGTAGCTGCGTGCGGAGCGTACGGCGCACTGTCGCACGTGGCAACCACGGTTTTGATCCAGCGGGCGGAGAATGCCTGCTGGACGATCTGGTGGTCGCGGGCGGACATTCCGGGGTGGAGGAGGCCGAACCCGAGGCGGAGGGCGCGGACAAGCGATTTGTCGGTGATAGCAGGCAAGAGACGGGAAAGCTGGGGAGACATCGAATCTGAGGAGACTGACTCCTCAGAGTCCTTAGGAGAGTCCTTAGGAGAATCCTTAGGAACATTCTCATCAGCCCTAGAGTCAGTCTTAGAGTCAGGAGAGTCCCTCTCAGGAGGATCCACGGAAGACTCCTTCTTGGAAGACTCCTTCTTGGAGTCAGCAGGATGTTCCTCCTTAGCCTCAGCCTCCGCCGCCATCCTCGACACAAGCTCGACGCCTGTTTTTCTCGTCGGAACAAACACCACGCACGACTCGGCTCCCCCCACTGTCTCCCCACACACCAGCGCCATCGCAGCGTGAAAACTCGCCTCGGACCGGCCCACGTCCGCCCCGTACGGCTGGAGGCGGATCTCGCGGAGCGGCCGCACGCGCTGCGCCGCAGAAAAGTTGAAAACGCCTGCCTTGGCGCACCCGAGCCACTCTCCGAGCTCTCGGCCGTACAAGAGCGGATGTCCGAGTGCCACAACGCGCATTTCTCGCTGAAGTGTCCCTGCCATGAGTTTCAACCGCGAGAGACACGTTTCGTACGGAGTTCCGCCGGAAGAACCGACCGTATGGATGTCGTCGGCCACCACAACGTCAATGGCCTGAACAGCTCGGCGCAGGCGCCAGCGGCGCGTCAACACGTCGAGCTGCAGCGGTGTGGCGACCACCAAGTGGCTCTGGGCGAGCAATTTCGCGTCGGACACCGCTTCGCCGGTGAGTTTGGCGATTTTCTTCGGCGGATCGGTCAAACCGGCGTACTTCGCGCTCCAGGCCCGGAACACAGCGCTGGCGGCCTGCTCGCATGGCTGCACGTACACTATACGGCCCTTGTTCTGGCGCCACGCGCTCAAGATGGCTAACTCCGCACAGACGGTTTTTCCGCTGCCTTTGGGCGCACATACAAGCACATTGTCGTTGGAGGCCCACAAGGCGTGGAAAACCTGCAGCTGGAGGCGGTTGAAGTAGGTGAAGCTGAATGTGGCAGCTAAATCCGCGTTCTGGAGCTCTTCTGTCAGCAAACTCCGCACGTCAATCAACTCAAGCAGCCTGTGCGGGTTCCGGGGCATGTGCATGTTGAACATTGGGACTGGAGCCGTCCACAGAGAGTGCAACCACCGCTCGCTGGCCACAGTGATGAAGTAGGCGGGGGGGACTGGCCCTCCGGCGGAATCTGTCACCCCAGACCCAGAAACCAGCCCCGACGGCGGAACTGGCACTGCAACCTCGAGCTCAAGCGTTTTCCCTGCCTGGTCTTTGCTGACTCTCAACCTCTCCCCATGCAAGATCCTCTCTCCGTCGGGATCTGTCACCATCACGAGAAACGGCTCCGACGACCCGTGCAACTTGTAGTTCCACTCCCAGTCACCCACAATCTCCACCAGCACACGCACCAAGTCCGGTGCAACAGGCTGCGCTCGGCACGCGAGCTCCACCTTGGGAAACTGCGCCAAGAGCTCGTGCGCCACGTGGCTGTGGCCCTTGAAGTTGATAGCCTCAGCTAGCTCTGCTGCACTCAACCCGACGTAGCTGTGGAAGGGCACGTGCGAGGCCTCGGCTGCTCTGACGAGTTCCGCGGGCGCCAAGGCCCCAAACTGGCGGAACGCGCTGCTGGTGCTCCACATCCGCCTCTCCACGTTCTTGCAGAGCTCCAACGTGGCTAGCGCGAGCCGGGCCCATTTTTTCTGCACGCAGATCTCGTGGAGTGCTCGGAGAAGCCGTCCGCCCGACTGCGTCACATACACCATGTCGGCAAGCAACGCAAATCCGTCCAAGCGGAGCCTCAGAATGTAGCTCTGGAGGAGAACGGCGATTTTCGCTGCTGGGTCGGCGGCAGACTCCTTGATAGGGATCGGACACCGCTCTGCAAGCTTGGCAACCTCCATTTTCTCCTCCTGGCGAACTGGAACGTGCTGGAACTCGCCCGAACTGGCAAATACACTGAGCACGTCGATCTCTCCCATCCACGGCCGGAGCGTGCGGTTGTAGGTGTCCATGGTGGCGTGCGCGATGTAGAAGTGCGCAGCAATGCGCCCGAGCTCGGTCGCGGCGACGTGGCCCGTCTGTGGGTCGTACTCCACGAGTTTCTCTCGGTGGAGAATCTCCAACGCCGAGTGCGCGAGGTCCGCGCGTTTCCACACAAGCAACGCATCCTCCTTGTACTCCGGCCCCACCTGGTAGAGTCGGGGCGCCGCCAACATCCGCACATACAAGTACGTGTGGCCCAACCAGGCTACGGCGTCGTCACGCGACGCTACGGCGCCCAGAACAACTTCCGCATTGACGCAGTCCGCCAAGCGGCTCATGAGCTGGCTCTCGATGGGCAACTGCTGGTTCAAGATCGCCAAGTAGTACTGCAACTCGTCGTGGGCGGTGATGATCACTCCGAGGCCCAGGGTGTCGTAGCGGGGTCTTCCGGCTCGTCCGAGCATCTGCAAAATGTCTTGCGGAGAGAGTTGCACCCACATGCCCTTCTCCGGGCTGTAAGTGTCTGTTCCCTTGATGACAACCGTGTGCGCAGGCAAGTTCACTCCCCACGCCAACGTGGCCGTGCACACCAACACCTGGAGGTGGCCCTGCGCAAACAAGTCTTCCACCGTGGACCTGTCAGCTCTGGCGAGGCCTGCGTGGTGGATTCCGATCCCGGAAGGGAGGATTTCGCCCACGTTCTTGTTGACAGCAGATTCCGCCTCGTGGGCCAAGATCTCCGCCGTGCCCGGGTCCAGGCGCACGATCGCAACGCCAGCGGCGGCCGCGCGGTCCCGGAGCATTTTTGCGGTTTTGATCGTGTCCTTGCGCGAATGGACGAACACAATCGTCTGGTGTCTTTTGGCGACACTTTCCGCCACCGTGTCGAAGCACGCGTCGTTGATGGCCCCCACTTTCCGTATGCCCTTCTTCTCCTTGACGCCAATGTACTGCTGCTCAAGTGGGCACGGCCGGAAGCGCGAGTCAAAGTAGAAAAGACCCGTGGTGGTGTTCACACCCAAGAACAGCGCCACATCCTTGTAGTTGGGCAACGTCGCCGACAAGCCGACCAAGCGTGTTTGCGAGTGTCTTTTCGCACGCACAACGATGCTTTCAAGCACAGGCCCACGCTCGTCGTGCAACAAGTGGATCTCGTCGATGATCACAACATCCACGTGATGCGCAAACAGGCCTTCGGTGGCCTTTCTTGTGACAACGTCCCACTTCTCTGGCGTGGTGACCAAAATGTGAGTTTCGGCGATTTCCTTCTGGCTGAGCGACTGGTCGCCTGTGAGCTCGTTGACTGTGAGGCCGTACTGGGACGACAACCTCCGCTGGAGCTCGCGCATCTGCTCGGCCACCAAGGCCTTAAGCGGGGCGATATACACCGCCTTGAAGTTCTTGGTGTTGAACTTTCCCGTTTTGGCGTCGCGCCACTGGCCTAGCAGCCGCAACATCGCAAGAATGGCCACATTGGTCTTTCCGGCGCCCGTGGGCGCACACACAAGCATGTTTTCGTCCGAAAGAAGCGCTGCGGGGTACACCTTGGACTGGATGCGGTTCAACGTGGCGGTTTCGCCAACCGGGAACGCGGCCTGGGCCCACAGCGGCATTTCAGACACTGACACTAGTTGTTCGCCTGAAGTCTCAAGCAGGGGCGGCGATTCGGGCGCAGGCACGCTGATCACGTCGTACAGCTTCTTGTTCTGCTGGTACGACCCTTTCGGGAGCGTGATCTTGCTGCTGGCCATGAGGTGGTGGCCCTGGTCGAACACGAGGGCGTCGAGGTCGACTGTGCGGGGCAAACGGGCGGCTACCGACTCTTGGTGACTTCCCTGTTTTTCTTTTTCGTCGTTTTCTTGATTTTCCCCTGTTTTCTCCTCCTCTTGTTCGCTCTTTTCCGCCCCTTTCTCTCCCCTCCTCTTCCTCTGCGCTGGCTCCTCCAACGGCCCCTCCCGCTTACGTGACCGCTCGGCTTCCGCCGCGAGCGAGTCTAGGCCCTGCGCCCGCATCTCCTCGAGTGTTTTCTGCCGGTTCTGCGCCATCCGCAGCCCAAAATGGATCCGCCATCGGTTCTCCACACATAACTGGACAAACGGCGCGTTCTCGCGGCCTAGAACGGCGATGAGCCGCTCAAAAAGGACAGATTCCTCACACTCCTTATCACTGAGCAACTTCGACACTTTTCGGCATGTTTCCACCGTGTCTGTGCCGGTTTCTAGCTGCGATATGCGCCGGTAGAGGAAATCCTGCGAGATGTCCAGAAAGGAGAGCGTGGGAGGCGCCGCCGCGGCTTCAGAAGTGATTATCATCAAATTTGACCTGATTTCGTCTGTTTCAGTGCTGTCTTGCGGGGCCAAGTCGGCTAATTCCGCCACAACACTGCTTTCCTCGGTTTCCTCCTCAAACACAACGGCAACCGCCGCGTCCGGCCCAGACTCCCCGCCCTCTGCCTTCTGCTCGTCGTAGTCGGTGATCTCCTGCACCAACACCACCAAGTCCCGCATCTGGACGTCGTCTAGCTCCGTAGATAGAAGGTTCTGGACTTCCGCGCGCTGCTGCGCCACCGTGAGCGCTGGATCCTTCAAACACTCAAGAACGGCGTCTGCCGCCGAGAGGATCACGCTGTGCGGCTCGTCCGCTATGTGCTGCCGTACTTCGACCGTTAGCCGCTCGAACGCTAGTTTGTTCTGGTCTGTTGTAGGACGGTAACTAATGCTTTCCACGGCCAAATCGCTGGCTAGTACGGAAGAAGCCGCAGTTTTGTGTTGGTTTGCCGCAAAATTTGCACTTTTCTCCGCTTCTGGCGCGTGCACAACTCGACTACCCATATCTCGAACAGAGATCTGCCCTGCTAGAGAGGTAGGGTTGTAGTCGGGTCTAGACTCGCCTGGTGTGCTATTGCTGTTGTTGGCGGCTTTTACCGCGCTCTGATTGGCTGCTCGGCCCGGTTCCTGCTCGGGAATGTACTCGGGCATGGAGTAGTAGTAGTAGTGTTGAGATGATATGGAGTGCAGGTGAGTAAGTAGTATATCAACAGTAAAAGTTGAAAAAAAAAAGAAAAAAAGAAAAAAAAAAAAAAAGAAAAGAAGAAAGAAAAGAAGAAAAAATAGGAAAACCGAATAGAAAAACTGAAATACTTATAAGTACAAAAGTAGCGCAGTCACTAAAGACAAATATAAACACTAGACATCAACACTATAGTGCAATGCACTACACTACTACACTACACTACTACACTACACTACGCTACACTACGCTACACTACTATACTAAAATACTAGAATTCCAACACACTATTAATAAATCACTGAAATGCTATTTTTTTTTTCACATTTATTGGGATCTCATTTTCATTGGGTCCCTCTGTTACAGCTAATAGCTTCTATAGTAATGAATACAATAGTAATGAATGCAATAGTAATGAATACAATAGTAATAAATATAACAGTACAGAGATACTGTCACGGATGCATTTTCCTTCTTTTCAATCACATTTATTGACCCAGTGCTTCCTTGAGTCGCTCTGCTATAGGGTATCAGGTTCGGTAATTCAAAATGTTTGAATGAATCTTCGGAAAGTAGAAAATCTGAAGAAAAAGAAAGAAAGAAACTGAGATATGATTAAATGAATATATGAGTATATGAATATATATATGAATATATGACTATATGAGTGTAGGACTATGACTATGACTATGACTATGACTATGACTATGACTATGACTATGACTATGACTATGACTATGATCTCACTACAACACACGACTACATCACTAACACTGCTACAACTACATCGTTGAATGATGCTGTGCTACGATATTTGCATACTGAACTTGCTCTTACTTCTTTCTTCCGTCTTCCCTTCTTTTTTCACTTTACATTGAAACCAAACACTACTCTATACTCTACACTCAAGCTAGCATAGCAATACTTCAGTGATCAGTATTACAGCACTATCAGTAAGCTAATCATTAATCAGTGCCTTCTATAACCTCTTTTGTTTACTTTCTACACTACACCATACTATACTACTACTATACTACACTAATACACTACTACACTACTACACTACTACACTACTACACTACTACACTACTACACTACTACACTACTACACTACTACACTACTACACTACTACACTACTACTCTACTACACTAAATACTAAATACTAAATACTAAATACTAAATACTAAATACTAAATACTAAATACTATAGCGGGACTCTATGACAATATGTCTGAGTCCCAAAACATGTGTTTGAAAAAAAAAAAAAAACTAAATACCAACTCACTATTAACAAATTAATCACTGGAATGCTATTACTGTTTTATGACTAAAAAAGTACTAACTAAATACACTAGTACTTCAACTTCTTACGACTACAGTGGCATTACTAAACACTACAGCTTTTATTCTTTTACAATGCTGCGCTGCTATACTAACTTGTTGCTTCTTCACTACTACATTAAAACACTAAGACAAATTCTACCACTGAGACACTACCACTCAGACACTACACTAATTCACTAGAAACTAGCACAACACTTATTCAGTGAGACTACAACACTATTCAGTAAGACTACAGCCTAATTCAGTAATTCAGTACCACAACACTACTATAACTTCTTTTGTCTTTCTACACTACACTACTATAACTTCTTTTGTCTTTCTACACTACACTAATACACTACTACACTACTACTTTTTTCAAACACATTTATTGGGAGACTACTACACTACTACACTAATACTGATTTGATCTGATACTGATTTGATCTGATACTATAGATCTTAGAGTTATAGGTACCATGATTCTTTGGATGGTAGATGTATTAGTAGAGTGGACGTAGAGTATTGTAATTCTAATAGATACTATAGATAGTGAAGAAGACTTGGATACCATAGACTCTGGTATACATGTGGTTCTGACGTAGATATGATAAATACTGTAGACACCATTGGTTCTTTGGTTCTTTGGTTCTTTGGTTCTTTGGTTCTTTGTTCTTTGCTTACTCTACTACATCAAAATACTAAAACGGTCTTTATTCTTTACTGCACCACTAAAACTGTCAAACTGTCTTTACTCTTTACTACTACACCACAGCACTACTACATTGTATCTTTTTCATTTCTTCTCTCTTTTCTTTCTTTCTTCAATTCTTTTCACTAAAAATTGAAAACTAAATCTAAATCTAAATCTAGAAACCAAAACTAAGAACTAAACTAAGAAATATATCACTTTCAAGAAAAAATAGAATAAAAACTTCACCACACTAACGCTACAACTTCGTTTTATTGTACTATAGGAAGACTATACTCTACGTCACTATTACATCACCACTTTCACTTCTTCTTCTTCTTCTTCTCTTTTCTTCTTCTCTTTTCTTCTTCTCTTTTCTTCTCTTTTCTTCTTCTCTTTTCTTCTTCTCTTTTCTTCTCCTCTTCCTACATCTTCTTTTTTTATATATATTCCACCTCTTCTTTTCTCCTCTCTCTCTCTCTCTCTCTCTAGTAGACGTGGTGAGAGAAGTCGTTGGTCTGGAAGTTCCACGAGTCGTCGGAGATCCGCCCTCTCAACTCAGGCACCTCGCTGCCCTTCGCATACACGTCCTCGAACAAAATCGACATCTTGGCCTCTGGAGGCGCATCCGCCTCGGCCTCCGCAACCTGCTCGTCCACGTACTTTCTCGCGGCCTTGTCGTAGGTCTTGATCTCGTCCTCCGACGCAATGTCCAAGTCCAAAAGCACCGCCTTCAACCCGGCAATCGGGTCGTTTCTCGATCTCATGTGCTGAACTTCCTCTCTTGTTCTGTAAGTGGTGCCAGGGTCCGACATGGAGTGGCCTCCGTATCTGTAAGTCTCGTACTCCAACACCAAGGGGCCGTTGCCGCTCGAGCACCAGTCCTTGGCGAACTTGGACGCCTGGTAGCACGCCAAAATATCCATTCCGTTGACTTTCAACCCGGGGATGTACTGGCCTCTCTTGTAGTATTCAGTCATGGCCGACGACCGTGCAGCAGCGGTACCCATTCCGTACTTGTTGTTTTCGCACGCAAACACGCACGGCAAGTCCCACAACTTGGCCATGTTGTACGATTCAAACACCTGGCCCTGGTTGGCTGCTCCGTCTCCGTACAACGTAAACGTGGCTCCTTGGTCGCCTCTGTACTTGTGAGCAAACGACAACCCGGCGCCCAACGGCACCTGTGCACCGACAATACCGTTTCCGCCGTAGAAGCCAGGCGCAAACATGTGCATGGAGCCACCTTTTCCGTACGAAACACCAGATCTCTTCCCCATCAATTCTCCCAACACTGCCTTAACGCTAGCGCCTCTCATGTGCGCAAAGCCGTGGCATCTGTACGACGTGATCACCGTGTCAGTCTTGGTGATGGCGTTTTCAATGCCCACAGCAATAGCTTCCTGTCCAACCGACAAGTGGCAGAAACCTCTAATCTTCTTGGCTTTATACAACGCATCAGCAGCCATTTCCATTCTTCTGATGATAATCATATCTTTGTACATTTGCAACAAAGTTTCCTTCTCAGTCTCGAAGCTCAATTCAGGTACTTCAAGGTTGTAGCCCTCAAAAGAATACTCAGGTAAATCAATTTTAACCAAGTCAGAACCAGCACTAGCCATAGATCTGGTAGCACCAGTGGCCGTTAAGCGTGGCAATGGACGAATAAGACCGGTACGAAGCATGATTTGTGGAGGAAAATGCGCTAGTAACGAACTTGTTCTTTTTAGTTAGTTACGCACTGGGAACGGGAGGTAGGCATCCGCCGGGGGTGTAGTTCCGCGGTCACGTGATGTAAGAATCGATTGTCATGTGATGGAATATCACGTGACCAAAACAGAAAATTCAACAATCGACTGTCACGTGACGCCAGGTCACGTGACCAACGCAGAACCACTGGAAATTCGATTGTCGCGTAACATCCATCTTGTCACATCGCCAAAGAAGAAGTGATGTAGACTCAAATGTGGTCAAAAATGAACAGGTGTAGTATAGCGTCACGTGATGCCGCATCACGTGCCACCGTTTAAACAGATGTAGAATGGACTGTAACGTGACAGGCCACGACGTCACCAGAGCCTAGCCTAGCAGATGTAGAATGGACTCTAAGATAATGCTTCATCACGGGGCCAAACTGGATCAGATGTAGAATCTGTTGTCACGTGATCTAATATCACGTGGTCGGAATCAAACAAGTGTACAATGTACCATCACGTGATTTTCCATCCCGTGGACAATATATGAATCACTCCGAAATTCTCTCGTCATAATGACATTAGTGAAACTGTGAGGCTAGACCTGTGGGTGTTTATGTGTTGCATTTCTTCTCACATAGACTCTAATCACGTGCCTTCAATCACGTGGCATATTGATTTTCTCACCACGTGACCTCTGGTCACGTGCATCGGTTGTTGCAAAAACTCCAGAAACGCTGCAAAAACACCCTGTGTAGCCGTTTCCCCCACTCATCGACATTAAACCTTAGTAAATACCCTATTTATTTACCCTAGGTAACTATAACTTAGCCACACACAATCTTTTATTCCCCTCTTTCATAGGTAGTTTTCCCAATTATTGTGCTGATACTCTCCTGATCCTTGGTGAGTACACATTTACTAGTGTTGTCACCCAAACAGTTGGTCCATCTTCCTCTCCTATCTGTTGATTTTTTTCTGGTTAGGAATCTGCTAACATACTAATGACCACAATGAAAACAGGAAAATCAGAAGTCAATTGGGAACCAATTGGGACAAACACAAACTCACACTTGGATACATCAACAGAGTCACCTACACACTGTTTGGCTACTACTGATTCAGTGACACAATTCGCGAAACATCACCAACTCACACCCTACCACTGACTGGGGATATTAGCTTTTCGGTGTACGGGTGCGCGTGCAGGCCCAATGCGATCTCACCACAAATACTAGTCTTTATACAGATTACAATCTCTATACGATTAAAATCTATACATTACAGAATGCACCCCCAGTTGGACAGAGTCAGATTCGACACGTGCGAGAAGTTGATGGACGCTCTTGAGGAGTGCCACAAGAAGGAGTTCTTGAAGCAGGCCATGGGCATGTGCAACTTCGAAAAAGACGAGCTTACGAAGTGCTTGCATGTTACGAGAGTAGAGGACTCGAAGGAGCGGATCCGCATCAGCCGTGAGAAGGAGAAGGTGATGATGGAGAGGCGCAAGCAGGTGGAGGAGGAGGCGTACGGCAAGAACGGGTACTTGCGGAAGGTGATCGAGATGGAGATGCAGAAGAAGCTGGAGAGGTAGGGAGGAAAAAAGGAGAGAAAAGAAGGAGAAAAAAGGAGAGAGGAGAGGGAGAAAGAAAAGTAAGGAGAAAAGAGGAGAGAGAAGAGAATATATAAGAGAAAAGAGAAGAGAGGAAAGGGGGGATCTACTGAGTTGCTGGTAGAAGTGGGTCTAGGAGAAGACAGAAAGGTGGTAGCAGGAAGTGGGAGGCAAGCAGGTGGAAAGAAGATAGAATAGGTGAACAAAAGAGGACAGTTCTTAGTCTGGCTATACTTAACTGGTCATCTGGTCATCTGGTCAGCTGAAGTTGACGAACAGCTTGACCGAGATGAGGTACTGATCTGAACAGTGAGTGACAACTGAGTGATCTGAACGGCCTCAGCGATGGACTGAGTGAGTGTCTGAAGAGTCTGAGTGGCTGACTGGACTGAGTGATCTGAGCAAGTGGTCGATATAACAGAGCCTATTGACCGGCTGAATGGACTGAAATGAGAGAATCAGCTGATTTACTGAACTGAACGAACTGAGTGATCTTACATCGGACCACTGTTTCAACTGGATTGATTCAACTGAATCGGGTGATCTGAAGAGTCTGGGTGATCTAAAGAGTCTAGACAACTGACCCGACTGGCTCATGTTCATGCCAATACTTGTTTGGTTGGTTTCTGTGTTCTGAGCAGTCGGTGGTTGCCTCCGGCCAGTGAATTTTCATATGGGTCCAGATCTGCCCGGTGATCCTTCACCAATTTCCTGCTGAGCACAGGCTTCCACTGACAAGTACACTGCTGAGTTGATTGCTTGATTGCTTGACTGTTGACATGGGCACATTACTGATGTTCCTCGGGCACTGAATCTTGGTCATGACCTGATCACTGACAGGAGACTTGGTCATGACCTGGCCACTGACAGGAGACTTGGTCATAACTTGATAACTCACAAGGATACTTGGTCATGGTTTAATTGTTTATTTGATCGCTGATTGATAACTGGTTGATAACTGGTTGATAACTGGTTGATAACTGGTTGATAACTGGTTGATAACTGGTTGCTTACTGCTTGCTTACTGCTTGCTTACTGACTGATCGCAGACTTTCTCACTGACTGCTCACTGATTTCTTGCTTGAGTGCTGATTGATCACCGATGTTTTCCTGATTTGAGCACTGACATTGTTACTGGCTGGATCACTGATTTGATCACAAGCCTACTTACTAACTTCTAGTGACTCACAGACAGACGGACAGACGGACAGACTGTCTTTCTGTCTACTGTCTACTGTCTTTCCATTTACTGTCTTGCTTTTTCTGAGTTTATTGACTCCTGCCTCTGTCAAGATCCCGACTCCATGTTGCCATCCTTCTCCACAGAAGACCAACTCTTGCCTCATTCCTACACGGCTTCTCGCGCCTCTTGCGCTTGTACATATATAATGAAGTCATTCCGTTAGTCCTGGCGAGTCCTCAACACTCGCTTGACAACCTTATCCTTGGTCACCACATACACCACCGCTCCCCAGCCCGACAACGCGTCTCTGTCGACAGCATTCAAAAGCGCCTGGCTGATGGTCTCAAACAAGTCGTCGGGCTCCAAATCAGGCTCATATAACGATTCACACATGCCGTACAACTGGTCAGTTGCTGTTCCACTGACAATGAAGTCTTTGGCGAAGTCAATGCATCCAATCAAATCGAACCCGCAGATGAACGGCTTGTTGGTCTTGCTCTCCAACCCAGCCACTATGGGCCCGACGAAATAGGGCCCGAATCTTTTTTCGTACAATGACGAGCTCACCAAGTTGGCCAATGTTCTGGGCTCGATCTCGCGTTCCTCTCTCAACTTGTACAAGTTGTGTTTCAAGCGGAAATCCTCCTTTAGTGTGAGCACGTCTGTGGCCAAGCCTGTCAACCCCAAAAACGTCTTGTCGCCGAACTGGAACACTTTTTCGAAGTCGTTGGCGAGTCCTAGCGACTGGTTGCCTAAGCGCAAGTCACATGCGATTGCTATGCAATCCTTGCCCACCATAGCGACGGCGGCACCACCTGGCGTTAGTATGAGAGATAGGGAGAAGAGAAGGAAGAGAAGGAGGAGATAAGGAAGAAGAAGAGAAAGGGAAGAAGAGACAAAGTGAATCAGATAAATCAGATTATCACACGACAATTGATATTCTATCAACAGATGAACAGCTGGTGCTGTTGTGATTCTAACTGGCTCTTGAGCCTTATTCTGCCTTGGTTTGCTGTTTCTCTGTCCTGCGTTGTTCTTTCTGTTTCTTTTCTTTCTGCTCTTTGGTTTCACTTCTTCTTTCTCTGCTTAGCCTTTTCATTCACCGTACGTACCATTGATTGAACTTGGGTCCGACATCTGCAATGGTGAGTACCGGTATATTTGTTGAAGGTGGCGAGCGAGCGGCGGTCACGTGACTGAGTGATAGTGAAGGAATACGGTGGGGAAAAAACGGAGGTAGGGAGGAGGAAATGAAATGGAAATTAGAAATGTGATTTGGCTCTTTTCGCTGCCTTAATTCCTTTTTTGTTTTTTGTGTTGGTTCTGTTGGCCTGTTTGGTACTCTCTAGTCGCACTATACTGTGAGTAGTCAAGTGATATCATTGAAAATGGAAAGAGAAGAAAAAGAAAAGAAAAAGAAAAAGAAAAAGAAAAAGGAAGAGAATACTGAAATGAAATGAAATGTTTTGATTTGATTTGGTTTTGTTTTGGTTTTTGATTTGGTTTTTCTTTGACTCAGATTGTGGTGATTTAACACTATGGTCCTCTTGGTATGCACAATGAAATCACCTGAAGGCAGAAGAAAAAACAAAAGCAAAGGAAACCAAAGAAAACGGAAACTTCTCTATTAACAGTCACAAAGACTCACTAAACTTTCAACCAGTCCGCTTCTCTTACTCGGACTGGAGTGAGTAGCTCCACTCTGGCACTATACTAAGTGTGTAACATCAAGGTAGAAGACTCCACACTTGAAGTCGAAATTATACAAAGAAGAGTTTTTGTTTTCAGATCAAGGTTTCATTCTTTTTTTCTCTTTTTTGATTTTTTTTTTTTCAAATAATCATATATTAAATTCTAATCGTGTGGGTTTCCCCTAGAATTCAACTTCATCTGTTTCTTCTTGAGTGTGTTGCGTAGCTATCATTACACATGGCTCTCACTTCATGCACTAAGCTTGCCTTCTCCGGGGAACGGAAGCCCTACCCCTTTGTTGGCTCCACAACAAACTCTCCTAGACTCAGACTAGTAATGGGTGGCAATGAAGTGCTGTCTTACTCTCATGAGCAGAAACAGGACTTAATTGTTCCCCATTATAGTAACAGGCTTGATTTTTTACTTGTTTTCGGAATTTACGTTTTTCCACAACTCGCTCGTTCCTCCGACTTATTACATATTCTACCGAAAACGTGGTTTTCACACTTCGCCAAAAAGTCTCTTAAAAACCGAAGAGTGGTGCAAGAGAGAAGAAACCCGGAGATGTCGCTCTCTTCTCCGAACACAAACAGATGTCCACAAAACCGAAGGCAGTGTGCTATTTACGCTGGTGTAGCACCAGAAATAAGAGGAAAAGAAGAAAGAAAGGAAAGAGGAAAGAAAGAAAAAAAAAGAAAAGAAGAGAAAAGAAAATTAAGAAAAAAGTGCCAGAAAGTATTAAAAGCCAAATTGTATCATTCTCTTTTTATTACAGATAGAATGCACTTATGGCCGTAGCCAAGCATGGCCCACTCTTTCACCTGCTATCAAAAAGGAAAACCAACAAACAGCAACTACAACTGAATCACAACTAGTAATAAACAAAATCTGAAAAAAATGGTAACTACAGAGTATCTCTATTACGTATTTCTAGAACCTTGTTCAAACATAGTAACAGTTGTTGAAACGTAGAAACACTCAAAATAGAGAGACAGTCATAGTAGCACTGTAATTAGTGAGAGTAACACTCTCAGAATGAGCTGGCGAGGTCACTATGAATACATTAAACACTGTCATAGTAACACAGTCATAGTACCGTCGTAGTAAGCTCCAGAGAACTCACTAAGATAGTCACTATATTATGAATAACTGTCATAGTAAGCTCTGAAGCCCACTATGGATAGAGTAAACACTCAAACATGGGAACATATAAATACTGGCATAGAACCAAACATATAAATACTGGATAGTAACACTTGAACATAGTAACACTTACTCAGAAAGTAACATTGCCATATTAACACTCAACACCATCTTTCAATTATAAATTCTTCACTTGGAGGAAGAGAAAATCTTGTTCAATTATGGTGACACCTGTTTGAACGATGTAATACTGTAGTGAACAATGGGTATTGTAAATGGTTGTTAGAGTAACACAGTCATAGTAACACTTTAACGTAATACCTAGCGACATTTCCAAATCTTCCTCTCCCCATTTTTTGTTTTTCCTTTTCATTTTCATCCCCATTTTCCTTTCCTTTTCCTTTCTTTTCCTATTGATGTTTTCCCCCACCTTAGAAAAGCTCATTCTGTCAGCTACCGAGCTTAGTTCCCAGAAGACGAAACAGAGCCAGAAAAAGCATAATCCTTATTATCAAGTCAATTATCTCTGAATCGTTTCTTTTTTTTTTCAATTTTTTTGCGAGTATCAGTGTTACCATTGTGGAAATTTATCCTCTGTGCCATTGCACCCATTGGGAACTCAGTAACTGCCAAAAAGGATGCTCCCAATAACTGTAAGTATATATGGAAGAAACTCAAAGAAGAAAATTGAAAATTCAAACTGAAAAAAATGCTCATTTGGGACGTTTTTCAACGACAACCCACCTTTTTCATTTCCCCTACTTCCCCAGCTTTCTCCTCTACCCTAACGGCCCATCAGTGCCACCTGCATACACCACCAAACGATCCCCACCAACACCGACGACATCTACTTTTCTGTCAATAAACCGTCCAGAGCCATCTCCAGAAAAACAAAACAAAACAAAAAAAACACTTTTGTTACTTAATCTCTTCAATAAGAGTGGAAAATACAATATCCTGCATACAAGAAGACACTCTTAGTCTACTATGTATATATACCAGGTAACATTGCCATAGTAATCTCTGGCAGCTTACTAAGGTTAGAATTGTGTTGTAGTAATTCTAGAGATTACTATGGTTAGAATTGTGTTATAGTAATCTAGAGATTACTATGGTTAGGATTGTGTTATAGTAATCTAGAGATTACTATGGTTAGGATTGTGTTATAGTAATCTCTAGAGATTACTACGGTAGATATTTGTTATAATACTGTTGCCATAGTAATCTAGAGATTACTATGGTTGGAATTGTGTTATAGGAATCCTGCCATAGTGAGCTCTGACGATCTCACTATGGTTGGAATTGTGTTGACGATCTCACTATGGTTGTTGTGTATACACACCAACATCATGAGCGCCAACCACTACCAGAAGATCCTGCTCTCCAAACAGGACTTGGCGTACCTCTACCTGCAGTTCGTCGCTGCGGCCAATGCCAAGATCTCCCACCATCTCCCCGCCTCCGACAGTCTGGACCCTCTACGGATTGAAGTAGAGAACATTGTCAACAACCACTTGGGTGAGGCGTTTGAAATGGCCAAACTGGCGTTTGTGGTGGACGGCCACGACCTTGGCGAGCTGGCGGTCTCTGTGCATGAGCTCCTTGCGCTCCGGCCGTCGGAGGAGGTGGTGCCGTTCGACACTGAGCTCAACACGAGATTGCGAGCTGTGATCCAGCAAGTGGAGCGGGAAACGACGGAGGTGACGCGGTTGCGGCGCGAGCTTCCGCAGCAGGCGCGCGACGCGTACGAGGCGCTTGTTTCGGCGACGGACGCCGAGGTGACGGCGATGATCAAGGAGATGGAGAAGAAAACGATGGAAAAAGGAGCGGAAGAGGGAACGGAAAGAAAAACGGAGGAGGGAATGAAGGAGGGAATGGAGAAGGGAATGGAAGAGGGAACTCTGGGAACTCTAGAAGGAACTTCCCTCGAAAAGGGAACTTCCCTGGAGACTTCCGTTCTCCCTCAGACAGGCACTGTTGACAACGCCGAGGAGCTAGCAGGGGAGCTCCTGCAGAGCATACTCCGGCTCCACGGCGTCAAGACGCTGCTTCCGGCGCACCAGGCGCAGTTGGACTCGTTGGAGCAGACGGTGCGGTTCTTGGAGGACAACTACGAGAGGAGTAGGTAGGGAAGGAGAGAAAGAGAAGAGAAGAGAGGGAAAGAAAGAGAGGAGGGGAGAGAAGAAAGAGAAGAGAAGAGGAAAGGCTAAATTGAGAATAGGATAATTGAGAGAAGGATATTGAGAGTGGGATAATCGAGACTAGGTATAACTGAAACAGTGGGTATAATTGTAATAGTAGGTATGAGTGAAAGAGTATGTGAGTGAAAGAGAAGGTATAATTGAGAGAAGGATAATTGAGAGAAGGTAAGGGAATAGTAGGTATAACTGAGAGATGTATGTGAAGTAGTAGGTGTAATTGAAATGGTAGGTATGAGTGAATATAGTAGATATGACTGAATATAGTATATATGAGTGAAATTGCAGGTATACTTGAATTGCAGGTATAATTGAAATGTAGTAATAAGTGAAATGGTAGGTATGAGTTGATGGTAGGTATAATTGAAATGTAGGTATAACCGAGACTATAAGTGAAAATGTAGGAAGTGGAATAGTGGTCTCCTGTGGGACGCGTGAGGAGATGTGTGAACGATCAACAAAACGGTGGAAGCATATCAGAAGTAGGGCCAGATATTTCTGTTTGAGGAGGACCAGTTGTTGATATTGCGGTTGATGGACCTTGGCTAGGAAGTCCGTGAGCAGACCAGGGAAATTCACAAAAGAGTGAAGCAGAGACAGATGAGAAGTCGTAGAAGAAGCTGAGTATCTAGATAAATATTCGTAATTGCTGGTACAAATATTCATAATTGCTGGTACAAATATTCATAATTGCTGGTAGTAGAGTGAATCACATTGGTGTTTTGGCTACTCAACGAGCGTAGGCTGAACCAACCCAAGTGGACGTTCCAGAACAAGCGAAGATGTTGGGAATGTCGTTTTCGTCCAAAAAGAAAATGAAAAAAAAAATAGTAAGAACCCACTCTTGCTGATAGTGTAGCTGTGGCTGGCCAGAAACCTATATGGAAGGATGGAATGGAAATAACTGAACCAAAGAAGAACCACATATCGCAGTCCATTTCCATTTCGAGTCATGCTGTTTCATTTTGCAAAGATATTCCCTTTCAGCTTTCAGTTTTTCTTTTGCTCGAAGCTTGCGATCTCACTATGCCAATACTTGAGTCTGGAAAGATACCTGAATGAATCAATCTTCCCCAAATTATTCAACTCTGTTCATTTCTTCCATTTTACCTCCTTTTCTCCTTTTCTCCTTTTCTCCTTTTCTCCTTTTCTCCTTTTCTCCTCTTTTCTTTTCTCCTTTTTTCTTTTCTCCTTTTTTCTTTTCTCCTTTTTTCTTTTCTCCTCTTTTCTTTTCCTCTCCTCCTTGTTCTTTTCATGTTCATTGTTCTGCTGTGGCATTGAATGATCGGTTTTCCTCGAAGTCAACCCGACCGTCGCTTTTTTGAGCTTTTAACTCAACAAAGGTTTGTGGAATAGTAGTTTGAGTGGAGCAGTAGGTATGAGTGGAATAGTAGATTGAAGTAGCCGGTATAACTGAAAGAGTAGGGTAGGTGAAATAGCAGGCACGAGTGAGAGAGTAGGTACAGCTGAAAAGTAAGTGCATAGCAGGTAAGTGAAGTGGGTATCATTGAAATAGTAGGTATAACTGAGGGAGCAGGTATAACTGAGGGAGCAGGTATAACTGAAGTGGTAGAATAATTGAAGTGGTGGAATAATTGAAGTGGCAGAATAATTGTAATAGTAGATATTGAAAAGTAGGTTAAATGTGTTAAAAAGTGGTATATGAAATAGGCAGCTGAAGGAGTAAGGAGTGTCCTAGATGTCTGTTTAGAGAGGTGGTGGTTGGGCAGTGGAGGAGCAAATAGCATTATTGAATAGGGTAATTGATATGTACAAAGACTAAGGACGTCACTCAATACTTAGGCAAGTGAAAAACTTAAAGTGATTGTAGAACATGATAATCAATAGTTGGGCAGTAGACATGTACAACGAGTCAAACGAAGGGAACCCTAGCGGAACAGTACCCAACAGGCAATGGAGATTCAAAATGTAAAAACGCTTTTCAGAAGTTTTCCTCTTTTTCAAAACACTGTATCGTCGCTGATACTTGTATTTGCAATATTGCCTCCTGATCATCAATATTGGTAGGAATTTCAGTTGATACGCTCCAGTATGTCTTGGAGCATTCAGATTTGAGAAAAGAGAGAGTATATAAAATAGGTAGTGATGTGAAACTTTTGGAGACTCCCTTTAACTGATTTGAGGGTAGTAGGAGTATGGAGTGTAGAGTAGAGTAAAGTAGAGTAGAGTAGAGTAGAGTATATGTGTATTGTGGTATGGAGTGGTAGAGTGGTAGAGTGGTAATATGTTCTATGGAGTAGTATGTTTCATGGAGTAGTCTGTTTCATGAAGTAGCAGTATATTGTATAGTGTAGATGTATATGGTTGTATGGATGTATAGTATAGATTGTGGTGTATTGTACAGGATAGAAGATGTTGTAGATTATAGTGTATTGTATATATTTGATATAGAGTACAGATAGAAGAGTAGTATATTGTCTAGAGCAGTTGTAGTACATTATTGCATAGAGTTATTGTAGTATACTATAGAGTAGTTATTGTAGTAGTATTGATTGTATTTGTATAGAGCAGAAGATTGTTGTAGATTGTTGATTGCTGTAGAGTATAGATAGAAGAATAGTGTACTCTAGAGTAGTGTTGTAGTATAGTAATACATGATAGTATACTTGTATAGAGTGTTTAAAATATAGAGTCGGTGTTGTAGTATAGAGTATGCCATAGTATAGAGTAGTTACTCTAGTTCTAGAATTCTAGTATTTCTAGCATATTATGGCTATTATTGCATAGAGTAGTATAGTATAGACACTGTATATTCAGTAATCTATAGAGTTATGGTTAGTGTACAGAGTACATAGTCTATTAGGTGTACACCAATGTAGAGTGACGGTGAGTAAAATGGAAGAGTATCAACATAAAAAATTGCAGGTATTAGTAGCACACCGTAACCAGATTAGTCAAGGTGACCAACTGGCGACTGATTCCGAAAAAAAAAAAAGAAAAAAAAAAGAATAGACGAGTTGTGAAAATTGTCAAAAACATCACATAAATTGCTCATAAGCATAATCTACACAACTGTAACTGTCTTAAAAAGTGAATTACAGTTCAAATAGAAATGTGTTTCCTTCTGAATCAGATCGTACAAGTGTAACGATGTTCTCATATTAAGAGTGAGTGCCCATTAAGGAAGTGCCCATTACTGGTGTGGACACTACGAATTTCACTAAAATCAATACAGATCAAGCGCCAAGCAGTCTATTCCTCCACATTAGCGCTTTTCCGGATCGGACCACGGATTCTCCAGAACAACCCCAGATTCTGTTATTAGCTATAGGTAACGGCCCCGCGTGGTATGCAGGATGCGCCAGAATGCAATTTACGTTACAGTCATGCAATTCCAGAATGTGGGGAGTTCATTAGGCGAAAGGGCGACAGATTCCGCAAGTGAAGCCACTAACCAAAATTCGTAAATTTGGTAGTTGATGCGGTCCGTGCAGAGCCTGTTCTATTAGGCGAATGTGACATGCGGGGCAGTTCATAATAACAGCAGTGGGGCAGGCCAAAAAAAAAAAAAAAAGACTTTTCTTTTACCTTCTTCCTATCTTCTTTTCCTCTTTTTTTTTTTTTTTTCCTTCTTTCTTTTTGATATCATTGCCATACTACAGTTTTTTTTTTTTTTTTTTCAAAAGAAACGGCGGGTTTTCTTTTTCCGCATGATTTATCGGAATAACCCCGCGCCGCATACAGGCCCGCGCAGATGATCGGGACTTTTTTCGGTAAAGATAATGTCTGGTGGGTGCAAAGTATATAAACCGCAGAGCCCCAGCCACTTTTTTTTTTCTACAACAAACCATGACTCTTTCTGACCAAGTCTACACCACGCTCATCAAGCCAGACCAAGATGAAGTGGAAGTTCCTACCAAACCCCCTCAATTAGCAGGAACTACTGTGGATAGATTTCTCATGACTGATAAAGTGACAGTTATTACTGGTGCAGCAGGTGCAATTGGTGGAGCCATCGCCGAAGGTTTTGCACAGGCTGGGTCACACGTTGCGATCATGGACTTCAAGTATAACCCGGAAATCGACACGAGATTGTCGCAAACGTACGGAGTGAAGGTCAAGTCATACAGTGTTGATGTGACCAACTACGACCAGGTGAAAGAGGTTGTTCTGCAGATCATGGAGGATTTCGGCACCATCGACACGTTCATTGCCAACGCCGGAATCGCATGGACCACCGGGTCGATCTTGAACACAGAGAGCACGGTGGATTCATGGAAGAAAGTGTTTGACGTGAATGTCCACGGCGTGTTCAACTGCTCGAAAGTGGTGGGCGACATCTTCCGCACCAAGGGCAAGGGCTCGCTCATCATGACCGCGTCCATGAGTGGGCACATTGTCAACGTGCCCAACTACCAAACATGCTACAATGCGTCGAAAGCTGCCGTGATCCACATGGCCAAGTCTTTGGCGGTGGAGTTTGCGGGGTTTGCACGTGTCAACACGGTATCTCCAGGGTATACCGATACGCCGTTGTCGGACTTTGTTCCACGGAAGCAGAGAGCGAAGTGGTGGGGTTTGACCCCGGAGGGAAGAGAGGCGTTGCCTATGGAGTTGGTGGGGGCGTACTTGTACTTGGCGAGTGACTTGGCGTCGTTCACCACGGGGGCGGATATCCGTGTGGATGGGGGGTACACAGCAGTATAAGGAGGTTTATGAGGAAGTTTATGCGAAGCATAAACTGACCAGAGCGATACACCTAATTATGAGGAAGTTCATGCGTAGCATGAGCTGACCAGAGGAGATCAACTCGATTTTGAGGAAGTTCATGCTACGCATGAACTGACCAAAGAGAATAAACTTAATAAGGAAGTTCATCCTACGCATGAACTGACTAGAGTGAATAGACTAGTTATAATGGAGTTTATGCGTAGCATAGCATAAACTGACAAGGAATTTCAGTTGTACGGAAGTTCATGCGTAGCATGAACTGACCAGAGTAATAACCTACTAAATAAGGAATGCTTCCATTAATTAAGGAACACTTCCATTAACATGCTCAGCATGAACTGACCAAAGTGAATAGACTTACCTTTAATGAAGCTTATGCGTAGCATGAACTGATGAAAGGATATTTAGGTATAAGGAGATTTAGAGGAAGTTCATGGGTAGCATTAACTGACCAAAGGTGATATTCTAGTCAGAAGTTCGTGCTTTAATACTTATGGTGATAAGGAAGTTGGTGCTTTCAATACTTCTAGTTTTAATTAAGTTTATGCTGCACGTATAGGAAATCCTACTTGTAAGGAAGTTCTTTTTTTTTTTTCAAACACATGTATTGGGACTCGGACGTATTGTCATAGAGTCCCGCTATAATAAGCTAATAGTTTCTGTAGGATTTTTTAAAGAATTTATTCGGGCCCAGTACTACTTTCGTTGAGTCACTCTGTTACAGGCTATTGGTTCTGTAAGAAAACTCTAGTTTTAAGAAACTGGCCAACGAAAACCCTGGCTTTTAGAGGTTTATTCGTACAAATGTGATACTCCAGCTATAGGGAAGTCATGGTTTTCTAACAAAATTCATGCTTCTAATGCTCAACTATAAGGAAGTTCCCCAGCTATGAAATTGATATCAGTTGGGCAAATCGCTCCATCGAGTCACAGTGCACCTGAAAGAAGACCACAAGAAACATTCGAGAAGAGCGAAAAAACCATAGAGGGACTATAAAAACTGGGAACACATTAGAAATTAACGGAAGAATGAATATCACTAGTCTGCTCTGTGAAGATCATCCAACCCGAGTCATTTATCCAGTTATGAAGAAGCACAGAAGAAAAGAAGAAGCACAGAAGAAAAGAAGAAGCAACGAAGAAAAGAAGAAGTAAAGGGAAGAAAGCAGAAGAAGAGAGAAGAGAAGGCACTAGAGGTAGGTAGATAAAGTAGTAGTAGTAGTAGTAGTAGTAGTAGTAGTAGTAGTAGTAGTAGTAGTAGTAGTAGTAGTAGTAGTAGTAGTAGTAGTAGTAGTAGTAGTAGTAGTAGTAGTAGTAGTAGTAGTAGTAGTAGTAGTAGTAGTAGTAGTAGCAGTAGTAGCAGTAGTAGTGTAGTAGAAGACCGAGTACCTATTCCACGAGTGTACCTATAGATCAAGTCCATCACTAATCAGAACATTTCCTCCAATTCCATCTCGAAACGGCATTGGATCGATCTGAAAGGTGTATATGTGACTCCTCTGGTCCTGCTACTACAGTACATAAAGGCTATAAAGGCCCTAAATGTTCTGCACCGCTGCTTTGTATCATTCACGACTGAGACGTAAATAAGAATATACACATAAAATTTAATGTATTTTTTTTTAAAAAATTCGATATAATGACTTGAGTTAGTGTTTAGTGGTCTGAACTGTATTTAGTATATGTATGTTAGTCTTTTTTTCTTTAACAAAGAAAGAGCGTATAATAAAATCCATACACCAAAAAGGGTTAGTCTATTTAATTGTAACAGAGTGCTTTTTGCATTTTGAACTTTGGTTGTTTTTCTTTTACCTCTCGGGATTCTTTCCCGTTCTCCGATAGTAGACATTCATAACCACTTCTGGAAGGCATATTGACTTCTGGAAGCGGGATGACTGTAGAAGTGCATGTCCGTAATTACCTTAACGAGATTTAAAAAGAAATTTTAACTTCAAATATAATATGAAACTCAAACAATTAAAATAAACTCAATAATCTCTATAATCAGTACTTTCTTCTGTGGTCAACTCGTAAAACGTGCATTGTATACAGGTTCTAAAATCAACCTCATAGTAATAAAATAAGTAGACACCTCCTCTTTCGGTCTGTACCCAAAAATCAATAATCACCATTTTTATAATTTATAGCTCTTCGTTGTTTAAAAAAATATTGACTCCGGCGTGATTCGAACACGCGCATCTTACGATAACAGAACTTGAGTCTGCCGCCTTAGACCGCTCGGCCACAGAGCCATTTCTGTGAAAAAATGTTCTGCATGCACTATGAGGGAGAGACCAGGTCAGGGCTCTAAACCAGAGAAATTCAATAGAAATGGAGAGTAAGAAACTCACGGTATTTCAAGAGTTTCCTTAGTGTCGACCAATCAAATCTGTTGAATAGACCCGCTACTCCATTCAGAAACAGCATGGAGGCTATTCACCCGTTGTATCGCGACTTATGATTGGCCAACTGATTTCAGTCATTCCTCCAGAAATCAACGAAAAACCGAAAAATGTGAGATTTAAGTTGATAAAAGCACATATGAGGGTTCTGTGTGGACTCGATTGGGGCTCCCAGAGGTGCTTCGTGGTGCAAAAGTGGTCATTGGTACCTTCAGTCTCAAACCTTCAACTTCTTTCAGTTATGCCAAGCTTGATGTTTATTTATTTATTGTGCAACGTCTCTATTCCTTCCGACGAACACGTTGGAGGTCTCGTCCTAGGGAGAGGCTTCCTGTGCTCGACGAGGAGGAATTAACTCGGTGCATGGTATACATTAAGCTGCTTTATTGAAGAATCTGGCTATTGATTAGCTAGATTCATTCACTTTTTCACACATTTCTCACTAGAAGGTTTTTTCTAGGACTTTAGTCCTTTTTCCTTCGATATCAACCTTTGTCGACGTGTAGATTTATTATACGTTCATAATTTGTAAAAAAAAAAAGCTACTTAAATATTGATTTGTGACCTGAAATTCCTGCTAAAGGGCCCAATTCCGCTATAATTATCTACTCTTTCCTCTACACTTATCTATGGATATTCTGATTTTTATTGACTATAGGAAATGTGGCAGTTTCACTTTGGAGAGACAAAATGTGGAGAAGTCTAGTGTTCTCCCAGAGTCCATCTCCAATGGAGTTCTTCACATCGACGCTCGAACACACAACCATCATCAAGCTCATTGTGTACTACACCAAATGGCTTCTGGTGTCGATGCCAGCCACGATTTGCTAAGGAGTAGAGGCGAGGAGACAGTTTGAAAGACCTGAAAAGTGTAATTTACCAGTTTGAGGAAATTTTGCTCACGGGTTTGAGGTCTCATTTTGGGCACACTCATGGCTACTCAGTGACAGGCACACCAGGCAGAGGTGGAGGGAAGAAAAGAAAAGAAAGGAAGAATACAGAAAATGTGTTTGAAAAAAGAAAAAAAACAGAATACAGAATACAGAAATATAGAAACACATAACGAATACAGAAACGAGGTGATGTTCAGTGAACCGGAGCTATCGACTAAATGTGACTGCAAAATCAAAACAGAACAAGATATGGAAATAGGCGTGTTAAGTTAGAATCGTCATTCCACTCTGTTTTTCTTCTTCTTTTTTCTTTTTTTTTTTTTTTTTTGACTATTGTGTGAAATAATAGTGATCATCAATTGCGTTGTATTACCCAGGCTGGGCACTTGCTGAACCAGACAACAAAGCCAGCTGAAAAAAAAACAAACAAACTTAAATTTGACACTTCAGTCAATCAAGGTAGTTAGGCAGTTGGAAATTCCACCTGCTCTTCTACAATTCCCTATCCGGGAAGAAGGATGCCTGGTGTACATGTTCAGTAAGAGAAGTCATCCTTTAACCTGTTTCAGAAGAAAAAAAAAAATCAGAAGTTTTGAAGATATATTATGTGTGCTTAGATCACTGTTTTGTCCAATTTCCCTTTTCACTCCTATTTTTGTGACCAGTTACCTTAGTTTATAGTTCGATCACCACCAGTTGAACTGCACTCCCCACCAGAGATATTCAATAAGGCCGAGATCTCTAAAATGAAACATTTATGTAAAAGTGAAGGAGTTTTTGAAAACACGAGTTTGACTTTTACAAGCATGTACCAGGGAACGTTATTGGTTTCTAGACCCGTTGCTACGTTCATTGGCCAGTAAAGTCTTAAAAGCATGACGCAGCAAAAAAAAAACAGTAAACACTTTCAGAGTCTCTCTCATCTTTTTCTCTTCTTTTACTTTTCTTTTTTCATTTTTTTTTTCATGTTCAGTTGGCTTCCTGAACTCTCGCTCCACCAGTAGCCATGCAAGTGCCAACGAAAGCAATTAAAAACGTTTTTTCCTGATCCTGTTTCTGCTTGAAATTTGGAAATTCCGTAAGGCATTAGTTTGAGTTCTCCGCATGCACTTTGTCACTTTCCTCATAGGGCTAGCAGATGCCAGGCTGCGAACAGAACAACTGTGGAGTCAGTCAGACCGAAAAGCGTGAAGCGAATTTCCATATCTGCATTGGAAGAATGTCAGCTTAGATTCTCTTTTTTGAATCCCCGACAGGTCTATGAAACTAAACGGAGCCTCACTTTCGCCAGTATCCAAATTGAATAAATTGGATCACCTTTAGGTTGTCGCCAAAGCTGAAGAGCGCCGAGTGAGGGAAAAGTAGAATGACTACGAGTACCAATATGTCCAAATGAGTAACATCATGATCTGTGAATAGTATTTTAGAGTGAACTAACGAACTTCTGTACAAGAGTATTGCTCCATTGATAATTTTTAAGTCGAGGGTAGCATTGACAATAAAACTGGAACTAGTTTACACTGTTTGAACAGAATTCTGCTGAAGTAGGGTTTTACTGATAATTGTGCTAAACGAGAGTATGCTGAATCAATACGGCTCAATAGGAGTACCACTGTTAAGAAACTGTCTGAAATGACGAAATTCCTGGCTGGAGTTATATTCATTGCCGACTTGACTCTGAAGGGAAATTTGGTATGGCTCGCTCAGTCGAGACTGTCACCAATCGCATCCAGAATGTTCTATGTTAGGCTCTGTCTATGACCTACAGGTATTTAGGAGAATACCAGTGAGGGAGAGAAAACGATTTGAGAAAGGAAAACGATTTTGAACTTTCTAAAACTTTTTTCAACTTTCTAAAACTTTGTGTTTTTGGATTTTCAACATTTTAAAACTTTGTGTTTCGATCTTTGGTATTCTGTAAATACTTCTATAACCACTGGAACATTGTCACAGCTAAACTACTCACTTGACTAGTAAGCTCAGTAAAAAAAGAAAGCTCAGTGATTCGCTAGATTAAGTGAACAGTGCCCAACACCGGGTCCCAATATATGTTTGAAAAAAAAAGAACTCCTTTCAATTCTCACGAGAAGGGTTTGGGAAGCTGTGCTACGCATAAACTGGTTATGATCACATGAAAAGTCTAGAAATGAAAAATGAAATGAAGAATTCTAGAAACTCACAAAACCCAGTTGGCGCTCTTAATTTTTCTAACATTGACATTATAGTTTGTAAAACTAGCGAAGTTGATCAGCTTGAGTTCAGCCACTCACTACCCATTTTATCAAACAGCAATTTATAGATTTAGTTCCTCAATTTTTTTTCATTATCACACGAGCAGAGAGATAGAACTACTCAATAAGGAATAAATAAACAGCGAGGTTAAAGTGGGGTATGGTCTCATTGTTTCTTTACAAATAAAGTGTGATAGAATTCATATACTGAAAGGTTGATATTGAAGGAAAGGACGAAAGTCCTAGAACCTTCTAGTGAAAAATGGGTGAGAAAGCGAATGAATCTAGTCAATTATTAGGCAGATTCTTCAATAGAGCCGCTAAATGCCCCATATTTGTATTGTTTTCACGGCTCTATTGGGGTTTCTTATTCTTTAGTTAGCAGAAGTTAGCAACTCCACAGATTATTGCTTTCTGTCCATAAAGGGAAGGTCAGTTCAGTATGTACAGAAAACTGATTTTTCTAGAAACGCCACCACTGGCGATTTAGAGCGTATTACATGTTTAGTTACGAGCCCGGCTGCTACATCAGCTAGCACAACAAAAAAGCTTTTTTCTCGCAAATGGCTCTGTGGCCGAGCGGTCTAAGGCGGCAGACTCAAGTTCTGTTATCGTAAGATGCGCGTGTTCGAATCACGCCGGAGTCAATATTTTTTGCACTTTCCATACCCAACGAGAGTGAGTATATTGAACAAAGGAATCAATTCAGACGGTAAACAAAGGTCTAACTTAGTTTTGCTGGAAAATCAGTGAATTTGATATAGCGCTAACCTGCATATAGTTTCTTTTCTAACGTTTTCTTCTTGGTCTTCTTGGTACTGCACTCAAAAATCTCGTTGTTGGCGGTTTTAGCTCAGTCGGGAGAGCGTCAGACTGAAGATCTGGAGGTCCTGTGTTCGATCCACAGAAATCGCATTTTTTTTAATAATAACCAACAAGGTAGGAATCAGTAACTACTGAGGTAATTAAGTTGTGAGAGTATAAAACCGGCATATTTGGCAAAGAAAGTACTTTGAATTTGAAAGAATACCTTTTTCTATTTTCTATCTTGATTCATTAATGACTTATGTCAGTTACTAATATGGAAGATTATTCATAGCAATTATGGAAATGATTGACTTATGACATTAGAAAATACTTCACATCTTGGTCGAAAGAGGCAATGACATGTGGTACATGTGTTACAAACAGAAATTTAAAACTACTTTCTTCCTATTTGGTCAAAGTGCATTGACTTATATTGCTTCATTGGGACAACTGCCAATAATGACATACATCATTGAGACACATTTCCAGATAATAGAATAATATTTCGAATTATTGTTAACTATTTTAGACCTTTGTGAGGGTCTGGACCCATCGCCACGTCATAACCAACCAAATATCGACCAATAACCAACCTGCACTAATGGCGACTACACATTCAAAAAGGAATCGATACATTAGAAGAAAGTCGTGGTCATTACGGCGTGGATATTGTACAGAAATTTTTGTGGAGATAATGCACATCTTCTCCCCCAACATCCTCCCATCAGTCAACCAAACATACAAACGTCAACGCACTTAGTTGACAGAAACACAGTCCTTGGAGATGTGGCCCGTCTTGCCGCAGTTGTAACAAGCCTTGGTAAGCTTGTCAGTGGCAAGGTTACAGTCCTTAGAAATGTGTCCGCTCTTACCGCAAGAGTAACACTTAACGGCACCAGCCTGGCAGTCCTTGGCGAAATGGTTGGGGCCACCGCACTTGTAGCACATGGTACCCTTGGCGCCACCAAACTTACCACCTCTTCTTGGCGCAGAAGATGTTGGAGCAGCTCCACCTTCGTTCTTTGGGCAGTCTCTGGAGATGTGACCAAATTCGGAGCAGTTGTAGCACTTGGAGCCCTGGGCGCTGTTAGGGCAGTCGCTCTGGACGTGACCAATGTCACCACACAAGTAACACTGCTTAGAAGCAGTAGACTTTGGCTCAGGGCACGCAGACGACTCGTGACCAGACTGACGACAGTTGTAGCACAATCTTTCAGTCTGCTGGCAGTTGTCGGCGATGTGGCCGGTCTCTCCGCACTTGTAACAAGATCTTGGGAACATTTCGGGTGATGAATGTAGCTTGTAAAAGGAAGAGGAAAAAATTTTCGGTGCACTTTTTTTTTTCTGGTGAGGGAACGTGGCGCTGTATGCAGGCCACAAAACTAAACTGGTCCTCCTCCCCCCATCGCCTAGTTTCCCTTTGTTAACAGAGTCGGTACTTTCCGTATTAGGAAGTGCTGCAATTGCCCATAATATCACAAAAAGAATTGAAAGTATAAATCTTTTTGTTTTGCCGGATTTGGCTGTTTTGTGTTGTTCAGGGGGGAAATTTGGGCGGCTAATCACACAATTTGTTTTTTGAAGATTTTGGCCCACCTAAAGTTAATAAATACATACATGGACATTATACAGGACAAGTGACCTGGACTCAGTAACTAGCTAATAGAGAGTGATGGTCAAATGAGCCGAAAACAGAAAGAACAAGTAGTACGCACAAGAAAGCTGCAAAAAAGTGTATTGGGGAAGCTATACTATATGCAGGAAGTATGATGCCAAGTCGTTTGAATTCCCAATTAGGCAGGTGAGGGTCCAGGTATAGAAGAAGAGGAAGGTATTACTTTAGTAATATAATTAGTGTTGAGGATTGGTTTGATATTGCGGAGATAAGCCGAGTTGGGAAGTGCTAGGGCATTTGAGCGGGGTTTATCCCCAAATAGGAAAGCCTCGTTGTTGTTGTTGTGAGATTATCTCCGTGTAAGATCTCTGTATTGACTATAAAAATCTTTCAAATCTTTAATGTTCGCCTTTTGTTGTTTTCTATTTTGTATTTTATTTCTCCTTTTTGTTATTTTCTTTTTGCTATTTTCCTCTTTCTTATCTCTTATTGGTTGAACAAACTGCAGATACATGACTATTGGCTGCAAAATGGAGGCGAAATGTATTTTTATGTAAGTTTATGAACATTGTCGGTTGTGGGCGCAAGACTACCAGAACAGGAATCCTTAAGCGGATTTGTGTACGGATCAGGTGAATAAGCTTGTGAGTTACTTTCTTGAGAGTTGATAATATAGTGTATAATACAGAAGCAAGCGAAGAAACTATAGAGATAAAGTTCTATTTTCTGCAAATTAGTGCAGCAGAAATACTATTATTGAAGGTTTTGATGCATCAACTGCAGCAAGCGAATAATAGAATAGTGGCCATAGCAATACCGAAAGTAAGCGTATACAATAAGCTTTATAAAGGTTAACTAGAAATAATATTTAGGCGAAAGTGCTAAAAATTCGTTCAAAAAGACGAAAAGTGGGGAAATAAAGTCACAAAGCCAATAGTGACGTGAACAGGAATGTCAGCAGAAACCACAGAAGTCAGCTGTGTAGTCAAAGAAGAACTCAAAAAAAAAAAAAACCGAAAAAAAAACAACAACTCTATTCTTTAAAAATCAATAACTTCATTCTTTGGTCAACACCTTCTTCTTTGGTCAACAACTTTTTTTTTCAAACATATTTATACTTTGTTCTTTTTTCCCCAAATTTTGTTTAATATACTTGCTGGAACTAAGGTGACAGTTTTTTACGAAAGTTTCAGAAATTTGGAATGGGTTGAAAAAAATGGCAACAATGATCAAAATACCAGAAGCCTTAAATTAAATGGTTAATAGTGGCTAGATGCTGTTTTCCAGAAATAGTAATACTATACAAATGACGTTTCCTACTATTGGCTGAATGGAACAGAAATACTGTTTCGATGAAAAGGCAGAATAATTTCATCTTAAGTGTTCAATTTTTTTCGAAATCCGCTGAAAAATAAAAGACCCAGTTAGGAGAATATATAGTGACAATGTGTGTAGAGATGCTAAAACACGACATGACCATTCCCTAACTTCAACATCCACTCAGTCGATAAATCATATTGTAGCTTTCTCAGGAATGATCTTGCCTATTAGATCAGAGATCTAGAATTGGCTGTGTGGGATTTATTGACTCCTGGGAAGTTACAACACACCACTGCATACGTATGTTTGGATCGTACCTGTAATGAGATCTTCGTGTCGAAATCTCCAATGTGTGGATGTGAAATGTGCTTGAAAAAAGGATGTTTCTTTCAATTGTACTAGTTGAATCTGAAGTGCCGATTGCACTGTATTAGCTGACATCAACTTCAGTGAGTGATCAACATTCTTCATTCTGGATGTTTTCAATCCCTCTAGTGATTCTCGTCACCACAGAGCAATATCTCACCATAATGAAGAACGTAAGAGCAGAACAGAGATCCGAACAGAAGATAAGGATAAGAAGAATGGAAAAGAAGAGAAGAAGAGAAGAAGAGAAGAGGAAGAGAAGAATAGGAGAAAAGAAGATTAGAACATCAGAAAAGAAGATTGGATCAAAACATAAGAACATCAGAACAGAGGGTAAGAAGATAGAACATAAGAAGAAGATTAGGTCAGAACTCAGAGCAGAACATAAGAAGATAAGATCATAACGATCTCACAGCGAAAGCAAAAGGGAGAACTTACCCAATGTCAAGAACCCACGGCTCCAATCAAAGTGAACCTTGTGTTCCATCCACTGCACGTTCCTCACCACTACTCCAGAGCTCTCAACTCTCTGTTTCTGTCAAAAACAGGAACAACTCGTCGAACATGCCCAAACTGCTTGTATGTCGATTCCCAGAAATAATAGACATGGGGTGAGAATCTATCTCAAAACGGGTTTCACCGAAAACTGCCACCCAGAAGATGGTCCATCTTTTCGTGGCAGCACACTCGAAATGAAACGTATAGTAGATCTCTTAAATTTGCACTGCTTCCCTGATCTTGTTGAATTGTTATCTCCTCACTTCAGTTCACATCTTCACATCTTCACATCTTCACATCTTCACATCACTTCACTTTTCCAAATATTCTGTTCTCCAAGTATTCTGTTTCCACTTTTCCACTTCTTCCCTTCCTCTCTCCATTTCTTGAAAGTTCTTCAGTTCTTCAGTTCTTCATTCTCATTCTCACTCTCATTCTCATTCTCATTCTCATTCTCATTCTCATTCTCATTCTCATTCTCATTCTCATTCTCATTCTCATTCTCATTCTCATTCTCATTCTCATTCTCATTCTCATTCTCATTCTCATTCTCATTCTCATTCTCTCTCCCCTCATCTTCTTCCTTTTTTATCTCAGCTTCGATAAATGGCATCCGCCGTCTTCACCGCCTCAACAACCTCCTCCACGTCGTGCACACGCACAACATCAGCACCCTGCTCGATTCCAGCCACCACAGCCGCCACAGTCGGAATAACTCTTTTGTCAGCAGGCTGCCCGGTCAAAGTGCCCAAAAACTTTTTCCGGCTTGGGCCTAGAAGTACCGGTAACCCGTGGAAACTCACATACTCGTTCGAGTCCAAGTTGAGCTGCGCATACTGCTTGAGCCGTCTTGCGTGGCGGATGATCTGGATGTTCTGATTGGCTGTTTTCGCAAACCCAATCCCGGGATCAAGCACAATCTGCCACTTGCGCACGTTCTGGGCCATCGCCGCCTGGACTTGCGTGGCCAACTCTCTGCACACGCCGTTGACCACGTCGGCACCGGCTATTGGCGGGAGAATGCCGTTTTGGGAGTCGATCGAGTACTCAACCAAACACTCCGGGCCCGGGCCGTACTCAGTGAGTGAACTCATGGTGGCCGGAGTTCCCCGCGTGTGGTTCATCACATACCCACACCCGGCCCGGGAAATCACCCCGAACATCCGCTTGTCGAACATCCCCATGGAAATGTCGTTGATGATGTCTGCGCCGGCGTCCAACACGGCCTGGGCCACCTCGGAACGGTACGTGTCGACCGAGACGAAAAGAGCGTCCAAATCGGGCGCCGAACGGACTGCCTGCACCACAGGCAACACTCGACGGAGTTCTTCGTCCGCGGAAGGTTCCAGACTGCCCGGACGAGTGGAAACACCGCCGATATCGATGATCTGGGCCCCGTTTTCCTTCATGGAGCGGGCTGCAGCGATAATGGCCGCAGGATCTAGACCAAAACGGTCCCCGCCATCACTAAACAGGTCAGGGGTTGCATTGAAGATGGCCATCACGCAGGTCGGCGTGGTTCCACTCGTGCTGAACGTAAGTGTGCGTCCTCCAGAGCCTGGCACCACCAGAAGCAACTCTGCCGACTCCTGCACGGCCGGGTCGGTGGGCGTAGTGAGCAACTTCGCCAAGTGGTTGTGGACCGGTTCTGCTGTCACTGGATGGACGAAATCGGGCGGAATAAGCTCACACAAGGGTTGAAGAACAAAAGTGCGCTCAAGCATGGCCTTGTGCGGAATCACCAAGTCCAGAGTGGTGACAGTTTCTTCGCCATACAACACAATGTCCAAGTCGATGGTGCGCGGGCCGTTGGCGAAGTGCTTGGTGCGGTGGAGCTGACTATACTCGATATGCTTGAGGTGGGCTAGAAGCGCGTGGGGCGACAAATCCCGCACGGAAACTCGCACCACCCCGTTGTAGAAGTCCGCCTGGTCTGTGTGGTACATTGGTTTCGACACGTAGAGCGCAGAGGTGGCTTCTACGGTGATCTGGTCGTGCTGCGCCAACAACGCCAACGCCTCGCCGATGTTGGCCACCTGGTTGCCCAAATTGGACCCAAACGCGATGTAAACTGTGTAGGCTCCGCTGTAGTGCTGTTTGGAGTCCACAGGGAGGTCGAAAGCGGGCGAAACAGCGGGGTTTCCATGTTCAGAGAGAACGATGGCGTTTTCGCCGCTGAAGTCGCCCCGACAACTCTCGCAAGACACCCCGACACCCTGCGTGTACACTATAGCGTTTGGCTTGGTCACATGCACGGCCACGGTGGTCACGGCGGGGAAATTCTGGAGAATCCACTGAGATGTGCGTTTCACCAAAGCTTCCACGGTTTTGAAGTTGGCCTGCTCCAAGTAGGTGTGGACGGACTCCGAGACCGCCGGGACGTCCAAGTGCGTCGCCGGGACCGCCAAGTCGATGTCCAACTCCACATACTGCCTGTTTAGCCGCTCAAAGGTGAAAACGCCTATAAGCGTCAACGCACGCAAGCCCAGCACCCTGTAGGAGCCCGTTCCAGGCCCAGAGTACGTGTAGGACACCGGAGCACGGATATCGAGTTTTGGAGCGGTCACCAGAAGCGTCACCGCGGAGGAAACAGCACGTTCGCTTTCCAAAACGTCAAACACGCCTTCTGCGACGCCGCCAAGCGACAAAAAGTTGCGCTGGCCCGACTCTCGGAGGTAGGTCGCGATTTTCTCCGAGATCACCGCGTAGTTCAACAGGTACTGGAGGTTATCCGAGTCAGAAGCTCGTTTGAAGTCAGTAGCGAATGTGGCGTCCACCAACACCGGGTGGGGCACGGGTTTGTTCCAGTGGTCTAGGCCTGCGATGGCGGAGGCCGATAGACCGGAAATGTACACTTTATCGGACATTTTGCGGCAGAAGTCCTTGGATATGAGAGCCGACGCCTTTCTGGCGGAGTTAGCGATGGCCCACGACAGTTTGCGGAGATAAGGAGTCGGCGACTCGCAAAGGGAAGAAAACAGAAGATCAGAATCTGAAGATCAGGATCTGAAAATCAGAAAGAAAATCAGAAAGAAAAGAATGGGTGGGATGAAAATCGGTATGAGATCTAGTAGATGAGACTGGGTTTATATGGAGGAGAGAGGAAGAGGGGAGGAGGGAAGGGAAGGAAAAGAAGGGAAAGAGGAAAAAAAAAAAGAGAGAAAGAGAAAAAAGAAGAAGGAGTGAAGAGAGAATTGAAAATTGAAACTTGAAAATTGAAAGGAATGAAAAGAGTTTGGGTCACTCATACTAAGCAACGCCATCTGATCATAATAATCATTTTCGATCAAGCATAGTTCAATTAGCATGGCCCTAAGTTTTGAAAGCCAGCGTTGACTTTAATCAATATGGCATGGCGAGTATAATCGGAATTCAAATCCCCAAATTATAGTAAACACTTCGTTGCTGTAATAAGTTGAATGTATGGAGAGAGGAAGAGGAAGGAAAGTAAGGAAAGCAAGGAAAAGAAAAAGAGAAAAAGGAAAGGAAAGAATTGAAGAGAAAAAAATGAAATGAAATGAAGAAATGGAATGGAATGAAAAAGATGGAATGAAAAGAAAATGGGTGTTCTTGTTGTGTGGAAATTGAGAGATTACAGGTAGGTGCGACTGAGAGAAAGAGAGCGGGAGAATAGAAGAAAAGGAAAGAAAAGAAAAGGGAAAAAGACGGAAAAAGAAAGTTGAAAGAAGAAACGAAACAGAAAGTTGGAGAAAATGAAAAAGAAACAAAAAGGAAATCAGCAATTGTATGGAAAGAGTTAATTGAGAGATAAGAATGAGACTGAGGGAAGGAAGAGAGAGAAGAAAGAGAGAGAAGAAAGAGAAAGAGGAAGAGAATAGGAAGGTAAATGCAAAAGTGAAAATGAAATGAAAAATAGTTAATCAATAAATGTATGGAAGGAAGTTGGAGAGAGTACTGGGAAGGTGAGACTGAGGAGGAGAATTGAAAAGAAGGAGAAAACAAAAATAGGGAAAAGAAGGAAAAAGAAGAAATTGAAAGAAATAGAAAGGAAATTGAGTATAAAGGAACTAGTAAGTCTTCACTTCAGTGACCAAAACTGATACATCTGATGCTAGGTTGATTAGTGGAACAGTGAGTCTATGAATGAGAAAACTTAAAACGGAAAAAGGCTTTTTGTCCACCCGTTATATCACAAAGCATAAACGTGAACACAATTGGGCATTGAGGTATTCAGCAGTAAGAAGAGCAAATGAAAACGGCAACGAGGAAGTATGACTGTGAGAACTATAGAACTATAGAACTATAATTATGAATGAAGAGTATGAGAACTACTGCTTATGAAATTATAGAACTGATGGCTTTAAAGACTCAAGAAATGGTCCCAACAAATGTGTATAAGAAGCAGTTTCCTGCTGTCAACAAAAGCTGAGGTGAATAGCAAGTGATTACTAACTATTACTTGAGACTGCGTTTGGTGTGCCATGACTTCGACCAGGCTCCACATTAAGCAATAGTGCTATGGTCTGTAGCAGAAAGAGGTCGTCTGAGATGAGGAAATGTAAACTCGCAATTGTCCACTGAGTTGTGACTCAGAGTAATAAGTATCAACATCAGTAATCGTCCAGCAGTGCCAAACTGTCCATGAAAACCAAGATCATCCAATATCAACCAATCACATCAGTCAAATTCAATCGACCCCAATATCAATATCACAGTATCAATCCATATCAGGCAGTATTTATGATCAATACCAACATCAACAAATGTCAATCAATACCAATAGTATCACCATAGCGAACACCAGTAGTAGTCCATCAAGAATTATCAGGATCAACAGTATCAACAATAGTCCATGAGTATCATTCAATGTCATCCAAAACCATTAATTCAATGAATATCAATAATATCAGTAATATCAATAGTATCAGTAAATATCAACCAATGCCAATAAGAATCAACAAACATCATTCAATGTCAATAGTGCCATCAAGTCTCAATATATCAGTATGTGTCATTGACTATCAACAAACACCAGTATAAGCCAATATCAACAGTATCAACAGTATCAACAGTATCAACAGTATCAACAGTATCAACAAACACCACTATAAGCCAGTATCAACCATCATCAATGAGTATCGTTCAATGTCATTCCAAACCAGTCAGATTCAGTCAATATCAATAGGTATCACCAACGCCAACGAATATCAGTAAGTACCAATAATCAAAAAACAACAATAGATCAGTCTATATCAATCACCAGTAAACACCAGTAAGTACCAGTAAGTACCAGTAAATACCAGTAAATACCAGTAAATACCAGTAAATACCAGTAAATACCAGTAAATACCAGTAAGTACCAGTCATTATCAACAAACACCAACAACAGTCCATAAACAGTCCACAATACCACCAACATCAATAAAAAAACATTCAAAAACTCTCTTTCATCCCATTCTTTCTACACCTCGCCAAAGGCCAAGTCGTCGGCGAAGGCCTGCTCGTCCGCCAACTTGCACCCGTAGTCCACCGTCTCTCGCATGATCTGCTCCGCGGCGCGCTTGGAAACGCCCAAATCGTCCATGACAAGCCGTAGGATGATCTCATTGGCCAACACGTACGTTGCAAACATGTCAGGCGTCCAGTAGTGGACTGTTTTGTTGGACGACCGGGAAAGGAGGTCCTTGTAGCGGTTCTGGATCAACATCGACACGAACAGCTGTCTTTTGAGGCCAAAATAGCCGCCCACATACTTCTCCCACTGGATGTTCCACCGCTCCTCCAGCGTCATGGTGGTGTGGGCCAGACTCTTCCGCTGCTGCAGAGCCAACGTGTAGTAGAACGAGAGCTCCTCCTCGCCGGCGAGGATGCGGGGAATCAAATCGAGGTGCTGCTCGGTGCGTTTCTTGAGCTCCAGCTTCAGTTTCGGGAGCACAAACGCTCGGTGGGCGTACTTCTTCTCCACCTGTTCCGAATTGACACTCTCGATGTTTCCCTGGAGAATCTCGTGCGGGAGCGACGAGAACTTCGCCACAGCACCCGAGCGCTGCTCCGGCGACGAGAGGAGCATGTCGAGCTGGGCGAAATCGGGCGTCTTTTCCTGTTTCGCCCGGCTCGTGCTCACGTCTACAGAGATGAGCTGTTCGGCGTCGTCCTTTCTGTAGATGAACGGTTTTTTCTTGCGTGGGCGCCGGCTGGCCTCGAAGATGGACGCTGGCAGGGCCGTCCTGCTGTTTTTGAGCACTCTCTTGCGGCGTTCCAGCGTGTAGACGGACTTCTTCATGTAGTGAGAAGGTGCTGGATGTAGGAAGGGAAGAAGAGAACAGAGAAAGGGAAAGGAAGAGGGAAAGAGAAAGGGAAAGATAGAGAAAAGAGGAAATTGGAAAATAGAAATGGAAATAGAGATGGAAATCAGAAAGTGGAGAGTAGCGAGTGGAAAGTAGTGGTAGTGAGTAGTGAGTAGTAAGAAGAAGGAGAGGATTAAGGAAGGAAGAAGAAAGAGCTTGAAAAATTGCCAAGCTTGATGTCTACTCATTTAATTATTCACTTATTTATTTGTTCATTCATTTATTTCTTTATTTCTTTATTCATTCATTTCTTTATTCATTTATTCATTTATTCATTTATTCATTTATTCATTTATTCATTTCTTTACTGTGCAACGTCTCTTCCTTCCGACGTTGGAGTCTCGTCCTAGGAGACTTCTTGTGGTTGAGGAGGAATTGACTCGGTGCATGGTACATTGAGCTGCTTTTGGAAGAGTCTGCTTACTGATAAGCTAGATCCATTCATTTTCTCACATTTCTCTCTAGAAGGTTTTCTTGGACTTAGTCCTTTTCCTTCGATACCAGGTGTATAGATTTTATTATACGTTCATAATTTGTAAAAAAAAGAAAGGAGAAAGAAAAATAGGTTATATGGATGCTTCTGGATCTTTTAGTGTATCCATAGACATCATGATGATAAATATCACGACACCACTCAGTCAGCTGAACCGGACATGCCTAGCATCACAAAGTTTTACTCCACCACAACTTCCTCTTGAGTTGAGAAAGCATAGGCTTTCCCGAATGAAGGGATCCACTCTCTCAAATTGAAGACTCCCTCGAAATTGAAGGGAAATAGGCTGAGCAGAACTCCAGGAAGTGAGTCTATCCATTTATGAGCTGACCAGAGTGAAATTCAAATTTGAAGAAATATTCAGAGTTTCTTTATTTCAGGAGTTCTTCAATTTGAGGATCTCTTCACTTTGAGGATGTCTGTTCGCAGAATGGACTGGTGAGAATAGAGTGTATTCGAGTATGAGTATGAGTATGAGTATGAGTATGAGTATGAGTATGATTGAGTATTGGAGAGTCAGAGAGTAAGACTTGGATATCTGGATTTTTACATGTTTTCATGTTTTCATTTTTTCATGTTTTCATGTTTATTCGATTTGGATGTTCTCGTCCCTAGAGTCTATACTGAGAATTGTAGGAGTGACTGAGGTGAAGGTAGAAAACGGAAAAGGGGCTCAACCAGAAAAGGAGCTGAACATGAAAGGGAAACTCCAGAGGGAAGAAGCAGTTAAGGCGGACTTTCACTTCAGGAGATCGTATTGTGTCATAAGACATACATAGTAAAAAAAAATAGTAGGAGACACCAGTGAGGAATTGATTGAGGGAATTGATCGAGGAAAATTGGTTTATATGTAAGTTGGTCGCTTTCGTTTTGATGTTCCATCCTTTTCTTTCTCCTCTTTTCTCTTCTTTCTATCAAGAGTGACGTCTACACAACATCACCATATGGCCACATGAGATGGACTCAGTAGTACTCACTATTTGAAAGAAGACCTTTTCTGATTCTTCAAAATTGAAAAAAAAAAAAAAAAAAAACGAAAAAGACCTTTTCTGACTCTTATGCTTTTCGTTCATCTGTCTCTGTTCCCCTGTTCCTCTGCTCCTCTGCTCTGTCACCAGCAACACCACAAAAAAGGAAAGAGCCAGAACCGATTCTATCGTGATTTGATTCTTGTGATTGTAACTCTCTGTTTCTCTATGTTCTTTGTTACTCTATGTTCTTTGTTACTCTATGTTCTTTGTTTCTCTATGTTCTTTGTTTCTCTATGTTCTTTGTTTCTTGGGAGGCACGCAGTTGCTCCTACAAGGAATTGCTCCTACTGAGACATTGCTCGTATGGCCGCCATGCACTATGGCTTTGTGTACGACAAGACTGCTGTGGAACTCTTTGAATTCTTGAATTCCTGAACTCTTTCGAATCGCCGGAACACAGAACCTGGTGAGTTGGTCAGAGAAGCATGAGAAAGCCTCTCCAGTCCACGGTGCGAGTATGTCCTGAGCATTTCTCATTGAGGCCAGTACTGGGGAAGTATATGCTCTCTTATTGAATCTTGAGGGAATGCTCATTGCACTCCTATTTCGGAAAACTTTGCAACTAGATGTCTCTGTAGGTATTGTCACGTCTGTAGGTATTGTCACTTCACATTCAGCACTCCATATACTTTCTGAGAGACCATCTAGACCATCTTTCTTGCCTAGATTCTGGAATCGACAGTGGCTGGGCACGACAGTGTAGAAGAGTCTCTTCATGGACATTTACCAAATCTGTGGTATCAGCACGTTTCGGCTCAGCACATCACTAAGAGCACGATCTGTTCACTCAATGCCGACAAGAGACTGTTCTTTAAAGCCTCAGTACTCCTTATCAGAGGGATACCTCACCTTCTCGAAGTAGAGGAAGTTGTGTGTGGCGAACGTATGGTATTCGAGCAGTGTTTCTGAGGTTAGAGCCTTCCACAGTGATCAGCAAGATCTAGAGTATTGAAAAGTCAAAGTATTGTGATTGAATAGCCAAAGTATTGTAACTGAAAAGTCAAAGTATTGTAATTGAAAAGTCAAAGTATTGCGATTGAAAAGTCAAAGTATTGTAACTGAAAAGTCAAAGTATCGTTCTTTGTGATAGTCTTTGTCTTTCTTTGTCTGTGTTTCCTTGTTTCGTTGACTGGCTCTTTTCCATAGTAGTTCTTCTTCTTTGGAGTCACTGTCACTTTATCACTGTCACTTTGTCACTTTGTCATTTCTAATCACCAGAGCACGTTTTCAAATTACTCACTTTTTTTTTTTTCATTTTTCATTTTTCATTTTTCATTTTTCATTTTTCATTTTTTTTTTTTTTGCTTCTCTGTCGAACTCTTAAATCTCCCTCCAGAACGCCTTCTCATCTGGCAATATTATAAAACCAAAACATCCGAACTGGGCACAAACGGAAAGCGCTAGTGTGACTAAAAAAAAAAAAAAACATTTTGCTAATTTACGGCTCCACATCTCGAATTGGCTAATTATCCCGGTGCATGCCACTCAGTACGAACACATGCACGCACAGTAAAGAGAGCTGGTCAATTGGGGGCAGCGCCGCATAATAAGCTAGTCGGCGGAAATCAGAGGATAATTTCCAGAAATTCCGAGGTGAGCTGGGAAGAGTGCGTTACTTTTCTGTAATAGGAGCAAGCGCAATTCCACGGAATAACTTAAAAATATATATATATAAACCGGTGACTAAAGGGTGCTTACTATAACTCTTTTGGGAAGTGGCTGGCAAATACAGTGACAAAAACGGAACAATACGACATGTAACTACAAAGCAAAAGCAAAATTAGGAATTGAAATAGGTCACGGTGCATGGATAATATGTAGAGTCACGGAGACATTCACAAGACAAAATGCCACAAAAGTGGGAATATGCGGAGGTGCCTAAACGAGAAGGAACCAAAACTTTAGAACAAAGATACGACTGTTTTCATCTCTATTAGGTTTTTTTTTCTTATTTTAGTTATTTATTACCTAGACGTGTGCCGTGTGCACGCCGAACTCCATGACGCAACATCAACCGAGGGTAAGCAGGGTACAACCAATTCCGGGCCAAGGGGTTCGAATGTGGGAACACGCGCCGTTTGCCACTTCCGTCAAAATATACATTACGCATAATTCGGCGATCGCCCTGGCGCCAGCGTCTACTTGCATTTTTGTTATTGATGCGACCTGCAAATAAGTGTCAAATCCTGCAGACAAGCAAGGGAGACTCACCCACGTGGGGTGCTAAGGCCCTAACAAACCGAAAGGGCCACAAGACCAATGGCAGTTGTGCATTCAGTCGAGTCCGGGTAGTACAGATCAAAAAAAGCCGTTTTTCACCGGATTGATACATTTCATACCACTTACTTGTGTGGGTTCTTCTGACTTGATTCAAATTTAGCTTGCATCTTTGATAGTTGCTGCGCATTGCATCTTAAAAGCTGCACTTTTGACACCTGCGTCACAGGTACATAATTCTTACAAGGCTTCGCTGCATCTTAAACGTCTTCGCTGCATCTTTTGAAAAAGTTGTCAGTATTCCTACCCTCGGAACTTCTGGACTTATCTGAGGTCTTCTTCTATTTCAACACTTTCCTTCGTTATCTTGACGTGTTCATCCCTTGTGCGGCTGGTTGGACTTGGTGCTTGAACTTGCATATCTCCGGTGACAAATTGCTGGTTCATACATACAAATTGAACCACATTGACCGGTTTACTGCTGTCAAACCGCTTATCAGACCAATATTGCCTTATCGGGACCGGTACGGAATATAGTACTGTCAAAAAGTATAAGGAGGGGAGTTCCTGACAATTTTCTGTGTTTCCAAAGCTATTCCGAGGTATATCAGAGCTAGTAGGGCTACCGGAACTGTGGGTGTGTTCTGCTTCTGACAATTGAGTTCCGGGTTAGACTAAACAGTGACACAACTCAGTTTGAGCGAACCACAGAGTTAGTGCGTCGTACCGAGGGTATATTCTGATCGGACTGGCTTGAGTATCAGTACCTATACTGGTTATATTTGGAGTTACCACCGGTGACAGATAACCGGAAAGACTAGTACTAACTTTCGACTTTCGACTTCCGACTTCTAATTGGCCAGTCTTGTTGACATATTTTGGCCAGTATTTTCAATATTCAACACATCATATCGTTCTTCAATAACGTATTGTGTCTGAATAATATTCTGTCTAATTGCTTCAGTATACTTCAGTGTGCATCCATACGAGCGATTAGTACTGCACTATAGTAGAGTATTGCTGGTCAGGCCTACTCTGCTTCTAGTGTATTGATTACTCAATTCCGAGGTATGGAGAGTGAATGGACGTTTCTGCCGGGGGAATCACCCTCGGCCATTAAGAAACATCCGGATTCTACGCCCTCGGTTGAACATTTCACAGATGATCCGTTTTTGCTTCACCACATCGAGGAGACAGACTTGCAGACGGAATTCGATTTGGACGGAATTGATTTTATAGTTCCGGATGATTTGGGCGCACGCTCTAAAGCGTTCCCACCCTCGGAATTCCCACAAAACACTCCGGCTCTCATGGCCAAAGATACGAGGGCAAACTTCCAATCACCGATTCTTCCGAGTCAGAACGAAAAATCTTATAATGAGGAGCATTTCATCCAGAAACAGCGGCAAAATACGCATAAGACGCATATGCAACTGCATCTGCAACTGCAACTGCAACTGCATCCTCTGCATGTACGTCCTGATGCGGTATTTACTCCATTAGTATCACCAGCAGTAACACCTATGGATCTGCAAGTGAATACTAACAAACAACCATACAGTGCAGTCCAAACATCATTTCAACCACTTACACTGCCGGCACTTAATGCACAAACAGGAGGAAATACATCAGCATCATCATCATCAGATCGACGCAGATCCCTGTCAACATTTGGTGCAGATGATTATGCGGGTAGTCAAGCTAAACGCCGAACTCCGCATCTGACTCCGAATCTTGCAGCACATCTGTCCAAACTTAAACGATCTCCACTGTTCAGAAAAGCTCCACAACAGTTTGATGCGTTACCCGATTCGTCTTATGATGCTGCAAGATCTGCAGAAACAACTCCAATGTTACCTCCACAAGGTAAACGTATAGTGATTGATTCATCAAGTGGGAATAATACTCCTGCAGCAGCAGCAGCAGCACATTCTGGATCTGGATCAGGATCTGCACCTGGTCCTGCAACACTTATGGGATTTACCATGAATCGTTTAGCCGAACTGCAAAGTGCACGTCTGCTGAGTCTGTCACCTTCATTACAGCCGCATGGATCGGGCATTAAACCCCGTAAAGTGCGTCGGGATTCAAATTCTCTGCAGAGATCTACAGGGCGAAACCTTAAAATGGAAAGTTCTCTGTCGGAATCATCTCCTCTTTTGGAAGCACAAAATGGAGAATACTCTCGTCGGGAGAAACCTCCCACGAAAAAAGCTTCTCATAAATTAGCCGAACAAGGTCGCCGAAACAGAATGAACCAAGCAGTTTACGAATTGGCGAAATTGATTCCTTCTCTGTACCATGACCAAGTCTCTATTCCATCTAAGGCTACTACTGTGGAGTTGGCAGCTTCGTACATCAAGGATCTTTTGGAGGAGTTGGATTCAACAAAATATGGAGATCTACACAAAGAGCTGTGACAGAAAAAAGAAATATAAAGATAAGAAAATCGCTGAAATGATGTTTACAGATGGTTTCGCATAATGGAGAATGATTAACGAGAGCTGTAGAGAGCTGAGCAGTGGCTGAGAGGAAGAAGTCGCTACATAGGAAGGAAATTATAGAGTCACGATAATCAAAGAAAGGTGGTGAGATTTCGTAGTTGTATGAAAGTGGATCTAGAATCTGTTGAAGGTATGGGTGTAGAAGGAGAACTGACATAACTGAAAGAGAACACCTGGATTCGTATTTGGAAGATAAGGGATGTAGGCGAGAAGTACTTAAAAAAAAAAAAGAAAAAAAAAAAGGAAAATATGAATTTGTCACTCTTATGTTCTTTCCTTTTCTCAGTTTTTTTTTCCTTTCTCAGTTCTTATGCTATCTCTAACTTCTTGTCTTGCGTGCTAGATACTATAGACAGCTATTCAGATTTAATCATTTTGCAATTCTCTGAAGCCCTTTAGGTGCACAGATCTATTATACGCTCCTTACTCGTAAAATGCCATAATAATGAAGGAAGTTGGAGATGAATACACGAGAATCAAAAACATAAATACATAAATATAAATACATAAAAACCATAATACCATAATACCATAATACCATAATACCATAATACCATAATACCATAATACCATAATACCATGTGGCAGTGATGTTATAGGTGATTGTATGTAAATGAGTAAAAGAAGCCCAATAGCTATATATTTACTTCGTCTAAGAAGAATAGATGACTTCATGAGTATATGAGTATGAGTGTATGATCTTACAGACCTAATAGCTTATAACGGCGGGACTCAATGACGATAGGTCTGGGCCACAATAAATGTGTTTGAAAAAAAGAAAAGAATATGAGTATATCTATATGAGTATATGAGTATATGAGTATATGAGTATATGAGTATATGTGTGGAACTCCAACTATATGAGTATATGAGTATGTGAATACGATTATATGATTATATGACTATGACTATGACTATGACTATTCAGAAGTGTGTTGTTCACAAGAGTAGGTTGGGACGCAAACGAGGACTATTCAGGAATTGGATTTGAGTTAGGAGAGAGCACATTTACCACGTATGTGTTCCTAGTTCAAAACGGTCATTTTCAAAAAAAGAAAAGAATTACCTCAGACTAGTAAGGATGTAGCTAAGCAGTTTTTGATTCACCTGCAATTGTGGGTTTTGATTTCCAAAAAAAATGGACGAGTCAGGAATCGAACCAGAGACCTTCAGCATGCAAAGCAGACGCGCTACCAACTACGCCACACGCCCAGTTATTTGTTGAAGCATGATTTGACTGATATGGCGGAGAAAAATGAAAATATATACTAAAATCAAAATGTGATTGATAATAAAATGAAATGGTTATACAGGAGGACATAAAGTGATATTTATACTTTTAAGAGTGTTGTGCGACCGCCTTTCGCCGACTTCTGCTTCTCTTCTCACCCTCAGAGCGCTTTATCTCAATAATTCCTGAATAAGTACCTTGAAAACACATTAAATAACCACGTTAACCAATTTGCGACTTTTTTCCTATGTTTATTTGCCTCTAAATTGGTAGTCATTGAATTTCTCCATGTGACCTATATGCCGTCCCACAGTAAACCCACCCAGCAACAGCAAACCTCTCTTCAACTTCCGAATTCGGTACTTGGATGAGTCAAGAACGCCTTTTAGTCATATTTTCGTCTGGAACCCTTTCACTGGAGTGTATTTTCGAATGTCAAGCAAAGCGTTTGATAGTCAATTCTCAATAACTCTTCAACAAAAGACTTTTCTTACTTTCCAAAGTAAGTATTCTTTTTTTTTTTTTTGTCAAGTATTACACTCAGAGCTTCACCTGTTCATCAATACTCATGAAATTTCTAATTTGGAGTTTCCCAGTGGAAGTACACCGAGCAACAATTGACCACACTTTAGTCCTAAAATTGGGTCCTAAAACACTGGATCTTTCAACTTTTTAAAGAGTGTTTTGGTGTTCACCAGTTGCTCTTTATGTAATATAATCTTGAAATGACCCAACAGCACGGTGACGATGTATGTTCAGCTTCAACCATGGTACAAGGACCCAGCACAGTATCCACTTACTTCGATCGTAAAGCCTTGTGGGTTTGACTCGCCAACCCATTCAAAGTCTTCATTAGGGAGACTATGTGCTTTCGACACCGGATCTCAAAGTCGGTCATGCCCTCCACAGTAGAGTGTCGTTGAATTGTATGTATCTGAAGATTTGGATGGAATTTCCCTAAAAGTCTCTAGAGAATTTGACTCCACTCTTCTGACTGATAAACGTCTCATCCTATTCAGAAGCTTTGTTCCACCTTTTACCATTCTTTTCCAATCTTAAGTTTCCATCACTGGATCAACTAGATAGACAATGAACCTTGAGTCATAGACAAAGATAATAAGAACTTTTCGATTCCCAATTAATGCTCTCACCCATTTGTCATTTCTTACTTTCTTTATTTCTCACTTTCCTTACTTCTAATTTGCCTTATCATTTCGTATTTTTATTACGAAATTGAGGACACAAATTTGTCATATGCGTGGAAGGAGCAGGCGATCTTCAATCACACAGCCACTATTGGCGGAAACACAGATACGGTAAAAAATGACATTATTCCAATTATTAGAAAAAAAATGAAAATCAGTTTTTCGCTATTTACCACCTTATTGAGTGCATTAGTTCGGTACTGTGGATCCGGTGATGGCATCTCGGCCCCAGATTGTTCGCCGAGCAGATGAGCTAAACCACAGTTTCGAGTTAACAGTAGCATATTGAGTATAATTACGCAAGTGGCCGTTCTCTGATAAGACTGTGGCAAGACAACATAGTGATTTATAGCAAAAAGGTGAAACTCACAAACATGATTAGATGTGTTAAAAAGAGGTGAAGAGGAAAGAAAGAAAGAAAGAAAGAAAGAAAGAAAGAAAGAAAGAAAGAAAGAAAGAAAGAAAGAAAGAAAGAAAGAAAGAAAAGATATGACCTTGGTAATAAGGAAAACTAAAGAATTTAAGCCTTTTCAAATATTTGATACATTTCTACTCTTTTATGGGCAGAGTAACTACAGAGTCATAACACACTCAGTGCCACCTTTGAAGAATGGAATTGAGAGGGAGTAGTGACGGTAAATTGGGTTAATTCCAAAAAAAAAAAAAAAAAACAATGTGAAAGAAAGAGAAAGAGAGTAAATAGTCATTCTCTCTGAAGAGCCAAATAAATTTGTGAGTCCGCCTTTGATTCTACCAGATCTACCTTCCTAACAGCTGTAGGCATTCAATCGAGATCTTCAATATGGATCAATACAAAAAAAAAAAAAGAAAAGAAAGAACAATATGCCTTTTCAATTGTTAAAGAGCCAGAGGTTGAGGTGGGAAGTTGAGATGAGAAGTTGAGGTGGGAAGTTGACGTGAGAAGTGATCTTGGCATCTGAGACATTGACACGATCTCAGCCAACAGAGTGAACAGGAAAGAAAGCACAAAAAGAAAAAAAGAAAAACAAAAAAGAATATAATCACAAATAAATGAATGATCACAAATAAATGAATAACCACAAATGAATTAATTACACTACTCTGTTTGACAAATTACTACAGTCCTGTGACAAATACACTACAGATAACTAGCAGATAACTATACAATCACTACACTATACAATCTCTACACTATACACTCATACACAATAGTACACTAATACACACCAATTCCTAATACTCTTCTCACTTTTTTTTTTCTCAATTGTGGATTGTGGAAATGTGGAGATCGCCGGGAGCCACATCGCCCTGGCGGCCACACCATGCCGGCAAAGACCCTACTGTCCAGGCCCATTCTGCAGACAGAACCCCAGATTGATTAGCGCCTGCACGCATCCACACTATCCACAATTGCGAAATCGCTTGCAATTGCGAAATCGCTTGCAATCACGATGCACGCTGCTATTGCATCACGTGAGATTGGAAGCCGTAAGGATCATGAGTATGTATTTAAAAGGGAAGGAGCGCCCTCAGAGCTCTACCACTTTAGGTATTACTCTACTACTCTAGCTGTTACTTTCTAGTCTTTGTTCTATGTTCCGCTTTTCCAAGAACTCAGAGAAGGACAACGACAAGGTCAAGACCTTGTCGATCGAGTCCGACACCGCCAGCGAGCGAAGCTACGACCACGTGTTCCAGGACCCGGAGTTGTTGGCGTACTACCGCGACTTGTACGAGAAAACAAACTACGAGTGCAAGGACTACTTGGACCCGGAGCTCACATGGACACCCGAGGAAGACCGCAAGATCGTGTGGAAAAACGACTGGTACGTGACGTTCTGGGCGTTCGTCATGTTCACGGGCTTGAACTTCGACCGCTACAACATCTTGCAGGCCACCTCCGACAACATGTTGGAGGACTTGGGGCTCACCACCAACGACTACAACTTGGCCAACACAGTGAATCTTGTGTGCTTCTTGGGCGCAGAGCTCCCGTCGCAGTTGATCTCCAAGAAATTGGGCGCCGACGTGTGGATCCCGACCCAGATGTGTCTCTGGTCGATCGTGTCGTTTGCGCAGTTCTGGATCCAGGGCAAGGCGTCGTTCGTGGCGTGCCGCGCGCTCATCGGCTTGTTTGAGGGCGGCTTCATCTGCGACATGACGCTCTGGATGTCCTACTTCTACACGCGCAAGGAGACGCCGTTCCGCATCTCGCTCTTCTACATCTCGAACTACCTGACGTCGGTGTTCTCTGCGCTTTTGGCTGCTGCACTTTTGAAGATCCAGACCGAGGCGCACCCGGAGGGCTGGCGCTGGCTCTTCTTGATCGAGGGCGTGTTCACGTTTTTGGTTGGTTTCCTCTCGTACTTCAAGATGCCGGCCTCGGTGGTCCAGACCAAGGCATGGTACAGGAAGAAGGGCTGGTACACCGAGAGAGAGGAGAAGATCTTGGTCAACAAGGTGCTCCGCGACGACCCAAGCAAAGGTGATATGAACAACAGACAGCCCGTGGGCCCGAAGGAGTTGTTCAAGGCGTTCTTCGACTTCGACATGTTGCCGGTGTACATCATCCGTCTTCTTGGCGACATCGGCTCGAGTCCGGCCACCACATACCTTTCCTTGACGCTCAGACAGTTGGGCTTCTCCACGTTCAAGACCAACATGTTGTCCATCCCCTACAACATCATCGCCATCACGTCCATGCTTGTGGTGGGCTACTTCTCCGAGATCGTCAACTCGCGAGCGTACATGATCATGATCACGCCCGTGTGGATCCTCACGTGCTTGTTCCCGTTGCGGTACTGGCCCAAGGCCCAGACCGACGTGTGGGGCACCTACGCGCTCTTGACGGTCATGCTTGGCCACCCTCCGACGTGGCCGTTGTCGATCTCGTGGTGTATGGCCAACTCCAACTCCGTGCGCAGCAGAGCGGTGTCTTCGGCGGTGGTGAACATGTTTTCGCAGTCTGCTGGCATCATCTCTGCCAACATCTACAGAGCCGACGATGCGCCGTTGTACCACCGGGGCAACACGGTGTTGATCGGCGTGGCGTTCGGCACGATCGCGGCGTGTGTGTTGTCGACGTACTACTACAAGTGGAGGAACGCTGTAAACAAGAGAAGGTGGGATGCGTTGACGCAGGAGGAGCAGGACCAGTACATGAGCAGCACGGACCACGAGGGCAACAAGCAGATCAACTTTAGTTTCGTGTGGTAGGGGAGAAAGAGAGGGAAGAAGTGTGAAATAGTGAAATAGAGAAAGAAAGGAAAAGGAAGAGAAGTAGGAAGAAAGTGGGAAGAAAGTAGGAAGAGAGGAGAAGGAGAAGTAAGAGAAGAGTGAATTGGATAAAAAGAGAAAAAAAGAAGAGTAATGAAAATTGAAAGTGAAGTAGAGAAATAGAAAAGAAGGTGGAAAGAATAGGTAGAAATCGTGAGAAGTGAGATAGAGAAAGAGAAGAGAAAAGTGAAATAGAGAAACAGAGAAAGGAGTGAGAGTGAAGTAGAGAAAGAAGGAAGAAGGAAGCAGGAGAAAAGTAAGAAAGTAAGAAAGTAAGAAAGTAAGAAAGTAAGAAAGTAAGAAAGTAAGAGAGTGAGAGAGTGAGAGAGTAAGAAAGTAGATACTCAGACCAAGAAACTAAGAAGGTAACAAAGAAGGGAAAAGGACCCAAGAGAGAGAGAGAGCAGTAAGACAGGAAAGAGAAAGAGAAAGGGAAAAAGAAAAAGCAAGAGAAGAATAATAGAAAAAAATAATAGAGAAGAATAATAGAGAAGGAAGAAAGAAAACCCAGTTCAACCATCAACGGCAACTGAATCTTAATCATAATGACTCGGAAACAATTACTGTTTTTCAAATGAATCCCTGGCGAGTTGTTAAATCCAGCTTTCAGAATCCACATCATCAATAACTGCTTGATGACTATTAAGTTCCAGTTTTTCATATCAATTGGGTCCATATGTGCAATAGATAGTATACCAAGTTTATGAGTCTTTCTAGTTCTATCAAGTCTACCAAGTGTATAAGTATATCTAGCTGCTAAGTCTACCTAGCTCTAGTCTACCCTGTCTACTTACTCTTACTCTTACTCTTACTCTTACTCTTACTCTTACTCTTACTCTTACTCTTACTCTTACTCTTACTCTTACTCTTACTCTTACTCTTACTCTTACTCTTACTCTTACCACCTACTACTCACTATTCACTGTTCTATGTACTCTTACTATTAATACTATGTACTAATTCTACTTTGACTATGCTCTTTACCCTTACTCTTACTCCTGACCATGTGCACTTACTACACGCCCTTGCACTCTACTTTAGGTAATGTACTCTTACTACTTACTACTTACTACTTACTACTTCTCCATGTACTCTTAGTATGTACTAAAACTACTACTTCAACTCTTTTTCTTTACTCTTGACTATGTACTCTTACTACTCTTACTACTACTTTCTGTTTCTCTATGAGCTCTCCTATTCACACTACTTACTATGACTTATTCTCTCTGTCTCTATGTAATGATTATGTACCAACAGTATACTCTAATACTATACTGATACTAAGTACTAATAAAATGCTCTAGTAATATGTACTGATGCTATGTACTAATAATATATCCTGGTAATACGTACTGATACTAAGTACTGATGCTATCTACTGATGCTATGTACTAATACTATGTACTAATACTGTGCACCCATTCGATGTACTGATACTATACACTAATACGATGTACTGATACCATGTACTAATACCATATACTAGTACCATGTACTAATACCATGTACTAGTATTATGTACTAATACTATACTGATACCATGCACTCATGTTATGTACTGATACTATGTGCTCATGTTATAACTCTTCAATTTTCTCTTACTTACTACCTACCTACTCTTACTCTTCCACTCCTCTTCTCTCTTACCATCAATACTCACTGTTTCTCTTCATTGTTTCTCTCTCTCTTCCATCGATACTCACTGTTTCTCTTCGTTATTTTTCTCTCTCTTTCTATTTACACTATTTACTATTTACTCCTCCTTCTTCTCCTTGGGCAAGCCCCTCAGACTATTCCCCCGCAAAGTCTTGACGTAGTTCGTCGCCTTGACCATGTCGTTCTTCGCCTCCTCCGACCCGAGCTTGAACTGGTAGAAAATGCCGTGCTTCTCGCGCAACGCCTTCTTTTTCTTCTTGACCTCGCGTGTCACGATGCCAATCTGTTCGTCGTACGGAACTCCCGCCTCGGCCTCCGCAATGGTCTCCTTGCCGAAGAGGAAATCGAAAACTCGTCCGTCGGACCAGAAAAAACCCTTTCTGTCGATGATCCAGGTCTTTTTCCGCGGGATTTCCTTCAACACAAAGAAGAAGAGCGACTTGTCTGCTGTTCCGTAGAAGCCCTTGCCTGTCCACACTCTGGCCTTGTGCTTGCGGGCCAAATCCTGGAGAGGAAGCGTGATCACGGGCGACGGACGCCCTGGAATGAGCGAGTACGACGTGAAGCGCACGTGCTCCACGGGACCAGGGAGATACCACATTCTCCGGATAAGACGCGTGGGGAACGTTCCAACCTGGTACGAGATGAAGAGCGCAGTCAAACCAAGCGAGGAGTAGCCCAAGAGCTCCTTGGCAAACTGCCGTTTCCGCATAGGCTCCGCAAGTTCCTCCTTATTCTCCAGGTAGGTTTTGTTGGCCTGGAACCAGGCAAACTCAAGCAAAACACACCCGTACACGGCAAACACAATGGCGCAGCAGAAACACGCAAGAAAGTAGAGTCTGTGCGGCTCCGCCTCGTAGATAAGCTCCGGCTTGGTCTTTCCCTTCAAGATCTGGATCACCTGGCGGAAAGTCATCTTGGGCCCGACGCGGGGCACGCCCGGGCGGGGCAAGAGCGTCGGCACGTTTTCCTTCCCCAAGGGGAACTTTGGAATGCGGTCCTTGAGCTCGTTGGTGTGGGTGGATTCGCCCGGAATGTGTTGTTTCAAGTGTTTCCACTCTCCCAGACTGGGCAAGTCCTTTCTCGGGTTGAAGTTCTGGGGCAAGTTCGAGTTGAGCCGGATGAAGTGGAAGTGTACCGGCGAGGGGGCCGAACTCCATTGGGGCCGGTGCCGGTGCCGGAGGCCTATTCTGGGAAGTAGCATGGTGTGAAGAGCTGTATGAAGGAAGAGAAGAAGAAGAGAGGAAGAGAAGAAGAAGAGAAGAAGAGAAGAGAGGAAGAGAAAAAGAAGAAGAAAGTGAGAATAAGAATGAAAAAAAGAAGAAAGGAAGTTTTAAAGAGGTTGGGAGGTTTTAGGTTGTGACTTGGATGTTCTGACTTATCGTGGCTTCATTGTCATTACATTGTCATTATGTAAGGTGAGGCTACTGTCTGAAAGAGAGAGAGAAAGAAAGAATAGAAGAAAAAAAAAGTTAATGAGATTTTTGAGGAGTGTTTAGATCTTTGCTGACTTTTTGTGATTTCATTTTGTCGGAGTGAGGTTACTCCACTGTCTATGGTAGTACTTGTGATATGGAAGAAGAAGGAAAAAAAAGAAAGATAGAAAGAAAGAAAGACTAAATGACTTCAAGTAAACATTAATAGAAAGCTGATTTTTTTTTTCAAACAATACTTTTGTAGACATTCAATTTTTTTTTTCAAACACATTTATTTACTCTGGCCCACTTGAGACAGAGAAAGTGATATGTAATGTCTAGAAGTTTCATTACGGAACTACGATATATCAATGATTCAGAATTATTACAAGGTTCTGGTATTCTTGATTTTCCCTATTGTTGCTTTGGTGTTGGTTTTACTTCTAGTTTGGTGTGAACAGACTCGCGGGACATGCCAAAGGTGTCACTAGCCTGGAAAAACGATTCAAAATAGGAAAATTTAAAAAGTGGTCTATCAGCCCAAATTCAACCCGTTTAGTGTTTTTGTCTACTTGAGGGCGTAGAAACCATATGACCAATACATCAACGCACCCTTCCTATACCAGCATTCGACAACACGAAACGTCTAGAGGCAAGAGGAGTATGTTTCTGGCTTTCTGAGAAATCAACGGGTGCCTCAACAGTATCAATTAGAGAAAACTGTACTGAGTAGGCTAAAAAAAAAAAAAGAAAAAAGAAAAAAGAAAGAATTTTGTATGTGTTTGAAAAAAAAAAGGGATTGGATTAGCAGAAATCAAGGAAAGAAAAGAGAGAAAGATGTGAATGTAGAGAAAAGAGACGGGTACAGAGATAGAGATAGAGAGTTTAGGTAGAGAAATGGAAAAAGAGATGGATAATGAAGAATTGAAGAATTGAGAGGAAATTTGAAGAAATGTGGAGAAGTTTGAGGAAATATGGAGAAATGGAGAAATAAGAAATAGGAAGAGACTCAGAGACGTAGAGATCCTAAGGACGGTAAAGAAATGGGTGGGAGGAAATATAAAGATCTAAGACCTTGATACAGTTCATCCATTCAATCCAGCTGATACAGTTGAGAATCCGTAGTTCTGTAGTTCCATAGTTCAATACAGTTGATACAGTTATAGTTGATAAATTCAAATTCAATACCTCGATACGTCAATACTTCCATACTTCCATACTTCCATACAATTGATTTAATTGAAGCAATTGGAACACTCGTACAGTTGATACAGTTGACACAGTTGATACAGTTAACACAGTTGATACAGTTGACACAGTTGATACAGTTGAAAAGGCTGAAAGAGTTGATACTTCCATACTACCATGCTTCAGTAGCTCAATACAATTGATACAGTCGAGACATTCAACTGCCATGCTCAATACCTCAATACTTCCATATCTCCATATTTCCACATTTCATCCATTTGAAACACCTGATTTACTTTAATACACCTATACATTAATACACCTATACATCAATACACCTATACATTACTACACATACCCACATACCCACATCACCACATCTTAACTATGTAGGCTGTCTTCCACCCTTGAGCTCCAGATGACAGGAGTAAGCTGATTACCACCCGCACTGACTCGGACTTGCCTCTTTGGTGAGCTCCATCCCAGTGTTCCGTTTCGTAGTCAAACACTCCCTAGTGATTATCAGGCCAGCATTTGAGTTCATTGCTATTTTCTAAATACCCCATTTGTGTGTTCTCAGCCTTCATTTCCAATTCCAATTCATTTCATTGTCTTACTTGTCTCTCGCTCTTCAGCCATTAGTCTCTTTAATCTTTCACAAATTCACAAATTGACAAATTGAGAAATTGACAAATTGACAAATTGACGAATTGACAAATTCACAAAATTCACAAAATCCAGACAGTTCTCCCTTCCCCTTTTTTCCTCTCCCTCCCTCTGTCTTTCTCCCAGCTGAGACTCCACATCCATCCATCACTCCACCCTAAAATCCAAAATAAAAACAAAACAAACTCCAACTCCTCCAACCTTCCAAAATTCCACTTTTCCGAAATTCCACTTTTCACTTTCCCTCACTTTCCCTCACTTTCCCTCACTTTCCCTCACTTTCTCTCACTTTCTCTCACTTTCCCTCACTTTCCCTCTCTTTTCAATTCCCTCTTTCCCTTCCTCTCTTTCCCCTCACCTTCGACTCCGTCCGCTTCAACTGCACCGGCCGCAGCCCCACGTACTTCCCGTTCATCTCCTTGAACGCCTGCAAGTAGTCCTGCGACGACGCAAACGCCACAAACCCAAACCCCCTGTTCTTCTTGGATTTCGCGTCCACAGGCACTTTCACCTTGCTCACGCTGTCGTACTTGGAAAACGCCGCGAGGAGCATCTCGTCGGTGGCCTCGGGCCCCAAGTTGCCCACGAAAAGCCGGAAATGGCTGGCGTTCCAGTCCTCCAGACTGTCCAACTGCTTGTTGGAGGGTTTGGAGCTGTGGAGGTACACTTCCGGTCGTTTTCCGCCGGCCAAGCGGCGGTCGGACGACTTGGACGTGTAGATTTTCTTTTTGCGGAGGAGATCCGGCTTCTGCAGCGGCATGGCTGGAGTAGGAAGCAGACTGGAGAACAGTAGGAAGGAGCAGTAGGAAGTAGCAGTCACCTAAATTGAATACCGTAAGTTGCTGCTGAAAAGTTGGTAAAGCGTTCTTTTCCTTTTTCGCAGTTTTTAGTAATACTTTCCTCGATCTGACCTTCTATCAGCTTGTATTTGTAGTAGCTACTCTTATCTGAGGCATCGCGACTTCTATGCATTCAGAAGAGACAGAAATACAGAAAGAACAAGAAAGAGAGGAGTTTGGAGAAAAACTTCAAAAAGAGTGCAAATGATTTAAAGGAATTTCAAAGAATTTCAGATTTTGTTTGTGACTCAATATCCAGATTGTTCAAATGTGAGTGAAGGAGGGAAGTCTGGCTATTGTACCAGTATAGTAATAGGAAACAACAACAACAACAACAATAACCAATTGATATAAAATAATAAAAATTAACACAATAGTAGCATAGCTGTGACTACTGTGACTGTGCTCATGCTACCACTATAATCATTATAACCACTATCATCACCATAACAATACATATCATGATTTCTAAAATTGCTATACTCCCTGTATGTCTTAATCACTATAACGATCACAATACATACCTTTATCACATACATTGTTACTACACTATTGGTACTGCTATCACTGCACTATTGACACTGCTATCACTATACTACTTCACTTCCATAGCGTCACAGTCTCTATATACAAGGAATCCAGTGAGTCTCTATAGTATCTCTATAGTGTCTCTGTATCGCACTATGAATTGACTACACTATGGACATTAGCAGGTTGAATCTTCAGAGTATTTTGTGATTGATATGAATTCTGTGAAAGTGCCTTCAGAGGGTTATCGACTCACTTGTGGTGCTAAGAGAGTTAGGCTATTTATTGAAGTAAATGAAGAGAGTGTGATCAGGAAACTTGTTTAGGTGGAGTAAAATGGGGGATTTCTTCATGCTGAGAAGATATAAGGTACTAAACAGGTGGCCTTAAAATCACAAAAGAAAAAAAAAGAACACAAAATCTAAACTCTAAAGACTTAAAATAGAAATCACAAACCCATTAAGTCTCGGAATCCATGAAAACACGAAATTGCTTCATCTTTTCCTGGCCACTCAACTCACTAATCTGTACCTCACCAGATCTCAAGTGTGGAAAATCTATAAACTAGGAAAACACTTTAGATTCGCCTCATTTTTCAACCTTTTCATTTTTCGATCTTTTCTTTTCATTTTTTCTTTCTCTTTTTCTTATCTCTCCTTTTGCTTTCTATCACCTGTCTCACTCCAGCACAAGACAAATCGAAGAGAAACGGCCCGATGGCAGAAACAAACCTATCAATGCGTGAAGCACTTCTGGACACCAGCCTACACCATATCGTGTTGCAGAGACGTGGTGAGGACTGGTGAGGACTGGTGAGGACCAAGCAGGAGGAGCTCTACCACAAGTCTTCTGAGCCTGATCTTCTTGGAATGGCCATCGTCAGAGATGAGGAGTCACTTTGGTGGGTGAAGCAGAAAAAAAAAAATAGAAACAAACGGTGAAAAAGGATAAGAAAACAGGATAAAAGAAAAAAAATGCTGTATTAAGGTCTTGTCTGTCTGTTGTGACTAGCAGATCTGATTGACTAGCAGCGATCACTGAGTGAGCAAGAGCAAATGTTTAAGACAGACTAGAAGAGCAGGAAAGAAAGAGTTTCGTGTCACCACAGAGGCACTATGAACACACGTAAATCAGTCTTTCCCTTTATCTTTTTTAATTCTGTCTCTCCACATAGAGCTCCACACAACCAAACTCCTACTTCTGTTTTTCCAATTTAATTTCAATTTCAATTTCAATTTCAATTTTCCAATTCTTTCTGTATTCTCTTTCTTTTTCTTTTCCTTTATATCTTCTTCTTTTTTTTTTTTTTTTTTTTTTTTTATCTTCTCCGGTACCTAAAAATTCACCTCATCTACCTACTCACTTCCCTCCTCCACTCCACATGTTCATTCTCTCGGAACTCTCCGACCTTATCCGAGTGCCTCCACAGTCGTTCAACCTCCCGATCCAGAAAGTGTTGCACGACGAACTCCACAAGAAATACTCCAACAAAGTGATTTCGAACTTGGGTCTAGCCGTTTCGGTATGGGATCTTCTGGATATCAAAGACGGACTTCTCCGTCCGGGCGACGGCGGGTCCTATGTGGAAGTACAATTCCGACTAGTGGTGTGGAAGCCGTTTTTAGGTGAAATCTTGACGGGCTGGGTCGGCGAATGCTCGCCAGAGGGGATCAAGGTCCGAATGGGGTTTTTCGACGATATCTTCATTCCGAAGGACTACTTGTTCGAGAGCTGCGTGTTTCGGCCCGTGGAGAAGGCGTGGGTGTGGCAGCCGGACCCGGAAACTGAGCTTTTCCTCGATGTCAACGAGAAAATCCGCTTCCGCGTCGAGGAAGAGATCTTCAGCAACACAAAGCCAAAGACAAGCCTGGAGGCGTTGGGCATAGACGAGAACGAAAACAAGGCCCCTCCGTATGCGCTCGTGGCGCTGTGCCAGACAGACGGCATGGGCTGTGTGTCGTGGTGGGATTAGCACAAACAGGTAATAGCATAGCAACAGGCCGGGAAAGCTGCGGTGATCGAATGGGAAACAACATGGATGTTTAGTTGGCGCTGCGGAAACTCTTTTAGTGCAAAAGTCGCAAGTCCGCGGTCAGATCGGACACCATGTAACGCAGCAAACATCACAGAAATTGCACAAGAAACAGCAGTCTCCAGCACAGTGAAGACCACCAGTCAATCGAAAGTTGTAGTAGAAGCGATTTAATCAGACGCAGCCACCAAACATGAAGAACCGACCCGACCAAATCCATCATCGACCAAATTTCAACCAACCAACAGCTCAGAATATGGAGATCCTTTCTCTGCCTTCTGACCTATTGTCAACATTCAGCACATGAGTAACAATTATGCTGTCGCCGTGGGACCTCAAGCAAGAGGGTCTTCCAAGTGAAACAGCCATATCTGAGCTCCCACCATCTTTGACCCCACCATTCCCTCCGAACCAGTTAACACGGTCCGACACTAACCACGGCAAGTAACACAACACCTCAATAAGAGCCATTCTCCCTGATTCTGTTCTCTTCCTCTTCCTCTTTCCTTTATTCCTTTCTCTCTCTCTAATTGTATTGCATGTACTCGGACGTCAGCGAGAACTTCAAGTTGCCCTTGATCACCTTCTCCACCGCCTGCAAAAAGTCCTTCTCGGATGCAACCTTGCGGCGGGCCCGAATGGCAAACATCCCTGCCTCCGTACACACCGACCGCAACTCAGCACCGGTGGCGTTAGGACACAAGCGCGAAATTAACTCCCACCGGATATCCTTCTCGCAACTCATAGTCTTCGCGTGGATGCGGAAGATGTTGGCACGCCCGTCCAAGTCCGGAAGCGAAAACTCCACTTTCCGGTCGATTCGCCCCGGCCTCAACAACGCAGGGTCTAAAGTGTTGGGTCTGTTTGTGGCAAACATCACCTTGATGTTCCCGCGCGGGTCGAACCCGTCCAACTGTGTGATAAGCTCCAACATGGTGCGCTGCACCTCGTTATCTCCGCCTGCGCCGTCGTCAAAACGTGCTCCGCCAATAGCGTCCACTTCGTCAAAGAAAATGATGCACGCTTTCTTTGTGCGGGCCATTTCAAACAACTCACGCACCATGCGTGCGCCTTCGCCCACGTACTTCTGCACCAACTCCGAGCCAATCACTCTAATGAAAGTGGCGTCTGTTCTGTTGGCCACGGCACGTGCACAGAGCGTCTTGCCCGTGCCCGGCGGGCCATACAACAAAATGCCCTTGGGCGGGTCGATGCCCAATTTCACAAACCGCTCGGGCGAAAGGAGCGGGAGTTCCACCACCTCACGGAGTTTCTCGATCTGCTCCTTGCATCCGCCCACGTCGCCGTACGTCACGTCCGGCTTCTCCTCCACAGTCATCATGGTCACGGACGGGTCGATTCTCGGCGGGAGCGGCAACTGGATCTCGTACTTCTGGCGGTCTACGCCCACTCTCATCCCCTCCTCAATATCGGTCGGAGAGACGCGGTCTCCGAGCCCGACAACAAACTTGGCGATCTGCTTGATGTTGATCACGTACTTCAGCTTGTTGTCTGCGTTCGCAAGAAGCCCCATTTGCGGTGTTGGGTTGATGGCGTCGATGATCTTCGTGCACCGAGCAACCTGGAGCGGCTGCTCCTGCGACATCCGCTGCTTGTCGCCCATCACGTCCCACAAGTGCGGCGCCGACAACCCCGTGTCGGACTCCTTGATGCCGACGTTCTCCTTGATGCGGTCCTCGATATCCTTGAGGTCCTTTTCGATCTGTTTCAACTGGTGAGCGTAGGGCGCTGCTCCGTACGTTTTAAGCACCTGGATGTCGCCTTCGCTGAGCGGCACGACATTGTCGATGTTCTCGTCTTCGTCGGGCGCGACGTACTTGTCCCAGTCTGCTTTCGGTGGCATTTAGAAGTAGTTGTATTGTATAGTGTAGTGTAGTATAGTTAGTGCTCAGTGGCAAGGGTGCGTGGTGCACGGGTGTAGAGAGAGGAAGAAGAAGGAAGGAAAGAAGGAAGAGGAGGGGAGGGAGAGAAAAAAAAAAAGGAATTATCTTCTTTTGAGCTGATTTTGACTTTGTTTCGGTTTTTTCTTTTCCTTTTTGTTGCTGTTTTTGCTGTTTTTGTTGGTAGTCTGTTCGCACTAGTAATTGAGTAGAGAGCCACCAGATCTGGAACAGAAATGTGGAGTTAATTGATTGAATGATTTGAGGATAAAAAATGGAAATCGAAATTGAAATGGAAATCGAAATGGAAATCGAAATTGAAATCGAAACTCGAAACTCGAAATTGAAACTCATCGATCTCGAACTGACTTCAATGGACTCTGTATTGAATTATTAATTCCCCAAGATCATATTTTAGAGTGAATATGATGTGCTAATCCTGAATTCCAACATATGAGCTTGAAGATAAACGTTCAGTAATAAACATTGTGTAAATGCGTTTTGATTTTTTTCTTGACCGTCGCTATGGTCTTCTTGCCTATATTGGACAGAGCCACTAAAGATCACGAGTATCCAGTACAAAGCCCACAATCCAAGGAGTCAGTACAGTGCTAGAAGTAGATATGAAAATCCAGTAACACTAAAAAACAGAAAATCAATTTACCTTTTCCTCCTAAATTGCTTATCTTGTCCTCTTCTCTTAGTTATGTGTAAATATTAACCATTAAGTGTAAGCATTCACGAATGTCAATCTTTGAGCTTCAGTCAATCTTTGAGCTTCAGTCTCACCTTGAGTGATAAGTCGATTAGATTAATCGAAAAGATAAAGCATATAACAAAGAATTTATATTGTGTTAGCATGCTTGAACTGACAAACTGACGGTGTTGACCATACTGGCAAGACAGACCAAACAGAAGAAGTGAAAAGACTCATGTGAACGTACTAATTACAAGCTGGGATGGTCATTTGTGGAGTTACTGTTTGCTCAAGAAGAAGAGAAGAAAGAAGAAGAAGAAGAAGAAGAAGAAGAAGAAGAAGAAGAAGAAGAAGAAGAAGAAGAAGAAGAAGAAGAAGAAGAAGAAGAAGAAGAAGAAGAAGAAGAAGAAGAAGAAGAAGAAGAAGAAGAAGGAAGAAATAAGTTCTGCTTCATCTCAGCTTCACCGGTCTGCTCTGATCTGATCTGATATGATGTAATGATCTTTATTCTGACTCTCATTCTCCTTATTCTTCTCATTCTTCTCGTTCTTCTTTAAATCCATTCTTCGTTACTCATACAAAAAAGTTGTGTCCTAGACAGCTCTCTGCTGTTTATCAATTTGTTTCTTCGCCTCTTTCTACTGTGTTCCCTATTATTCTCTGTTCACAATCTGTCCCAATGAGCTTTCACCTACAATGAACTAAACCCCCAATGTCCTGTTTCTGATTCTTTCCCATTTTCAAACCTCACACCACCTTTCTTTCTTTCTCCAACAGCACCCAATCCTGCCAATCTGTCCTGCCACTCTGTCCCATTTTAAAATCCAATGGTTCGCTCCTACTCAATGATCGCCTCCACTTTCTCTCGGAGCACCGCGATCTCCTCCTCGTTGGCACTCAACGCATTGAACGAAACGAGCCGCGTGTTCAACTCGGTCAATTTCCCCACACACTCATTGAGCCTGTCCAGAAACTGCTCGGGCCGGTGCCGGCTGTTGAGGAGAAACTTGACAAGGTTGATGATGAGCTGGAGATTGCTGTTGAAGTCCGCCAAGCGCACGCCAAAGTCCACGGGAACGGGTTTCTCTCGCAAAATCCCAGAAAGCGACCGGAGATTGAACTCCACCACGCGGAAGAACTTGCTGAACCAGAACAACAGGTACAACGACGTGCCAACGACTCCTTTTTTGTCCGACAGGCCAGCCAAAAGCAAGCTGAAAGAGTTAGACAAGAACTGGAGCGTGAACTGGAAAGACTCGGTAGAGGAAAGCTGGTCCAACTCTATGAGCAAGTAGTAGTAGTCCAAGTGTACAAGCCCGACAAAGTTCTGGAGCAACGGCAGCTCGGCATACTCCGAGTGGATCACCAGCAGAATGCCCACGCGCCACTTATCCAAGTCGCTCAGGTACTGAACGAGCGTTTCGGGCAGTTTGTCCATTAGGCCCAATTTGAGGTTGTTCAACTGGTCCTGCAAGTGGTGGAGGTCTACTGCGTGCTGCATGAGCATTGCTAGTGGCTCCTTTTCGCCTCCTCGGAGCGTGTCTGCGAAGTCCGAGTCCAACTTGATGATTTTCGTTGGAGTGAACTGGCTAGGCTTCTCAAGCATGAGCGAAAGCTCCTTGTCCAAGTTGAAGATGGTCCAGAAGCATCTTTTGCGCATACATTGGTTCTGGGCGCCCGAAAAGTCCGTGAGGAAGATGATGAGCCGATCCAAGAACCCCACGATGTTCCAGATCAAGTTCCCGTTGCTGACGTTGATGGCATAGATGCACAAAAGAATGAGCAAATGCGCCGTTTCCAAGTCGCGCTCCGACCGGATGTCGTAGCTGATTATGTCCACAATCGACTCGATAAGACTGTCACTGAAGAAGTCCTGGTAGTACCGAGTGTTGTTGTTGGCGTCGTACAAGATACACCCGACCGCCATGACGAGGTAAACGTCCAAGTTCACAAACGTGTCGTGGGCGAACGAAATGGGCAGGAACCGCTCCATGAACTCGGGCATATGGAGAAACGGGTACTTCCACTCGTAATTGGCGAAAAACGTGTGCACAAACGCCGACGCGAGGCCCGTGTCGCCGATGGCAGGCACCACCAAGAACTCGTCGTTCAAGTTGGGCCGGTTTTGCGTGTTCACGCCTGCTCTGACGATCCGTTTGCTCACGGAATCGTGCATCGACGACGAGCCGCCGTTTCTCGGCGGTTTGGCCGTTTTCGCCGCGATTTTCGCCGCCCGCGTGTCCATCCTAGCCGCCGCCAGTTCTGTGCCGCTTCCTGCGCCGCCCGGACGCGTCTCCGTGCCGCCAACGCTCGGTAGGTCAATGTGACGAAACAGCTCCTCAGTCTCGTCTCTGTTCATCAACAGCGCGATCGAAACGGACGAAGCCGGGTCCGAAGGGTCTGCCAGGTCCGTGCGCATTTCGTCCGAGTCGCGCTTGTGCTTCTTGCTGCGTCTATCGACGTAGTCACACTGAGAACCAGTTTTCAAGCAGTAGGAGCATTTAGGGTACGTTCTCGAGCACTTTTTCTTGAGCCGGTAGCACCGGACGCAGTTCAGCAGGTGGTGCGTGCCGCTAGTTTCGATTTCCCCCAGCACGAGCGGGAGCGAGTCCGGGTCGCCTCGGCGCCGAACATCCGAAGTGACATTGAGTCTGAACTTGGAAGCCACCGTGCCATTTCCCATGAGTTTGCGGTAGTAGAAGTCCATCAAGAGAAGAAAACTAAGTTATTTGAGTATGAATAAGAGTTGAATAAGATTTTGTTCTGGTTGTTTTGGTTCTTCTTGGTTTCCAGTTGGAGCGGGGCCGTTCGGTAATGACCAGAACAGGCAGGTGCCGGGATGCACGGGTGTGGCGTGCTCAGTAAAAAGAAGGAGAAAAAAAAAAAAAAAAAGAGTAGAGAAAAGGAAGAGGGAGAGGAAGATAGGGTTGTGTAATATAATTTAATTTTTTAATTAATTAGCTGTTTATTGATTGGATTTGTGTCACTAATTACTTCTTTTTTTTCCTTTTTTCTTTCTTTGGTTTTGTGGTTTTGTTGTTCTACTTTGCTTCTTCTTCCTGTATGCCCGCTGTGGAGTCCGAGCCATAGTAGTACCGCCAATCACAGAAAAGTGTAATTGAATTGATTGAATTGAATTTGGCCAAATTTGCTTTTGTGTTTGTAGCTGTAATTCTAATTAAACTAATTTAATTGTGTTTGTGTTTGTGTTTCTGTTTGTGTTTTTATTGTTTTCTGTGGCTCAATAAAGCGAGCTAATAGATTGAGATTCGAGCCAGACAAGTCTAACAATTTGCCTGATGTGTTTGTAAGTGTAATTGAATCCCTGATTTTTCGTTCTTTTCTTTATTTTTTTTTTTTTTTCGCCTTTCTTGATTACGTGAAGTTGGCATCTCTGTTAGTAGTGCACTAGTGATGGACAGAAGACAGGGATTTCAAAAAAGCAAGGACTTCTCCCAATCAGAAGAAACTGTTTCATTAATGTAATTTGCTAGAATTCTAGATTTTTATTCTATTATGGCTCTAATTTATCAGCCCTGGTCAGTTCTTCCGGCTTCTGCAATCACCACTAGTGTCAATTTGGCACCATTCTCTTCAGCACACTAAGAGTTCGCTGCAAAGAGAAGGCCATTTCAATGAAAACAGCTGTATCTGAATTGTGATTGGGAGTTTGATTTTGTGTGTTTGTAATGCTGTGGCTTCAGTTGTGTTAGGGAAGATAGGAGAAAAAAGAGCTAATTAGAGAACTAGTTGAACCCATGGATGGACACTTGAGAACATTGAGAAGCGTACTAGAAATTTGTAAAGAAGTCTTTGACTTTGAAGAAACTTCTAAGAGACTAGCTAAAGAAACTCGTTGGAGACCAACAAAAGAGGCTCTAAAGCACCTTTTTGACTTTAAAGCTTGTTGAATATAATAGATGAATGAACCTGTCAGAGAAAGTTTTAAAGAAACCATTGAAGAAGCCAACTAGAGAGAGTCCTTAGAGGTATTTAAGAAGCAAGTAAAGAAGTTCCTCAGGAAGCCCAAAGAAACTGTTTAGAGAAGCAGTTTGAAGAAACTCCGAGATTTTCCAAAAAATGTGTTCTATGAAAAGGAACGAATATATCTTCCACGGAACATCAAATAACGAGGCAAAACTCAATTGATGTGTGCCTAAAGAAAAGTAGAGCAGATAGGAGAAAAGAAAAAACATCCACAGCCGAGCCAAACCAAGCCAAACCAAACCAAACCAAACCAAACCAAACCAAACTAAACCAAACCAAACTAAACCAAACCAAACTTCCATACACTCGAATGGTAAAAGGGGGTTTTCACTAAAAGTCAGCAGAACAACGTTTGTCAACTTTAGGCCCTGTGTGGCTTCTCCCAAATGCAGAGGTTGGCTTATAGCCACACTACAGCTCGGAAACTCGAAAGATGCATACATGCGTAATAGAACTGGAAAAGAAAAGAAAAAAAGAAAGAAAGGAAAAACCATGATCACTAGCTCTCTATCTTTGTATTCCGGAAGGTATTTCCTTAAGTTGATGAGTGCTGTGATTGGTAGAATGATGCTGTTGGACAGGCGGACTTTCGATGTGGGTAATTTCCGTGCATTACAGAAGTGACAGTTTATTCTATCAGAAAATTGAAATTTCAAATCGCTAATAGAAGTAGCAAAAAAGAAAAGTTCCTGGTTATTACATGGAGTTGCGAAGACTAAGTGAGCAGAACTACTCCGATAGAGAGCCTTTGCAGATAATCTTCAGCGGACACTCACTTGAGTTGAACAAGCTTTCTTTAAAGAAAAGGAAAATTCGAGCTTTTTATAAAAAATTTGAGCTTCTTAAAAATGGTCTTTCTTTGATGGAAATCTCTTTGGTAAATCTCTTTGTAGCGTGCCATCTTTATGCAAGGAATGTTAAACTCTCTGTATTGTTGGAATCGACAGATGTACTATCGCGGACGATAACACAAAATGTGATTAATGACAGTATGGAAGCATAAGTCTTCGAGAGTAGGTGAGGAAATGAGTAATCGAACAAATGGACAATTAGGTTAATGAGCGGATATGTTGGCATATTTAAGTGAATTCGTGATTTGAATTAAAAAGCTGGAACTTACGAATTACCGGAGGCTTCCCAACCATCTTGGAGCTTACGACCTACAATGGTGTCTCGTGGTTAGCTACCAAGGTTTTTTTCGATACTACAATTCTCTCCGAGCGAGAGTGATGCAAAATGCAAAATGACAATGGAATTGATAATGAGAGGAAAGAAAAAGTTCTCAGGATATGGATAGTTGGTAGGTAATGTCAATAAGAAAAGTTTTGGAAAATCACTGACTGACTGAATGACTGTTTGAACAACAGACAGAATGGATTCGGAGAGATCCAGAAATGGCAGAGTGGTAATTGGAGAGAAAATGCAAAAGGAAGATTGGGAAAACAAGAGAGACTGCTCACGAGAGTAGAGGAGGAAAGAAGGAAAGTTCATGGAATCCGAAACCCATGCTGTTTCCAAGCCTCTCGGTGTGTTGGCTACCTGAGATCAGATTACGATGTTCAATGGCAAAGAGGATAAATCAGTATAGAACACACTTGTGAAATTTTCAGAATAATTCGAGGAATGTGATGATGTCTTCAGGAGTTTCATGATGTTTCCAAATTTTCATGATGTTTCGAAATTTTCCTATGTTTCAATCTCTTTTAACACGCTTATTGGGACTCAGACCTCATGTCATCAAGTCCCGCTGTAGTAAGCTAAAAGTTTCTGTATTTAAGATGGTCATCCAGTCCCATAGAGAATCTCGGTGTTTTTTTTTTTTTTTTTTTGTGAATCTTGTTCTGATGACATTCCTTCTGGTGTGTAGATGTGCAACTTTGGATTGTATATCTCCTAACTGCTTTACCAAGTCGTAAGTTTGCGGAAATGGTTCAATGTGTCTAAAGATCAAATCCACTGGTTTGGTCATTGTAGAGCAGTGGTCTGGTACAAATTAGGGAAGGTGATAGGCCCATGTCAAGAGCTCTGGAGCAGAACACTGAGTAAGAGTCTTGTTTAAAAAAAAAAGTCTTTATGCTCTTTAGTAGAGAGTATCTTTCAATCATTTTTTTGTCCATTGATGTTCTTCGGATTTGTCGATGGCGACGCTTGTCCCGTGGAAAGCCAGATTGAGAAACGGAAGTTTAGATCGACCAATAGCACGTCTTCTTAAAAACAAATCAGTACTTTGTCGTAAATGGCCAAGCCTCGCCCAGCGGGAATCCAAAAAAAAAAAAGGACTTATACGCATAGGCCCCAACACAAGCTAATTTGCTGATGGAAAGTCTGATATCATCTAGTTCATTCAGTCAATAACAACCACAAAGAAAGCCGAAGCGGCAGATCCAAATCGGAAATGCTCAAATTGAATGCTCTAAAATTGGAAACGCGCTAAAATTGTTAAAAGTCCTGACTGGCTGATCTTGTCTGCTACGCTGTGATTTGTGGGGATACCTGTACGTCGGAAGCTTGCCGGGATTTGAAATAGTAAAAAAAAAAAAAAGAAAAAGTGGAAGATAATGGGTTCGTTTCTGGAGTGGCAGGGTGTTGTTGAAATAATTCGTTTTTCCTTTTTCTCTTTCTTGATAGCTTTCTTTTTACAAAAGCTATCTTTCTACAAACCGCTATCTTCCCATATCGCCTCACATATTTTTTGCCAGGACAATCTTTGTGGTTCATGCAAGGCTAATTGGGCGGGGGAGACCACCCATATAACACAAAAGCTTCAAAGCTTCAAAATCTTCAAACACAGTTTTGCTAAAGAAATACAGAAATGCCCTGAATTGGCGGGACTACACTAGGCAACACTATCATATCTACCAGCGTTTTGAAAATTATTAGATAGACATTCGCGTTTGTGCCTTTGGCCGTAATCGCGCGCACTTCCGGGCGTATGCAGTACCGCCAATTCTTTCTCCCTGCCTACTCTTGGGAAACGGAGACTTAGTCAGGCGATCGGTGTAGTAAAATAGGTCTCCTCTTTCCGCACTGCATTCTTTGTTTTTTTTTTTTTTTTTTCTCTCCAACTGGTCAGTCTACCCTGCTTTGGTCTATCTGCACCTTCCGGTGTTAGCTCGCAACAGCCAGAAAATACCTGCGAGTGCTCGCACCACTAAATCACCTCTATTACGAAGATATTATTAAAAACACCTTTGGATGATCAAAAAAAAAAAAAAACGCCTATATAAATGGCAGACCACCCGCTACTGTAGTTCCAAATTTACATGCTTCACTTTGTGCCTCGTTTTGTGCCTCGTTTTGTGCTTCTGTTGCTTGTTCACGCACTATTAGCCACATCGGTGGATGTCTCCCCATGTAACGGCGGCACCTTGGTGTCCGCAGGCCTCCAGGCGGTGTTCTACCGCTTCCCTTACGGAGGCGACGCACTAGGACTCGTAACTCCAGACTTTTTCCACTCAGGCTACAGGTTCCTCGGAGGCAGCTACCACACTGTTGATGTAGTCGCCGACCCGGCCATTCCGCTCCCAGCAGACTTCGACAGTACGTGTTTTGGTGTGTGCGAGTACCCCGTCTACGGCTACGAAACCACATTCACCAACTTCACCGTCGAGCTTTCCGGCTACTACCTCGCAGCTGCCACTGGCCAGTACACCTTCAAAGTGTGGGCAGACAGCGGTGCAGTGGTGTGGGTTGGCGACGCGCCCCGATGCTGTGACAGCGCTGCGGACTCGCTCATGAATGTCGAATACGCAGAGACAAGCAGTATCACTCGAGGCGACTGGTACGGGTACAGGTTGTTGCCAGGTGTAGCCAAGGTCAACTTGGTGCTAGGGTCGTACTACCCTATACGGGTGGTGATGGCCAACTTCGAGGGCCCCGGTGTGCTTCTGTTTGAGATCACCCACCCGGACTCCAGCACGTACACTTCGATCGACCACATCTACCAGATGGACTTTGGTGATGCTTGTGAGCCCAGCACCACTACTGTTCCGTGGACGGGAGCCTCTACGCAGACGTTCACTACAGTGACCACGTTTACTGAGTCCAGTGCGACTGTGACCGAGGAAGTGGTGGTGGTGAATGTTCCGATGGGATCTGGTGAAGCTAGTAGTGGGAGCAGTGGGAGTTCGGAAGGCAGTTCGGAGACTACTTCTCCAAGCAGCACTGAGAGCAGTACTGGGAACGAAGCTTCATCTAGTGAGGTTTCGTCAAGTGAAATTGCTCCTAGTGAAGCTTCCTCTAGTGAGGTCTCTTCTAGTGAAATTGTTTCTTCTAGTGCAGTTTCCTCTGGTGAAGTTTCCTCCAACGAGCCTGCTTCTTCTGGTAAACCTCTTTCATCTGGTGCAGTTTCTTCCAGTGAGGTCTCTTCCAGTGAAATTCCTTCTTCAAGTGAACTTACCTCTAGTGAGATTAACTCTTCTAGTGAAATTGATATTTCCAGCGAATATGTTTCATCTAGTGAACTTGCTTCTTCTAGTGAGACTTCGCAATCCAGCGAGTCCAGCCAATCTGTCCTTTCGTCTCTGGCTGAACTCACTTCCTCTGCTTCTTCTGCTTCTTCTGAATCTGTGTCTGTTTCTGTCCCTACTCCAGAGTACGCAATCACCACCACGCCAGTCTCAGAGGCTGTTGTCACCGACGTCCTGACTCTTACCATTACGCTCACCTCGTGTCTGGAAGGAAAGTGCACTCCGCACACCACGGGAGTTCTTCCCTCGACTGTTACTACGGTGGTCAGTGGCGAGACCGTGGTCTACACCACATACTGTCCTATAAGTAAGGGAGCAGGCTCTGAATCAGGTTCAGATAATGAATCAGGTTCAGGTTCAGGTTCTGGTTCAGGTTCTGGTTCCGAAAATGGTTCTGAAAATGGTTCTGGCTCTCTTACTACCGGTAGTACAACTAGTACTGGCTCCAGCTCCGAGTCTGGCTTCTCTTCCGTACACCTCCTCAGCCTGGACCTCAACGGCGCCGGGGGCAAGACCACGGTTGCAGTGGCGCTCGCTGCGATCGCTGTCGCCTACTTGTTCTAGTAAGAGTCCGTCGAGTCCCATTTTGTGAATAGTGAAATAGAAAAAAATGGCTCACCCACAGTAGATCAACACCCATATATCCTCCAGAGTCGTCCAGCACGCTAATTGAAAAGAATAAATGTATTTGAAAAAAAAAAAAAAAGAGAACTTGAAAAACTTCTTATTTACGAAGCAGCCAGCTGCCATAAAGACTCTCCATCCTATTGTTGTGGTGATTTTTTCGTTCACCCTAAAACTGGCTAGGCTACATATTGTAAGCAAAAGATCTATTTAAGAGCTCTATTAAAACTCTTGAATGGTCCAATCAAGCCATTCTTGTTCTGAGCTGATCATGGAGGTCCTACTACCACAGTCACTGACTCAATGAAAGTTGGTGAGTTACACCATAGAAGTCTGCTCACTCCTGGCAGTTTTGGTGGACATGTCACATAGACAAATGTGTTTAAAAAAGAAACAAAAAAGATGTTTGCTATGTATTTCATTCTAACTCTTTCCTTCTTCCTTCTTCCTTCTTCCTTCTTCCTTCTTCCTTCTTCCTTCTTCCTTCTTCCTTCTTCCTTCTTCCTTCTTCCTTCTTCCTTCTTCCTTCTTTCTTCTTCCTTCTTCCTTCTTTCTTTCTTTCTTTCTTTCTTTCTTTCTTTCTTTCTTTCTTTCTTTCTATAACAGAGAGACTCAAAGAAATTGGGACTGCTCCAAATATGACCTCACTCCCTCTCCCTATCTCTCTCTCTATTTTTTTTTATTCTTTCCTTTTGAATTGTTCAGTTGTTTCCCTATTTCACTTATTCAGTTGATGAGCTGATTGAGTCGTTCTGTAGTTCTTTCAGTCAATAGTGAGCTCAGCTTTTGAGCGACATCACTTCTGGTATTTCGGTTTTCAGCTATATCAGCAGATCTGTTAGTCACGTCAGTTACAGTTACATCACATTCTTCTGCTATCACCCGTTTCATCATCTTCAGACATCAGCTGTATCACTAAGTTCTGTTCATCCTTTTATCAACACTTTTGTGATTTCTGCAACTTACCTTTGTTTCTCTTTCTTTTCTCTTCTTCTCTTCTTCTCTTCTCCATTTCTATGTACACTATGCTACAGCTTCTCCCTCCACCTCCACCTCTTTCGCTCTCTCGCCCTCTTTCTCCCCCTCTATTTCTCTCATTCTCGCAAACTCCGCGCGCGCCATGTCCTTCATCTCCTCCAACATCACACTCTGGTACTTCGGGTTGAATACCGGCAACGACTCGTGCATCACCAAATCCGTCCGCCAGTGCTCGTCGCTGCCCTTCCGCCACAACGACTCCCAGTACGCCGTCGTGCTGTCCAACTCGAACTCGTCGATCACGTGCGCCAAGTCGGCTATCGCCTCCTGAGCGTGCGTTGGTCTGTACTGGCCAGAGTACCAAGTGTTGCCCTCGTCGTCTTTCTTGCGCATGGCCTTGGCCTCTTTCTGGAGGTGCACGTCGCGTGCCTCTCGCAACTGCAACAACCCATGGTACGCCGCCTCAGCGAACTCGTAGCTGGCGAAATTCACCACACACATGATTCTCCACAAATCGGTTCTTCTGCTTGGTTTCCTGTTCTCCCAGTTGGGCCGAAGAAACTGCGCGTCGATCTGATCCTGGTGGAACCCCGGAACTTGTGAGTAGAGCACCTGGCCCGAGAAAAGGTTCTTGAACATGAAGATCTGGGGCGCCAACTGAAGTTGCTCTAGATCCTCGGAAGTCTTGACTCCTTTGGCGAGCCGCGACCCCAACACTTTGCGGGCCTTGATCTGCTCGGCGAGAAGCTTGCGCATTCTCTTTTCTGCTCTCAAGCGCATGATGGGCATGGTGGATGTAGTAGGATGGGTTAAAGAGAGGTAAAATTTTTGTATAAGGGTCACGTGTGAAGTCACGTGACACGAAGGAAAGAGAGAGGAAGTAAGAGGGAGAAGAAGAGGAAGAAAGAAAGAGGAAGAAAGAAAGAGGAAGGAAAGCGAAGTGTGGATGAATAGATATTGTGTTTCTTTCTTTTTTGACCTTTTTGGGTTTGAAATTTTCTGGGTTTTTTGGTCCTTTTTGTGAGTAGGTTATTGGTGTTGCTGTGCGAACAGTGAGTATGTACTAATGTGGTGAGAAGTAGATTGTGAGATTTGAGATTTGAGAAGTCGATTATAATGAAGAATGTGGCTGAAATCGTCAGTTTGGGGAAAAGATAGTGCAAGTTATTATTGTTGCTGATGGGAGGAACAAGATAAACGAAAATGTCTTACAATTGTTAACTGCTCAGGACAATTTGACTAGACCATACGTTAAGCTTTGTACCAACACCCAACAAGACTACCACATTGGGATCTAGAATTGGACAAAACGCATTGAAGAGCCATGAGAATTGATTTTTATTTGGTTTTTCCCTGAATTTCAAATTCTTGTCAATGGATATTGTGTAGTGTACTCAAACAAGTGTTTTACCTATTATGTGATTTTGTGATTTTGCAAGGTTTTTGACTTTTGGACTTTTGACTTTCTGAATAAGAGCTTTTGTCTTTTTGTTCTCTTTTTTCCGCTTTTCTTCATTGTATCTCATCCTCTTCCCAATGAAGAAATGGGAAATGAGAAATGAAATCAAGAAATCAAAAATCATCAAGAATGGCACCAATACATTATTCTTTCTTTTTTTTTTGTCTTCCTCATCCTCTTTCTCTTTCTCTTTCTCTTTCTCTTTCTCTTTCTCTTTCTCTCTCTCTCTCTCTCTCTCTCTCTCTCTCTCTCTCTCTCTCTCTCTTTCATTTCATTTTTTCTTCCCTTGTTCGGGTATAAGCTCCTGGTTACTGTATTTTGGCTGCTTCCTCTCGGGCTCACTGTCGGTTAGAATTACAGCAATATGGATTGAAGACCGGTAAGTAGCAGTGAAATGGAATTAGGAACCAGAGAAGTGTAACAACGAGCAACAGACTACTTCCTGCTGGACTATTCCGTACCAGTTAATGTGATCCGGTTGGTCTTTTCTGCTCTGTTTTCTGATTAGCTTCTTCTGAGGTTCCCTCAATGTGACTTTCTCTTCTTCTTCCTTTCTCTTCCTCTTGGTGACTATACCCACACTAGACAATGAGAAGCATAGTTCTGTTTTTGTCTTTTAATGTTTATCCTCTCTTTTCTTGATTTTTCCATCACATGATTTTCTTCTTTTTTTTGCATTTTCTTCTTCTTTCTCTTCTTTCTCTTCTTTTTTTTTCATTTTCTTCACTCCTTTCGCTCTGGTGTGTGAATCAATCCCAGTGAGAATTCCCTGAGTAGCCTACTCACACTGTTTGCAAATTTGGATTTTGTCTGATTTCTCTATTTTCTTGAGTCTGTCTATTTTGCAATTTCGTATTTTTCAGTTTTGTGCTTTTTTTTCCACTCCTTCCTTCCTTGGTGAAAGTGTGGAGGTAGAGCACACGATAATGAGAGTTCATTGTTTCTTAAATTCGCTGTTTCTTAAATTTGTTGTTTCCATGAAGTCTTTGTTTCTTAAATTCGCTGTTTCTACCAATCCACGCTTTTGTGCTCCTTTCAAACCTGTCTTTTCGCTTTCATCTTTTTGCCTCTCCTTACTACTTCGTTTCCTCATTCTTAAACTGGCTGCAGTTTTGTATTCTGTTGATTTCAGCTATTCTGCAAACTTTTTACTCTTTCTGTTTTAACTTTCCTTCTTCAGCTTTGTGCTCTTTCTTTCTTTCTTTCTTTCTTTCTTTCTTTCTTTCTTTCTTTCTTTCTTTCTTTCTTTCTTTCTTTCTTTCTTTCTTTCTTTCTTTCTTTCTTTCTTTCTTTCTTTCTTTCTTTCTTTCTTTCTTTCTTTCTTTCTTTCTTTCTTTCTTTCTTTATCAAAACTTCCATTTTTCACTTTCCTGATTTTCCAACTTACTTCCAAATTCTTTCCGCCTTATCTTTTCTCTATTCTCCTTTTTCCATTTCCTCCTTTCGTTCTCTATTCACTACCACACTAAACAACAAAACCACAAACAAAAAATCACAAACAAAAAATCACAAACAAAAAATCACAAAAAAACAAATTCAAAACAAAAACATACCAAATTAAGTAGTTTCTACCTTCCTCTTCTTTTTCTACTTTCCACTTTCTTCATTTTCCTCTTCCTCTTCTTTTCCTACTACTTCCCCTTTCCTGCAGTACCAACCACATCATCGCCATGTCACCTGGTCTTGGGACGTACGCCCTGCTTATCCCGCTTACGTCAGCATTCGTGGTGCTCTGCATATGGTCGTACCGGTTCCTCTTCAACCATGAAATTATCCGAAACTACACCAACAATAGCTATGTTTCGAAAAACGTGATTAACTCTCTAATTGGCCAGCAGGCAAACGCCAGGTACGGGTGCAAACTACTACATTTGGATGTCGAGGACGAATTGGACGAGCAGTCTGCTGTCTCCAGGGCGTTTACAGACATCCACGACCGGAACATCCACAGAATCGTGGGAGGTATCTTTTCCGTGGTTATAGCGCTTTCAGTTGAGCTTGTGGCGGTGTTTATGGTGCAATTGGCGCAGTTGTGGGATGTCCAGATGCTGATTCTACAGTTTGGCATCCGCACTTTGGTTGTTCTCGTCACTACAGTGCAGCCTATGTTCGTGATCAGCTTGTATGTTAACCAGGACCTTTTCCCGCGGCTAGACGCGAAATCTCCCGGATCGATCTTGCGTATAGTGTCCACGGTGTTGCTCTGCGTGCTCTGGTACTACTTATTGCACCGGATCGGCGAGCTAGCCGGCGGTTTGGGCGACATCTCGGAAAAGTCACTTTTGGACCGGAAAACCAACGAGGTGGCCCTCACAGGGATCACCATCACAGCCATTTTGTCAGGGGTGGCGTGTGCGCTGACGCCCATACGGCAATTCTGGACGGAGCGCCGCAACCTCGCCGCTGGCGCCTCGAAAACCCACGAAACGCGTTTGAACGACTTGATCCAGTCGTACAACTCCACGAAAATGCTCATAAGCAAGCGACAGCGAGAACTCAACGCGATCTTGGTTTCTGCGGGCGGAACAGTGTATAACTCGCCGGGAACAGACCGCGTTCGGCTGCTCAAAGGAAGCGGGAAGCAACTCCTCCACAAAGTGCAGTCGTTCGCCTCCATTTCGTCGTTTGGCGGCGCCAGCTCCGAAGAGGAAGAGCTCCGCACGGAAATAGCGCTGTTGCAGCTGCTCAAGGAGCTGATCTATGCGGATTTAACGCGAGAACTCACCAAGTTCCTCCGGACGAGCCTGGCCACTCCCACGTTCGGTCTAGGCCTCCACCGAGTGGTTCGTGCGTTCAAATTGGTATTTGCTGTGTACTGCGTGTACAGAGTGTTCAACGTGTTGGTGGTGCGGCTTCCGTACCAGTACTTCCACCAAGAGGAAAGTTCTGCGGTGGACCCAGACTCAGAGATCAACAAACACACCAAAGATGCGTTGGCCATCACGCTCGCCAAGTTGGTCCAGTCTGTGTTCGGGTACCTCCCGATGTCGGAGGTTCAGCTCATCAACCAGATCAGCTTCATGGTGTCTGGGTCTCTCTTTGTGTGTTCGTTCCAGAACGTTTTGGTAACGTTCAAGTCGCTCGGCCGGTTTCTTCCTACACATACCACGGCCGTTTCAGGCAGTGTGAAGAGCTGGCTCAAGAACTTGGTGGTGAGTGAGTTTTTGGCCATTTACGTCATCGCAACCGCGCTTCTTATCCGCACAAATCTTCCGGAAAACACCGCCAAGCTGATGCTGCGTATTCTCTCGTTGTCTACGTCTTTGTCGTTGGAAGAAGGAATGCGTTCGGAGGTAGATTTCATCGACCGGTGGTTTGACCAGGTTTTCGGCCTTACTTGTGTGATTACGTTTGTGGTTTTGCTGCTGAAATTTTTCATTGAGTCTGGCAATGCGTACGATGACGGATATGACGAAGAAATGATTATGGAGAGCGATTTCAAGATGCTGTGAGGCCTCGGGGTTCGGAGAAGAAGTCCGGAGCGTACAATCACAGACATCCAAGGTAGAAATTTGGAAATCAAATTTGGTTGTGGCAAAAACTCCGGAGATAAGATTCAGCTCGGAGTTGGATATGAGCCACATGGATCTAGGTGAAGGTACCGAATCATAGGAAGAGATCTTGACGGATATTGTCGGAAGCAACGACCCCACATTTTGCATTGCATAAGGATGGATGCAAAATGCAATAATCGGAGAAAATAATGGGGTGATAATGGCAATTTATTATGGGGAGCGTTCCTAATCGGGCAAATGTGTATGCACACTGACGCACGAATCGGGCATGAATTCAACTGTAAGAGACGTATATGTCCCTTATCTGCACACCTCCGTTATATCCATGCGCGGGGTGCTAGTATAGTGGGGTCCATCTCCAGCTTCACGTGCATAACTCCGGATCCGTGGTTGGCACCCAACCATATATAAACTGGTCTTCTCCCATTCCAGTTTCTCTTGCTGTCTAAGCAATGTCGACTGTCAAACTCGCAAGAGAATCTCACAAGGATGCTCAGAAGTTCAGAATTAACCACGACGACGCCATGCGTGTGTTGGGCCCAGATGCATTTCTCCCCATAGACAACAAGTCTCCAATCATCACAAGCTCCTCAGATGTGGCTTTGATCGGAGCAGGTTTTGGAGGCATAACTGCGTCGTTGGCATGTCGCGAACAGTTGAAAACTGACGACTTTGTGGTGTTTGACAAGCACTACAACTGGGGTGGCACTTGGTGGGCTAACACTTATCCCGGCTGCGCCTCGGACATTCCAGCGTTGTGGTACCTGATTTTCAGTGAGCTCAACCGCAACTGGAGCGACTTGAGACCGCCGCAGTACGAGATGGAGGAGTACTTGTTGACGGTGGTGAAAAAACACAACTTGGACCGCCACGCCCGCTTCGGCACCGCCGTCAACAGGCTCGTATGGAACGACGACGAAGGCGTGTGGATCATCGAAGCCACCAACGTCAAGTCCGGCCAGCGCTACGAACACAGGGCCCGCATAGTGTTCTCGTGCCAAGGTGGCTTGGTGTACCCTGTGCAATTGCAGGCTCCGGGCCTAGACAAGTTCGAGGGCCAGTACATGCACTCTGCGTTGTGGGACCACAGCGTGGACTTCAAAAACAAGAAGGTTGTTGTTGTTGGAAACGGCTGTTCCGCAGCACAGGTGATCCCGGCCTTAATGGACCAATTGGACGTCCAGCTGGTCACGCAGGTGTTCCGGTCCAAGCACTGGATCATGCCTCCACTCCCCCACTTCGTCTACGTGTTCTACAAATGGCTCTCGGGCACTCGTGCAGGGTTGGTGTTGGTGCGCTGGATGTTGGCCTTGGCTGCAGAGGCTCGCTACCCATTGTACCAGGGGAACGGGTTGGTGCTGCGCATAGTGCGCTGGCTCATCACTCGGCTGTCCCGCAACTATATCCGGCTGGCTCCGGCCAAGTACCACGACTTGTTGATGCCGGACTACAAGATTGGGTGTAAGCGGCTTATCTACGACTACAAGTACATTCCGAGCTTGAAGAGCCCCAAGTTCGACTTGAAGGGCCTGACCATCAAGGAAATCACGGGCCGCGAGGTGATATTGAACGACGGAACGCGCTTGGAAGCTGACATTATCGTGGCGTGCACAGGCTACAACGTGCCCACCACTTTCTACAACTCGTACTCGGCGATAGGCAGGCACGGCATCAACGTGCAAGACATGTGGAAGCAGGAAGGCGTCTCGGCGTACAAGACCACCATGGTGCGCGACTGTCCCAACTTCTTCTTCATTGCCGGCCCCAACTCCGCCACGGGCCACTTTTCGGTTGTTTCGGCCATCGAGAACTGCTGTGCGTTTGCCTCCAGGGTCGCCCGGCCTGTTCTCGAGGGCAAGTACAAGTCTGTGTGCGTGAAGCGCAGTGCGTACTACGACTGGTTTCTGACCACTCAGGACAGGTTGAAGCGTGCTGTTTTCGGCACCAAGTTCGGCGGGTGTGTGCTGTGGTACGCGGAAGATGGAGTGAACGCCACCGCGTACCCGTACTCGCAGGTCCACTACTGGATCACGTCGCGGTTGTTTCTGAAGAAGGATCTTGAGTACGAGCCGTACGAGACAAAGAAGACGGTGTAGAGAGAGGAAATAGTGAATGAGAAGAAGGAACAGAGAGAAAGCATTGGAAAAGTACAGAGTAGTGATTAGAAGACGGCTTTGAGAATTAATGGTAGTTGTAGAGTAGTGATTGCAAGTAGCGAGTAGTAAGTGAGAATTGAAGAATTGTAATAGAAGAATTGTATTGTAATTGTTTTTTTTTTTTGTTTTTTTTTTTTGTTTTTTTTATTTCACACATTTATTGGGACTCAGACGTATTGTCATTGAGTCCCGCTATGATAAGCTAATAGTTTCTGTAGGAATCGCTGCCTTCATCATTAGAGCTCCCACCATCCAACTATGGAATGAAAGAATGTAAGAATGTAAGAATGTAAGAACGTAATGTAGAATATGTGTGAATCGCCATTTCAGGGTCGCCATCAACTTCTCTCGGACCTTAATCTTCTCGTTCTGATAACCGTGGGACAAGGAATCCAATAGGTTACAACATGATAGTACTGGCTCAGGAATGTTTTGATGACCATATAAGTATACAATACACAGCAATATTAGTGAATATCGGTGTATAGCATATCAGTGTAACAATGTATAGGGATGTAAAACAGTGTATCTCAGTGTATCAGTGTATATTAGTATATATGAGTATGTAACAGTATATAACAGTATATAACAGTGTATAACAGAACAGTATAGAACAGTATAACAATACATAGGGGTATCAGTGTATATCAGTGTATGGCAGTATTTAATTTCAATGTATCAGGGTATCAGTCAATAACAATGGAACAATGTATCAGTGTATATCAATATTTAACAGTATGTCACAATGCATAATAGTGTATAACTGAATATAACAATACATAACAATATTACAGTGTAGATCAGTGTATCAGTGTATCAGTGCATTAGTGTATATCTTACAGTAACTAATAGGTTATAGCATGAAACAGCACTGGCTTCCAATAATGTAATTGAAAAAACCATATAAGTATATAACAATACATAGCAATATATCAGTGTATGGCAGCGAATTGGTGTAAGTCAGTGTATAGCATATCAGTGTAACAATGCATAAGAATGTATCAGTGTAGCAGTATAAAGTGTAACAAAGTCTAACAATGTATATCACTGTATAGTAGTATACACACGTATGTCCATCAAACGTATATAACACAATATTACAGTATATATCTGTATACCAGCTGCTTTCTCTAGTATCAGTTTGCAGAACAAATCAGCTTCTATCGACAGTTCTTTTCGAGCACATAACTCCAATTCCACCTATTCACCGATTCTTCTTCAGATACCTTTTCACTACTCCCTCTTTTCATTTCGCTCTGGCTTTCCGATGCCCAAGGTCCTTACGCTGCGCCGCTACATATGCTATATAATATACCTAACTTTGAAAGTTTGTAAGTAGTTGATTAAACAATGTTGTGTATAATTTAGTGTGACTAAGTTTCATGTGAGAATAGAGAAAAGAAAGGAAAAGAGAAAAGAAATAAAGAAATGGAGAAATGGAAATATTCAAATCGAATAGAGAAATATAATCTGTTACTCTGTTTCCTTTGTTCTAGAGAGGAAGAAGGAACAGATAGAGAGAAGGAACAAGAAATGACGAAGAAATGAAGAAATGAAGAAATGAAGAAATGAAGAAATGAAGAAATGAAGAAATGAAGAAATGAAGAAATGAAGAAATGAAGAAATGAAGAAATGAAGAAATGAAGAAATGAAGAAATGAAGAAATGAAGAAATGAAGAAATGAAGGATTGTGAATCACTGTTTTCATAAATCATTTTTTCATAAATCATTTTCCATAAATCAATTTTTATTCTCCCCTTCCTCTTTCGAGAGGAACCAGATAGCACCTGCTAAGTGATCCCCAATCAGCTAATGTGTTGATGAAAAGCGTTCATCTTTCCTAATAACACAGTTACAACATTCTGATAAACCTTACTTCATTTCTATTTCTGCATCGTTACTGGTATACTTCTGCTCACAAGTACATAGGCAGAATGACACCAGCTTCCAGAAACAAAACTTTTAAGATTCTCAAAAAAAAAAAGATTATTTAGTGAAAGCGAGACTACTTACTCTCACAAAAACACATTCATTTATTGAAAGTGACTTTCAACTTGTCTTTCCATCTTGTCTTACTCCCATCATTTGGTATTTACAGTCTGATTCGCAATGATTTAGAGATTTCAACTCATAATTGGTTCTTTAGTGATTTTGGTCAGAATTGTGAAATTTTCTCTAGTGAGTGTTCAATTGAATAGTTTTAAAACTTTTCCCTTTTTTCTGTTTTCTTCTTTTTTCATATTCTTGACTTGCCAAGGTGGCCCAATCTCTGTGTGCAGCACATGGAACACGAACAGTCACCAGATCCAGTAGTCTCCTCTCAGATTTCATCAACAAATTCAAAAATCAAAACTCAATATCAGAATTCAAAATCAAAAATCAAAATTGAAAATTCTTTTCCTTTCTTTCTCTTTCTTCTCTTTTCTTTTCTTTTCCTTTCTTCCCTTCTTTCTTCTTCTCCCCACCTTTCTCCTGCATGGTGTCCCTGCCCCACTTAGAGCCCCACATCAACTCCCCAAAACAGAAAGAAAAGAGAAAAACTTACGAAACAAATATCTAAACCATTAACACATTTTTCAAAACTGCCACAATACCTACTTTTTCTGGATTGAAATTGGGTTTTTGGAAACTTATGTCACGTGATGCACACACGTGACTGGTCACGTGCCGTTACTATTTCACAAGAATATTTACTCCCAAGCAACCAACTTACCAAACGAATACCCTAACCTATAACACACTCTTCCATATTTCCACAGCACCTACTTTTTTGCCCGAATTATCAGGTTTTTTGGTTCAGGTCACGTGCTCCAACCTTCCCGTGACTGATCACGTGCCCTCGCTATTTCTTAAAAAAATTCACTCCCAAAACCACCACCAATCTGTTGCCCCTCAGAACTGCTAAAAGCATCATACTAAAAGCTAGGATGTCTACGAAAATCCCGTTCTCCAGAGAAAACTTGGAGCAGGTGTTGAAAAGAAGATTTTTCTTCGCCCCCGCCTTTGAAATTTACGGAGGTGTTTCTGGCTTATACGACTACGGTCCTCCAGGGTGTGCATTCCAAGCCAATGTGGTGGACACTTGGAGGAAACATTTCATTTTGGAAGAAGACATGTTGGAAGTGGACTGCACCATGTTGACTCCGCACGAGGTGTTGAAGACGTCCGGACACGTGGACAAGTTTGCCGACTGGATGTGTCGCGACTTGAAGACGGGAGAGATCTTCAGAGCGGACCATTTGGTGGAGGAAGTGTTGGAGGCGCGGTTGAAGGGCGACAAGGCTGCGCGCGGCGTGGCTGTCGCAGCTACCGACGACGCAGACAAGAAGAGAAAGAAGAAGGTCAAGGAGATCCAGAACGTGCGCTTGGACGACGCCGTGGTGGCCGAGTACGAGTCTGTGTTGAACCAGATCGACGGCTACTCCGGCCCGCAGTTGGGCGAGTTGATCACCAAGTACAACATCACCAATCCGGCCACGCACGGCCCGTTGGAGCCTCCCGTGGAGTTCAACTTGATGTTCGAGACGGCGATCGGGCCCTCGGGCCTGTTGAAGGGCTACTTGCGGCCCGAGACCGCGCAGGGCCAGTTCTTGAACTTCTCCAAGTTGTTGGAGTGCAACAACGACAAGATGCCGTTTGCTTCTGCGTCCATCGGCAAGTCGTTCCGGAACGAGATCTCGCCCCGCGCAGGGTTGTTGCGTGTGCGCGAGTTCTTGATGGCGGAGATCGAGCACTTTGTGGACCCCGAAAACAAGCGCCACCCGCGGTTTGCCGAGGTCCTGGCCACCAAGTTGCGGTTCCTCTCGAAATCCGTCCAGGAGGCCGGGTCCAACCAGTTGGAGGAGAAAACCATCGGCGAGGCCGTGGCGTCCGGCATGGTCGACAACGAGACCTTGGGCTACTTCATGGCGCGGATCTACTACTTCTTGGTGAAGATCGGCGTGGACGAGTCGCGCTTGCGCTTCCGCCAGCACTTGTCCAACGAAATGGCCCACTACGCGTCCGACTGCTGGGACGCGGAGTTGCACACCTCGTACGGGTGGATCGAGTGCGTGGGGTGTGCCGACAGACTGGCGTACGACTTGAGTGTGCACTCGGCACGGACCAACGAGAAGTTGGTGGTGCGGCAGGCGTTGGCGGAGCCCGTGACCGTGGAGAAGTTCGAGGTGGACATCGACAAGAAGCGGTTCGGGCCCACGTTCCGCAAGGACGCCGGCGCGGTCGAGGCGTTCTTGGTGAAGAAGACACAGTGCGAGTTGGAGGAGTTGGCTGGGGAGTTGGCCAAGAACGGCGAGATCGCAGCCCAAATCCCAGGCGTCGGCCCGGTGACCATCGACGGCGCGCTCGTCAAGATCGCCAAGGTCTCCCGCACAGAGCACGTCCGTGAGTTCACCCCCAACGTGATCGAGCCCTCGTTCGGGATTGGCCGCATCATCTACTCCATCTTCGAGCACCAGTTCTGGGCGCGCCCCGAGGACGCCAGCCGCTGCGTGTTGTCGTTGCCGCCGTTGGTGGCGCCCACCAAGGTGTTGGTTGTGCCGTTATCGTCGCACGCGGACTTGCAGCCGTGCGTGGCCAGAATCACCGCCTACTTGCGCAAGGAGCAGATTCCCTACAAGGTGGACGACTCGTCGGCGTCGATCGGCAAGCGGTACGCGCGCAACGACGAGGTGGGCACGCCGTTCGGCATCACGATCGACTTCGACACCGCCAAGGACGCGTCGGTGACGTTGCGCGAGCGCGACTCCACGAAGCAGGTGCGCGGCACGCTCGAGGCGGTGGTGGCGGCGGTGAAGGCGATCACGTACGGGGGCGTGTCGTGGGCAGAAGGAACGGCCGGACTCACGCCGTTCGAGACCCAGGCAGAGGAGAAGTGAGGAGGGAGGAGAGAGACAATACGTGAAGCAGTGAATGTTTAGATGCCAGTGGTACTGTAGTGAGTAGAGACCCACCCACTTGTGGTGACAATTGCGGTAGAGTGCAATGTGGTGATGTTGGTAAATATGATGTTGGTAAATATGGTGGCATTAGAACAGTAGGGTGATATCAGTCAGCACGGTAATCAGTTAGTATGGTGGTATTAGAGGTGATATGAAGGTGACATTAAGGTGACATTAAGGTGACACTAGTCATACGGTTGTGGCTGATGGTGATATCTTCTCTCGGTCAATGTGGTAATAGCAGTTTAATTGTTGATGTCAGTCATTTTGGTATAACAGTCAGTATGGTACTGACATTATAGTGAGAGCTACATATGGTGATTTCTTCACAGTAGAGTGATATCAGTCAATAGAGTGATATCAGTCAATAGAGTGATATCAGTCAATAGAGTGATATCAGTCAATATGTTATCTGTTAATATGTTGATATCAGTGTGGTAACATCCTAATTGATGATATCTTCATATGGTGATATCAGTCAATAGGGTCATAACAGTCAATAGGGACATAACAGTCAATAGAGACATAACAGTCAATAGGGACATAACAGTCAATAGGGTAATATCAGTTAACATGGTTATCTGTTTACCATGTCGATATCGTATGGTACTAATACTTTAACATACTGATATATGTACATTAAGGTGTTTCAGTACAGTATGGTGATATCAGTTTCTTCTCTTCAAACACTGAAACTTCATAAAAGCCTTAGTACTGGACAAAGTAGTCTTTAGCACTAGAAAGTTTTCACTAGAAGTCTCTATAGAAGCTCTCACTGCAAATCACTTGTTCACCAAACATTCCTCCGCTGCGTTCGCTCTCAATATAAATTGCTCCTCTCATATCATATTGGTCACATCTTTGCACTTCTCCTTCAAACTCTTTAGGGATATTCCACGTGGTGTCCCATTAAAGCCAAATACGACGTGGTATCCTTGACATCTAAAACTCTTCATTTTTAAACTGCCTTGAAGTGAATTGTGAACTTCAACGATCTTAGTTTGAAGTTGTCACGCTAGAGCTCACACAGAAGTGACGAGCGAGAAGAAGTTTATTAAGTAGTCTTCCATTTCCTGTAAAACACTCTTTTTTTGTGAGTTAGTATGAAAATTCTGGCTTTGTCTTTGAAACTGGAAGGACAATACAGCACATCTCTCCAAACTACTTCACAATCACGGTAGAGACAGTGAAGCCCAGTGGCCACTGTTTAAATACAGAAAGAATTAATTTTCAGGTTGACCACCCAATTGGCCAGAATACCTATACGTTGAACGCTTTAGCGCATTTGGTCAGAGTGTGATGACGTTTGCGTGCCAAATATGTGTTTCACTCTTCTGGCTGAGGATGATTAGGAAACAAAAGAAAGGAAAGGAAAGGAAAGGAAAGGAAAGGAAAGGAAACAAGTCGGACAATAGAAATCAGTAAATCTGAAGATCAGAGAATCAGGAGACAATGACATTCGAATTACAACTCCAGTGTGTTACATGAGTTCATATGTCTTGGTAATGAAAAAAAGGGAATGTTATTAGAGCACAATGTGGCGGTATCAGTCATTTTGGTCGTAACAGTCAATATAGTAGTATCAGTAGAATTTGATAAAATCGGATTTTCATTTTTTTTTTTTTTACACATTCTGGCGATATTACATTAGAATTGTGACTAGATGTGTTGTTGAAGTGCAATTGGTGATAGCTACAATATGTGGTTTCAGTCTAAAATGGTTACAATAGTCAATGTGGTAATATCTTTTTTTAAAAAAAAACATTTAGTGGGATCAATAAAACCACAAAATTCACAGAGATCACAGAATTACTGGAGGCACTGGTATTACTGAATTACTGAAATGACTGAATTACTGAAATGACTGAAATGACTGAAACTACCGAAAACATCCATAGTCATAACATCAATAAAGCCACTTCTGGTTAGGGCTACTTGACTTCTCTCCTACACCGAGACAGAAAACATACACATTCAATCATAACATCAATAAGCCTTTTCTTCCCTTCTCATTCATTCACCTTTTCTCTTTCTCTTCTACTCCTTCAGACTTTCACTCTCTCTTTCACTCTTCCACACTTTCACACTTTCACTCTTTCACTCTTCTACTCCTTCACTCTTTCACACTCTCAATCTTTCACTTTTTCCATTTTTCTCCCCCTTCTTTCGTTCTCTTCTCTTCTCTTCTCTTCTCTTCTCTTCTCTTCTCTTCTCTTCTCTTCTCTTCTCTTCTCTTCTCTTCTCTTCTCTTCTCTTCTCTTCTCTTCTCTTCTCTTCTCTTCTCTTCTCTTCTCTTCTCTTCTCTTCTCTTCTCTTCTCTTCTCTTCTCTTCTCTTCTCTTCTCTTCTCTTCTCTTCTCTTCTCTTCTCTTCTCTTCTCTTCTCTTCTCTTCTCTTCTCTTCTCTTCTCTTCTCTTCTCTTCTCTTCTCTTCTCTTCTCTTCTCTTCTCTTCTCTTCTCTTCTCTTCTCTTCTCTTCTCTTCTCTTCACATCTCTTCACATCTCTTCTTACCCCAACATCTCCTCCAAGAACGCGTCCGAGTTCGGCTCGCGCCCCAACAACTCGCCCAAAATGTCGAGAATCTCCCGCGAGCCCCCGCTCTTCAAGATAATGTCCCGGTACCGGAGCCCGCTCTGCACATCCATCGGGTTCTTCCGGAACTGCGAGTAGTAGATATCTGTGGCGAAAACCTGCGAGTACAAGTACCCGTAGTAGCCCGACTCGTACCCGCCAGCAATGTGGCCAAACGACGCGTACCCAGTGTTGCTCACGCCTCCGTTGGAGATCAAGGCGATTTCCTCGCGCAACTCGTTCCACACTTTGGTCAAGTCGAGCTTGTCCAAGTCGGGCTTGCTCTCCACCGTGTGGAGCGCCATGTCAAAGAGCGCAAAGTGCATCTGGCGCAAGTTGGCCAACCCGGTGTTCACGTGCTTGGACTTGATCAACTGGGCCACCAACTCGTCCGGAATGGGCTCGCCGCTCTCGTAGTGCGACGACAAGTGCTTGAGCTCGTTGCGCGACCACGTCCAGAACTCCAACATCTGCGACGGGCACTCCACAAAGTCTCGCGGAACACTGGTGCCGTGGAACCGCGCGTGCTTCGTCTCGGACAAGAGGCCATGCACTCCGTGGCCCAACTCGTGGAAGAACGTCGTGACCTCGTTGTGCTTCAACAAGGACGGCTTGGTTTTGCTTGGTTTGGTGAAGTTGCACACCAACGCGGAGAACGTCGGGTTCCTGCTGCCGTCTGCCCGCTCGTACCCTGGGCGCAAGCCAAAGTGCGCTGCGTGGGTGTACTTCCCCTCTCGCGGGTGAAGATCAAACAAGATCCAGCCCTTGAACTGCAACTTGGGCGTGCCGTACAAGATGTTCTGGTACACGGCGAAGCGGCGCACGTCGGCGTGCCACACGGTTTCTGGGGTGTTTTCGACCTTGACGAACTTGACGTCGAACAACGTCTCGTAGAACCCGAGCATCTTCGCGATGGTCTCGTCGAGCGGGAAGTACTCGGCAATTTTCTGGTGGTCCACCTGGTACTCCTGCTCCAACATCAAGTTATCGTAGAAACTGGCGTCCCACGCGTAGTACGTGTCCTGCTCGGGCAAGCCTCTCGCTGTCAAGTCTGCGTTCTTGAACTTGAGCAACTTGGCCAACTCCTGCTTGCCCAAGGGCTGCAACTTGGTCTTCAAGTCCGCCAAGAAGTCCAACACGTTCTTCTGGTTCTTGGCCATGCGCTCCTCCAACACAAACTCGGAGTACGTGGCGTAGCCCAACAACTTGGCGATCTGGTAGCGAATCCGCACGATTTTGTCCAAGATCGCTGCGTTTTCAGGCACTTTGTTCTGGTTCTCCACCAAGGCGGTCTTCCGCGTCTGCTGGTTCTTCGCGTACTTCAACACAGGGAGAATGTCCGGGTACTTGAACGTGACCTTGAACTTGGTTACTCCCCCGTTTTCGTCCTTCTCAAACTGCTCCATCACCGATTCTGGCACGCCGTCCAACTCTTCTGCGGTGAAGAGAAGAAACGCGTTCTCCTCGTTCAAGTTCTTGGAGAACGCCGTCGACAAGCTACTCAACTCGATCTTAAGCCTCTTGACTTCGTCGCGCTTCTCCTGCGGCAACCCCAACCCGTTGCGCTTGTAGAACTTCACTGTTTTCTCCAAAAGCTTGAGCGACTCGGCGTCCGTGGCGTTCGTCCCCTGAATCTCCTCCCACAACTTGTTGTAGACGTTGAAAAGATCCACGCGGGAGTTCTGCTCGATCGAGTTCTCGTCCAACAACTGCTCCGCCTCGGTAGAAGCGTCTCTCACTGCCTTGTCTGTAGAGACATACTGGTAGAACGTGAGTCTGTCCGAGACAAAGGACATTTCGTTCTCGCGGTTTGCAGTGGGGACAAGCACATTTTCCACCGTAGGATGGTCAATGGCGGCGATCCGGTCGTTGAAGGCGATATCTTCCTCAATGAACCGTTTGGCCGACTCCAAGATCTGCTCCGGCGTAAGAGTCCACGTGGGCGCCTCCTGCAGGGCGGCCAAGGCCGCAAAGTCCGTTTTCGACATTTTCAAGTACGTAGCAACCACAAACACAAGTATAGGGAACGACCACCAAGTGTTCATTCACCAGTGGTGGGCATGTGCAGGAGGAGAGAGGAAGAAGAAGAAGGAAAGAGGGAAGAAAGAAAAAAGAAAAGGAAGATAGGTGATTTTGTGTTTGTGATTTTGTGTTTGTGATTTTGTGTTTGTGTACTTGTGTTTGTGTAATTGCATTTGTGAAAGTTCATGAAAGAGAGGTTGGATGGGATACGAGCACTGTGTTGTAGTGCTGTTAAGAGTGTGCTTTTAGAACTGGTGGGGAGTGGAAAATTGATTTTGTGGCTACTTTCTATTTCTGACTTTGAATATTCATTTTTGTTTCTTTACAAATCGGTTTGTGGCGAGATCTGGTGGGTAAGTTGGAGTATTTGGGTAGTTGGCACTGCATAGAGAATGGGTAATAAAGAAAGAAGGAAGGAAGAAGAGGAAGAGGAAGAAAGAAAGAAAGAAGGAAAAGAGAAGAGAAGAAGAAGAAGAAGAAGAAGAAGAAATCTGGATTTCTTGAACTCTTTTGAAAATCTGAATTTCTTGAACTTTTTGAATTTTTGTTCCAATGGATCTTCTCTTGAGTCCATAGCTGTCAGTTCTGGAGAACAGGAAAGATAGGATAAGATAGAAGATAGGAAAAAATAGGAAAAAATAGAGTAAGATGGGATAAGAGAGTTTTTCCTTTTTCTGGATTCTGTATGGAAAATGCCAACTGAGCAAGTACTCATATAACTCGTGTTCGTGAGAGTAAGTAGGGAGAGAGGTCGGTTCATGTAATCTATGAATATAGCAGAATTGAAAGAGAGGAAAAGATAGCGTAGTCCGATCAGCAGAACACCCTCATTCGCTCACTACTGATACCTTCAATTATTAGTGTCTAATAGTGTAGTCACTTAGGGTGTGTACTAGAAGCCTGTCTCGAGAAAAGAAAAAGAAAAAGAAAAGAAATCCTTCTAGGTGTATAGATTTAGTGCACGAATCAAACTATTGCTTTAAATGGCCAAGCAGTCGCTGGAGAGTCGATCGAGAGTAGAGGAGATCAAGGTGGTGTTGTGAGTGGGAGACGGATATTCGAAGTTGGAATAGGTAGAGTTGGAATAGCAAAGTTGGAGTGGAGATGGGAAGTAGAAATAGAGTCAATATGTGAAAAGAAGAGAGAGAAGTAGACTGAAGAAAGAAACGAGAAAGACTAATAAAAGAGAATGAATTGAGGGGAAGCATATTCGTTTCTTGTTCTTCTTTCTTCTTTCTTCTTTCTTCTTTCGAGTACTCAGAATTAGCAGTAACCATAGTGAGCACAGTTCCTTTGATTTTTTTTTTTTCCAGAATGTGAGAGGAATGTTCGTTCTGAATACTCTGACCATAATGTATCTGGGAAGTGGTCTAGACTTGCTTAGGTTTGGAAGTAGGCTTGAGAGTAGGCTTTCCAGAGAAACACAACTAGATAAACTCTCACATACAGTCATTCCGTACCATCATAATTTCTATATTAGAACCTAATAATAAAATCGCCAGGTTCAGCGTTTATTACAGGTACTGCTGATACAAGTTAGCTGTAGGTGATGTCGACCAATACTGGTATGTACCTGAATCAATATAAGAAGTTCGTTTCTACAGAAATCAAGATAATATGAGAAATATAGAAATGTTTAAAGAGCAAAACTCTTCTTTATGGGAATTTAAGGTGGGTAATACATACTCTTTTGTCAGTAGCATACGCTGAAACAGCCAATTGGTGTTATATGTATAATATGTGCACTTTTCAATTCCTCCCTTTCGTATAATTTCTTTTCAAACTAAGAAGTGATTCCTGCTTCAATAGCTGCTGTCAGACTTCTTTGCCAGGGTTTTTATCCTGGCTTTAGAGTGCAAGACGAAATTTGATATAGAAACAGCGGTTTATGGATCAGACGAAAACAAAGAGAGCAAGCTTGTAAACCACGATTCTCAGGGATGTGGTTTTAGTGCTAAACCTTAGATATGCCCTAAGTTTGTGTTTTCCCATTTAGCCTTTGCTCCTGTAAAACCCATTGTTTTTCTTCCCCATAATTGGGCGTGTGGTCTAGTGGTATGATTCTCGCTTTGGGCGACGGTTCACGCACTGAACTGACAAAACTGCGAGAGGCCCTGGGTTCAATTCCCAGCTCGCCCCGATTTTTTAGCTTTCACAAAACGTTGTATTGAAAGTTTGATTTTTAATGCTTTTCAATGGTTTTGTGGAAAACGCCATTTTTAAACACGTAAATGGAGTTAAATACCGTTCGCAGGAACTACTAGAGAGGTAACTAGAAATCAGAAAAAAACAGAAATAAACAGAAATAAAATAGAAAAAAAATAGAAAAAAAAGATCTAAATCTTGAGTATTTAGATTTTAGCTTTTTCAAATTTCACATTTTCTTGAAAGTTTGGAATCTGCTCTTCCTTCATGCTCCCTAGTTATACTTGTACAAATATAGTACCGACTGTTGGAATTCAGGATTACTCCAAAAAGGCACTTCCCAAATTTGTATGAAAATCTCTTTTTTTTTTCATATTTTGTTTCTTCCCATATTATAATGTAGTTTTTCTATTTTTTTTTTTTCACTTTCCTTTGGCCTATCGATCTATTAGTCATTGAGCAATCCACAGAATAAGTCTCTGAGTCGAAAATCAAAGTATGATAGAACAAAATGTGCCATGTGCCGACCAGTCCGCTTTTGGTGTTGCCGATCCAGAAAGTGCTCAAATAGTGGATCTGCGACTTTCGATTCCAAACATCCCTTCACTTCTTCCTTCACTTCTGTGAGTTGATGACCTTGAGCATCACAACTTGAGGACTGGCTCTGTAACAATTCTGTCTATAACGAAAAAGTTACTTCAATGATTTTGCTGAACCTGATGGTAGTGTGAATGCGTTCCCTAGTTATGTTTCATGGTGTCATTTCCAGAACTTCCCCATTCTCACCATATTGTCCCTGAACAGACCTTTCAGTCTGGTCATGATGGCCCAAGAACCGAGAAACAAATCGAGACCAAAATCGAAAAACAGCCAATAAAGGCTCGAGTGTTTGAGATCACTAATGGGGAGATATCACGTGTACATTCAAACAACACATCAATACTCACAACTCCTTCTCCGAGAATCTGTTTGTTCCAGCAGAATATCGAGAACAGAGTCAATAACCCTCTTTAGGTATCTGAATATAAATTCAAAAACACTCACTTTCCTCCTGTCTAGTTAATCTGTTGCCGCATGAAGTCAGTGCCTTATAGACTCCAATACACTTCTCTCTCTTTCTCTTTCCTTCCTTCCCTTCCTTTCTATTCCTCCTTTTCCTCCTTCTTCTTCACACAACAAACACCTCCACCAACTTGCCAAAGTCGATGCCGTCCCCGCTGCTGAGGTCTATCACGCGTAATCCGTCCAAATTGAAAATGCCCTTCGCGATCCCAATGAGCTGGAGCTCTGCCTCGAAAACCTCATTCGGCTCAAGCGGACCGAGCCGCACGTCGTTGGTCAAAACCACAACTCCTCCTTTATCCATCTTTAGCTGGTTATATTGAGAGTAGAGCTGTTGCTTGCTGTAGAGCACCAATCCACGGCTGGCCAGGTCGACAGGAAGCACGTTGGACGACAGAACGCCCAGAACGACCCCGCTGGACGAGCTGCCCTGGAGGTAGATGGAGCTCCTGCGCCTAGCCTTGGAGATCACCGAGAGGTTGAGTAGCCGGCCAGACTGGTTGATTGCCTGGAGTTTCCACGTCGATATGGCGCCCAAGTCCATGCTGAGGCTCCCCTGGAACGTTAGCATCACTCCAGACAACGCAGAGTGCGTGTTGGCGCCTAGATTCACCGTCACAGCTGAAGCAGACGGAAGCGCCGCTAGCGAGCGGTGTGTGCGCTTAGGGAACGCCACAGTGCGTGCCGAGAGGAGCGGCGACGAGTTGGCGCTCGGGAGTTTCCTTGCGAGCGGCGAAGCGGGCCGAGCAAGCGCAAAAGACGGAGCCAACGACGACGCCGGAGTTAGCGCCGCTGGAGGCGCCAACGACAGCGCTGCGGGCGGCGCGAGCGACGCAGCCACGCCTAGCAGCGGCGCAGACGCCAAGGGAGGCAACACCGACGCCGAGGGCGTGAGCTGCGGCGCCGACTGGCCCGATTTGAGCTTGGGGCCCTTTCGGGCGCCGTTCTTGGCCAAAACAGCCAGCGACGCAAACTGCGACTGCACCTGGAACGGCGACGTGGTCATGGCTTTCACCCAGTTGCTTATCGGCGGCGCCATGTGGCCGAAATCGAGCACGGGCGCCCACAGAGTGGTGATGGTGTTTGTGGCGCAGCAGGACGGCGAGCTCTTGCCTGATCGGGCCACCTGCACGTCCACGGTGAGTCTGAGCGGCTTTGTCGCTCCTCCGGCGTTTACAGCTCTCTGTGTGTCCAGGTAGTCGTTGCTGACGAGCCTGTATGTTACGGTGAGCACATCGTCCACCGTGCACCGTTTTGGGAAGGCCAAACGGCCCAACTGGGCAATCGACCCGCTCTTTAGCGCCGCACGCACGCCCAACACGGTGACACTGAGCTTTTCGCCCGTTCGGTGTGCGTATTCGGCCAACTCACTGGAAACCTCCATACTGAGCGTAGTTAGGAGGATATCGTTCCGTCCGCCCGGCTTTGTGGACCTCAACCTGAGGAGCAAAGGTAGAACTGTTCGGATCTCAAGCAAGAAGTCCGTGTGCGGCGCTGCAGCATGCCTATTGTTGCTGTTTTCGTGTTCGGCCACTCCGCCGCCACTGTGCTGCGCCACGTGCGGCGAAAACTGGAACCTGTGGTCTCTGGAGTGGGCCGTGTGGAAATTGAGCCCCTCAAAGAGGTTTTCGAGCTGGCCCGGCTGTGTGTGGCCGTTTTGCGCCAGATTCTCCTTCACGGGCTCTTTCGACGGACCCACCAGCGACACGCGGAACTGGGTCACGCCGCCGGCTTCCTGCGTGGGGCTGCCGATCGCCACGTCGAACTTCCACACCGAAACGCACTTTTTCGGGCCGTTTTGTGTCACTGGACTCTGTAAAACAGCAGTGAACACTTCTGGCGGGTTCAACGCGGTGGAGTTGGACACAGTGTCGGGCTCTGGATCCTCGTCGCTGGTGATTTTCGTCTGGACCTCCACATACACGGTTTTCGGCGGCAGTTTGTCTGTGGGGCCAGCGTAAACAACGAACCCAGTGACTTTCTCGTTGTAGAACAAAAGCGACCGGCCTGGGCCGCCAAGATGGGCCAAAAACGCGCCACAGTCGCTGTCCTCGTACGCCCGTAGTAGCAGTTCGCAGTATTCTGGAACGACTATCGAGAGCATGCCATGAGTAGAGGAGGAGAAGAAGAGTAGTAGTAGTAGTAGTAGTAGGTGTATGCAGGCAGAACAAGAAAGGGAAAGAAATAGAGTAAAAGAGAATATGGAAAAGTATATAAAAATGGATAATCAATGAAACAACATGAACTTGTACCTTTTTCTTTTTTTTTTTTTGTTTTCTCGTTTCCTTTTTCTTGTTTCTTGATACTGCTCTGGTCTATTCTTGTCTAGTGCGATTGAGAACTGAGACTGAGAACCATATGTAATCCAAGGTGATAGAAAGAGTAAATAGAGAGTAAATAGAAAGAGTAAAGAGAAAGAGTAATTTTTGTTTTTAAAAAACCCCCTGAATGGAAGTTCGTCGGCTCAAAACTCCAGTTATGGACTTCTCTTTTGGTGAAACCCGCAACAACTAGAATAGGCAGATGATCATATAGTCATACATTTTCAAATAACCATACATTAAAAAACATTTGCGTCAGAAACCGAAGGTGCAATGGTAACGACACTACACTGTGCAGCTGGGTGTGAACAAGCCCATCAAGCCCATCTGCTATTCTTCCAAAAATACAGATACTACACTTGATCTAAGCCAAATGGCAAAGATTTATACATTTATACATTTATACATTTATACATTTATACATTTATACATTTATACATTTATACATTTATACATTTATACATTTATACATTCATACATACTTACAATTATATCTTTATTCATTCATTCCTCACAAATCACCTCTGAATCTTCTAAACTCCGAACACACCGCATGAACACTGAGGAGGCCAAGTGCAGTTTGTAGAATGATAAGAACAAAGAAGCAAGAAGAATATAGATCCAACCGCTCATTGGTTATTTGCCCGATATCAATTTCCAAGTAGTCTATTCAGATTCTTTTTCAGCTTCATTTTCAGCTTCATTTTCAGCTTCATTTTCGGCTTCATTCAGCTTCATTCAGCTTCAGTTTAGAGTTAGCTTCTTCCGAATATTGTGGATGGCCAAGTTGGTCCTGAGACAGGCAATCGTGTTCTTACCCTTTTTTTTTTTTTTTTTTTTTTTTCTTCGCTGGACTGGAAACGGCCCAATCACGATAAGGAAACTGCAAAATCGATTTGGCTTTATTGCAACTCATGTTCACGTCGAAAGCTGTGCTTGTCATGTCATTGATTGCTAAGGAGAAGCTTCCAGTCTGCTAACGGCGCTGAATATGATTGGGTCGTAGCCCTAAATCCACCGCAGCAGACATTCTTACGAAAACCGAAGATTAGTGGAGATAAGAATTTGAATCTGATTACCAAATCAAAGTTCAAGAATTAAATCAAAATTTGAGTATAAATCAGACTGTGAGTTCAGACTTAAGCTCTTAGATGGAGAGGATTGTGGTTGTTGAAACGATGAGGAAAGGAAAAATTGTTCAAAATTGAGGCAGCCTTAAATCACCGAAAGTAGGCATTTGAAAACTTGAAAAGAGTCTAGAAGTAGTGAAAAGTTGGAGTTCAAGTCACCTACATTCAAGAGGACGAAAACAGCCAAGGTCTCAAAATTGCGGGATACCAAGTAAGGAAAGAAAGAAGTAGCTCCAAGTAATTACGAAGTTCCAGCTGAAAGCTGGCCATTTAGTATTTGGATCATTTATCCAACAGGAAGAATTTAAACATGAGACAGATCAAAGCTGGAAAATCCGATTTTCAGATCAGGTTATATCATGTTTCCACATCAGGTCCATCTTCCCATTCTTTTCACGTTTCTACCTACTTCACATCTCTCAACGTCTCGTTATGTGTTTCATTCAGGCTCGCGCCCAGCACATGCCAATGCGCTGCCGCAGCTCCAGTCCCGTAATAAATAGACCAATGACCACTCCACTCAATCGTGCTCAAGTCAATGCCCTCCTGCGCCACATTTTCAATTGCTGCTATCATGGCGAATTACAGGACCAGATTTTGAAGTCACTTCCTCTAGCCTCGCTGAGTCCCTTGATCAGAAATCTTGCCTTGAACGTTTTGTCATTCACCCAACGACCCTTAAGTGCTTTCTGCCCCTCAGGTATCTCAGCAGCTTTGAACGTATCGTTTTTCGACAAGATTCCTCTGTTGCAAGCAGCACTCCACTCGTCTCTCTGTCTCAGAGCCATCGCCTCTTCGTAGTTCTGTGGTCTCCTCACGGTGCTCTCATCCAGATCCATCTCTGACTGGAACCAGCTAAAGCTTACTTTCACAGTCTTTCAAACTCGGACTCTTCTAACACAGCATGGTGGCTATACTCTTCTCGGAAGCATCCTTCTTTAAAGCACCCTTCTCTCAATATCGTCCTTGTTGTACTTCACCTAACCATCTGCCAATGGGTGAATTCCATGAAATATGACATTCCAAACCCAATTTAGTAAGAGCTTCTGTGGGTTCCTCTCCAACCTTTCAGGCAGAGCTACAGCCGACCGTGAGGCGCTCAACCATCGGTAGGTATATTGATTGTATCTTAATGTCCAGTATCGGGGACTGGGAACTGCCTCTCACAATCAACGTTTGCATTACCAAATCTACTGCTGGACACTTACTGCAACGTTGCACTCCGTTGTCGAGCCTGGTACTGGCGACGAATGTGTTCTGGCTCAGATACTCACAACCCAGATGCTATTTCTTGGTACCTTCGGGATTCATCCCAACATCGAACTTCCAACTCTTCTCTATGAAGAGAGAAGTCCACACGCACATATTGCTCTTTTTCAAATAATCATATATTAAATTCTAATTGTGTGGGTTTCCCCTAGAATTCAACTTCATCTGTTTCTTCTTGAGTTTGTTGCGTAGCTTGCTCATGCCTCAGTGTTAGTCCTGATTGGTTCCCCCGTCTCAAAGCCACAGATGCACAGATCCATCCAGTACTTGCGGCGAGTGTCTCACTGGAGATGCTTGCTGGCTGTTGTCTACTGTAGAGGATCTGGTGACTTGTGAGCTCCTCTGAGGACAGCTTCTGCGTTTGGATGGTTTCTGGAGTTTTATAAATAGTACAATTTCTCTGTTACTCCTTGGCGATCGTAAATAGTATGATTTTTCTGTTACTCCTTGCCGATCGTATCCAGCGGTATGCTTCTTATAAGGAGAGACCCATTAGCATAGTTCCAGCTCTAAGGAGCCGCTATCGAACAGAAAGCCAAGGCTAGAACTGTATTGCATGTCTTATTAATGTATCGTTAAAAAGAATGTTTCTCTTTTTAAACTACTGTGACTCTCTGTAAGTCCGAAGAGTGAGTGAGTGATATACCACATCAATTTTACGTAGAGGGAGTGTGTTGGTGCAGTTGTGAAGATGAACCTTATATATGAAACACAAATTAAACTTGAACAAGCTCTTCTCTTCTTCAGCACACATTGGCTGAGCCTGGTCGGAGTGTGTCACATTTATCAACACTACATTCTTTCACACTCGCTCACATACATGAACACCACCTCACATTTATCAACATTACCTCACACTTCCTCACTTTTATTCACTTTTTTTTACTGTTTTTCACACCTCTTCACACTCCCATATAAACCTTTTTTTTTTTGAACTCCTCTCTCCTAATACCAATACCAGTGGTGCAACTACTAGTGTACTTAGTGCAACCTTTCCTACTACCACTAGTGCCGCCGCCTCTACGAATAGTATTAGCACTAGTGTCGGGCTGGATTCCGTGGCTCCGGAACTGGGTCTAGAGCGTGGAAGTGTGGGGGTGAGTCTCTCAGTAATCTGAGGAGTCTAGTTGGTCTATATGTCACAACAGTCACTGCATGACATTCTATGACGCTGGTGTTTTGAATTCTGAATAAGTCTATTAAGTACTTCCATGCATTTTGTGGAAGTTTTTTTTTTTCTTTTTTTTTCCTTTTGCTCTATTGAGTATCTCTAATAAATGCACCTTTCTATTGTGTATGGTCTCTTTTCTGTCACTCCATTCTGACGTTCTATACTATTTCTCTAAAAATGTGTTTGAAGAAAAATATACTTCCAGGTGAGTGTTTCTACTCTCTGTCATTATTTGGACATTTTCCGTTTGGAGCATGTTCAATGTGTGTTATACTAACTTTACATTTATTACTTCAACTAGATACCAGTCTCTATAGTTGCCATGGCAACGGTCTATTAAGTGATCTCTCAATTAGTTTCCGCATTGGATTTGTTATTTTTTTTTCTAAAGTGAGATATTTCTGCATTATGATCGATTACAATATTACAGTCATCCTGTAATTTCTGACACCCTGACATTTGAGTCATCCTGTCAATCCGTCACATTTTGCAATCTGTCAATTTTAGTCATTCTGAAATTTGAGTCATCCTGACATTTGAGTCATTCTTGTCATCCTGTCACTTGAGTCATTCTTGTCAATCTGTCAATCTGTCAATCTGTCAATCTGTCAATCTGTCAATCTGTCAATCTGTCAATCTGTCAATCTGTCAATCTATTAATCTGTCACTTTTCACTTCATCATTTTAGTCATCCTGTCATTAGAACTCTCTCCCTCCATCCTGTCATTAGAGCTCTATCCCTCTATCCCTCTATCACACGACATTTCTGTCATTTCAATCTCCTCCAGAAGAACCACTATCCGAACAACAAGTGAAAAAACTATCTCCTCATCATAGCTATTGTTCCCTCACATTCATTACGTCATAATCTCACCAAATGCTATTACAATTCTCCACTTTTTTACTAAACCAACTAATCTCCTTATTTTATCTACTCTACTTACCTTATCTACTCTACTTATCTACGTATCTACTTGTCTAATTACTTACCTACTTACCTACTGCTCTACTTTCTACTCATCTACGTATCTACTCTACTTACTACTCATCTACGTATCTATATTCGCACTTCTCTACTGCCTACTTATCATACTACTATACTAATGTATTATTTTCCAACTCTTTTCTTATCCACCATCTCTTTTTATCTACTTACTACTTTACTTATCTACTTCCACTATTTCTACGTATCACTAATTGTCCTCTTTCCATTAATTCTTCCATTCTTCCATCTTCTTCTTTTCCCTCTTTTCCCCAAATAAATACTACACCGTCTCCTTCGGCTCCGCCGCCTTCGGCTCCGCCCCGAAAACCTCCACAACCTGCTTCACCACCTTGTAAACGATCCCAATAAGACACCCGATCGAGACGGCCACCACGAAAACAGTGTAGATGATGCCAATGTACCGGAACGCCGCCAACCCGTTGTACAAGTTGTACATCTCTGTATTGCTCAACGACATGGTGCCCAAGGGGAACGACATGGACCAGAAGCCCTTGTTGAAGCGGATCAACCCGGAAAACGCCCGCTGCACCACATTGCCGTTTTCGTTGTAGTAGAGCCGAGAAGTGTTTGGTTTGCGTGCAAACGGAGCCATTTTCGACATGGTGGAGGCAAACGCCAAAAACGTGAAGAAGTAGCCGAACGCCATGAGAGTCATGGCCAAGACAGATGCCACAGTGAGCATCGCGGTGGCCAAGACGAGCGGAAGGCCCGACACGTCCACGTGGGCCAGCTCGGCCGTGCTGTGGAGAAACGACGTATATGACGACGAAGCGACGTCTGCGCTGTGGTCAAGAATTAGCAGGGCGCAATTTCTGCCAAAGAGCAGTACTGCGTAGCTTCCCTGGCCCAAGAAGCCAACAGGCAAGAACATGGTGAACACCTGCCCTGTAGCAGGGATTTTATGCACAAACAACCTCCAGAAGTTGACAGCAACAACTATAAACGCCTGTGTCACTGCGATGGCCCACATGATGAAAGACACGACCGTGGTGGTGATCTGCATGTTGAGGTGGGGCAAGTCTGGCGTGATGATACCTCCAGAAGCTGCTGCCACCATTAGAGTGACCACAGGCAACAAGAACGTCAAGTTGATGCTGGAAGCGTCCATGTAGTTCGCGTGTTTCCTGTGTTTGCTCACCAGGCACACGAAGAACGTGATGAACGACGTGTACACCGAAGCAGCCACCGCTATCCACCAAAGCACCCAAACAGCATAAATCCACGATTTCTCTGTAAGAGCATGCAACATATTGACCAACGTATTGTAGCCCATCACCATGCAACCCATTGCAGGCGCGTATGCGGGGTCTCTGTGGATTCTAGACCATAGTTTATGGTCACAATAGAGGGCAAAGATGAATATCGCCATAAGCACGAGAAATAGCGCCAAAGCAATCACGGACATGATACACCCGCACACCTGGAGCCATTTGGCCGGGAACGTGAATGTATACAAGATCACGCCCGACACGCCGGTGCCCATTACGGACGCAAATAGCGCTGGGTTGAAGTCCATGACCAATTCGTGGTAGAACGAGTCGTAGAGGCGGCGGAAGCGGGATTTTTCGCGCAAAACAGGATCCAGATCCATGTTGTTAGTTAGCGTCAGACTCATGGCCATGCTGGTTCCGGATGCGTGGCAGAACTCTGAGGCAGAAGACACGGAGTCTGAGTCAGGCATGAAAACGGAAGAAAATTGGGGGAAAAGCAGTAGAAAGTGAGGGGGAACACCTGGTGTACTGATGTTTCGCTGCTTGTTTCCAGATTTGGGGGAAACAGCCAGTATAAGTACTCACCACGGAGGAGTAGTAGGAGTCTTTTAGTATGACTCTGATTGGGGTAAGTGGCGCCACACCCGCGGTCATCCTGCGAGCGGACCTTCCAAAACGAGTAATTATCGGCTTTGTGTGGTCTTATATGCCGGCACGGCGGCATGTGCCCCCGCGCACCTTCCCGATTGGGCGCGGCCGTCGGCCCGCACCATGCCGCCCGCCTGCCTAATTAGGCAGGTGCCGCGTGGCATCTCCCCCCACCCCAATCATATAAATACGTCTGTTCCGCCCACAATCCAAACCCACAACTTTGCTACCACAAACTCTTTCTGGAAGTTTCCTTTTCAACCCGGAAGAACCCAAATTATTTGAATATATCGGATTTCTCTTTTTTTGATCTCCTGCACAAATGCTATCGTTAACTCCATCGGGTCCGCCTACTCCAGCGGTTATGTGTTCGTCCAAACAGACGGCGACGTTCGGGTGTCTGGAACAGGAAACCGACAGCGAGCTCGCGTTGGATAACCCGTTTGGGCTGCTCATCGACGAGCTTCGGGCCGTTTTGGGCAAGTCCGGCTTGGCTTCTTCTGATATAGATGTATCCACGATAAAAGCCGTGATGGACCGGTACGTTTCGGACGAACGCGACTGGGGCCGCTTTGCCTTGAGCGACGCGTCGCGCGGCTACACGCGGAACGGCATCGTCAACATTAATGGCAATGCAAACTTGCTTATTTTGGTCTGGACTCCCGGCAAGGGCAGCGCCATCCACGACCACGCCAATGCACACTGCTGCATGAAGATCCTCAAGGGAGAGCTTGTGGAGTCGTTGTATGACGTGCCAGCCACTGAGGGCCACGTGATGGTGCCCAGAAAGGAAACTGTGTTGCATCGGAACGATGTAGGGTACATTTCCGACCAGATCGGGTTGCACAAGATCTCGAACGCGTCACTGGACGAGTACGCGGTTTCGTTGCATTTGTACACGCCGCCGTACGCGTCGCTCTATGGGTGTTCGATGTATGAGTCAAACACGGCCGTGAAGCACCACGTGAACATGAGCAAGTACCACAGCTGGCAGGGCGTTTTGGTGAACGCCAAGGATGCGTCGACGTGCTGAGCAGGCTCCGGATGTCAATAGGAATAGAACAGAAAAGAAACAGAAACAGAAAAATGGCCAGAAACAGAACCAGAAACCAGAAAAAAATGAACCAGAAACCAGAAAACCACAAGAACAGAAAACCAGAAAACCAGAAAACCACAAGAACAGAAAACCACAAGAATCGCAACAATAGTAAAGCCAGCATCTCAAAGTAATTAGACATTTCTTAATCAGAGTTGGTAGTTGGTTTCCCTGGATGTCTCAACATAGAGTAACTCAAAGTGACTCGGTAGTATGAGTAGGCAATAGAAACACATGGGTGACTCAATAGATGTATCATATGTGGTATCTATCTGTAGCATCATATGGTAGTATTAATGATAGTGTCATGTGATAGTGTTCATATGGTAGTAGGTTCATGTGATAGTACTCATGTGATAGTATTCATATGGTAGTGTTCATATGGAAGTATGTTCACCTCATTCTGGTAGGTGTCCTTATGATAGTAGGTCCATGTGGTAGTATGCTCACCATATGATGGTATGTTCATATGGTAGTAAGATCTCCTCATTATGGTACCTTATAATATCAGGTATCCATATGGTACTAGGTATTCATAATGATAGGACTCATAATGACAGGTATCCATCTGGTAGTAGGTACTCATATGACAATGTGTATCCATATGATAGTGTGTTCATCTTAGTAGATATTCATATTAGTAGGTATCCATCCTAGTAGGTATCCATCTTAGTAGGTATCCATCCTAGTAGGTTTCCACATTATAGGTTCATATGATGGTAGGCTCACCTTATGATACTACCAGTAGATCGTATCAAGTAAGTTCATATGACAGTAGGTGAGGTATCCTTATGATGAAGGTATCCTTATGATAGTAGTTATCACCATAATGATAGGTATCCATATTGTAGTAGGTTCACCTTATGATGGTAGGTACTCATATGATAGTGTGTTTCCATCTGGTAGTATGTATCATATGATGGTATGTATCAAGATAATGATAGGTGTCCATATTATAGTATGTCCATATGGTAGTATGTCTATCTGGTAGTAGGTACTCATATGGTAGTATAATCATATTCTGGTATGTCCATCTTATGATAGTAGGTACTCATAAGATGGTGTGTCCATATGGTAGTGGGTACTCATGGCAGATTATCATGATTGGTCATGACAGATCCATATGAGTAAGTACACCAGAACAGTGTGTATCCATAGTTTGTATCCATTTGTTTGTAGCCATATGATAGTAGGTACTCATATGATAGTATGTCCATATGGTGGTATGCACATATGCCATCTGGTGGTATGTCCCTCTGAAAGAATCACATGATGGTACGACACTTGGTGATGTATGTACCTCTTAGGGGTGTTCATATTCTGTATCCATCTTAGTAAAGGCACTCACATGTATCCATTGTCAGTATCCATATGATATAGGTACACTTTAGTGTATCCATGTCAGGTCCGTATGATGTAGGTAATGTGACAATGAGTATCCACATGATAGTACTCATGAGATGTACTCATGACAGTAAACATTCATATGATGTAGGTACGCCTTAGAGTGTGTATCCATATGCTAGTAGGTACTCATATGGTAGTAGGTACTTATGATAGTAGGTCTCGTGACTGTCTTTCCATATGACAACATATCATATAGTAGTAGGTACCCTCATTATTCTGTACCCTTGCCTGATCATAGTGCATGCGTACCAACATTCAGTAACAGACTCTGGCCTAGAGTCGTGGGATCGAGACGATCAGACCAGAATTGGTAACGAAGGTGAATCTGTCAGAACAGGGATGGTGATAACTCAATGGTAGGTGTCAAAAGACAAAAGATCAAAGATCAAAAGAGAAAAGAATCAAAAAAAAAGAATCAAAATCAACAATCAAACAATCCCATCTCATCATGGTTAGTGCTCAGTAGTCAATGGACAGTGACAGACTATGTGCAATGTAGACAATATAATGTAACAGCTGTAGTAACTAGTAACTGTAGTCACATAGTCTGTAGAAGACTGTCGAAACATGTAGATAGTAGTATTGTCTGTAGTCTGTAGTCTGTAGTCAGTTGACTCTATTATACTGACATACACCTATAGTTAATGTAGTCAGTATACTCTGTTCAACACATTTCGGCCGAAACCACCGTTCCACAACACCCACCCTATGGATCCCGTTCCTCATTTCACCCTCCACTTCTCATCCCCAATTCGAGCGATTTCCACTCTCTTTCCTCCAATTTTCACCTTAAAGCCACGAATCACATCCTACGGCCCCTATTCACCGCTTATACTTCGTAGGGCGGCTGTGGTCGCCCCTGTTCTCCACATCTTTGTAGTCTCTCTTTAGAAGCCTTTCCTCTATGGAATCCGCGTAAAAACTACCCAAATGGCTCTTGTTCGCTTCTTTAGTTTCTTTGTCAAATCCACCTGTCTTTTCCGTACCCCTCTGCCTCTGGCGCCGGAGCAATTCCTCCTTTTCTTTTTCAATCTCCTCTAACCTCCTCCGATCTCGGTTCCGGCGCGTTTTCTCGCGCAATTTCCACATCTCGTACTCCTTTTCAGGGTCAACATTGTCTGTGTCGTCTATACTGTCGTATTTCTCCTTCACAGCCTCCTTGGTATCGATCTGTTGGTGATATTCTGCTCTGGCAAGTATATGGGCCAGAGACGAGTGGTTTTTGAGCGGTTTTTTCGATTTCTTGAGAAACACAGGCCGTGCAAGAAGCTCGGGATTGTCTTCGGAGCTTGAATCCGCGCTGGAGCCGGAGTTTTCGCTGGTGTCGCTCATTGAATAAGTTATAGATAACTGTGGAGACACCCGTACACCAGGGGAAAGAGGAAGTAGATTTGATCCACAGTTCCAGATTGTGAATATCAAAAGTTTGGGAATTGACTGATGAAGAATGGATGTGTTTCTTTGACATTTTTCTTCGTTCTTTTTATTTTTTTTTTTTATTATTTTTTTTTTTTCACTTTCAGTCATTACACCAATGCCATAGACTGGAAGAAAGAGGGACATACTAAAAGAACAATGACTTGGAACTCAAAACGCGATTGAATGGACATTGATTGGAGTAGTCGAAGGGTAATCTGAATAAATGGCTAAAATCAACAAGTTTATGAATCCAAACCGGTCACCATACACCAATGAAGCAGGAGTTGGTGATACTCCATAGTTACGTTCTCAAAAAAAAAAAAAAAAAAAAAGAATTCCATCAAAGCTGATTATATATAAACTGCTCTGTGTGGGTATAAAAGCACTCCGTAAATGCTCTGATCAGTGGGCATTTGTCTGGTAAGAACATTCTTATTAGTCTTGACCACTATTACAGAATTGAGTCTTTCCTCTATTTACCTCTGCTGAAACGTACTCCCTATCGAAGGTGGCTACTGGGAATTCACAGTCAGTTCCTTCACTTTCACCTTGTGTGCTAAGAACGGTTTCACCTCTTTCTCTTTGGGTGACCTTTACCATCATCAGTGAACGATCTCCTTCAGTTCCAGACTTTTCGTGAAATAACACTAACACTTATTGATCGCATTTAGCTATTTGATTCTCTTCTTCCTGTATTCCAATCTCCAGGCAGTAGTAAGAAACGACCACAGCACATACTTTCAAACCGAAGAATTCCATTTTTACTTTTTCACATCTTTTCTTTTCAAACCTACAATTTGTTTTGTTTTTTCTTCTTCTTCTTCTTCTTCTTCTTCTTCTTCTTCTTCTTCTTCTTCTTCAGATCACAGCACATAATAGATCACAGTACATACTTCCAAACCGAAGATTTCGCTTTTACTTTTTCATACCTTTTCTTTCCAGGCCTACAACTTTGTTTCTTTTCTTTTTTTAATTTTCTTCTTCTTTCTCCATGTACGAGTTCCCGATAGCCATTGCTAGAATCTATAGAGAGTAGATACGCCAATTCTCCAGTGTCATGGTTATCGAAGATGCAGAGCACTATTGCGACGTCTACTGTTGTGGCAGAACTATTTGCATTATTTGAAGGTACAAGGGAAGCTGTCTGGATGAAGAAGCTACTTACTGAACTTCAAGTACTACCAAAGAAACTGAGTTTCCAGCTTCTAAATCCTGGCTGACTACTGTCACGAACGGTCCAGTTAATAAATCCTGGGTATTTGCCGCACATTAAAATTCTTTCTTGTGGGACACTGGTAGTGATGTACATGTCGTAAACACCATGGATTATTTCTGGACTTATCGCAAGTCTAACTTACGGTTTACGACGAAAGCCTTCATCTCGGACCGGGAGAACAACGTTCTGCGTTTCATTGCGCTTCACTGTGTTTCCCTGGTGCACAGGACTAATGCTAATCCTGATTCCAACACCTCCTCCTCTTATCTCCTGCATACCTCACTTATCACCATGGACTCTTCCGACCAGGTGTTCCACGACTTGGTGACGTCGTCCAGACTCGGCCAGGACCGGGACTTGATGGCTTTGTTGCTGCAACATTATAAGTCCGGGTCGTCCCTCTACCAGGAAGTTCTACAAGTTGTGAACAGAGTCGGTGTTGAGGAGTTCAAAGAGTACAGCCCGAAACAGGATCGTTCGGCAGAGCTAGAAAGCGGGCTAGTAAAGGGGCCAGACGCGTTCCGCAAGCCGCTCGTGCCGAGCGGGAAAACCGCCGGCGCTGCAGCGGTGGCTCACCACGAAGTGCCTCGGATGACGAAAACACAGCGCCGCATGTCGTTTGACTTGATGCAGATGAACCTCGGGCCACTGGGCGGCGCCGCGTCGGTGTTGCTCGTGAAGCCGGCGGAGTCTGCAGTCAGCAACGTCAATGTGGTGACGAAAGTGACGGATTTGGAAAAAACAGGGTATACGCCTTCAGCGCCGCTCAGCCCGGGCAAATCGCTCCGGAACAAGTTCATGGCGTACCAGGGGCGCTTCAAGCTTGTGAACCGGAAAAAGCCGCGGGAAGAACGGAGCAGCGGCGGTGGAGATTCGCAGAATCCAACAACACGCACTAGAGGGGCGGGAAGGGAGGGAAAGGCGGGAAAAGCGGGACAAACTGATTTGACCGCACGTTCCTCTGCTGCTGCCGCCCAGTCTTCCCGTTCAGAGGCGCCCCGTGTGGGCCTAGAACTGCCGGAGTCAGACATACAGCCAAACACCCCACTCCCGGCCACCAAAGCGGCGCGCCGAATCTCGCTCGTGGGCGAGAACTTGCCTGTGTACATCCGGCAGCAGCTCCAGCAGGAGGAGGCCGAAAGCGGGGCAAAGAGGTCCCACAGTGCTGAGCTGCTACTGAATGCGGTAGGTTGTCCAACTCGGGACTCTCCAACGGAGAACTCTCCACATCAGGACTCTCCAACTCGGGACTCTCTAACTGGGGACTCCCTGCACTCCGACACAGACTCGTACCGGGAGCACGTGAGCGCAGAGAACAACAGTGTTTCGGATATAGACAAGGAGTACATTCTGCCGAGTCTGTTCAACCGGTTTCTCGACTACGGGCACGAGGAGCTTGACAGCACGTCCAATGTGTCGCTGAGCGGCCAATCAGAGGACGACGACGACGACTACCTCTTCAGCAGCCAGGCGGTGTAGCCAAGAAGGAGAGAAAGAGAGAGAGAGAGAGAGAGAAAGAGAAAGAAAGAAAGAGAAAGACAGTCTAGAACAGTCAAAGAGAGTCTAGAAAGGATAATAAGAACTTTTAAGAGGACTGTTAAGAGGACTGTTAAGAGTACTGTTGAGAGGACTGTTGAGAGGACTGTTGAGAGGACTGTGAAGAGTACTGTTAAGAATACTGTCAAGAATACAGGCTAAGATACTTTCAAGAGTACTGTTGAGAGTACTGTTAACAATACAGGCTGAATACTGTCAAGAGTACTGTTAAGAGGATATTCTGGACGAATGGTCTGGAAGAATGTTCTAGGACGACAGATCAAGAAAGTGCAGTCTAGAAAGGATGTCTAGACCACAATTCCGAGAGAAAGTCCGAAAGCTCTGGAAAGGCAGTCAGGAGTACAGGCCAGTCTAGAACATTGTTCTAAGATAATGGCCAAGAGTGCAGTTCTGGAAAGCACAGTTCAGACTAGAATAAGGTCTGGAACAGTTCGAGAGGTACGGTCTAGAGTACAGTTCTAGGGTAGTTCTAGAAAAGGCAATCTAGATCACAGTTCTAGAGTACAGGACCTACCAAGCTCATTAGCAGCAAATCAAAAGGGTCTGCTTTGTTGGCAGAAACATTAACTTCCACTGAATTGGCCGTACTGGGTGATCACATTTGCACGACCCAGGATCTTGTCTAGACCTCACTTGGCAGGGGAAGTGGGTTTCTACGATAACCTCAAGACTTCATCAGAAGTGCTCTCTTCAATATAGGTAAGAGGAACAGACCAGACTATCTGGCCATGATAAAGAAAATGGGATTCTCAAATACACTGCGGAGGCCAGAGGTCGAGCTGGGAGGGCGTTTAAGGTGATGTGTTGCTCTAGAGTTGAGCATTTGGAGATCTGGCTGAGTTAGAGAAATCAAAGAGGGGTACGGCTTGTAAGGGGACGGCACGTCGTTTCCTTGGATTGAGATCGGGAACTGTCTATACTTCAGGACCCTGCGGTTTTTAATAGATGTGAATGTGGTTAACTGGTGTGGTGAAATTTGGAAATGGGAACAATGCGCTGAATTTGTAAAGATTAATGGTTGATGAATAAATGAAATTTAGTTGTGAAGTTTTAATGAGAAATGGAGGTCAACATCTATTGTCCAATAAGAAGTGGAATGCTCAATGAGTTTGTAAATATCAATTGTAATTGTAATTGTAATTGTTCATGGAATACCAACTGCGAGATGTTCATGAGAAATTGGTGAATAAACTGCTAGCATGACTTTTCAAGCTTACTATTCATTTCCTGAAATCTTCACTGTGCTTGATTCCGAAAATGTCCTTGTGCTTTCCATGTCCGTGCTAATGCTAATATGCTATCTGGGTACTCGCATGTACCATCTTCCCAGTGTTTCAATATCTCCTATCTGCTTTGCTCTAAGTTAGAACTTTCGGTTTGGTAACTCTCGGGAGACTCACAGATACCAACTCTCCATATACTATCTCAGTATACGATAAGTATACTCTCAGTATAGGTAACTCTCAGTATACCTATCAGTATACCAACTCTCAGTAAACTCTCAATATACTCTCAATATACTCTCAGTACTCTATCTGTATACTGACTCTCCATATACTAAGCTTCTGTATACTGACTTTCGGTATACCATGTCAGTCTAGGTAACTCTCAGTAAATTCAGCTCAGTAAGTCAGCTCTGGGTGTGCCTGTCCGTAGAAAACTTTCAGTATAACTTCTATACTAAGTCTCAATAAAGTCGATTCTCAAGAACATTAACTCTCAGTATACTCTCAGTATACTCTCAGTATACTCTCAGTATACTATCTCAGTCTCAGCACACTATCTCAGTAAAGCCAGTTCTCAGTGTACTAGTTTTCAGTGTGCTATCTCAGTGTACCTATCAGTATACTAACTCTCTGTATACTCTCTGTATACTCTCTGTACGGTCTGCCGCCAACTCTCGGAACTAGCTCCGCAGACCTATCAGTCACCTATTAGTATACCTATTAGTATGGCGACGTTCAGTATACCATCTCAGTATAGTAGCTCTCAAGAAAATGAACTCTCACTATACTGACTCCTGGTATACCTATCAGTATACTAACTCTCAGTATGGGTAACTCTCGAAACACTAAGTCTCAGTATACTAACTTTTCATAAGCTCAGTATACTAACTCTGGGTATACTTCTCAGTATACCATCTGTACACGTGCCACCATACCAACTCTTAATGAAGTTAACTCTTAATGAAGTCAACTCAAGAGATTAACTCTTGATATACAAACTCTCATGATAGGTAACTCTCTGTACACCTCAGTATACCCTAAGTATACCTGTCTGTGTACCTAACTCTCAGTATAGGAAACTCTCACTATACTGTCCCAGTGTACCTATCAGTATACCATCTCAGTGGAGTAACTCTGGGTTACTAACTTTCAGTATAGGTAGCTCTCAGGATACTGTCTGTATACTATCTGTATACTATCTGTATGGCGATAGTATACCTATCTCGATAGTACATCGGTAAACATCCAGCATAGTAACTCTGTGTATACTCTGTGTACTAGTATACTAACTCTCAGTATACCATCAGTATAGGTATAGCTCTCTGTATACCCTCTGTATACTATCTCAGTATACTACTTCAGCATACCCACTCTCACTATACCTATCTCGATAGTATACGGATAATATACGTACCAGTATCCCTATCAGCATACCTATCAGAATGGCAATAGTATACCTAACAGTATGGCGGTAGTATACCTATCAGTATGGCAATAGTATAGCTATCAATATACTATCTCTCAGTATACTATCTCTCAGTATACTCTCTATGTTTTGATAGTATAGCTAACATGAGAGATTGAGTAGTTGAACGGACTGGCCTCCAAAACGGTTGAAAGCGATGTAAGTGCCATGGTCCATGAGGCAAACTGGAAACCTCCTGCAACCAACACCGAGATTACAGGGAGCTCCAAAAGAAACTTGTAAGGGGCCAAGATGTCAACCTTTAGCGGCTCAGTGACGGTCAGTGTGTCGTTGGTGAGAAGTTGTTTATATGGAGGGACCATAAGAATTGGTGCTCGGTGTGTAATAGGAGGAATAACCGAGCCATTTCCAACAATCGATCGACATGTTTCTGGCAACAAAAAAATCAAAAACACGAGGGTGACACCAGAACCTATGGCCAAAAACACAAAAATTGCTCTCCAGCTCCACCGGCTAATGAAAGCCGAACCGAGAAGTGACCCAAAAGCCTGGCCCACCAAAAGCATACCGGAAACAATACTATCGGTATCAATGGCGATAGTATAATTAACAGTACGGCGATAGTATACCTAACAGTATACCTAACAGTAGGGCGATAGTATACCTGTCAGTATAGCTTTCAGTATACCTATCAGTATGGCAATAGTATACCTAGGGGTATGGCAATAGTATAGCTGTCGCTATACTATACGTGTCGGTGGCGATAGTATACCTAGCGGTATACTATCTTCTGTATACTATCTTCTGTATACGGATCTGCGATAGTATACCGATAGGTATACTATCGTAGCACCAGCGACGCTCTCTCGGTCATCCGGAGCGCATACTCATACGCAGACACCGAGATCGCACTCGTGGGCGCAGTTTTCACCAAACTAACACCAAACCCCCGGTAGAACCCGCGGAGCCCGTGCAACTGGAAGTGGCTGAGCAACATGCGCCATGCGCTTCTGTTTTCGGACACCTGCAAGCGTTTGCGGATGGTGTCCAACGGGAACGTTACCGCTTTGGACGTAGCGCCCGCCATAAACCCGCACGCCGCTTCCACGGCGTAGAGTTGCTTGTTGTAGCGAGCCGACACAACGCGGGCGAAGTCGCGTGCTAGCGAGTACAGGCAGAAGAAGCAGCCTGACGAGGCGACTATGGAGAGCATGGACGGCCTTATTCCGGCGAAAAACCCCAAAACACCGTGGTGCTGGTAGATCTCCGAGGCTGTTTTCGACATCGACAAGAACTCCACGGAACTGCTCGCGGCGAGCCGCGTTCGGAGCAAGTCAAACGGGTACGACACCAACGTGCTCACCGCGCCGGATCCGCACCCGACAACAAACAGGTGGAGCTGTGGGTGGAGCGCCACGCGGGCGTTTTCCTGAACAGTGCAGAGGAGTCTGTTGAGCTCGGAGTACGCGGTGAACTGCGACGCTCCGTACAACACGTAGAGGATTTCCGCGGGGACGTTGCCTTTCCACAACGCGGCGACTCCTTCTGTGCGTAGGAGGTCCGAGACCAAGCGGTAGCCGGAGACAGGTTCTGCCTGGAGCAGCACGAGCTGGAGTCTGATTTTGAGCGTATCGAGCGGCGCGGTGACGGCCCTGGCGTTAGAAATAACTGAAAAAAAAAAGATAAAGAAAAAACCAGAAGATTGCAGTCCACACCTGGAGTATCTTGTAGTTACTGGTGTTTCACTGATTCACTCAGGTGGGACTCACAAACGCTGTAAGGCCAGATTTTTTTTACATACCTCGCCACCGCACCAGACACAGAGCCCGCCACGAGCGCCTGCATGGGCGACACGCAAGAGCCCTTCAGTAGGTGGTCTTCGTGCATAGCTGTTCGAAAGTGGTGATGGAGTGGGTGTGTATGCAGTGCCAACTCCCCACCTAGATGTGTTTAGGTCCAGCAGCGGACCCAGGCGAGTTGAGCCGCGTGCGCGCGCACGCCGTGATTGGCTCGCTCGAGGACGCCGCACGCTGCCTTGTGTGCAACTCCGTCGACGCGGGCGCCACAGAGATCGTGCTAAAGGTCGATCTATCGTCGCTCAGTGTGTGTTGCCACGACAACGGGACTGGTGTGGAGGAGGCCGAGATGCCGCTTCTATGTAGGCGCCACTACTCCTCAAAACACTCTGGAGCTCTTAGGAAGTCAGATACGAGGGGTTCTCCCCCACTCTTCTCGGGCGAGTCGCTCTACGCCGTGGGGGAGTGCAGCGCCAGCATGGCTGTTTTGTCGAAAACAGAGGGGGGGAGTGTGTGCAGGAGAGTCTTTCCAGCCAATAGAGTTGAACTTTCCGCTGTTCTCACCACCTTCTTCGGAGTCTCGCTCGACTCTCCGTCAGGCACTATAGTGATGGCCAGCCGGATGTTCTGGCGCGTCCCCGTGCGGAGGCGCTACGCCCGAAACAGAAGCCGTGAGCAGGCGGTTCGGGCGCTCAGGATTGCCCTTTTCGACCTGGTCAAGCTCTGCACTGCCGTCTCGGTGCTGCTCCACGTTCGAGACCACGCCGCCTTCGAGTTGGTGTGCACGCACGAGGGAACATGCACGCCGAAATCGCTTGTGTGCAGCTTGTTTGGTCTCCCTCTGTCCAGCGTGCAAGGTGTGGCTGGAACGGACGACTGTGTATCTATGGAGGGTGCGGTAGGGTGCGGGTCTCCGTTTCTCCAGCGCGTTTCTGTGGATGGTTTGGACGTGGAGCTTTCCGTGCGCGAGAAAAGCGATGTTGCGGCGATTCTCCGCTCGTACGGCCTCCAGAAGTGCCGCCAAGGCGTCGCCAACAAGGCTGCGGTGCGACGGCCGATGTACGTCTTGCAAATGAGGAGCCAAGCTGGCGAAAACCGGTGCTGGAAGGACCTTTTCGCCAGTCTCAAGACATTGCTCGTTTCCAGCTTGGAACGCCAGGGATACACCAGAACTACAGTGTCTCAGCAGGCCAGAGCTTCTTTCACTATGCCTTCTAGCTCCAGTGCCGAAACCGGCGTCATTTCCATGCTGGACTTGGCCGAGGGCAGGTTCACGCTCGTGGGCCAGCTCTGGCGCCGCGTGGTGCTCGTGTCGGCGAGAAACACCCTCTATGCTCTCGACCAGCACGCGTGCGACGAACGCATCCACTTGGAGGACAGTTTGAGGGAGTACATCGAGAACACCACGGACCCACGCTGCAACCTATGTGTTCAGTGCACTGAGCCCGTTCTGTTCGCTGTTCTGGCCGAGCAGGCGGCCGACTTCGCCAAGTACGCTGGGGTGTTTCTGCAGTTTGGGTTCCGCTACGCTGTGGCCGCTGAATCGGTCACCGTCACGCACGGGCCGAGTCTCATGGCCAAGTTCGACAGATTCCGCCTCGGCGATTGTCTCTGCGAGCACATCTCGCACCTCAAAGCAGGAACAAAGACCCTGGGTGCAAGCTGTGCCGCTTCGTGGTTTTCGCTGGTGAAAAACTTGCCCTCTGTGGTTGTGGAAACACTCATCTCGGGCGCGTGTAGGCTGAGCGTGAAGTTTGGCGATGTGTTGACCGAGATGGAGATGAACTACTTGGTCACTCGGTTGGGCCGGTGCCACCTCCCCCACCAGTGCGCCCACGGCCGACCGACGATAGTGGTGGTGAGCGGCGGGAGCGGTGGCATGGGATTCCACAGAGATGAGGTGGTCTGAGGGGAGAAGACCATGATCATGGAAATGATCATGAAATGTGGCTATGAGCAAAGTGATGAGCATGATCGCTGACTGCAGCAGAATGCTGCAGTGTTTGGATTTGAACATGCAATTGACCACCTGAGATGATGAATTACCCAAAGGAACAGACTATCAGAGCTTAACAGCAGCAGACTATCAGATCTGAGCAGCAGAGACCAGCTTAACAGCAACATCTGACTCAGACAGCGCCAATCCAACGTGGACTAGTGTTGTCTAGTTGGCGATTCGTACTTATCATTTGGCTTGGTTTCTCTTTTTTCTTTTTTTTTCTGCTTGGAGCGTCTGTGCTTCTTGTTAAGCTCCATACCTATTTCGAATGCTGAGCCCAATGAGTGTCTTCCTTGGCCAAATGATTTGGACATACTTCATTTCAGCCAATGGCTACTCGTTGCTATTCGCTTGGTCTCTAACTGGAGCATAGGGGCCTCAACAGCCTCACTCGAGATTTTGCGCTCGAATCAGGAACTACAGCAGGATATATGTTCACAGAGGATGTAATAGGCTCATTGAGTTTGTTACATCGACTACCAGTACAGCAGAGTCGGGAGAAAAGCAGGAAATCTGGAAAAGGATGAAAAGGAGGAAAAGCTTGAAAAGTATGGAAAGTATGGAAAGAAGGAAATTCACAAATTCACAAATTCAGGTAACGAGGAAAGGTATTGGGCTGCAGTCATCACGAACCTTTTCTGTGTCTCCTGACGAAAAGCATTACAGCTTTCCTCACTTTTCTAGCCAGTTTGAGTCATGATTCTGGTTTTCTCTGGTTTGCTGAATCTGTTTATGATCGAGCCAGCACAGCGAGTTCTAGCACGTTTCTCCATTGGATTCGGACTGAATACCTCCAGAATGATAGAATGATCACTCGGAAAGAAAAAGAAGTTTCAAATTTTTTAGACATTGCTCTGGTGGTTATTGATGACTATAGTGTTGCTGTCTACGCAGCCTCTGTTGGAAATTGGTTAATGGAATTGGGAATATTTACACTAAAAAAAAGAAAACTGGAAAAGAGTGATTTATATTTCTTTTCATTTCTTCTTTTCATTTCTTCTTTTTTTTTTTTCTTCTTCTTTTTTGACTCAGCTTGTTTCCTCACTGAGTGCTGCTCAGTCAGAACAGGCAAACAAAGAGAAGAACCAACAAACAAAGAAAACAAGAAAACAAACAAAAGAGTTTCAATTCTCAAATTTCACTTCATCACTCTTTTCTCTATTTTCTCTTTTCTCTATTTCCTTTTTTTCCTTTCTTCTTCCTTTTGTTGTTTCCTCCTGCACACTCACCAGAACCATCTACAATGTTCAAGTCGGCAATAGCAGACCTGTTCTATTCGGAGCAGAATTCCTTTGCGGCAGACGCAAACTCCACTCTTGAGCAGTTTTCCACGCCACTAAAGAGACTTCCGGACTCGAGCATCAACGATATCCGAAACGACCTATATCCGCCCCGAACTGGTCTGGATCCACAGAGGCCGGGTCTGGATCCGCAGAATGCTGGCTCTGGCGCCTCGGAGAACTCGCTGCGGTCCCGAGTGTACAAGCTTCTATCTGAAAATGGTGTTTCTGCTCCCGTTTCAGGCTCACTAGAGCCACTAAGTGAGCTCCCGGTGAATTTCGCCCACAGAACGCTCCAGAACGAGCTTTTCCGGAAAAGGGAAGAGCCCAAGGCCGACAAAGCCGTGTTCTACAAGCCTTTATCCATTGAAGGTCCTGTTCTCCCCAAATCGTTCATTCCGCAACCGTTAACGCTGAATGCACGTAATCCGTTCATAGTGGCCGCTCCAGCTCCACAGAACAGCCTGGAAGACTTGGACGACTTGGACGATGATGAAGAAAGTGTCAATCTGTCCCCCACGGGCGAATGGACCAGCCCGGTCGTGATCCAGGCCCTCAGACGGCAGGTCAACAAGGAACGCATCTTCAAAGCAGTCTGGCACGACGCATTGCGGTGGGTTTTCTTCCATTTGGCTTTGCTCTTCGCCGCATACTTCTTCCGCATCTACCAGCTCAAATTCTACGACCCAAACAGGCTCTATAGAGATGATATGTGGACAAACATACAGAAAGTGCCAGCGGTGCGACGCACGCTTGAGGTCGCCGCAGTAGGGAAAAACTACATTCACTACTTCCAGTGGTACTTTGTGGTGAAAATTGCATTGGGTGTTGTGCAGCTATTATGGCCCTCAGATCAGTGTACTGACTTACCATTGTCGAACAAACAGAGAGAGTTGATTGGGTTAAAGCCGATAAATGCGGGCGAGGACTTGGAGGATGCACAGGCGGACTTGGCGGTGAAAGAGCGGTTGTTTGAGTCGTCACAGAAGCAGCCTATTAGGGTCCCAAAATATCGCCAACTCAACGACTTCCCTGCATACTTACGACGGGATCCTATGCCGCAGAAGGATGAAGATGCTTCTATTGCATTGTCGAAGACGCTTCCTACTGCACGTCTTATCCATTCAGCTCCAGGACGGAGTTAGGGTATTGTGAGGAGGAATTACCGAATGGTGACATAATAATACTGGTGAAGTGTTGTTTACTGATATGGATTGGAAGTATTTTTTGCATTGGGAATGTTGTGAGATTGACATATTTGAGTATCGTAATGGAAAGTGGTCACAATAAGTGTTGTAGTTGATAGTTGTTCTTGACATATTGACAGGTAGGTTTCTATGCGGTATAATGCATTAAAATAATCAAATTTTAATGTCTGTTTCTTTCGATACATGATTTGACATGTTTTTACGGTATTAGAGCTGGCTTTTTGTCTTAACACTAGTTTCACTTCCGTTGCTTCTTTGCATTTGACGGCTTGCAAAGTGGGAACTATTACCCTTAAGTTTCGCTTACGGTAGTTTACTGCAGGGAATGTGTTGTTCAGATCCTTGAACCTTGAATCAATTGAGAATCTTGAAATATAATATGACAGGTTTATTGATATATTTTTATTTAATTGACATTTTTTTGATTGCATGATGGAAGCACCCGTACACCAGAACAATAAAACACCCGTACACCGTGTCTCAAAACATCCATACACCAGCTGAAAACATCCGAACATCCCCTTACTAAAACCTTCACAATGGCCCTTTCAGGCATCTGGACTCGAAATCCAGGAATATCTCTGTAGCATAGGTAACAAAAAAGCAATTCTGTTTCTCTTCACTACACTATGTACTTTCTTTTCTTTTGTAATCACAAGAACTTCACATCTGAGGTGTCATTTTCAGTATTAGGGCCGGTAAAACTCATCTAACATCCATTTCAGCTGTACTGGAGTCTTCTTTATTAGCTACTTCCCATTCTGATCTTCTTTTTCTTTAATCTCATCTCAATTGAGAAGAGTTCCATTGACCTCGGAGCTGTTCAAAGAGGCAGTGCCGAATTGAGGGAATATCCTCCTTCCACACAAAAAAGAAAAAAGAAAACATAATGAATCCTCAAAACTAATATCTTTCCTCCGAAAATTACACTTTTTCAATGGCTTGGCTCCCAATTAAGCACTGGTCAATGTGCTGGTGTACGGGTGTGAAGGTTACCACCACTACATGTTCAGTGTCAGCAGCAGTACGATGAGCCAACGGGCCCAGAACGTGTCAATGTCTGTTTTTGTAGATCAGGAGTTGGTAGTCTGAGTAAACTTTCCAAAACTCCTTGAATCTGATTTTTAAGACAATTGGAGAAAGTAGGAAAACGCACTAACCCCAGAGATATGTGTGTATTCAGGTAAATTGAAGCCATTTCACGTATTTACGTAAATACCAATTTACAATAAAGAAAAAGACAAAACGAAACAATAAAACAATAAAACAACAAAAAATGATTTCCCAGTTTACTAGAGATTTCTCTTCTTTTTCTTTTTTCGATAATCAGGTGGTCTGCTCTACTATACAGTGAGTAGGCACAGCTACAGTAAACCATACTTGGAGAAGAATCATTAGTGAGATCACTGAGTCATTAGTGAGTTCACTAAGTCAAGACTTTTTTTACTCTTTTTCAATAATCATATATTAAATTCTAATCGTGTGGGTTTCCCCTAGAATTCAACTTCATCTGTTTCTTCTTGAGTTTGTTGCGTAGCTTTTTTTTTTTTTTTTTTTTTTTTAAATTGCGTCAGAAACCGAAGGTGCAATGGTAACGACACTGTGCAGCTGGGTGTGAGCAAGCCCATCAAGCCCATCTGCTATTCTTCCAAAAATAGAGTAAGTTGTATTGTCATCAATGATGACGTTTCAGCTGTTACACTGATAAGAACAGATACTTCACTTGATCTAAGCCAAATGGCAATGACGTGCTTATCATGGCCCACTCATTCCGGTCGTCCTCTCATATTCCAGTTTGAAAGCTCTACGATCGCTCCAGTTTCCCTATCGTGAGAGATTTACAAGCTTGGACTCGAGGACCGAGGAATGGACTCCCAATTTTTCGAGCAAGGGTCCACTTGATGAAGCTGGATTTGAAGTCGTATTCACCTTCTCGTGGCTAGACCCGACTGCCATTCATTCGGAGAGTTGTGTTTCTCTCTGCATTTGAGCACGTCTCTTTTGGCACCCTTCCACTGCCCATACATTTTTTTTTTTTTTTTTCACATGAGTATGTCTACCAATATCGATAGGACCAAGGTGATAAGAAGTGGAAAAAAGAGTAGAAAAAAGAGTAGAAAGAAAACAAACAAACAAAACAAAAAAGAACAATTTCAAATCAGTTTGAGATTAATTCCAAATCGTGATATGAAATTCTTTCTTTTTTCTCTTCCTTCCTTCCTTCCTTTCTCTCTCTCTCTCTCTTTTTTTTTTTTTTTTTTCTCTGGCATGTGCTACTTTTGCGGGGTACCCACACAGAACCATAAATACCACGGATTGTGAAAACAGAAAGAAGAACGAAACAGAAAGAACGAAATCGTCGGTTCCATAATAGGAAATCGAAACAGCAAACAACGAACAATTTTCCATTTTCCATTTCCTTTCTTTACTTCTTCTTCTTTCTTTATTTCCTTCTTCATGTCCAGACAGCCAAAGATCTCCGGGTTGGGCAAGGACACCGACCCCGGCGACTTTGAAGACGTGATCAACGTTCGCAAAATCGACGAAAACACATGGGAGGGCGTTCACCCGCTCAGACTCCCTGTTTCCGGGGCGCGAGGCGTCTACGGAGGCCACTTGATTGCGCAGACGCTCTTGGTGTTCATTGAGTCGGCGCCAGGGTTTGTTCCGCACAGCTTCCACTCGCATTTCCTCCGGCCAGGAAGCCCCGACGGGCCCTGCTTGTATAAGGTGACCCGGTTGAACGACGGGCGCAATTTCGCCATGAGACTGGTGAAGGTGATGCAGAAGGCGAAAGTGGTGTTCACGGCGATGTGCTCGTTGGTGCGCAAGGGCCAGAAGGTCACGTCGGGCGACTTGAACTTGATGCTCCCGCCGCCGGCGCTCCAGCAGAAGTACCCGGACCCAAACCAGTTGGACCAGCTGATCCATACGGGCTTCTGCCACAACGCGTACCTGGACGAGCTCTTGGACTACAAGTTGTGCCCGGAAGAGGAGAACATCCCGCCTGCGGAGCGGTGGGTCACGTTGTGGAGCAAGATCTACCAGCCGTCGAAGCAGAAGTTCAACGACCCCAAGTTCAACTATGTTACAGTGGGGGAGCTTTCGGATTCGGCGCTTCTCACCACCATGGCACGTGTGTTGCATTTGAACTGGAATCCAACTGTGGACAACCCGTTCCAGAGCTACGACGACAACAAGGACGCACGCACCATCATCGACTACTCAATGAATGCATTGCACATCTACCACTACGAGGCCATGTCGCTCGACCACCACCTCTACTTCCACACGGATGGGTTTGAGAGTTTTGATCCGATCAACGACTGGTTGACGTTGACTTACCAGTTCAAAATCAGCAGGAACCACCGCACGTTGGTGCGTGGGTTCTTCTACAACAAGGAGGGGAACTGTGTTGCCACGGTGATCCAGGAGGGGTTGACGCACATGCGGCCGGGCGTGCCGGAGGAGTACAACCGGGAGAAGTTGAGCAAGTTTGCGAATTTGTAAGGGAGAGGAGAAAAAAAAGGAGAGAGAGAGAGAGGGAGAGAGCAAACAGCGAAAGGGCTGTAATTACAGTGAGACCCAACTGAATCATTTGCTCAACTGAATCATTTGCTCATTTGCTCATTCTTACTCATTATTGATTTCCTGTGTTTGACTGATGGCCTCGTGAGTCTAGGACAACGATGGTGGCCAGGTGAATGAGAGAAAGAAGTCGAAACGGTTTATTTTCACTAACGGTTTAGTGTGCCGGTTTGCTGGTTCCTCTTTCCTGGATTCTCTATTTGCTGGTTCTCTTTGCTGGTTCTCTTTGCTGGTTTCCCTCTCCTTCCTCTTTCTTCAGCCAGCTTGACCCTTGTTGGCCCAGGAAGACTGGAAATACCACTGGGATCTTGTTATAGGACAGTTTCACCTCCAGTGTCTCCTTGAGCAGCAACAGTGACAGCGTTTCACCGTCTACTCTAGTATTCATAGCACTACAATCGACAGAAGAAAGAACAAAAGAACACAACAATAACAGTAAACCCATAAACCACAACAAACCCACTCTTATCATCTACGTACCGCTGAGTTGGACCCTAACTGAGTTGGACCCTATTCTCTTTTTTTTTTTTTTTTTTTTTTTTTTTTTTCTTATCGCTCCGCTTCTCCGATCCAATCTCACTATCCAAACAGTCCAATAATCAACCCACAATTCTTCATATTCCCAAAATCCATTCACTACTTTTTTTTTAATTACAACTTTTTCAAAACCAACATTTTCTTTTTTTTTCTCTCTTTTTCTTTCTCCTCTTCCTTTCTTTCTTCTTTCTCCTCCCCTTCTCTTGCTCTTTTCCTCGGCACATGCTTTGCCCGCACTGTGTGCACTCCCACCATTATCGTCCTCGGTACATCACATAGCCATGGATACTTCTTAAGCGGCCAAATCTGCAACCTGGAACTGAACATTTGCAACAGCCGATAACTCCGCTTTACACTTCTACAATTGTTCTTTCCTGATGCAGCTCGACACACCCGTGCACCAGTCCAAGTTGGAAGAGAAGTTCCGGCTTGTTCCGCAACACCAAGGCCAATTCCTCGGGAAACACCCGCTCGAGCCGTTTGCGGAAGGCGGCCGAGGAAGCTACGGCGGCGATTTCGTTGCGCAGTCGCTTTTGGCTGCGTGGGAAACAGTGGGAGACCTGCAGTTCCAGCCCCACTCTTTACATGGATACTTCCTTAAAGCAGGGCTGGCGGAGTCTGTGATGCGGTACGAGGTGGAAAACACGTCGGACGGGCGCAACTTCTGCTCGCGCTTGGTGCGGTGTTTCCAGCTGCACAGCAACGTGCTCTGCTTCATGCTTATGGTGTCTTTCACCAAGGACAACTCCGTGAGCCTGCGCAAGCAGAAGTTCGCCCAGTTGCCCATGGAGGAGCAGCACCACGAGCGCGCGAAAGTGCCGTTTGAGTTTCTGCGGCAGCCGCTTGCGGTGTTCGACAAGTACATCGACAGGCTCGACGAGTTGCCTACTATCCAGCACACCAACGATAACCTCGTGCATGCGATTCCTCCCGAGACGTTCCGCGTGCAGAAGCACGAGAGGGGCACCGAGCCGCCGCTCAAGAACTTTGGCCTCTTTGCACGCGTCAACGACGACTTGACCAACGCAGGGAACCTGATGAAGGCTCGGTTCGTGGATCTTGCGTTCCTCTCGGACTCCTTCTACTTGGGCACCATGATGCGTGCGGTCAACGTGCCCTTGACCGACAGTGAGGCCATGAACTTCTTCCGTGTTTCGCTCGACCACTCAATCTGCTTCCACGACAGCGACTTTGATCCGACCGAGTGGATGTTCATCGACTACCGGTTCGTGCGCATGAGCAACGACCGGATCCTTGTGAACGCGCTGTTCTTCTCGCGCGACAAGCGCTTGGTGGCCACCGTGCAGCAGGAGGCGATTGCGTTCTTGCCCATGCGCGTGGTGCAGAAGACGTCCGGGGGGTCGTACAAGCTTTAGAGAGAAGAGAGAGAACGAAAAGAAAGGAGAGAGAGAAGAAAGGAAATGAAGAGAATTGAGAAATGGAAATGGAGAACCGATCAGGATAGGCCAGTCGGAATCGGAGGTGATAACAGGAGTACTGAAAGTGGGTAAGAGTGAGAACAGGAGTACTGAAAGTGGGTGACAAAGAAGAGTGATTACTTATAGTGGTTACTTACAGTGAGTACTTTTAGTGAGTACTTTTAGTGAGTACTTACAGTGGGTACTTACAGTGGGTACTTACAGTGAGTACTTACATTTAGTGCCAACAGTGGGTGACTGTACCTGCAGTGAGTACTAACGCTGGATACTTAAGTACTTACAGCGAGGTAGTGAGTACTTCAGAGAGTGCTTATAGCTGTTGATAATGGGTATTGAAGTGGAACTGTTGGCACTAGCAGTGGGCAACATTGGTTGATAGTGAGATCAACAGTGACTATGACAGTGAGTACTAATAGTGAGTAATAGTGAGTATTTACAATTGGTACTGTCAGATATCAACAGTAATCACTCAAGTGAGGATTGCGGGGTCAGTGAGTGCTTGGTTGCTGGAACTATGCTCTGCCATGGTGCCTACCGGCGAGAATAGCATGATCGGCGACGGAACACTACAGTCAAGAAATGTTCTGTTCCACCATTTCTCTGTGCTACCACATTCCTCTGTGTTACCACATTCCTCTGTGTTACCACATTTCAGTTTCATTCTAGCACTACTGTTGGAACACTGCAACATCAACTGGAAAAACTCAATGCCAGCTGGAGGGTGTGGTACTTTTACGAGATTTTGATTAATGAAAGAACTGAGAATTGAACCGTTTTTGACCTACTAAGTGGAGCATCAATATCCAAGTCTGCTGATTGATGATCACGCGACCAGTTGCCATGGTGGAGTGTTCTATCTATAGAAGCTCATTGGAAGGAAAAGAGCAGATAACCCACCATTGGGAAAAAACTTCTGATGCTTATAAAACCACTTTCTGAGTTGAAAATCACTTTCTGGAATTCTGAGCCAACTTCTTCTGGATTCATGGCTGTCTCACCTACTGCGAATTGAGTGCTTCTCACGACCAGTTCATCCAAACAATTCACCACAAGAACAATTGATTGAAGTCGAATCTGCTTTCAATCTCGAGCATTCATTCAGTGAAGTCGAAACTGGAACTTTGGTCTGGAACAAATACGAGTGGAGCATTTGGAAGCTTACTATACTTTATCCTGCCTACTGTCTGCCTCCTGGTTGATGAGGCTAGACCAATGGCCACCAACATAACACCTATCGATCAATAGTTAATAAACTTAATAGTTTGAAAAAACCTTTTTGACTTTCTCTTTTCTTTTTCTTTTCTTTTACTTTTCTTTTACTTTCTTTCTTTCCTTTTTTTTTTCTTCTCTTTCTTCCTATGGTTGCCCTTCCTGCAGTCCGCAAGTGCACATGCCAGATAATGTGGGGAAGGCTCATGTGAAAGAGAACAATACTGTTGATAGTGAGAACGAAAAGAAATTTCAAACGAGAGAAACTTCAACGAGAGAGATTTCACTAGAACAATTCAGTCATTTCCACCTCATTCTCGTTTTCCCATCCATTCTAATTCTTATTTGTTGTCCCTTTCTCTTACTCTACTATGATCTCGTTCGAGGAGACATTCGAGTTGGCCCAGACCGGCCCAAACACGTTTGTGAGCAAAGTGCCGCTTGCCAAACCGCACGCGCGGTCGCGAGGCGTGTACGGCGGAAATTTGGCCGCTCAGGCGATCTTGGCGGCGATGAAAACGACGGCGGAAGGGTTCACGCCCACTTCGTTCCATTCCTTGTTCGTTAAGGGCGTCTCGGACCAGATTCCCGTCACGTGGGAAGTGGAGGCGGTTTCGGACGGGCGCAACTTCTGCTGCAGGCTTGTGCGGGGGCTCCAGGACGGCGTCATCAGGTACATGGTGGACATTTCGTTTGCGAAGAGGAACCTGTTGAAGCAGGCCGAGCAGGAGCACCAGGAGTACTTGGCGAGAAAGGCCGCGGAGGGGAAACTGGGTGATGATGATGACGACGAGGATGAAGACGACGACGTCGACGATTTGGTCCAGAAACCGTTCTACTTTCTGACTCCGTACCCAGACTGGCTCAAGAACATCGACAAGTCGAAAATGGTGCACAGCACCGCGGGCAAACGGCGGTTCATCGAGCATTTGCTCCCCCGCCAGCTCTTGACCCTCGAAGGAACCAAGTTCGAGGAGTCTATCCCGGCGTCCAAGCGCAGATTGGCGTTTTTCGTGCGGTTGGGCGACGGAACCATGAAAGTGGACCCACACATGCAGTTTGCCGGGTTGGCGGTACTCTCGGACTCGCTCTTCTTGACCATGCTTGCTAGGCTCTTGCGCATCTCCACCACAGACTTGAACCAGGTGGCACACTACTTCTCGGTGTCGTTGGACCACACCATCTACTTCCACGACACAGACTTCGACTGTACGGAGTGGGTGGCGTTTGGGTTCCGTGCGCTCCGGTTGGTGAACAACAGAGTGCTTTTGGAGGCTGAGTTGTACAACACCGCCGGGCAGCACGTTGCTACCGTGATCCAGGAGGGCCTCGTGCACTTGAACGGGTTGGAGCAGAATGCGAAGCTTTAGGAAGGAGGAAGGAGGAGGGAGGAGGGAAGATCAAGGAGAAGGGAAGATCTGGACTATTTAGCTCATTAGACAAGGAGTGAGGAGACAGGTGGAGAAGTAGAAAGTAGAGCAAGAAGAGAAAGAAGGGAAAGAAGAGAAAGAAGGGAAAGAAGAGAAAGTAGGGAAAGAAGAGAAAGTAGGGAAAGAAGAGAAAGTAGGGAAAGAAGAGAAAGTAGAGAAAGTAGAAAAGTTGAGAGTGGTGAGTAGTGAGTAGTGAGTAGTGAGTAAAAGTGTAGTAAGTAGTAACAAAGTGTTCCGTAGCATTTCAAGTGTTTCAAGTATTTCAAGCATTTCAAGTATTTCAAGTATTTCAAAGAAAGATCTCAGTATTTATCCCGAACACTGATGAGCGTTTTGCTATGCTACTTTGGAGGAACAAGTTTCACCGTTTAGCCATATATCTTCTATAATCATTGTTTGTTGAAAAAGAAAGAATTTCGTATAATGCTAGTAATGATACAGAGCACTCTTCATAGCACTATTAGTGTACTCAGAGAAAGAGGAGTAAATAGAATACTACTCATATAATTCTAAAAAATGCTAATAGTGCTATTGCCAATACTACACTACTCAATATTATACAGACTGAGTGGGGAGTATTCGAAGTGGTGTCCATAGTACTATCCACTATTAACACTATTACTATTAACACTATTAGCACTATTTCAGAGTTATCTGTCTAAGCTCAATGGACATATTGAGAGTGTACGTCTTATTCCAAGAGTACTATTCATAACACTAACAAAAGACAACATAGTAAGATCAAGTAGTTCTGAGTAGTAGTTCTGAGTAGTACTTCTGAGTAGTAGTTCTGAGTAGTAGTTCAGTAGCAGTTCATAATACTATTTCAAAGTGGATATATGGACTTTATAATACTTCAGACCGTAATTCAAAGCATACACTGCTTAATTCCATTTGAAAGCTATTCGAGTACTATTTAGTGTACCATTAGTGTGCCATTTGGGTGTGATATTCGACTTCAGAGTAGTACTCAAAGCAGTTTTCACAAACAATTTCAGCGTAGCATTTTAAGCGTTTCGAATTTCAGAACTTTAGAATTTTCGAATTTCAGTATACTATCTCAGAGTACTACTCGAGAGCAGTAGTGAGAATACTTCAATGTCATATTACTATCTCAGAGTGTTTCAAAGTAGTATTCAGAATGCTATTTCCAGTGACAATTAGATCACCAGAATTCAGAAGACTATTCATACTCAGTCGTACAGTCACAAACTATACTGTTACTCATGCTCATACTCATACTCATACTCATACTCATACTCATACTCATACTCATACTCATACTCATACTCATACTCATACTCATACTCATACTCATACTCATACTCATACTCATACTCATACTCATACTCATACTCATACTCATACTCATACTCATACTCATACTCATACTCATACTCATACTCATGCTCATACTCATGCTCATACACTCATACAGTAATACACCCATACACCCATACACTCATATAGTAATATTTATACATTCATATACTCACATACTCACATTATCACACACTCATATAGTCAAAATTCTCATAGTCATAGTCATACTCATAGTCATAGTCATATTCATAGTCATACTCATAGTCATAGTCATAAATATTAATTTCATAATTTCATACATTCATACTCATATAGCCATATCCTTATATACTCATATAGTTATAAATCCATATATTCATATATTCACATACTCATACTCACATACTCACATACTCATACACTCACATACTCAAGTACTCAAATACACACATGTACTCATATAGTATAGATTCATTTAGTACTCGCATACTCATACACTCATACAGTCATAACTTCATAACTTCATATAGTCATATAGTCATAACTTCGTAACTTCATAAATTCATATAGTCATATAGTCATACAGTCATACAGTCATATAGTCATATAGTTACATACTCTCACTCATACTCATACTATTCAGAATCTCAGAAGCTATTCACAATACTATTTACATACCCATACCAATAATTCTGTGTACTATTGAAAAAAAAAAAAAAACTATTTATATTTCAGCTACCACTATCTCAACTACTATTTTTATTTCAACTACCACTATTTCAACTACCAATTGAAGAGAAAAGAAATTGAGCTATGATATTTAAATCATCCATTGTAAATTTGCAGGTATAAAAATGCAATATAGTGTGGAAGTCAGAAGAGTCGAGAGTAGAGAACGCAGAATAACTCGATTATACCTTTCTCGTTCAGCCTGTCATGGTAGTCACGGGGCTCTGGAATGACTTTGTTGACAAGACCGCTTTGGAAAACTAGACCTTCCCAGTATGTTTAGTGGTTTTGTTTTCGTTCTTTTCTCTATTTTTTCCTGTTCTATCAAAATAGCTCCAGGCCATAGTAGTACATTGCTTAGTCTATCTCTGTTGTACACTCCATAAGAAACAAGCAAGAAGATCAACACCAAAACATAAACTTTCAAAATTTGGGAATTCAAAATTTTCAATTTATCAATCCAAAACCACAATTGACGAATTAAATCATAATTTATGAATTAAAATTCAAAAATTATTCATAAATTATTCATAGATTTCTTCCTCCTCCTGCACAACACCATATCTAACTAGCACATACTCAACATGCTGGCGGAATTGGGCACACAGCTCAATGCTGCAACCACTCAGAACTTACTAGAAGCATTGCAGAATGTCACCACCACCAACAATCTCTTTGTCCCGTGCAAAGAGCTCTCGCTGCTTCTCAATTACCTAACTCCCTTTCTGGTACTTAAACAGACGGGTAATTTCGACAAGATCCTCTGGCTAGACGCGTTGGTGCAGGCGCCAGACGTCCACACGATCTTGGATTCGTACAGCGTGGTTGTATTGATCCGGCCGACCGAGCAAGATCTCGAGCTTTTGGCGGATTTGTGGAAATTGGTGAAACACTCCACAAACGTCACAGTTCTCGTGAAGGACTTGACAAGGTCGTTCTACTACGAGCTTCTAGACCGAGTGTTCACGTTGAGGAACCCGCTGCTCGAGAAAGTGCGAGTGTTGGACGAGAAACAGAGTGTGATTCCTGTTCTGGCTCAGTGCCAGCTTATTCCCTGGAAAACGTACCCTGTGTGCATCCAGGACTTTGTTTTCTCGTTGGAAATGCCCGGAGGCGGTCTTCCGCTGTATTTCCGCAACCCGTTGGACCAGATCTCGCAGCTTACTGGTGCTGTAGTGGACATCATGGAACACTCCACCAAACAGCGAGAAATGGTCAAGTTGAAGAACGCCTTCGCGAAGGGAGACCACGCGGCGCTCCTTTTGAACACTTTGGTCGACGACAAACTCCCGGAAATGTTGGCCCGGCGGTTTTCCGGGCCCGAACAGGACTTTTTCCATACAAAGCTCCAGGGAAACACGGATTTGGTCGTTTTGGAGCGCAATTTGGACTACTTCCCCCTCCTTTTGAGCCACACCAACTACATGGGTTTTCTCGACGACATGATCGGCACTAAAGACGAGTACACCGGCGAGTTGAATGGAGACATCAAGGTTAGCGACCAAACATTCGGCGAGCTCAAGAACATCAATGTTCTGTCGATAGAAAACGTGCTTAGGGAGATCGCACGGAAGTTGATTGCCGAGGAAAAGGTGCTCAAGGACCAGAATTTCGGCAAGACCCAGGCCTCAGACCTCCGCACGTACGCCGCCCAGGCGAAAGTGCTAGCACGCCACAAAGAGGAAGTGGAAAAGCACGTCACGCTTGTTCGCGACGCCATGGCCAAATTGGACGCCAACAGCGCGGGGAACGAGAGCTACGACATCAACAAGGAGTTTCTAGCGTTGCAGAACGACTTGTTCGACAGCGACTACAAGCACCGACTCGCCAGCGTTTTCTCCATGATCGGCAGGTGCTCCACGTTCCGCATGGTGGCGTCGTTGGTGGCTCTAGTGTCACTTACCAGCGACGGAATCTACCAGAACGACTACGAGCGAATTGAGCAGGAAGTAGCGGTCCATTTCGGGATGGAAGCTGCGCTCTCGTTGCGCAACTTGGCGAACTACAAGCTCGTGCGGGTGACAGAGAGCAGCTCGTTCCTTGGCAGCTTTACGTTCGGGCGAACGGAAACCACCACTACGACGACCGCAGGCGGCACGTCTGTTTCGGGCGAAGCGCCGGACGACCGCAGCCGCAGCCACAGCCGCAACTACGACGACATGGCCCTTTTGGGCGTCTCCGCAGGCCAGGACGTCTACAGAAGCACATACACCCTCCTCAGCAAGTTCTGGAACCTCCACCCGTACGAGGAGAGTCTGGGCGCCGTCCAGAAGTTCTCCGACTACGCTCTCCCCAACTTTGCGCTTTCGTCCAACACCGTGCCGTTGACAGCACGGCTCGTGGAGGCGCTCTACTTCCGAGACTTCTTGACCTACACTCCAGTCAACAACGTGCACCGCCGGCCCAACTGGGAAAAGCTCAACCTCGACACCATGGTCAAGGGCCAGACCGTCGACCGGAACCTCTGCGACGAGCAGAAGAAGGTCGCTGGAGGCGACAGACCAGAGCTTTTGCTTCTAGTGATGGTGGGAGGAATCACCAGGGCAGAGATCAGCGTGTTGCTGCATTTGCAGAGGAGGCTAGAGCGGAGATTGGTGGTTGTGACCAGCGGGTTGGTGAACAACGAGAAGCTCATGGGGGTGATGAGGTGAGGGGGGAAGAAGTGAGGGAGGTGAAGGAATGAAGACGGAGAGTAATGGAGACAATAAACTTGGGCTTTCAATTTTGGATAAGTCACAGTCTTCAAGTTTGTCAATGTTGAAGGTGACACAGGTGAGCTATTCAATGTTGGAGAAGACATAATTTTGAGCTTTTTGATATTGGAGATTATACAATTTGAAGTTTGTCAGTGTTCGAAATAACACAGTTATGTGGTTTTCAATGTTGGAAATTATACAATTATGTGATTTCAATGCTGGAGATTATACAATTCTGTGGTTTTCAATGCTGGCGACACAATACTGAACTTTCACTGCTGGAGAGATAATATGACTCAGGGCTGGAGAAGTCTACTCTGGATAGCGGAGTTTCTTGGGATTTTGAGTATCCTCCTTCGCTGCTTTTGGGTTGGTTTATGAGTTTGGACTTACTTGGGCTATCTGGTGTTCTGGGCCTCCTGTCGGTTTTGAACTTCGCTTCTTTGGTTTCTTGGCTTCTTAGATTTCCTATCTTTTGGATTTCCTGAACTCTTGAACTTCTTGAACTTCCTATCTTGGTTCTCCCTCTGGATCACGCCCATGTGGCATGTTCATTTTCTGGCAGAACACAGTTCTTGGCTCCCAAAGAAACAGAAATGTCCATACTAGGGTCTGAATGGTACCACAGTCTCTTTCTTAACGAGCTCTTTCCTACGATCATCCCAGTGAGGTACACCATTAGTGTTGCTCGGTTGGTATGGTCTTCACATCGTGCTCTAAATGGAGTCTTAGGGCCCTTTGGTGATACACACCCAGTCAGATACTCCTGTGGTTATATTACTTTTGACCATTACTTTCGACCATTACTTGTCTGGTGATAGATACTAACCCTCTTGTTTGACCATATTGGCTTGTCTACTCATCCACTCTTGTTGGCCATATTCCTTTTGGCCATACTCTTGCATTACATTGTCACATTGGATTATTCTCCACCAACTACTGTTCAATGTTCTGTGTCTGGTCGTGGATTCTTCCTGACTAGCCAATACTAATAAGAGGGTAACAGGAATAGAGGTCAACAGCCAAGTAAAGCTTAACAGGTTGTACACTATGTGACATACTGGATATGCTTACACTTTAGCACTGATGCTGTGTCACTCGTACTCTCATTCTCATTCCAACACTCAGTCACTCATACCTATACTCCTTCTCTCAGTCACTCACCCCAATAACCATACTCTTCAGTAAAGCAGCGTTTGTACACCATTCAATGAGTCAATTCCTCCTCATCGAACAAGTTAGAGGTCAAAGATAAACATCAAAATTAACTGAACAAAGTTGCAGGTTGAGACTGAAGGTAATGGCCAGCCCAATCGGGTCCATATAGAGCCGAACGGGGCTTCCAAATAAACATTCAGTGTGTTCTAGAATTGTCACTATGCTGATATTTCTTCCCCAATGTCTACGTTTTAAAATTAATAGATATGTACACAGATCAATCTCAACTTCCAGAGCGAAACAGCCTCCGCTGGAAAATTAACAGATCCATATTTCTCTATTCTGTTTTCAGGTGGCTTCAGTGTGAGCATGTATAAAGTCAGTTGGTGGATTGAAATAATAAAAAAAAAAAAGTTGCCTATTTCCTTTTGCTTCGATGACCTAATGGGCTTAATGACTGTAATCAGCTTCACCCTGGAAGAAGCCTATTCGATTGTAGCTAGTGTTCAAACATAGTAGACACTTGAATATTCACTTGAAAGTCCACAAGTCAGAACCTTGCTTGATTATCCCAGTATGCTGGCCATTGAGATGACTAACGGATAGAGATTCGCCGCTCCCTACTGGCGAGTGAGCCTCATTCGGTTCACCTCCGTTGGTTCAGTCGTTCGGTCAACTTTGCTGGTTCAGTCAATTCTGTTACCTGAGTTGTTCCTTCTTTTTCTCTAAGATGTCTTTCTTTTCTTTCTTCTTTCAATCTCCTTTTCGCTTCCCTGAAAACTTGCGAAGCGGGTTTTCAGCTACATTGGCTCTCACATCGTGTATTGATAACATCTAACTCAGCTCAGCGAAGCCTCCACTGAACCCCAGCTGCTCAACTCTCAACTAAAGCTCAGCCTCGTCTCCAGCTCTTCCACATTCCGTTTCAGCCAAGGAAACCTCTCTGAAACCAGCGAAGATGGTTCTCTTTCAAAGTCCTCAGTTCAGCCTCAGAGCTTCGCTCCTCGGCTTCACCCTTCAGCTAAACTCCTCTGAAAACCAGCTTCGCAGGTTTTCTTTAAGAGTCCCCAGCTTCAGCCTCAGAGCTTCGCTCCTCGACTTCAGCAAAGCTTTCCTGAAAACCAGCTTCGCAGGTTTTCCTAAGAGTCCTCGACTGCTCTGATGAAAACCCGCTTCGCAGGTTTTCATACGGAGTCTTCAGCCTCCTTCTCCGCCTTCAACTTCGCATAGAACGCCTCTCTCTTATCCACCAAAGCCTTGTGCTCATACTTCCAGTAGAGCCCAGCCAAAGTGAAACCACAGGCGAACCCAATGGTGATATCGGTAATAATCTTTTTCCGTAAAGTTCCGGTGATAGGTGCAATTGCAGACATGTTTACAGAAGAACAGGAAATGCGGTGGGTTAATAAGGTGTAAAAGTGGGCCCAACTTTTGGGCCAATGAGCGCGGGCCAAATCTACAACCGCGGGAGGTACGGGTGCGCGAAAAGATGGACCCACTAACAATCTCATTCCTCACTTCTGTTCTACACATACAACTACCAATCGCCATGCTTTCTAGAGTCGGCTTGAGAGCCCCAACAGCAAGAACCTTCAGATCCTTCCAGACCTCCGCCAGAGTGTTGCTGGGCGGCAACATCCACGGCACCCCCAAGGAAGGTGTGTACTCCAACTTGCCCTTCAAGGTCAAGACCAAGTACATTCCCTTCGGCGTGGGCTGGTGGGGCGTGATGGGGTTCTTCTTTGCGTTCCCCTTCTTGACCAGCTGGTGGCACATGAAGAAGGCCGGCAACATCTAGCTCGGTGTATATGAATACATTTTGTCCATGTAAGTTGTAGAGAGAGAGAGAGAAGAAGAAGAAGAAGGAAGAGAAAATTGTGATAATTGAGATGATTGAAGAAGTTAAGGAAGTTAATTGTGGACTTGAATTGACGTTGCGTTCTCAGGTTGGGTTATCTCGGTTGCGTTGTCTCGGTTGTGTTGTCTGGCTATGAACTCTATGAACTCTAAGAAGTCTATGAAATCTAAGAACTCCAAGAACTCAATGAACTCTATAAAATCTATGTTCACTATGTTCACTATGTTCACTATGTTCACTATGTTCACTATGTTCACTATGTTCACTATGTTATGTTCTTTACATTCATTACATTCCCTACATTCATCTTTACATTCTCTATGTTCGTTCATTATGTTCATTACATTCCCTATGTTCGTTCTCTACATTTATTACATTTATTACATTCATTAGACTCATTATCTTCTCTGTTCTCTACTCTCTACACTCATTACATTCATTACATTCTTTACATTGATCACATTCATGATCTTTTCTGTTCTCTGTTCTCTGTTCTCTGTTCTCTGTTCTCTGTTCTCTCTATATTCTCTGTATTCTTACATTCATTAAATTCTCTATTTTCTATTTTCTATTTTCTATTCTCTATTCTCTATTCTCTATTCTCTATTCTCTATTCTCCATTCTCTATTCTCTATTCTCTATTCTCCATTCTCTATTCTCTATTCTCTATCCCTATAATTGGACTTTCCCTCTGTACTAATCCAACCACCCATCCTCTACCAAAACCTAGCGTTATCTACTGATCTCACCAATAGCTCTACTCCAGTAATATGCCTTATCACTTTATTATACTTCAGAATCAACTATATCTCTCTATGATCCAATGGACTAGCAAATATGATCCTATACATCTCAACCTGATAACCTTCATGCAATAGTGGCATAACTGCAGTGAATAACCTAGTGCAAGTGCTGAAATTTGATTATCTATCGAGTCTGTTACAGAGCATTCAACGGTTCCCTATGTTCTTAATATTCATTGTGTTCTTTACATTCTCTATATTCTCTATATTCTCTATATTCTCTATATTCTCTATATTCTCTATATTCTCTATATTCATATTCTCTGTTCTCTGTTCTCTACATTCATCACACTCTTTGTATTCATTACATTCTTCATGTTCTCTTCTCTTCTCTTTTCTCTTCTCTATTCTACATTCTATTCTCACATTATTTACAGTATATAACTACTGCTACTGCCTTTTATGCTAGAAATCGCCCACTGGCTCTACTGTCACTTCTGCGATATACAACTCCTCACAACTCAACTCACCACTTGACAAGTTCACTTATAGCTATAGAGTAAAATAGAGAATGGAAGAGAAAAGTGCAGATAATATGGAAGACAATAGAGAATGGAAAAGAGGAGAACAGTGAATTAATAGTGAATGGAATACTGAACAATATCTCTATTCTCTATTGTATTCTCATTCTCTCTATATTCCTACATTCTTACATTCTTACACTCTTATGTTCGTTATCTTCTCTCCCACCAGCACTCTTTAATCCTCTCCGTCCCTAGTACTGCTGAGTGGAGAGTGAGAAGTGGAAAACAAATTGGTGGTTTTCTAATTTCTGATTTTCTAATTTCTAATTTTCTGATTTTCTTCTTCTTTTTCTTTTCTTTGTGTTTTTTCTTGACTCTGCTTATGTCCTGTTTCTCTGGACACCAGTGACAACGACGAGAACGCAAATGAAACAAAAGAAAGAGAAGGAGAAGAGGAAAAGATGGAAAAAGGAAAAAAAAATGAAAAAGATAAAAAAGCTGGAAAAACATGAAAATTCATAAAAGAAAGTATGGCATTACAAAATCACGTAATCAGAGAAGGAACTTGAAATGTCTGTGAACATAAATGTGGGTGAACACATTCTGGTAAGGTGACACTGTGAAGCGAGTTCCACGCAGAAGCTGAAAGTTCTCTAAAAATTCTCTTAAAACTCAAAAATGAATTCAAAAACCCATTTTCACTTCAGCTCTAAGCTCTTTTTTGATTGTATAATCTGTTTGTACGTACCTCTATTTAACATGAAACTAGGTGATTGAGTAGTGCAGAGATAGCGATAGCATTTTCAGAATTTACTGAATTAAACAACTAATTTTTTTTTTTTTTTTTTTTTTGAATTTCAGAATTCGCTCTTCAAGTGTTTCCCTCTTTTGGTGAATGGCAGTAGTGTACTGACACCTACTCATGACAGTTACTGACAGCTACTCAAAGAGAAGTGAGTGAGTGACACTGGAAATGTCCTAGAATCTTGAATTCAGTGCCATTTTCTGAATAGCCAGTTTCTATTACAATACATTTCTGATTTTCACTTTCAGCCTTTCCTATCTTCCCAGCATACCTACAGAGGTGCGTCGTAGAACAACGCTGGTAGCAATGAAGGCTGTTGAATTCAGTTATTCTGGATTTCTCTTTCAATTGAAAATTATGCTTTCGATGCAATACCTAGTGCTAATATCAGGTTATACTGTTAGTCATTCTGATATCCATGTTAGCTATGATATACTACTATACCAACATTAACACAACAATAACACAACAATAACACAATACTGATATAACACTAACACTACTACCATTACACTTTTATGCTTTTATACTACTACTACTACTACTACTACTACTACTACTACTACTACTACTACTACTACTACTACTACTACTACTACTACTACTACTACTACTACTACTACTACTACTACTACTACTACTACTACTACTACTACTACTAATATACTTCTATACTTCTTCACTATCATTCAATAGGCTTCATAATTCTATTCTAACACTATACCATATTAATATGCTTTCCTTCTATACCAATACACACTATAATATTGCCATCGTTACCATTGTCCCACACTGATACTAACACCAGCATGTGTTCAATGGGTTCATGATCCAAGTAGGGCCAAAAATGCTCTGAAAACAGAAGAATGCTATCTCTTACTCTGGAGAAGAGAAATTTCGATAAGATTACCAAAAGTTCAGTCTTAGTGCTCCAGAGAGTCGTCAGTCTCTAAACAGCAAGAATTTCTTCGACTAGAGCACTCCTGAACAGCAGCAGAGTGTCAACATGTTTAATATAAGGAACGGAACAGTAGAAATAACACTGAAACCTTCAGTTCCATCAACAACGTATTCTTCTGTTTTCCAGTAGCTCCATTCTCTTCAAGAGCTGGACTGGAAATAGTTGAGCAGCAGTCTGTGCCATGTAACCCACTATGGAAATCATGACAACATCAATGTCTGCGTGTGCAGAGAGAGCACTGTCTTTGTTGTCTTATCACCAAAATGTCTCACAATATCAATATCAATACCAATACCAATACCAATACCAATACCAATACCAATACCAATACCAATACCAATACCAATACCAATACCAATACCAATACCAATACCAATACCAATAGTAATAGTAATATCAGTAACCGGAGTTAATAGTCCATAAAAGCCATTAGGCCATTGAATGACCATATAAGGCAGACAGACTTCCATTAGGCCTTTAATGTCATTCAGGCCAATATCCAATAACCCATTTGGGTCATTTATACCAACAGCCCATACAATATGAGCCTTTTAGTTAATAACCTTTGAGTCAATCCATTTGAGTCAATGTTTTTTCACCCCACTATGTTGTCAATCCCTTCTATCAGTCTGGTCCACCAATACTGTCTGTCAGTGCCATTATTCTACACGTCAAACCGCACCCGCTTCACCACTCTGTCGTTCCCCGATCCAGGCCGTTTTAGACTCGATTTGCCGGCGAAAACTCCCACACTGGAGCTGGGAGAGTGTAAAGGAGGCGACCGAGGCGACTGGGGCGACTGCAACTCGAACTCAGGCTGCACCATCGACTCTTCGGGGTCATAGCCGTCCTCGTCCATATCGTCGAGCGACGTGGCCAGACTAATGTGCAAGAGCTCGTTTTTCGGGCTGTCCAAGAGCGAGTCCTGGAAGTTGAACGCGGCCATGTTCAACCCCAAGCTGCCGGCCAAACTCTGCTGCTGTGCTGGCGGCGAGACCGGCTGGGCGATGACGTCACCCTGGTTTTGGTTCTCCTCGAAATTGGCGCTCTCGGCGTCTACTATGGACTTCCCCCACTGCGAGACAAACTGCTCAAACTGGTCGTCCACAGTGTCGCCGAGAACCATCAGCACGTCCACATGTTTCGGGTCGAGGTTGATTTCGATCTCCACATTGTGCTGCGCGGGCTGAGCAGGCGCTGCAGCCGCGTGGAGGAGCTCTTTCTGCTGGAAACTCTGGTCGTCCAAAGTCCGGCGGATCCTCTGGAGTTCCGCCGCGTAGTGCTCGGATTTCCGCTCAAACTCCGGCTTCACCTCCGTCATCACGCTCTCGCTTATACTATTGATATCCTGGATAAGCGCATTGCGTGTTTGGTGGCACTTTCGTAGCGTATCTTTCTCCAGAGAAGAAGCGGCGCGATTCTGGAAATGCTTGTCCAACGCGTCATCCAACGCGATAACGTACTGAAGTAAATAGTTCCCCTCTCGAAGAAGCGTGTCTCGAGAGACTTTGGGCGGCTCGTCAGTGGCTGAATTGAGCGAAGTAGCCTTGATGATGAATTGCTCGATTTTGGCCAAGATTTCCGCGGGGAAAAGGTCCAGCCCTGCACTAGTCTTGCCCGTGAGCCAAGTCTTGAACAAATTGATCAAGTGCTGTCTTGTCATGGTGTCAGTAACAATCAAATAAGTCTCAGTAAAGTTCTTGTAAAGGTTTTTCGCAAACAACAAGTTGTACGGGTTGCCGATGTTCTTGACAATAGAATCCATCAAGTAGAAACTATAGAGTTTGTACTTGGGGAGAATTCGAACTATTCGGTCCTCCGTAGCGCCAACTATGCTGTTAGCATCATCTATGCACTTTTCTGCTAACCCTGTTAACTCCGTGATCAATGCACGTGAGTTGAGCGTTAGTGCATTTAGAAGATGCTTATAGTACTCCACACTTGCCTCTTCCTGGCTCATTTAAGTCTACGTATAAGGAAGATAGTAGTGAGAGGATAGTTGAGGGTCAAGGCACGTGATCAGGTTAGGAAATGTCACGTGATTCACAATCACGTGCCTTGCGTCATGTGATAAGACATAATCATTCAATGGGCGTGCACGTGTTGGCCACGGCAGATCTGCCGTGCGTGGCGTCACAGCAGGTGCATTGAGGTGAGATTGAAATATTGTGGGATTTACATCCTGTGCTGGCCGAAGATTCAAGCAGATTCCGCATGTGAGTACTGACTGAAACCAGACAAGTCTCCTGTACGAGTAAGGCTTACACAATTGACACAAAGAGCAAAACTTGATTCAGAAATGGATAAAGTTCGAGAATTGTGGCACAAAAGAAATTGGAAACTCTGTGAAAGTACACTAATCTGTCATTCTCATTGGTTAACTATAGTCGCACGCAATAAGGCGCAGAACTCGAAACTTAGAGCGGGAAAACGTACAAATCCAGACCTGCACAGAACACCGAGCCTCTCCCGAAATCGCCAATCTCCTCACCACACCGCCAACGTCGTCTCGTGTTGCAAAATATCAGGTGAAACTTGTGTACGGCATATAAGTACAACTCGAGTTACCAACCTTATATGCAGGCCATTTCACCCATGCAAGAACCAGTCCCAATTCGCAAATCTTACTGGCGTCAGGCCCGATCCGGAAGGTTCCGAGGATGCTCAGAGCGCAATTGTCCTAATCAGATAAGACCCCACAGTGCAGAGCGCAAAGTTATCGAGGTGTTAGTTGCGGGAGGTACGGGTGTTTCATGATGGAGTCCGGAGTTAAGCCAGGTTTATTCGGAGATAATATAAAATAGATAAAGTATGAGTTCAGAGTAGAAAGAGAGAATCCTAATTTTGTGAAATGCTGAAAATAGCAAAGAAACTTTTGTCTTTCTTTCTTTTCTGACTTCCACAAACAGAAGGTGGAGAGTAGGGAGTACATTACTAAAAAGTAGGTGGAGGAGGCAGAACTACCGAAAATGGAAGGATAATTACCTTGGTAGGGTTAACTATCTTATTTTCTCATAGTTATACCTTATTGAGAATGTAGGTCTTTCCCTTTTGGGATTAGCTGCTGGTATTGGTGGTATACTGTTGTTATTATTAGTACTACCACTATTGTAGACACTATTGTTGACCACAAACTGTCTATACTTCTGTTGTTGATATTATTCTACCTTTATCTTGATTTTCTATGAATATTTTCTATTGATGTCACTTACGGATGCTTAATTACTTTGCTTGACTGTCTACTAGTGGACACTGGAGGATCGGAAAAGTGGGCTCCTTTCCCGAAACGCAAACCTTCAAAAATACTGAGATTACCGAAAACTCAACTCGATGAATAATCAACACGATTGTATTTGTACCACTTTCCTACTGATTTTTCTGTTTCACTTCTTATGACTTACTATTACCCTCCAAAGTACATTCTTTCGGGGTCATTTTCTGCATAAAAACTTCGTTACTAGCCTTTTATAGGCTCTTCTAGCCGATTACTACTACACTGCCCGATTTGGCCTGGCTTGCTAAACAGATCTAAGGACTTACTTGATTATCTGGTCACGTGACCAGAACCAATATTCCTTTGTAAGTGCGATGTGTACACGATTTCTTTTGAAAATACTCTCAAAATACTCTTTCGAGTGCAATTACGTACAGTGATACTATTCCAAGTACATGGAAGTAATTGTTGACAGTCTTCTACTTAAATTCTGATGGGACTGCATATAGATGAGTTCATAAAACACCCGTGCCTCCCCGGAACCGGAGCTGTAAGACTTGGTCAATACTGAGCCACATGTCAATAAAGTATGTTTCCTGGATTGAAATTGAGAGAAGTCATACTGCAGAGTCCATCGTCCCTTTTTGAGTCGGGTGAGCACCATGTTGCACTATCTGAGTGTGGATTTACTAAGAATCAAGACATTGAGCATAGTGTGCTAACATGCTTTTTTAAAGAGGAGTAGAGAATCACAGAAGATATCTTGTAATCCCTTTTTGGGTCCTAAGTGTTTTTCTTGTGTTTTTCTTGCGCCCAGACCAGTAAACAGGTACCTGAAAGATCTGGTCACGTGACACGGTCAAGAGACATAAGCTATACAAACACCAGAATAATAAATATATAGAAGAAGAAAAGAAGGATATAATCAGATATGAGAACAATATCCTGACTGATTCTTTATTTTTTTTTTTTTTTTTTTTTGGAAAACTGTTGATTTCTTCATATCAAGCAATAGCACTACATTTCCGAAGTAGACTCTACTTTGACTTAATTGCCAAACAGATAAATGATAAAAAGGGAGATTTCAGAGGATAAAAATAGGAAAGAGAAAAGGAAAAGATGGAATAAAGCGATATTGTCAGTGAAAGGAGGATATAGGGAAGAGAGAGTAGATGATAGAGAGTAGATGATAGAGAGTAGATGATAGAGAGTAGATAATAGAGAGTAGATAATAGAGAGTAGGTAATAGAGAGATGGCAAATAGACAAATAGTAAATAGGAATAGGAATAGGAATAGGAATAGACAAATAGACAAATAGGCAAATAGGTCGATAAGAATCTTGAAATGTGACGGAGAGAAATTGAGCATGTGAGGTTTGGAAATGGAAAATGGAGTAGAGGCATGAATGGACAAGTGCTATAGCGAGCACATGTGTCGATTTCCACAGAGAAGAGTAGCGGACACAAAGAGAACAGAACAGAGGGACTTGATAAAAGTAGCAGGTCCAACTGACGGATTACAACGAGGAAATAGGTGTGCTTGTTCGTAGATTGTAACTATAGTGTTTAGTGGACGAGTGTTTGAAAAAAAAAAAAAAAAAAAATAGAAATTCTTCTTAATGGAGAAGAATCTGTCGACATCTGTCCCAATTCGAAAACACCCCTTCTTTAAGGTTCTTTCAGTATTCCCCTTGCAAACTTTCCAGATGAACTCTTCCCTGTTAAGAATGAGTTCCTTCCAGGCCAATGTATTGATCTATCCGTTGGTCCAAATCAATGAGTCTCAATGGCTTGCTTACTGGGATGAATTACGCAAGAGTTCCTAGTTATGGACTATCAAGTGAACAAGATTCGCATCCTCCACCTCGGAGAACTCTCCAAGGATCTTGTTGACAATCAGCAACTGAACCAGTGTTTACTATGCTTGAACACTTGCTACAATCTGTCGAGCAAGCTTATATCCAAGGTGAAACATCTCTATTTGGATTGTCCCATTTCGGGTTCTGTGTGGACTCGATTGAGGCTCCCAGAGGTGCTTCGTTGTGCAAAAGTGGTCATTGCCTCAAACCTTCAACTTCGTTCAGTTATGCCAAGCTTGATGTTTATTTATTTATTGTACAACGCCCTATTCCTTCCGACGAACACGTTGGGGGTCTCGTCCTAGGGAGAGACTTCCTGTTGAAGACGAGGAATTGACTCGGTGCATGGTATACATCAAGCTGGTTTATTGAGGAATCTGGCTATTGATCAGCTGGATTCATTCATTTTCACACATTCCAAAGAAATGAACCCTCAATTCTTTACCAAATTCTTTACCAAATTCTTTACTCAAATCTTCACTCAATTGTTTACTCAACTCTTCACTCAATTGTTTACTCAACTCTTTACTCAATTATTTACTCAAATCTTTTGGTCAATTCTTCTACTGAATTCTTTTGGTCAATTCTTTTAATGATTTATATACTCAATTCTGTTACTGAATTCTATCAGTGAATTCTTTTACTCAACTCTATACTGAATTCTTTTCTCAAATAATTTACTGAATTCTTTACTCATTTCTTTTCAATTCTTTTGACCCAGTACTTTTACTCAATTCTTTTAATGAATTCAATTACTCAATTCTGTTGCTCAACTCTTTACTCAATTCTTTTAATGAATTCTTTTATTCAAATCTTTTACTGAATTCTTTACTCATTTCTTTACTCATTTCTTTACTCATTTCTTTACTCATTTCTTTACTCATTTCTTTACTCAACTCTTTTCAATTCTTTTCAATTCTTTTCAATTCTTTTCAATTCGTTCACTCAATTCTTTTCCTTTCTTCTTTTTTTTCTTTCTTTCCCTTTCTTCTTTTTTTCTTTCTTTCCTTTCTTTTTTTTTCCTTCCTTCCTTTTCCTTATCGTGACTCACTCCGGTACCGGACAAAAATTTTACACTACTATGTTGAGAACAGCAGCACCAAACGCCCGCACCGCCGGGCCTAGACGCGTGCTTGGCCCCGTCACGACACTCCGCACGTTCGCCTCTACCCCGCTGTCCAAAAAAATCGCCGTCAAGAACCCCATTGTGGAGTTGGACGGCGACGAAATGACTCGTATCATTTGGGCCAGAATCAAGGACAAGTTGGTCAACCCGTACTTGGACGTGGACTTGCGCTACTACGACTTGGGCATTGAGGCCAGAGACAAGACGGACGACCAAATTACCGTCGACGCAGCGAACGCAATCAAGGAATACGGAGTTGGAGTGAAATGCGCCACCATCACCCCTGACGAGGCGCGTGTGGCGGAGTTCAAGTTGAAGAAGATGTGGTTGTCGCCCAACGGCACGATCCGCAACATCTTGGGCGGCACGGTGTTCCGGGAGTCGATCATCATCCCGAGAATTCCTCGTTTGGTGCCAGGTTGGGAAAAACCCATTGTGATCGGGCGCCACGCGCACGGCGACCAGTACAAGGCCACGGACTTGGTGGTGGAGGGCCCGGGCAAGTTGGAGCTTGTGTTCACGCTGGAAACTGGCGAGAAAACGACTAGAACCGTGTACGACTACAAGAGCCGCGGAGTCGGGTTGGCCATGTACAACACCGACGAGCTGATTGTGGGGTTTGCGCACGCGTCGTTCAAGATGGCGTTGAACAAGAAGTTGCCGTTGTACTTGCTGACGAAAAACACCATTTTGAAGCGGTACGACGGCCGCTTCAAGGACATTTTCCAGGAGATCTACGAGTCGGACTACGCCCCGCAGTTTGACGCCGCCGGGTTGTGGTACGAGCACCGCTTGATCGACGACATGGTTGCGCAGATGATCAAGTCCAAAGGCGGGTTTGTCATGGCGTTGAAGAACTACGACGGCGACGTCCAGTCCGACATTGTCGCGCAAGGGTTTGGCTCGTTGGGACTCATGACGTCGGCGTTGATGACGCCCGACGGCAAGGCGTACGAGTCCGAGGCCGCGCACGGAACAGTGACCAGGCACTTCCGGCAGCACCAGCAGGGCAAGGAGACGTCGACCAACTCCATTGCGCTGATCTTCGCGTGGTCGCGCGGAATCGCGCAGAGAGGCCGTTTGGACGGCACGCCTGCAGTTGTGGACTTTGCCAACACGTTGGAGAAGGCCACCATCGACACTGTCCAGGAGGACGGCATCATGACGAAGGACTTGGCGTTGGCGTGCGGCAGAACGGACCGCGAGGCATATGTGACCACGACGGAGTTCTTGGACGCAGTGGCGGACAAGTTGAAGGGGGCTGTTTAGGGAAGAAGGGAGAGGAGAGGAGGAGAAATGAACCAGAAGAGAGAAGGAATAAAGAGGAGGAGAAAGAGAGAGTAGAGGTGAGAAGGAAGAGAGCAAGAAGAAGTGAAGGAAGTGAAGGAAGTGAAAGAAGTGAAAGAAGTGAAAGAAGTGAAAGAAGTGAAAGAAGTGAAAGAAGTGAAAGAAGTGAAAGAAGTGAAGGAAGTGAAGGAAGTGAAAGAAGTGAAAGAAGTGAAGGAAGTGAAGGAAGTGAAAGAAGTGAAAGAAGTGAAAGAAGTGAAAGAAGTGAAAGAAGTGAAAGAAGTGAACGACAGAAACAAGTAAACAAACTGATCCAGGTGATCCAACTCAATTAACTGACAACTCAATCATGTCAATTAGCTGAACAACTGAATTCAACAGAGATTCAAACACTGAACAGCTGAAACACTGAAACACTCAGTCAACTCAGTCAACTCAGTCAACTCAGTCAGCTCAGTCAACTCAGTCTCAATCACTGAAACTGCTTTGAGAGTAAGCAAAATTGTAGTGTTTTAGTGTTTTAGTGTTTTAGTGAGTAACGATAGTTTCTTCCAGCCATGTTGGTTCAGGTGCTCTTTATACTTTCATTTCGAAAAGGAAGTGTGCTATGACGACCGTAGCTGGTCTTCTCTGGAAAAAAGAGGAATCTTGAATGAATTTTAGAGGAAGCATTGAATAAGAGGAAGTGTTGACTGAATTTGAATCGAAGGACATTAATGAAGAAATGGTGCAGCTGTGTTGGAATACTGAAACTGGAGGAAGACATGGAGAGGTAGAACTGACATTTGAAGAAGTGTCGGTGGAATGTCTATATCCCTGTTTCAGCAATTCGAAAGGTGGAAGAAGCAGCCAACAAAGAAGGAACATGTTCAGAGGAATAGAGTAAGAGAAATAGAAGTGAGAGAAGTAGAAGTAAGAGGATAGAAGTAAGAGAAATAGAAGTAGAGGAAAGCTCAGTTTCATTCGGAGATAATTCTTTGGAGAGATGAGTTTCAGTAATAGGATGTTAGTACTGGAGAAGCAGTGACTAACAGTGGAGTATACATAGTCTAGTTATGATTTGTAGAGTCCTTGAAGTGGAGACTGATGATTAGTTGAAGGTTCAGAAAAGGGGAAAAAAGGAGAACTTGAGTTATGTGGGAAGTTCCAGATGAAAGCTTTGGCAGACCGGAGAAATGCTAAGACTAGTGATGTGTGGATTTAAGACCAGACGAAGTGATCTTTTGGAGTCAGAAAGAGCAGGTGTTGTTTCTGTTTTGGAGTCAGAAAGAGCAGATGTTATACATCTTTTTGTTTCAGTCTTTTTCTTTAAATCTTTTGAAATGTCGATGTTGTCTCTTTTGAACACGTTGTACGGAGAGAAGAAAGGTTTGGTGAAAGAGGTAAAAGCATGAAAGAAAGAAAGAAAGAGAGAGAGAGAGAAAAGGAGAACAACAGACAGTCAGTAACAATCAGAGGAATCAGAGGAATCAAAATCAGCAGAATCATCACCTGAAGAAGCAACAGAATCCTCGAATCAACAGCAGGTACGCTTACTTAATTCTAGGAGAAATAACAAATAGCTCACTAAGTTCAAGAAACAGGTAATCAAGTGAGCTCAAGAAACAAATAAATCAACTTAATCGAGAAGAACAACAAGTGACTTCACTGAAGCAAACAGTAACTTAGCTGAAACAACAAATAACTTCACTGAGTTCACCTCTGACCAACCCGATCAGATAAAGAGTGCTTTATGAGTAGCAGTAAGTGCTAAGTAGTAGGAAGTATCATGAAGTACTAAGTAGTAGGAAGTAATAGGAAGTATCAAGTACCAAGTAGGAGGAAGTAGCAGTAAGTACTAAGCAGGAAGAGTACTGAACGACCTCCACTTGCGTATGCCTAGATCAGCGGTCACTCTGATCGTTTCGAGCGAGACTTTGACGGTGACTTGACGGTGATTTGACGGTGATTTGACGGTGACTTGTTCTATCTGAGATTGTCAAGAGTGGTCTTCACTCAGAACTTCTTCTCCACTTCTCCACCTCCACTTTTTCACTTTTTCACTTCCCATTTTTTCACTTCTCCACTTTTTCACTGCTTTGCTTCTTGTTCTAGACTCGCGGCACATGATTGCCGGGATCTGCCTGTGCTCTAGCCGGTAGAGATCGTCCTAGCCGGTACAGACTTCCGTAACGGGCAGTTCAACCAAGAATACTATTCAGACATTGGATGGATTTCCAACTTCAGACACTGAACTTCAGACTTCAGACTTCAGACTTCAGACTTCCAACTCCAACTTTCAAATTTCAGACTTTCACACTTTCCAACTTTCACTCACTCACTCACTCACTCACTCAGTTCAGAAAGCAAACGCTGCTATTGGCTGGTTCGCTTCTCCAGTTTCTTCTCCAAGAAATTCTTCTCCAGTTTTCAGTTTTCAATTTCTTCAGTTTCTTTAGTTTCTTCAGTTTCTTCAGTTTCTTCTTCATAGCCATGTTCACCTCTCCAGCCGACTCGGGTTTCGCCACTTGACAGCTTCTCCACTTGACAGCTTCTCCACTCTTTTTCTTTTTTTTTTTCTTCCAAATCTGCTCTTCCACCTCGAGCCTAACGCCGAAAGTCAGAGTGGTCACCAGCTGGTGTGGCCGGACTTAAGCCGTAGCTCCGAAACCACTGAATAACACCAGCGTGGGTGCACGAGACCAGCAAGGAGGGAGTATGGCTTAGTTGTGTGATCGCGTTTTCACTTTTTTTTTTTCTTTCAGCCTCAACATGCATACGATGCCCAGGTGACTAGTGCACTGCATTCATTCTTGAATTACTCACATAAGGAAAGGAGGAAAAGGAGGAAAAGGAGGAAAAGGAGGAAAAGGAGGATAAAGGGATTTCGCTCTGGCGGTGTGGAAATGTCGAATTTTCCATTTTCCTCAGTGTATGGAAACGTGTTCAGGCGGTGTTCTGAGGCGGAGCACGCTACGGCATTCCAGCCCACTTCTCCGGCCACACAGTAACCAATAGTGGAGTTACTAAGTCAGAAACCACGGTGGAAAATGAAAAACGAGAAGAAGTGGCCAGAGGCTGCTGGTGGAGATGTACAGATGTATGGAGAAGCGCCATGTGATGTGTCAGTCAAAACCAGTGGGGTATTAAGAGTGGTACTAGTGGAGTAGTGAGATATTAGAGCAGCACTAGGTGTTGGCATTGTTGAGTAGTTGATTGTGAGGTTTTCTATAAAATTCTGTGAAATTCTGTTTTTTTTTCTTTTCTGTCTTTTCTCTTCTTCCCCTCTTCTCTTCTCTTCTTCTCTTCTTCTCTTCTTCCTCTCTTCCTTCTCTACTTGCCCTATTCTATTATAAGGCGTGTCAGTATGGAACGATCGAAGCAAGAAAATAACAAAGCCACAAAGCCGGCATCGGGGCTGCGCTTCCACAGTAGGAACGTTCGCTGGACCCACATTAATTATCTCCCGATTTTCTCTACAACTGCAACCGATTTACCAGTGCGCAATAGCACCCAGGCAGAACATGCACACCACACAATAATACCCGGACGACATACAGGCAGCATATCAACGGCACCGGTCAACAATACGCGAAACATCCAATTTTGAGCATTTGTGCAATATGTTTGTTTGTTTCGGTGGTGAGTAGTAGCGGTGGTGAGTAGTTGCGGTGGTGATGGGTAGGGAAGTTTGGCACAAATTTGGCACAAAATGTCGTTTTCTCAACAAAATATGCTTTGAATGTCATTTCAATGAGATCTCTCATATTCTCCAATGAGATCTCACATCCCTTCAATGAGATCTAGCGGTGAATCAGTAGTTGAGATTGGTACAACTGTTTGACACAGTATGCAAATGATATGATAGAATGTGACATACTGTAGCATCAGCCACGACATATTAGATATATAGCTCCAGATGAATCACTCGTATCTCCGTGCACATGACATATCACATAACAAGCTTTACTTATGCGACAAAATAAAGCGCATTTAATACGCAATCCTGTAGGTAATTCAGCAAAACCCACAAAATGTGATATGTGCAGCATTTACATTCCCGCCATGCATACAGGTTGCCGCTGTCTGCCGTCCTAAGCCATGCGATCTAACCCGCCCGTGGTCCAGTTAACTGCACAAACATGCAACATTCGCACTCCATGAGATGATCGACCATGCACATCCGGCAGATAGGTGGGCGCACAATCGCTCAATGCACGATCTTTGTCTATATGCCGGGGGTAACCCACTCAGTGCGATCGCCATAATAGGAAAACCCCCTCGCCCCCCTCCCAAAAAAAAACAGGAAAATAATTCCCCCATCTGGTCCACTTTCAGTGGCGCGTAAGCTGCCATATGTTTTGCATGATACGGCAGGAGTGTTGCCCGCCGAGGAAACTTGGCCATTTCGCCGGGCCTGCAGACAGCGCGGCGTCTGAAATAGTATAACCCACCTAATTCCTCGGAGTTCAACAATGTCAAATTTAATATGCTTATGTAGAATTATTTACTCCGCAGGGGCTATTCCTTCCTTAGGTAATATGTGGTTACAATTGATATCTTCTTGTACACAACTAATACGAAGTCAAAATTCCGACGCAGGTTATGTGCCCTGTGCCCCTGCAAGCACGCCTATGCGCGTTCCATACACAGCAGGCCATAACGGGCCTCGAGGCATGTGTCGGGCGCATCGGAGCGCATAGTGAGACGGCCGCCACGGGCGTCATCTCAGCTGTGCAGCTTCCATGCAGCACCTTGAACTCATGAAAATTGACCTCATAACTTGGGCGTACTACTCTCCTAAATAGGTTACATTGGCACACACCTTAAGTTCACGCATGATCTTGTTACGTGACACGTATGCCAGACAGGAAATCTTGCATTGATGAAAAGCGCAGGTTACGAGCGCGCGGCCGCACTAACGGCTTCTGCGTCTGCAGGCGCAGCATCTGGCAGCGTGAACATGCAACTCTGGTAGAAGGTCTCCTGTACGGGCGGCTAGTTTTGCGTCACGAATCTGCGTTTGGCCGCTGTACATTTGTATCTCGGGGCGCTCGTTATGCAAGTTTTATTCCGTCCGATCCGTCTCGGTGCATGCATTAGCGTCTACATTCCGCTTACGTTGCGCGCGTGACTCCTTATCTGAGACTATAAGACCGCGACATATTATCGCATTACTTTTATCGTGCTTCAGGTATCACGACACACGCCATTCCTCCACTGCATCCATCCACGACATCCATAGTGTATAGAACACCTCATATAGAGCATCCATACATCTATACATACATCTATACATCTATACATCCATACATACCTATATTGAGGAATTTCCTTTTTGGTGCTGCCGCTGTCCTATCTAGTATATATTAGGTCCTTTCCTCGTATATACCTGCTACTCCACATCCGTCTATACCCCACTTATATCTGGTATATATCTGGCACACCTCCAAGTATCTATATCTGGCATATTGATATTGGATTGACATATTAAGTACTGGCATAAGTGTATCTGATAAGTCTGGCATCAGTATATCTGGCATATACGTCTAGTAACTGAACTATTGATATCTACTGTTCTGTCATTCTTTGAGTCTTATCGAATCGGAAAGTTCGTCTGAAGATTCCGAAAGTGGTACTGTGAAAGTTGTGAAGATCTGAAGTCTGATAGCGAGCCACTCCTATAGAGTCTTACTGAGTCTTATTGAGTCTTATTGAGTCTTATTGAGTCTTATTGAGTCTTACTCTAATATCTCATTTAGTTATCTCTTTTACTCTGATATCTATTTGAGTATCTCACACTAGTCTTGAGTCTTTCACACCAGACTCTCTGCTGTGGACTATTCAGAAACCCCTCTGAATCCCCAGTCGACTCCCTCTGAGCTGACAATTCTGGCACATTCACTGTGAAAATCGAGCAGTGTGTTCTCAACGTCCATTCTGACAATCTGAGAGTCAAATTCAAGAAGATCTTCAATCTAACTTAAAGATCTTCAAGCAAAGTTAGCTCCTTAAGTACTTCAAGCTAAAGTATTTTGCTAAGTACTCTTGCTAAGTTCGAGGCTCAATCACTAAGTACTTCAAGTTCTTTACTAAGTACGAGTTCTTTACTAAGTACAAGTACTTTACTAAGTACGAGTTCTTTACTGAGTCTTCGAAGTTCATTAGTTAAGTTCTTCTAGTTCTTTACTAAGTTCAAGCTCTTTGTTAAGTACTTCAATTCTTTCTAAGTACTTCAAGTTCTTTCCTGAGTTCCTCTAGTTCTTTCTAAGTTCTTCAGGTCCTTTAGTTAGTTCTAGTTCCCTGGTTTTCCTTGGTTCTCCTTGCTTCCTTCTCGTTCTGATGTCCCACCAGGTGCGGCTCCCGTCGATTGCAGACCTCACGTCGCTGTTGGCGCTGCCCCGCGGATGGACCCCGCCCTTGGAGCCCCACATGCCCCGCTCCATGGAAACGTTCCACTACAAGCCGGTCGCAGGACGAAAACGCCTGCTGCGCGGGCCAGGCCGACCCCGCGCGCCAGCTCATGCCCCTGTCAATGACCCCGCCGTCAATTTCCCCGTGGTCCCGCTTCTGCATGCTGCTGTGCCTCCAGAAGAGTTCCACACTCTTCAAACGACTGTTTATCCTTCTATTATCACGCGCCGCTACTCTGCAGCAGCTCTAGACCCTGCAAGACCGCATATGCTGGTTTACGAGTACCCTTTGGGTGCACATTGGGTGATCTGGGATCATGATACTGGTTATGTCCACTTGACAGGACTTTGGCGTGCTGCACTCCAAGAAAGTGCAGTTCATCAAAGTGGAGGACGTACAAATGCAAAAGCAGACATTGTGAAACTTTTGGAACTGACGCCAAAAGCACTTCATCCATATATTAAACGAGTTCGAGGTGGGTTTTTGAAGATTCAAGGCACTTGGGTGCCGTTCCATCTCTGCAGGCGGTTGGCAGTGAGGTTCTGCTGGTATATCCGGTTCCGGTTGGTTCCGATCTTTGGTGCAGACTTCCCTGCAGCATGCATGCGTCCTGAAAGTCCAGGATTCGGCGAGTTAAGGTTTGACGAGCGAGATGGTGCAGATCTGCCTCAAGCGAGATCTAAGCGAGGAAAACCAGACCATAGAATCGGGCAGGAGAACGCGAGAACGCCAGAGCAGAAGGAGCAGATGCACCAGTTTGGAAAGACGCAAATGGAGCAGTATGGACAGAATATTGGACAAAATGTTGGACAAAATATTGGACAACCTGTTGTTTCTGGAAATCCTGTTGCACACATTTCCGGACCGACAGTCAGACATTCCGTTTCTGGACACCTTGCACCCATTTCTGGCCATTCTGGAAACTCATTCAGTCTGACTCTTTCTGGAAACTCTAATCTTTCTTCTGGAAACTCTAGTCTTTCTTCTGGAAACTCTAGTCTTTCTTCTGGCTTCCAGACCGGTTCTGGAAACGCACCGGGGATTATGCGGACAGGCCGAAAGGGGAAGCGAGAGGGAGAAAATGTGGGAGAAAATACGGGAAACAATATGGGAAACAATATGGGAAACAATATGGGAAACAATGCTCCTATGGGAAACAATATGGGAAACAATGCTCCTATGGGAAACAATATGGGAAACAATGCTCCTATGGGAAACACTGGTATTGGACAACCTACTAATATTGCCCAATCTAACACTGTCCACTCTGCCAACTTTGCACACTCTGCATCCCACATTCCCGTGTTGGTCTTGCCGGACGCTGTCCCCCACTCGGGCACCGCTGCCACGGCTCCGCCCACTCCGCTCCCAGGCATCTCTCCTCTCTCCGGGAACTCGTTGCTTTCGGGACCTTTCCCCGGGCTTTCGTCCTCGTTCGACTCGCTCCCCGGCCTGTCGTCGTCGTTCACGTTTCTGCCCGGGCACAACAGCCTCGCGTTGCCTGTTTCGGCCAGTGCGGCCTCGTTTCCGCTCCCCAGCATCTCGGAGCTTTCCGCGCTGGGCGTGGCCCGGCGTGCTAGCAGCATGCTGCTGTTTGCGGTGGCCCGGACGTGGCCGGAGCTGATGAAGTTCGAGGAACAAGAATCTCCTGCGGAAGCTGGAGATTCGAGGAAGCGGAAAAAGACCTCGGAAACGTCTCCAGCGGAGGCTGGAGAGGCGAGGAAGCGGATAAAGGGCTTGGAAAAGAGTTCTGACCCGGAAAAGGCCTCGGAAAAGGCCTCGGAAAAGAGTTCTGAAACTTCTGAAAAGAGTTCTGAAACTTCTGGAAAGAGTTCTGAAAACAGCTCCGAAGATTTGTATTCTGGAGAGTCGAAGTCCTCTGGAAAGAAAGATTCCTCTGAAACGAGTCTCCCTGGAAAATCCATTTTCTCTGAAGAGTCGAAGTCCAGTGGAAGTTCTGGAAATCCAGCATCCAACGGAGATCTGACTCGCTCTGAAGATCAAGATTCCTCTGGAAATCAAAATTCTGGAAATCAAGGTTCTTCTGAAAGTGAAGGTTCCTCTGGAAACTCTGCCTCTGGAGAGTCTACATCTGGAGATTCTGCCTCTGGAAACTCTGTTTCCTCTGAACATCCTGTTCCTTCTCAGCTGAACTCCTCTCAACTGGACTCTGCCTCTCAGTTGGCTCCTTCTCACTTGGCTCCTCAACTGGATTCTGCTTCTCAGTCCTCCCCCCAATTGGCCAGCGATGGCCAATTGGGGCTGTCTGTGTTGACTTCCCCCGCTCGCTTCTCGTCGCCTCAGAACTCGCCTCTGTCTTCCATGCTGTCTGCGTCGCCCAAATCGGCAATGTCGTACTCGGACATGGTGGATCTCGTCAACGCATCCAAATGTCTCCAGCTGTTGAGCCAGTGCTCCTCGCTGGATGCTCCGAGTCCAGACAAAATGCGGATCGACACTTTGCTCTCGTAGAGTTGCTAGGAATAGATAAGAATGAGTAAGAATGTGTAGATGTGCAAATGTAGTTTGTGGGTGGTTGCTTTAGCTGGACGAAGCGTGACAGATAATACATAGTTAAGAACCCCGCTTATAGAGAAATTAAGAAGGAACAGTGGGAAGTGGGGCAAACATGGTATAGCACTACTGGAACTTTGATAGCTAGCGTATTAGTAAAGTACGGTATTGGTAGAAGTGTAGTTACTGTACAATGTGTGAATAGCATTTCGTAGGCATCAATATACTACAACAGCACATATCAGAGATGGTTTCCAGTACTCTCCAACATACATATTTGGACCAACAAAGCAATACCGCACTAGTAACAAATAACATTGAGTTATCGATATCCATTGTTACCCCATACATTGAAACGCATCACCAGCATCAATATCACCAACAACAGAATTGTGTAGTTATCAACACTGGGCGAACCGTTTCTTGACTGGGTGTTGTAGACTATACTATACTATACTATACTATACTATATTACTTAATGACAATAGGTTTGAGTCCCGAAACACTATACTTATAAATGTGTGTGAAAAAAAAATACTTATACTCATTCTTGTATTCATAATAATACTCATTCTTGTACTCATACTCATACTCATACTATAATCATACTCATATTCATACTCATATTCATACTCATACTTATACTATACTCATACTTATACTTATACTTATACTTATACTTATACTTATACTTATACTTATACTTATACTTATACTTATAGAATTAGGTAGTTATCAGCTACATAACAATTATCAATATAATTGGGCAGTTGACAACATTACATAACTCTAAGAATAGGAATGTGGAGTTGCCAATTGCCAGAAGAGACAATATCAATACAGGTGTAGTGGCCTATTTTCCGTAATCCCATACATTGTGAAGTTACCACCATCTCAGTACATCAACATTTAATTGAAATACCATCTTCAACTATAAGTCAAACTGAGTTATGGTAGAATGATACGCTATACCTGTAGCTGTGGCCCAATACGAGTACACTGGACCACACTTCAAGCCTATTTATGTATTTATACAAGTTACATCTGTGGCTACCAATGCTGCTATCAGTAGCTGAATGTTTACACCGAGCAATTTGTTTCTCCAGAATTGCCAATACCACATTGGAGAACACCGAAATGAGTTTTCTATTTGATCACACTCATTGGAGGATCAGATTGGTAGGCAATTCCACAAACTTGTGATTGAACTCGATATTATTGTTTTCCTGAGCAACGCAAACACTGATAAAAATTGCTAAAGCTTCCTTCTGCTTATCTACAGTATTGATCCAGAATCACTGTTATGAGTCCATGCTCCATTAATGCAAACTCTAGAGTAACATAAAGTGAAGGTATTGAGTGGATAAAGAAAAAAAGTGTTCTACGATAGTAAGATAAGTATATTGGAATCACCAATTGAACACCAGCACTTCATGAGCAACTAATATTCCCACTAAGCTGCGATAGAAAGAGTTATCGGTGTCTTCCCACCATAAACAAGGAGATGAAATGTATTGGCCAGCATGGTTCCTATCTCAACCATTGGCCACACCTTCTCTCAGGAGTCATGTAAGCTAAGAACAATCTAATCTCTGAAACTAAACAATCTAATCTCTGACTGTTGTATGTTCATTCCAACGAGCTTATCCCCCACGACTTTGATCTTTAGTTCACAATCAGAAATATCACCCACATATAGACCAAGGACAATCAATTCTTCTCCCCCCTCTTGGGATGTATGCAAGTCTCCATAAGACCTCTTTGCATTGCAATAAAAAGAAAAAAAAAAAACATAGTAAAACTGCTTGTTCCACGCCCTAGGCGCTTTCGAACCATAAAACGCTTTCATCAATTTAAGAACAGCGTTAAGCCTTTGACAGTTCACCAACCACAGAGGTTGTCTCATGTAGATTGTCTCATCAAATTCTCCGTTGAGAAAAGAGACATTCACATTCATTTGATGTACATGGATCCATAATGAGCTCCAACAGCACAATCTCACACTCTCAGTGTAATGCACTGGCATGAAGGTGACTTGAAGTAAATACCCTGGATCTCGGTGAATCCCTTTTGGCAACAAGTCAAGCCTTCAGCCTGTTACCATTTCTCACAGAAAATACAAAGAGACTCTTCGATGCCTTCCTTCGTGAAAGCAAGTCAACTAGGTCAACTACGTTGCAAGCCATTAGCAACTCAATTTCTTACTGATGGGCTGTCTCCGGCCTGCTACTTCTCTTATCTTTATGACAGGAGCATGTATCAAGATTTTACCAGTGGCCATTCTGAACAGAGTCACTTGTACAGTGCAGAGTAGCTAAGCTAGTCTTGAAATACAAAAATGAAAGAAACTAAAATGGAAAGAGTAGCAGTGCAACTCTCACAAATTCCTCCTCTACTGAATGTATGAGTGTCGCTTCCAGAACAGAAATCAATAGAAGTGTTCAGTAACTTAAAGAGCGCTTTCCAAGAAAGGATTTTATAAGTTTGAAAGAACGCTTTCTATGGAGGTGTTCTATAGGTCTGAAGGAACTTTTTCTCTTTTTCTCTTTCTCTTTTTCTATTTTTCTTTTTCTCTTTCTCTTTTTCTTTTTCTTTTTCCATTTCTTTTTCTTTTTCTCTTTCCATTTCTTTATGTCTTCACACTGTTCTAGCAGGCGAGACTTCCAGCTCCAACTGTTCTGGACTCCAGACAGTACCAACGAAGCTCGACATTCACGTTCCTTCTTCTGTTCTGTAGTTGTGAAATCACTTTATCAGCAGTCTCTACCAGTCCATGCTCATTGTTCCCGGAGAGCAGCACATGAGTCAGATCGAGAACAGTATTACACAAAAAGGAAGAAATGAAAGACGTAGAAGAAATGGAAAAATGGAAGAAATGGAAGATACTCTTCTCTATTCTCCTTTCTTTCTTTCTTTCTTTCTTTCTCCCATCATTCTCCTCCCTGTGTTCACAGAGCTATTTTCCACTCTATGTATGGGGCCACATCGTGCATGATGCTACTTGGAGACATTGACTCTGCATGTGCGGCACCCCACATCCTTCTCTGTGTCTGATCTTCTAGTGATCGGCCCAGAAGCCCACCAGCAAATCAAAAAAGAAAAGAAAAAGAAAAAAAGAAAATAGATCATAGTAAGTCACACACAGAAACTGTCAGGAACTACTCTGTGGCACGTGCACATAGTGAGAGATATTGTGTTTTGTTTTTTTGGTTCTTTGAATCTGAGTTGGCACCCCCACACCTCATGTAAGTGCCTGGTGGGGGTGATGAAACGGTATTCTTTATGGTGGCTGCGTCTTATGCCGCAAAGCAAATCTGACGCTTCATTATGTAGGAGACCGCCAGATACGAATGCCGGAAATGCAGTGGAGAAGTCGATTTGCATTGTTCATGCACATCGTTTTGGGGTGACACATCTGCTACTGATAGGGAGCTCAGTATCCGCGGATCGTTATCTGTCTTTGAAAATCGTCCCCAGATTCCTTATTGGGAAGCTGCGGCGCTGAAGACGGAAATATGCGGGGATCATCTATGCAATGTGTGACACGCCGAGCATGAAGCATAGTTTGAAGTGAGAAAAAAGAGAAAAATATGGAAAAACTGACCAAGCAGATAGCTCTACTATAACTAGACAGTGATAAGTGATGTTAAGTGTGCTTGTAGTGTTAACTAGCGTTATGTAGTCCTGCCCCCTACATACTCTACTCACAGTTATTGGCGCTCTTACATACTTCCGCTGCTCACTGCTAGATCCTGCTAGATTCTGCCAGATGCAGCCAGATGCAGCTAGCCGCTTGACTACTGCAAGTTACGGACACTTGGCGCAGCAAAAGTGGGGGGGCACGAAGAAAAGAATGCGTTTTCCCCCTCCAACTTAGTCTTTCCTTACTTCTCTTTTCCTCGTTCTTCTTCTACTACTTCCTCCACTATGACCCTCCCTACTCCAATATTTCGTAATTCAGAAAGTGACCCGCCCTGCATGGTCCTCGAAGTGATCTGCCTCCTTTCGAGCTCACCCCTGGATCGGGAGTAGGTGTCATTTCTGCAGGACCGCACGTTTCCGATACCTATTTGGGGGGGAAAGCATGTACTATGGGGTGATTGGTGTTCGTATTTCTCGACATGCATCAACCAGGGGGGCAAAAAGTGGGGGATGGGTGAGGGAGCGAGGAGCGGCTTTATGCAATGCACAGCCGGCAATATGCGGGGTTGTGATACGAAAAGTAGGCTCCCCACCGCTTCGGGCAATAGTGACATCCGCCCCCTAACCCTAACGGTGCAGGATGGTTTCAGGCGGAACTACCTAATCAGTGGTATTCTCCGTGAGTTGCAGAATGCTCCGCAGATCCCAAAACATTTTTCTCCCAACTACACCGGATTTGCATCCCCCACCCGTCCCAATTAGGATGCGGCGTCACTTGATGCGATAAAATATTATGTGCCTCGCATATACATGTATGCACGGTTATGCGCTCGAGTCCGGTGCGGAGATGTCAAACATTGACGGTTACAAACACAATCAATCAGTCATTCTGTCAATCAGTCAATCAATCAACATAATAATGGTCCTGCTCAGATCGCAGAATCTCATACATAGGTAGATCTACAGCTTACTTATTCTCTTTTTTTTTTTTCTTTGACTTTCTCCATTTGGTTTTCCGTCATCAACTAATAATCATCAGTATACTAACTGTCTCACTACTGGAATGCGTCAAACTACCATTTACAGACAGAAACCCTAAATCAGCAGTATCGAGAGAAAATACCGCCAAGTAAAGCCCCGCTTGCGTCTCTCGTGCGGCTCATCTGTACTCCATCAAATTTGGCTCCGATGGTGAGTGGGCCAATGTGTGTACGTGTTCTAAAGCCCGAATGCGAACATGAACAACACGTAAGTCCACACTGGCAGCACTTACTATACTCTTTTGGGAAGGGGGGTCCGGGCCTCAGCTTTTTAGTTGCCTAGCTAGGTCTATCTCCGGTTTTGTATACTTCTTTTTGTAAACTTAGACTACAAAATAACAATCTGAGGCCAACTGGCCAGGCCAGAGCGCCGGAAATGGAGGGAACCTCTCCGAAACCACAAACACGCCTTTTCTGTGTTCTAGAACACGCTGGTGCTGCTCGATTTTGCGCTGTTGCCTGGCGTTTTGCGCTTTGCCTGGCTTTTGGCGTTCGGCATTCGCTCAATGTTTCCGAGACCGAGCCAGAACCACAGAACAGGGAAAAAAACGAAAAAGAGGAAGTTGAATTTCTTTTCCAACCCTCTTTTTGTGTCAAATTTCCAATGCAACGTTGCATTCGCTTTCCATTCTGCCTCTTTTTGAGGAGGCTCTGGTTTCTGCTATTTCAACTGTTTGCCTATTTGGGAGCATGCTCACCACCAATCGATCCACTCCAAAAAAAGCACCCAGAAACACCCCCAACGCCCCCAAAAAACCTCCCCAACTCCCCCAATTTCCCCCAATACTTACCCTTTTCCCCCAATTTCTCTATTCCCTTCTTCCTCCCTTCTTCTCTCTTTATGCCTTTTTGGTGTACTGATCTCCTGCACGTATCACCATACTTGTTCTTACCACCTACTACTAATGGACTTCGTAGGATTCGAGTCCTTCTCCGAGTCCGACACCTTGCCGTCCCCCCAGGCGTCGCTCTCGCTTCCCCTCAAGTCCAACATCGAAAACTTGGGGCTCAAATTGTCCAATTTCAACAATTTGCGCAATCTTCTTAAACAGAACGCTACAACGGCCAATGATGACACGAAAGACGTGAGTTTGGCAGAGAAGTACGCGTCCATGTCGCTTCTGCTGTTGGAGGCTGCAGATGACTCGGAGTCCGCGGCGAATTCCGGCGAACTGGCCGACTTCGACTCAACAAGAAGCGATACGCTTTCCAAGCGGCTATCTCGGGCGCTAAACCCGTCCCTCTCGGATGCAAAGACAAGGGAGCTTTTCACGAGGCTAGAGCTGCGGATCCGCGATCTAGACACCTTGGTCGATCCTGCGGTGGGGGGTTCTATGGCAAGGAAGAATCTACGTGGAGAGGTCGAGTCAGACTTGCTCAAGAGCCACATGGCCGTTTTGGGCGACTACGCCAAGCCAATCAAGAGCCTCAAGTTCTTGGGCGAGCGAATTGACGTCATTGACAAGCAGGTCACCGAGACTAATGCCATGTTAGAGAAGGACCACCAGCTCACCGCGTCGCTCGCCCAGAACGTCGGCAAACTCACCCGCGAGAAGTTGGCGCTCAACTTGAAGAAAGCCTTGCTTGTCAGCTTCAGAGAGCAGTTTACGCTCAACGAGTACGACGACTATGTGCTCCACAACAACGACATCAATGCAGACTTCTTCAGTGCGTTGTCCAGAGCCGAGGCCATCAACGAGCGGTGCCTGATTCTTCTCGCACTCGACAACCCGGAGTTGGGGCGCAAAGTGATGGCGAAAAACACAGAGTTGATCGCCAGAGCGACAGATAAGATCCTCCACTTCTGCAACCGGTCGTTGTCCAACTTCTACGTGCTCAACAACAAGGCACGCGTGGAGCTGTTGCACTTGTGCATGCGGTACCTAAAGGGGAAACCCGAGCAGCTTGCGTCGGTGGTGGACGCGTTTGTCACGTCTCGGTCTACTACTTTGGTCGAAGAGTTCAACTTGCAGGCCAGCGGTCTAGGCTCCTCCGGCGAGTCCACCGCCCAGCCAATCACAGACTCCAGACCCGTGTTCTACTCGTCACATGACCCGGTCAGGTTCATTGCGGACCTTCTAGCGTACGTTCACTCGGTGGTGGTCAACGAATCAGACACCGTGGAGAATCTCTTTGAAAACGGCGCGGAACTCTCGTCGACCGCCAGCGAAATGGTTTCCAGGATCTTGGCGGCCCTCGCACGCCCTCTTCGTGCCCAGATCGAGCAGTTGGTGTCCACAGAAACCAAGCTTCTGGTGCTTTTCCAGATGTTCACGCATTTGGACCTCTACGCGCTCATGTTCCAGAAATTGTCCAACGCAGACAGCGTGCGGAGTGCACTCGGCGAGACTATCAGCATGGCGCAGCAGAAGATCGTGATGGTCGTCCGGAATAGGCTTGCTACCGCGAGAGAGTCTACACTGGCGCAAGTGGACTTATCTGCGGATCTCCAGCCGCCCGAATGGATCATCGACTTCTACGCGGACTTGTTGCCTATCTTGGACAACATCACGTCGGAAACGGTGTTTGGGTTGCCTCAAAACGACCACAACTCCTTCCTCGAGCTCATAGTGGACGAGCCCATCGCCATCTTCAACCAGCACCTTTCTGAAGTGTCAAAATCGTTGGGAAGGCGAGACACGCTCATTTTCAGGTTGAACTTGTTGGACTTGGTGCTCACGAAAATCATGCCGTTGAGTATGCTCAGCGACAAAGTGTTGGAGCTCAACCATGCCATCAACGACTTTTCTGCCGAACTCAAAGAAGTGCAACTCCAGGCGCTTTTGCACAACTGCAACCTCGACCAATTCTACAACATCGTCAGCATGATCTGCCCGGTAGACATGGAGATGTTGGATCCAGACATATACCAGGCCATCACAGAAAACAAGCTTTTCACCAAGGAGAACGTTGTTGATGCCAACACCACTGTGCAGACCGTCCTCCCCTCGGCGCTTCTCGACATCCAGCTGGCGCTCATGAAGGTGAACAGTCCTGTGGTGGTGAATGATATTATAAGTTCGTCTTCGATCCAGTTTGCTACGTTTTACAAGCTTTTTGCTGCGATAACAGAGAGATATTTGGGCGAGGCTTTGTTCACGTGGACAGACGTGGAGGTGGCGACGTTGTTGGGTGTGGAGGAGGCGTACGTGGCGGAGGTGGGGCACATAGAGGGATAAGGGAAGAGAGAGAGAGAGAGAGAGAGAGAGGAGGACAATAAGATAAAAGGTTCAAGAAAGGAGATCAAAAAAAGGAGATCAAACTGGAAAGAAGGTCAAAAAGAGATCAATCTCGGAAAGGGAATCAAACTGGATCAAACTGGAAAAAGATCAAATTCTGAAGAATAATAATCTTTCAAACTGGAAGAGGATAAGTGAGAAGATCAAACTTGGAATAATCAAACTTGGAAGATCAATTTTGGAAGACCAATTTTGGAAGATCCCTTATAAGAGATTGTACGAAGATACCATACTATGACTATAGACAGCGATTCTCCTTTTCTGCATGGTAATCTCTTTCAATAGCTTATCCAAGAAATGCTAATCTTCTCTGTTCATGAAACAGTACTGATTAGAAAACAAGTTGGAGCATGTAAAAGCCTCTATTGTGTTGAATATCACAGAATCCATATAGTTTTCAGAAACACATGTATCTCTAGTGGAAATTTAAAGCCTTAGTAAATTTTTAAAACTTAAATGAGCCATTTTCGACTCCCAACAAAGGTGAGTACTGTGTGGATGAAAAGCCCAATTCTAGAAAACTGAGAAGTCGATGGAAGATTGAAAGAAAAAAAAAAAAGAGACATCTCCGTTGTTTTGAAAAGAAATAAAACCTTTCTGTTCTTTTAAAGCAACTTGTCTTTTCCTGCTGTTGTGACAAATTGCTGTGAGGACAATGCTAAGGAAAGTACAGCGCTAGTCATAGCTCTATTCATAGCACTATCTAGTACTCTCAGGGGAAAAAAGCGCAGTGAATAGAATACTCATATACATAATTCTATACAAAACACTATACTACTCACAATACTATACTACTCACAATACTATACTACTCACAATACTATACTACTCACAATGTTAGTATTTCGAAGTGGGTTTATAATACTATCCACTACTAATACTACTCCTAGCACTATTTTCGAGTTATCCGTCTAAGCTCAATGGCCATATTAAGAGCGTAAGCCTTATTCCAAGAGTAGTATTCATGACACCAACAATAGACAACATAGTAGGATCAAGGAGTTCAGTAGTTCATAGTACTATTTCAAAGTATCATATGTGAGTAGTATTTACAATACTTCAGAGCGTAATTCAAAGCACACACTGCTAATTCCATTCGAAAGATCCTTGTAGTACTGTTTTAGGGTACCAGTACTATCCATAATGTATCCATAATATCCATAATATATCCATAGTACTATTCAGTACTTCAGAGTAGTATTTCAAGCAGTTTTCACAATAATTACAGAGTAGTTTTCAGAAGTGTTTCGGATTTTCAGAGCGGCATTTCAAAGTAGCTGCTCATACTATTTCAAAGTAGTACCTATGGACTTTAATACTTCACAGTCAATTCAAAGCATAGCACTGCTTAATTCTATTCGATATTCACCATCAAAACCCATTACAAAACCTAATCCGGTACTTCTTTCAACTTCCATTTCTTTCAACTTACTCCCAGTACTTCTTTCAGCTTAATCCAGTCCTTCCCTCCTCCATTATATCCTTTATTGCCCTATTTCTTCTCTTCTTGCCCTCGCTTCGGCACCCTCCCCCGCCCGTACCCGTCGCGGCTGTAGTAATCCATCGGATAGTACCCCGCCTGCCACAGGTCCTCGTCCATCATCACCATCGCCTCGTACGGCGTGAGAAGCGGCTTCTCGAACGCATAGCCCCAGTCGATGGAAAGCCGCGGGCACGCCACTTGCACGAACGCGTCCACGTCGTCGAACATCGCGAGCTTCTGCGGGAAGATCTCGCTCAAGATGATCTTGACCACTTCGACGCCAGAACCGCGCAAAACCGCCTCGAGTCGGTCCAACGTCTGCGGGTTGCCCTGGCGACCCAACGCGCCCAAGATGAGGCCGATTTTCTTGGCTTTCCGAGCGGTCTGGATGGCGTCCTGCCGCACGCGCACCATCTGGCCCTGGTCGTAGTGCTCGCGCGTGAACTTGCGCGAGTACGGGTCGTACCGGTAGGCAGGCACTTCTGGGTTGTGGATCATGGCGGACTCCAAGTGGAACCGGCCGTCGCCGACGTACACCATGGCGTCGATGTTTTTGTCTAGCCGCGCAGAAGTGCACCCCAACACTTCGCCCTTGGAAAGAGGCATGGTCTGCGGCGGAATCACGTAGATGGGCTCGTCGGCGTTTTCCAAGATTCCCCGCACGCTGTGGATGGTCGGGTTGAACTGGATGGTGCCGAAGCACGCCACGTGGCTGCCGCGCGCGAAGTTGCGCTGCAAAGTGTTCACCAAGTGCGTCTCGTCGATGTTGATGGTCACAAACACGTAGAGCACCTTGATGGTGGTCACGTCGATCGGGACAAGACACAGATGCGCGTAGTGGATGACAAAGTCGCAGCCGAGCGCTCGCGCTGTATAGTCGTCTATGCAACACGCGCCGTACGACACGTCGCCCATGACGACCGTTTCCACCTGGCAGAACTGTTCCAAGATATCTGAGAGGATAAGCGCATATATGAGAAGACCCTCGGGTAGTTGGAGCGCCACACGGGAAGCGGCGTTCTTCCGGATGTTCCACACGCATTTGTGCACTTCAAAGTTGTAGTTGGACGGCAAGAGCCGGATGGCAGAGTTGAGGTCTGCGTCGTTGAGGATGTCGTCCGGGATCTGATTTAGAACGCGAGAAACGTGTCGTTTCTGTGTTGAAACAAGACTACTCGCTGTTCCGGAGGCGGCTTTCCTGCCTACAAACCTCCGTCTAGGTTTTTCCGCAGACATAAAGATAGTAAAAGTAATAAGTAGTAAGTAGTAGGTGGTGATGATGAGGTCTTCTCTGCAGGAGCGATGACTTGACTATCTACTAGCAATGTTGACGCCTGTGTTTGCTGTCACGCAGGATGATGACTTTATATACATTGCCGTGGAGGTCTCGAACGTTCGCTTTTCGGCCAAAGCTATCGAAATGGTCGCGTCCGCAGATTTGTTTGTGTTTTCGCTTCCTCCTTACTACTTGCGCCTAAGGCTCCCCCACAACGTGGTGGACGACGAGCGGTCGCACGCGGCGTTCAATTCCGCCTCGGGATGTGTGGATATCAAGATCCCGAAAGAAATCCCGGGGCAAAACTTCCCCGATTTGGACCTTCCAGCGAAGTTATTGGCCCGCAAAGAGGTCCAGCCAAAGGGGCCGCTAATCGAGGAGTTAGACGTCACCAACGAAGTCTCGGACGAGCGGAACTTGGCTGCCGACGCCGCCGCGCACGACTGGGAGATCGAGCAGCATGTGGCGCCGGCTCCGCTTGCCGGAGCGCAGTACGGGTTCAACCACGCATTTTCCGGCCTCGTGGGCGTTTCCACCGCCAACGGCAACGACATCAACGAGTTGGGCGACCCGGAATCCGCCGCGCCGGTCGACCGCGTGTTGGAACGGCTCATCAAGGAGAACATCAAGTTCGATCCGGAGTACTACGCCGCAGACTACATTCTGGAGAAGCACCCGGCGGACGACGACGACAAGGACTTTGCGGCGATTTTCGCGTGGAAGCTGCCCCTGACCACTCAGTTCTTGGCATGGTACAAGCAGCAGCAGCTCCTTCTGCCCGAAAACAGAGATTCCTACATGCCTGTGGAGTTCACCAAGGAAGAGCACGAGCGGATGGTGCAGCTCCCGCGGAAGTCGCATTTGGTCGACCCCGCACACGTGTCGGAGCTCTTGGCGCTCATAGTGTCGCTCTTGTTTGCGTACCACTACGATCTCCGTGAGAACGAAGGTGAACACACCGTCGAAAGTGCGTGGACAGTCGGGAAGCTCGTGCCGCAGATTGCGTTCTTGGACGCGCAGCTCCACATCGCGAGTTCCGAATCGACAAGCATCTTGCGTGCCGCGGTGGTTTCCGGGTTCCGCCGGGCGCTCTCGTACCCGTACCACCGCAGCTACAACTTGGCCGTGAAGGCCTGGAGCGACGCGTACTACACGCTCCGCGGAGGAAGGCGGATGGTTGTGCGGGCGCTTCTCGCCGCCAGAGAGCTCTTCCGGTTCCACCCGGTCTACTACGTGTACGACAAGGTGTGGCTTGAGGACTTGTGTGTTTGGGCCATCAGCGACTCTGTTTCGGAGCTCCTTGTGCGGCAGCTAGCGCACGACTTGAAGCGGGAGACGGAGAAGATTTCGCGACAAGATATCACGTTTGAGAAGGTCGACGACACGCAGACCGGCGACGCGATGGTTGTGTTGGACGTAGGCGACGTGGAGGCCATGGCCGAGGAGTCGTATGCACAAATGGGGTAAAAGAAAAAGAAAGGAAGAAGAAAGGAAGGAAGAGGAAAATAAGGAAGAAGAAAGAAGAAAGAAGAAAGAAGAAAGAAGAAAGAAGAAAAAGAAAGGAAGAGTGAGTGAGCGAGTGAGGAGGTGGAAGTAAAAGTGTGGGAAAGAGTGTGAGAAAGAGTTTGAATGTGAAAAAAAGGGGAAAATAAAGCAAGCGAATGTGGAAGAATGTGAAAGAGAGTAAATGAATGTGTATGTGAATGTGAAAATGGGGAAGGAAGAAATGGAACAACCAATTGATGAAAGAGAAATCAAGGAGAGAGAATTGAGATAGAGAAAGAAAGAAATTGAGAGAAAGAGAAATTGAGAAATCAAGGAGAGAGAATTGAGATAGAGAAAGAAAGAAATTGAGAGAAAGAGAAATTGAGACAAAGGAAGTGGAAGTAAAATAGGGGAAGGAAGCGAGGAACAATCCTGAGTCACTACGATATCGACATTCAGAAAGTTTCTCCAACTGAGTGTTCCACCTTTGTCTCAACGAAATTGTCTATTTCTTCCAGTGACTACCAGCACTCGCTAGTTTCAAGAAAGTAACCGCTCCATATTCTTGACCAAGATTGTTCTTTGGAGTTTTCAGCTGAACTCGTTGCGGCGTTTTTGCCGTAAAGCATATCTCTTACAAGTTCACTTTCCCTCAATTTTCCTCGCTCCAACCATGAAATGGAGGATGAGAGAAAGAAGAAAGAAGATGTCTTCCTTTAGGAAAAAACAATAAAAAGTCTTTTAAAATGAAATGAAAATCTTTCTGTAGATATTCCTGCCTCATTGAATATGAATCATGGTGTGGAATTTAATTGAAAAGCAATGTAAGAAAGAACACTTACCTGCTTATTACTGGTGCTACTTAGTAGGAGCTTTGCTTACTCCGTCCATTATCAGCTCCAATGAATGCTAAATGAATCTTCGTGTTAGTGTGCGATGTGGAAAGCAAGAAAGAAAGAAAGAAGGAATTGTGGAAGTAACCGAAATGTAGGAAGAGGAAGAAATTGAATGCTGGTGTGGAAAGTTCATCTGTGCTTCGCTTGAACCAAGTTTCACAAGGGTTAGTCATGATCTTCCTCTACGTTGACATGTTGATGCGTAGACTGTCAGAGGAGGAACCTATAGCCGCTTCTTATGAATTTTTAATAGCATTTCGTTTTCGGACAAAAGCAGAATTAAGACCTTATGGTCTACTTGCTGGTGGAAAATAGCTGGCACTGAGGTATCAGGTATAATTAAAATTTGTCAGCTGAATTGACACATTATGCTTATGATGAATACACATTAATTCTTTTTTAGACACATTTATTGGGACCCAGAAACATTTTCATTGACCCCGCTGTCGTAAGCTAATAGTTTCTATATTTGCAATTATGGTTATGTTAACAGAAAGCAATGAAATGTGTTTCGGTGAAGGTAAGTCCCAACCACCGATGCCACACGAATTTCTATTTTCTGGAACTTCGTTGTCTCATTTATATTCATCGATCCTATGTGAAAGGGTTTATTCGAGTGATGTAGCAGCCAAATTCGGTGATTCAAAGAAAACTGAGGCTGAGTCATTTAATACCCCAGTGCCATTGCGGGCTTTGTATGTAGAGAAAGTTACGCCCGATAAAAGATGCTAGACAATACTGCAACAACTGTAATAGTACTTAGAGCGTTTTTTGTTTTGTGAAGGCACATTCGTGGGTGTTAGCAATGGACAGTACAACGTATTTCTCTGTTGTCCGAACCGCCTCTGCCTCCAGTCAAGTTGAATTGGTCGACTTTGGCAGACATAAAGAATACCCTGATGAGCAAAGCATTAGGGTGGAGCGATACAAAGCGGCTCAAACATTCAACTGTTTCTGAAAAGTTGGTTCACAATGGTCTCTCGTAAGGCAATTTACATAATGGCTGCAAAAAGGAAGGGTAATTTGAATAACATCTTAACATAATCTTTTTGATGGAACTAGAACATTAGAAGAGACGAGGGGCTTTTTTTTTTGCTTGTTCAAGTAGAGCTTCCACAGCGGGCCATTCAATTGGTCATTGGGTCATTTTGTGTTATTTTTCCACTCATCTAGAGAAATTGGACAACCAGTTCTCCATCAGCAATCCAATTTTTAGCAAAAAGAGAGTAATTACCAGGGAAAATTAGTTGCCTTTTTTTTGTCCACAAACCCAGTCGACCACAAACCCAAAACGGAAACACCCGTACACCGAAAATTGACACATCCGTACACCATATCTACAAAACATCCATACACCATATTATAAACACCCGTACATCACATACATAAGAACAATCTAACTACAATGTGCCTTTGTAACAAATTGGTGGATTCAACAATGATTATCAAAGAAGTCAGGACTTCCTTCAAAACTATCAAGAGTGTGAAAATGTGCTTCTGAGGGGTCTCTGATGGAGTTTTGGCCGTACTAAGTGACAGCGGAGCTCAGAACAGACAAACAAAAAAAACCATTTATCTAAAAAAAATACACTGAGTCGAACCGGAAGTTGGAAAGTGAAACCTTATAAACCAGGAAAGAAATATATTAAATTTATTTCTCTTATAAACATAAACCTCCATTCTCAATGTTGTCAGCGGCTGATACTTGACCCCGCCTTATGTGAAAGATTTGAATGCAAGATCTTGGTAATCTCTGGAAGTTCTTATGAACATTACAATAGTGAAGGAGGAATTGAACTGATTCTTTAAGTTAATCAGGACGAACAATATGTGAAACTGAAGGATGAAAACTTTTCTGTTTCAATATCCATGTTTCCTCAGAGACTCTGCCTTCTAGCCACATATCCTTCTTTGACACAGTGGCCATCACCTCTACATTTCTGGTTTCCTGGACAAATTGGCATTTTCATTACACTCACAGAAATTGCGTTTTCAGATTCTCTTAAATCATTTTTTAAAAAATGCCGTGTTCCCTGCTGAGGCTTCATATATGGCTGCGATTTCGGATTCCTATAGAAGATTGGTTTCTTAAGTTTCCCAATAATCATATACAGTTCCTAAGTTGTTTTCTTTTATCTTCTCTATATTTTCTCTTTTCTTTTTTTTTTCTTTTTTTTTCCCCTTTTCTTTCTTTTTCCTCTCTTGCTCTCTCCTAACGGCCTACTTTACAACAACTGAAGAGATTGCTGGATTCTCAAAACTTCCTGACCCATTTTCTTCAATAAAAAAACCTATTTTAGATCAAAGTTAAGGACTCTGGCAAGTTGAAAACAAACCGAAGTCTGAGGGAGCAAAACCATTGTTCAAAGTTCTATCTGTAAATTGACTAGACACACAAAACTGCACCGCAAATAACTCAAAAGAAACAAATAAGAAAGAAATATTTAGATTATTCACGTTCCTTCAAAAGGTTCAGAAAAGCAATTCTGCTCCAGATTACTGTGGACAATGGATCATTCTCATTGGTAAAGATAGGAAAGTGGAACAGATCAACTGGTAAAATACGCTTAGAAAAATGACTGATACAGATCAACAACGACCATTACATAGATAACTGAATTCAATGTACTTCGGTTCCACTTTCTGGATTTGCCAATCTGTGGACTTGCCTATATAGGAGAGTTCACTCAAAATTGGTAATCAGTCGCAAGAATCGCTCGCATGTAACAAAGTGCATGGTGAGACCACACAATTCACAAAAGCGGGATTCAAGCAATGACGTCCTGGATAGGGTTTGAATGGAGCATATTGGTTTGAAATGGTGAGTAAAAAGCAAGTGTCTGGATTTGCCAACACCACAGGGAAATACTCCACACGTGGTATTCAGGAATTCAGATGAATACACAGCAGAATTGAACACGATGTATTGATGGGTATAGTCTGATGATTTGCCCACAAATGTTGATATGCGCAGACGGCTGATTTGGACTAGATGCAAGAAAACATCCAGAATCGAAGCAGCAACATAATGGCGACGAAGAGCGGAAACTGATTCCTAACATGGTCAGAAAGTTTTGGGCCAAAGCATTCTCGCTTGTTATAATCATATTCACAAGCGATAATGACATTATCTGACATTTCACACCACAACCATTCCACAGAGGAAAGACCCATCTTTGATATTCTATAGCACGCGGTTCTATTCGTGGCACCAGTTACCATGGAACCTCTTGATCATGGACTGGCTGGTTGTCGTTGGTCAATCCCGATCAAACGAGTGACGTATGATCCAAGGGAAAGCGTGGTGGAGTGTCGATTAATCGACGACATTAAATCAATCCGGAGCTAGTGAGCTTGAGCTTTACCACGCCTGAAATGACGTCATATGTCGTGAATGTCCCTGACGATTTACGCAGATCTCCAACAATCAGCTCGTTGTCGGCTTTTGATCAGCTCTCCAACGCCAGTGGAGAAACCAGAGCAATGTCTGATACTTCCAGCATGACAGGTGCGCTCTGATCAACTACCTTGTACGGATTTCCAGATCGTACAGGCAGCAGAGAGTTTAGACAGACAGACGAACAGAGAAACGGACTGTCTGTATGGACAGTGCAGAGGGCGAATCAAACAGGCAGTCTAGAGCAAACTGGCACACAATGCCATACAAATCCGTGACAGAATGGATTGCCCAATCCATTGTTTCCCGTAGACATGCATCGTCTGGTGCTTTCTGCCCACTATCACGCCTCAGTGCGCCGACAGTAAAATGTCATGGGGAAACTTCGTGGGCGGCCCCTTGTCGGTGACAGTTGTTTCGCTCGCCATGGTCACGTCCGCGTCGTCGTCGTCGTCGTCTTCGCGGTCCAACGCCATGTCGCTCGACTTGTGGCGCTTATGCGAAAACAGCCCGCGCTGCAGCAGCCCCGACAGCACGGAGCCGCCGTCGTCGCCCTCGGGCCGCCAGTGGTGAAACTGGATCACATGCTGGAACAGCGTCATGCTCTCCTGCGACGGCACCTGGCTGTTGCGCGTCTGGTGGTGGAGCGGCACCGCGGGCGACGGTCGCACCTGGATCGCCAGCGTGCCGCCCAACGGAGACTGGAGCGCGCCGCGGCTGCGCCGCTCGCCACGTGTGGAAGCTGTTGTCAGCCCTGCCAGCCCCACCAGCCCCACCAGTGTCTCGGCAGGCATGGACATGTGGCGCTGGTGTGCGCGGCGCAGCGGTGTGGTGGGCGCCTCGAGCGAGGCCACGGCGGCAGCGCCTACTTTCGCCGGCGAGCGCGTGCGGCGCGGGGCCGGGCGGCCGCCGAAGCGGTAGTTGAGCGGCGCCACCGCGCTGGCGTTGTCTGCGTCAAAGCGGGCGATGCCGATAGGGGCGGGGTCACCGAGGCGCTGCGGCGGCGCGGCGCTCTGTGGCAGGCGCGACGCGTGGGCGAGACCGGGCTGGAATGCCTGGGGGTGGCCCATTGTGGAAGGGTGACCAACAGCCAGAGGGTGGCCGAACGCCTGGGGGTGGCCGATTGCCAGAGGGTGGCCATAAGCTATGTTGTGGCCAAATGGCTGGCCAGGCCCGGAAATCAGGCCAGGAACAGATATCAGTCCAGACATCAGGCCAGACATCAGGCCAGGACGCGCCATGTGGTGGTGACTAGGCCCCCCGCTCAGGACCGTGGCGCCCATGCTGGTGCTGCGGCTGTGCATGTGCGGCGCGATCGTCCCTGGGCTCGGCACCACCGCCAGAGTCCCGACGGAACCGCCAGGGGCACCGCCCACTAGCATCGCCGGAATAAGGTGCGGCGGCACGTCGTGCCGGAGCGCAGTCTCCACAATGGCCAAGTTTTTAGCCGCGGTATCCCGCCGGAGCGCCTCCTGCTTGGTCCGCTCCTCCTCTGCGCGGAGCCGGAGCGCCTCGACAAACGCAGCCTCGCCGAGCGGGAACTCGGTCACGCCGGGGCCCAAGAGCGCCAAGAGCGCCGGGTCTAGGCGCAAGTCACGTGCGGCGGCGGAACTCCCGCTCCTGCCGCGGCTCCCCTCTGTGTTTGCGCGGCTAATCGCCTCGTTGGCGCCAAAATGCTCGCTGGCTCTACTCGACAGCTCGCTGTCTCTGCTCGGCGGTTGGCTGCGGATCCCGTCCGTCGCACGCGGCACCGGCGCGCGCTCGTCGCCCGAGAACTTGTCGATAAGCGAATGAACGCTCATGGACCTCATGGCAACAGCCCGGAGTCACGGGTGCACAGGGCCCGGATTAGGGGTGTTGCTGGTGCACGGATGCAAGAAGAGGTGAAATGAAGGTAGTAAGAGAACTGGTGTACGGGTGTTTGTCTTTAAATGCGGCGCAGCGCTTGAGACACAAAGAAACCGCAGCGCTGGCGGCTAGTTAAGGAGAAGAAGATGGTGTTAGCTGTGTGGTGGAGGTACTGCATGGCCCTAAGGTGATCTCTAGCGCGCGTACTGATTAACGGTCTGTATGCAGGTGATAATATAAAAAAAGACAGAAAGAAAAAAAAGAGTGAGAGAGAATGGGAGAAAGAGTGCTGGGATGGTGAACTTGGATCTGGATTTGGGAGGTGTGGGTTTTTTCTGTTTCTTTGGTGTTTTTTTTTTCTTTGGTGGTGGTTTTTTCCTTTCTTTCTTTCTTTTCTTTTTTGTTTTCCTTTCTTTTGTTTTCCTGTTTCTGCGTATTTTGGGACCTGTTCTCTGTTGCTTCACCGCAGAATTGGCCCAGAGAGAAAGTGGCTTTCCTCCATTTTGATTTGACTCTTCGCTTCAGTTTATTCTTCTTTTCGTTATTTCTCTCTTTTTTCATTTTCCACTTTTTCCTTTCTTCTTCCTACTTTCTTCCTTCCATTTTTCTCTCTCTTCTCTTTTTCTTTTCTCTTTTCCCCTGCGCGTCGTCTATTCTGCATGCAGTCATGGAATGCGGCCTTATATACAGTCTAGTCCCAGATAAGGCCTTTGTTAGTTCAACCAGCGAAAGAATCAACGCTACGCCTTATAATATTTCTAGACGATGTGGATTTGAAGTTGGTATTTCCTGCAGGTAAGTGGAACCCACTAAAATTCCCCCTTTCCCTCTCTTTCTAGGTCCTTTCGCTGCCAAATCACTTCTACACATTCCATACCCAATTGGCCAACTCAAAAGTATACTTAGCCACAAATTGGTCCAGTGTCCGTTTTCGGCTTCTTCTTTTTTTTTCCTTTTCTTCAGCTTCCCCCACAAGAAAATATTAGACGAAATCTCGACTCTCTCCAATCACCACGCTGCTCCTGCAGACACGTCTCAGATATCTAGAGATAAACTTGGGTAGTATTTTCGTTTCGAGGAGCTTGTGCTTGTGCTTGATTTACCGAAGTACTGAATGTAGTTCTTTTTTGTTTTGAAACATGCTTTCTACGCGTCTTGCGATATTTCCGTTTTGGTTTTTGTTTAGGCTTTTTCTTTTTGTTTTGGCTTTTTCCTTTTTGCTTTTTTGCTTTTGCTTTTTGCTTTTTGCTTTCCTATTCTGTTGCTTCGACCCCTGCCATTGTTATTGTGCAGGATTGAATCCCTCCAGTCTTTTAAAATAAAACTCTTCACATATGACCTTAAATTGGTGGACACGCCTTAATTCTGTTTGGTGTGCTTTATTTCTTTTTTTTGCCTTTTCTATTTTTCTATTTTTCTTCTTTTTCTTTGTCTTTCTTTTTGCTCTCTTCTCACCTCTGTTCTATCTTTAGTCCAGTGGTGCGACCTTCCATGCATATCGGCTATGCTGGTAATAGTTATCACCTTCCATATCACTTTTATCTTCGATATTTCTCTCTGTTTCTGTTTGTTTCTGTTTGTCTCTGTTTGCTTTCTTCGTTCTAAATCTTCCCACTCATAATCGGCCAGTGACGGTTAACGAGCTTAAATAAAATTCCACAGAACTGTGCATAGCGAACTGTGCACTCCGCCACCACCCGTATTTTGCAAATTCTCCTGAAACTCCCGTCGTGCCAAGTGGCGTTTCCACTTTCGGGGCGATATTGCCTTTATTTTCACGCTTTAAGCTATGTGCCATTTACCCGCCGGGCAAGACGGGTGTGTAGGTCCAGCACTGTACAACCTAATCGGGGCGCAATATGCCAAACTCCAGTGATGAATGTGAATGTAACTGACTTGTTAAGTATTTGGTTTTGGTTTTGTTTATAGACTACATGAGTCTATCTGCCTGAAAGTGACTTATGTAGTGTAAGGTGGTTTCAAAATAGTACATACGTAACATTTAGAGCATTCCAACACCTACAACAAACAACAATTCCAAAAATTATACCGACTCTACCAATTTCTATAATTCTTACTATTCTAGTATTTCTAGTATTTCTAGTATTTCTAGTATTTCTAGTATTTCTAGTATTTCTAGTATTTCTAGTATTTCTAGTATTTCTAACACTTCCAACAGTTCTAACACTTCTACCAATTTTACACTTCTAATAGTTCCAGTAGCTCTACTTTTTTTCAAACACATTTATGGGACCCAGTACTATTTTCGTTGAGTCCCTCTGTTATAGATCTTCACAATTCTAACAGTTCCGGTGTTTCTAGCAGTTGTACGATTTCCACCATTTCTACCATATCTAAGAGTTACAAAGTTTAATTCTGAGTTTCCTGACTTACCTTGGTATCTTTTTTTCGTTTCCTATTCTTTTTTTTCTTTTTCTTTTTTTCCTTCCTCTTTCTTTTTTTTTTTTTGCCTGGAGCTACCGATTCTACATCAGTGGCAGTAATAAAGCTTTGTGATCAACCTTCGGTGCTTGCCTTCTTACCAAATATATGTTGGTCCTGGTCATTAGAAGCGCTCCTACTGAAACTGACAAGTTGTATTTTCTGTTTTCGTACTGAAATTGACAAACTGTATTTTATGTGTGCAACAGAGACTCGCAGTTGTTTCCAGCTGGAATGATCGAGAATGTAATAGCCAAATGTGCAGAAACGTCCAAAGTGACATAAAAAATGTCCTAACTCGCATCTATGCGACAGAAAGACAATCTTTGATTCAATTGACTCCAATTACAGTTACTGAGAATGGGGAGGAAACTAACTCTAAGAGACGTAGATATAAGCACTGGAATTCTGGAACCCATTACTATTTTCGTTGGAATCTGTGAATATGTCAGTCTAAGTTGGATTCAATGTTCTGTAATAGTTCTGGCCTTTGAAGGTATTGGTTCATGGTGGTAGTTAGCTGGTCTTGGTAAAATGGAATTAAAAAAAAAGTAAAAGGTATGGAAAGATATTGAATGATATTGAATGATATTGAAACCTAAAGGCTGAAATTGCTAGATTACAGGTACCGGATGCTTCCTCGGTTTTCTGTTGAATGGATATTCAGTCTGCCTCACTCAAACAAGCCTAGACATTGATTATCCCTACTCTCTGAAGTGTAACCAACAATGGAGCAAAACCCACTAATTTCCACCACACCTCGTTTCATTATTTCACTTCTCTCGATTTTTTCTGCCTTCATTTTCACTTTCCTCACCTCGTCTCTAATCTCACTAATCACTTCGTACATTCATTACACTGCTCAACCCATCCGCATCAAAACGTCTCCACCCGAAACACCACCTGCCCGTCGAGGCTCTTGATTTGGTCGATGTACTTGCGGAAGTTGCTCCGCCAGTCCACATACTCGTCCACCTTCATCTTCAACTCGCCATTCAACGCCAACTTCAACGCTTGGTCCACCCAGCCAGGTTTTACTTCCAAATCCCACTTCTCGTAGTAGTTGTACTTGGTCACCAACAGGTTGGCGAGGTCAGACGTCCACTTCATCAGCCACGGGTCAAACATGCTCTTCCCGTTGTAGTCCACCAATTTCTCTATCAGGTAGCTTGGCTCAGAAACTGTGAACTTGCAGTACGACACAAAGCACGATCCCATGCTCTTCGGCTTCAAGATTCGCGTGAAAAGCGGCTCGCTGGAGCTTCCGAAAAGCGACGACACTTCAACTCCAGGCGCCATGCGCGCCTTAAAGGGGAAGTTGCCCTCGTTGAGCACGCGGATGTCAAACGCCTTCTGGAACATCTTTTTGCTGCCGACGATATCGACAAACAAGTCGAGTTTGGCTCTGTTGATGTTGGCCTTTGCGATCGGTTCCGACGTTGGGATCGCCGCAAATAGGCACTCCAACACCTCCGATGCAAAGTACGGAACCTTCTTGTAGTTCACGGGTGTTTTCTCTCCTCGGAGCACTAGATCCGTGTTCTCCATGTCGAACGACACAACGTGGAAGTTCCTCAATCCGCCGCTGCCCAACCCAGCCACTAGTGCCTTGGTGGAAGCCACATTGCACTCCAGAACGACCAAAACCACATTGAACGCCTGCAAAACGTCCGCGTAGAGGCTCGAACAGAGAATCTGCATGAGCGTGTACCCCAACCCGGTGTCTGCTCCGTTGATGAGGATGTTGGCGTAGCCCTGTTTCTTGAAAATGGCGTCCACGAGGTCCAACGACTGTCTGGCGCGGCAGAACGCCGCAGAAAAGACACAGAAGCGCGCCAAAGGCGGCAACTCCTCCTCGAGCTTGAACGGGTCCTTCGTGAGCTTGGACGAGGCAGCCACGGGCGCCTTCTGCTGGTCTGTGTCTGACAGGAACAAGTCCGAGGAAGAAGACGAGGAAGCCGAGTCTCCGGCATCGGCCTCGGCCTCGGCAACCAGAAAAGACAGTTTCTGCGAGAAGGAAAGCTTGATGTTGATTTTCTCCATCGCTGCCAACTGCTCTGCACTGATAGGCACAATGGTATCGCGAGGGTTGATAATGACAAGCGTCTGCAACGCACCTTTCCGCTCGTACGGGTTCGTGACGCCGAAAACAAGCGTCCCGATTTTGTAGTCCGGGTCGTCGCTGAAGTTGGCCCCCACGCCCACGATTTCGCCCACGTAGTCGTACCCTAGGCCGACTCTGGTGTTGGTCATGTTGATCAAGTACTTGCTGAGTTTGGCCGTGTCGAAAGACGTGAGCGACGCATATTTCACATCAACAAGAATGCGGTCGTTCCCCACGGGGATGTTGATCTCGTGGTAGAAGAAGTTCAACGCCGTGTTCTTGTTCACCACGGAGATCTCCTTCACGGCGCGAGTCGGAAGGTCCTTCATGTCTTCCAAGCGCTTCGTCTTCGTCTTTCGTGGTGGCTTCACCGCTCGCGGGAGCTGCGGCAACGGCTTGCACCCCTCTTTCCGGGGCTGGAGGTACGACAACTCTGGAGGAATCTTTCCGAACAGATTGGCGCTGCGCTTCTCCTTTCTTCGCTCCTCGAGATACTTGTGGTGGTCCTTCAAGTCCTGCTCGGGCTCGGGCGCAAAGCCTACCGACTTGCGCTTTTTAGGCGTGGCGTCTTGTGTAGCCAGGTGTTCTTCAGAGTGTGGAGAGGGTGGAGGGGGTAACTCTGGCAATTCCGACGACTTTTGGTAGTTTGCCTCTGGCATTTTTGCTTCGTCCAGATTTTGTTGTGTTTCTGGCTCAGACATGTTTGCTTGAGTTGGTTAAAGGCGACCCAGCCGACTGTTCCGTGCGAGAGATAGATAGTGAATCGGAAAAAAAAAAAAAAAAAAAAGAGAAGAACAAAAATCAAAATGAAAAGAAAAGAAAAAGAGAAGAAAAGAACAAACGAATTTCTTTTTCTTTCTTTCTTTCTTTCTTTCTTTCTTTCTTTCTTTCTTTCTTTCTTTCTTTCTTATCTTTCTTCTCTCCTTTTTTTTTTCCTTTCTTCCTTCATTGTTCTCTCCTCTCTCTTCTCTCTCTCTCCACACCCGTGCCTCCCACTAAACCTAGCCACAGCCTAGTTCTGTTATCAGTTACCACCAACTACCATGTGGTTTGCTGCAGTTCTTTGCTACATCGCAGCAGGCGCAGTGTCGCTAGCGTTTCTTCGATATCATATAAATCTCACCAAATACCCGCTTTACTACGTGTTTCCCGTGGTGTTGGCTGTATACTTGCCACTATCAATCACCTTCCTTTTGCCCACAGATTACGTGTCTCATGTTTCTGGGAAGCCAGTTCCGGGTTTCGCCGTGAGCGATAAACATACTTTGTTGACGTGGAAATTGAACTACTGGTCGACTTTTTTGCTCACATGGTTGCTTCTCCCGTTGTTACAGGAGTACTACCGAGCAGGCAATTACCTGAAAATGATGAAGCTCAAAACGTCGCTCCGCCGCAATTTGAAGTTCCAGGCCATGGTTCTTGCGGCCTCGCTTGCAGGAGCAATCTACCTCATTCTAGAAGTCGGCCTCACGCCTAGAACTATGGGCTCCATAATGATCTCCATGTCGCACATTTATGCGTTGGTTTTGGCTCTTTGGCTCATGGCTCACGGGCTTATTGTCATTCCGAGAAATCGCTGGCACGAGGGCAATATTGTGCAGCAGTTGAACCACTACTACTTGAAAGTACCCAAGTTGGTCGATACCATCGAAAGCACACGATTGTCGTTCAAAGAAGACGTGCTTCAGGTGCTTATCTTGGAGAAAAACTTCGCCTCCACCGCGGGAGGGGAAGCGTTTGTGTACCGGGACTGGATTCTCAGTCTTTCGCTGCAGATCCCGTCAGACATTAAAGATGCCGTGTCTCGCGTGTATGTCCACGACGACGCTCGCTCCATCTCCAGAGAACAGCTCACGGAGAATTTCATGAACAACTTGACATACAGCTTCCAGAACCACATGTACAAGCTCGATGCCCACAGCGCAGAGTACGACATTTTGTTGGAGCAGATATCCCGGCTTCTGAAGCTTCTTGACGCCATGTCTACTGAGGAAATCAGTGAAAGAATCCGCATCATGTCTACCGTCAGGGGAATTCTTCCTCCGAAACAGAATTACTACCTACAATGTTATGTGAAGCCGTTCCTTGCACGTGTGCTCTCGGTATTCTTGTTTGTTGTTTCTTTCGTCATTATCGAGTCCGAGTTCTTCCACTCCACAAGACTCTCGCTCGTGAACATCCTAGTATTCAAATCCGGCATCCACAACCACAATCTCCTCCAGGCAGTGTTCTCTGCTGTGTTGTTTCTGTACATGTTGTTCTGTGCGCTCAATTCGTTGACCAGATTGAAAATCTTCAACATGTACCACTTGGTGCCGCGCCATTCTGACCCTGTTTCCACGTGTTTCTACGCGTCGTACATTGCTCGAATGACCATTCCCTTGTCTTACAACTTCCTCACGTTTTTCACAAAAAGGGACTCGATCTTCGAGGATTGGTACGGTAAGTCGATCCACTTGACAGGGTTATTCAATTTGATGAACAACTGGGTGCCGCGGTTGGTGCTTATTCCTATTGTGCTCACGATCTTCAATGTGTACGACAAGTTGAAGAAGAGACTAGGTTTGTCCTCGGATCTCTACGGCAGCTGGGGTGATTTCGACGACGAGGAGCAAGTGGAAAACGGAACTTACTTGGACCAGGCTACCAACAGAAGAGAACTTGTCATTGCTGAGGCAAAACGAACCGTGGCTGTGGAAATGGACCGCCGAAGCCACGCCTCTCTGGTTGCAGCGCGCAAATTCGTCTCACAGAATGCTGCTGACGCCGTTTACGAGAGAAACCGCCAGAACTTCAACATGTCGCTCTCTGGTGGGCTTGGTAACCGCATTGACTCTTATCATGACAGTAACAGTGCACAGCTGTCTGAGCTATCTTCTGATTCGCCGGGAATATGGAGCAGACTCGGCGGAGCTGTGACTTCTTTTAAGGATGTTGTTCTGTCACGAATAGGCCGCACGAACTCTTCCTATAGAGACGACGCTCTAGACTCCTACCAGTACGACGACGACGCGGAGGAAAACTTGGTGCTCTAATTATTTAATGTGAGGGAGGGACTTGAGCTTGCTCATTGTAAAGTGGATCAAGGTGAGCTCTTGAGATTTCTGGGCTTCATGTACGTTTGAATTGTATAATATTCGGTTTTCTCGAAGTCCGACTAGACAAAAGGATCAGACGTTTTTTCGAATTCCTGGTGCTTCGAGTATAGAAACTGGTCGATTTGGGTAATAGAATCACTCTTGTGAGAAAAATGGAATAACTCTATTCTAAGATAAATATCGTTATCAGCTACTCACTTACACCTGTCTATAGGCCAACACTAGAAGACAAATACGGAAGAAATCTAAAGAAAAAAAAAAGAAAAGAAGAACTCGTATTTACTCAAATCAAGTAATATTTCCCTTTTTTGATTTTTATAGAAATTCTCAATGTTCTGCCTTCCTCTTCCTACAAGCCAGGTCCGTATGTGCCTACTCGCACCAGTACATCCTGAATCTAGTAGCAGGAAAAGTTTTGAACTTCTACTAAAAGCTGAAATGTCAAATATAGGCTTACAGGTAAGAAGAGCGGCTCCGTCGATCGATCCTGTTGTGGCAGATTATGCGGCTGGATATATTCAGCACGTGTCAAATTCCACAGAGGACTCAGTAACCGCAGAGCAGCTTGATGTGTCCAAAGAGCTTTCCTTCATTGAATCCTTACTTGTGGATGCCGGAGGATCGAAGGATGCAGTTCACACGTTGGCTGCTAGCATTAGTGAACAGCTCACGAAAAAACTCAAGGATAACATGGCCAAATTGGAGGTTTCTGGCGATAAGTCCAAGAGACTTTTGGACGTGAATGTCTTGAAGCAGAACAACAGCAAAAGAGACATCAACTCGTCGTTGGCGCTTCTCAACTCGGCACGTGACATTGCCCATGCTGGTAAGCAGATGGAGAGCAGAGTCGACAAGAAGAAGTTGGAGAAGCAGGAGAGAAAGATCGCTAAGAAGGTGGCCAAGAGAAACAACCAGTTTGTCAAGTACGAGGCGTCCAAATTGCTCAACGAGAAGAAAGACGAAGACTACGACTCGTTTTATTTGGAAATCAACCCTCTCGACTTCGGGTCCAGTGCAGGTAAGTCCAAAGACATCAAGATTGACAACTTCGACTTGTATGTCGGTGACGGCCAGCGTATTCTCAGTGATGCCAGTTTGACTTTGGCTCACGGAAGAAGGTACGGTTTGGTGGGTCAGAACGGTATTGGTAAGTCCACGTTGTTGAGAGCGTTGTCCAGAAGAGAGTTGAATATCCCCAAGCATATCACCATTTTGCATGTTGAGCAAGAATTGCGGGGAGACGACACTCCAGCGTTGCAGGCTGTTTTGGATGCGGATGTTTGGTGCAAGACTTTGCTCCAGGAAGAGCAGAAGATCAACGAGAGAGCAGAGGAAATTGATGCATTGAGGAAAGAGTTCGAGGAAGGCTCCAACGAGGCGCTCAAACTTGACAACGAGAGGGCAGATTTGGATAAACATTTGCAGGAGATCACCGAGAAGTTGTACGAAATGGATTCAGACAAGGCCGAGAGTCGAGCAGCATCCATTTTGTACGGTCTTGGATTCTCTCAAGAGTCCCAGAGCATGCCCACCAACTCGTTTTCCGGTGGTTGGAGAATGAGATTGTCCTTGGCGCGTGCGTTGTTCTGTGAGCCAGACTTGTTGTTGCTTGATGAGCCTTCCAATATGTTGGATGTCCCATCCATCACCTATCTTGCCAGGTACTTGCAATCGTACGAGGGAACCGTTTTGGTTGTTTCGCACGATCGGTCGTTCTTGAACGAGGTGGCCACCGACATAATACACCAGCATTCCGAGAGATTGGATTACTACCGCGGTTCGAACTTCGACTCGTTCTACTCTACCAGAGAAGAGAGAATCAAGAACCAGCGGCGTGAGTACGAGAACCAGATGGCCTACAGACAGCATTTGCAGACATTTATCGACAAGTTCAGATACAACGCGGCCAAGTCTTCGGAGGCGCAGTCTCGTATCAAGAAGTTGGAGAAGCTCCCGGTTTTGGAGCCTCCAGAAGACGACAAGGTGATCACATTCAAGTTCCCGGACCCCGATGGACTTTCGCCTCCGATCCTCCAGATGCACGACGTGACGTTTGGCTACTCGCCCGATAAGATCATCATCAAGGATGTGGAGCTAGATGTCCAGATGGATTCGCGTATAGCGTTCTGTGGTGGTAACGGTACAGGTAAAACCACCTTGTTGAAGTTATTGTTGGGCCAATTGTCGCCACTCAGCGGCCACATCTCCAAGAACGGCAGATTGAGAATCGGCTACTTTGCCCAGCACCACGTGGACGCCATGGACTTGAACCTTTCTGCTGTGTCGTGGATGGCACAAGCTTTCCCTGGCAAGTCCGATGAAGAGTACAGACGCCACTTGGGATCTTTCGGAATCACCGGGTCGCTCGGTTTGCAGAAAATGCAGTTGTTGTCTGGAGGACAGAAGTCCAGAGTGGCCTTTGCTGCGCTCTGTTTGAACCAACCACACATTCTCATTCTCGATGAGCCCTCGAATCACTTGGATACGCAAGGTTTGGACGCGCTCGCAGACGCGTTGATCAACTTCAAGGGTGGTGTTTTGATGGTTTCGCACGACGTGTCCACCATCGAGAGGGTGTGCGACGAGATCTGGGTGAGTGAAGATGCTACCGTGAAGAGGTTTTCCGGCACGATTCACGACTACAAGAAGCACATTTTGAAGCAGGCCGACGCTTCCGGTGTGGTTCGCAAACATTAGAAAAAAGGTAATAGTCTCTTACGATTTCTTTAATTGGGCATTCTTATTCCTTAGCTTTGTAGGCATTTCCTATTGTGGTGCGCATCTAAAAAGATCACCAAATCTACCCAAATCCACCCAAATCTACAACTCTCCCGCGGAAATGTCCACACCGGGCAGACTTTCGTTGAAGGCCAAAGTCGGGCTTGGGCTTCTTTTCTCCTATACGTCCTTCGAGGCATACATGCATATTCGAACGACGTTGTTGATCCACGAAAGAGAGAAACAGATCAAGGCACAGGAATCCGGCGAGTACGGGAGATTCGGCTCGGCTACCGTGCTGGGGATGTTTGTGAATCCGTTTGAAGAGTACAGGCCGCAAACGGGGTTTGAATTTTTGTTGGTGAGAGTCTTGGAGCTCGCAGAGAGTTTCTACGGGAACAAAGTCGAACTACACGACAAGTACGTGACTCCGGAGGGGGACTATGCAGAGGTGGACCACCTCTTGAAAACGTTCAGGCCAGACTACCAGGTGATGCGGGAGAACTCGCGCATTCTCCAAGCGTGCTCTGCTATGAGCAACTTCAAAGATCTCAGCAAGATCCACCCGCACATGAAATTCCCGGTGCGAGACCAGCTTCTCTTCACGTGGCTAGGCCAGTCGTGCTCGTTGGTGCAGATCAGCGGCATCAACATCTTGACAGACCCGATTTTCAGCGACCACTTGTTGAACAAGACAGTTGGGCCGAAACGGCTAGTCCGCTCGCCCATGACCGTTGACGACGTCAAGTACGCGTGCAACGGGCATCTTGACTTTGTTGTGGTTTCGCATAATCATCCAGACCACTTGGACTTCGAAGCGGTGGACGAGATAGGCAATCTGTCAACATGGATCGTTCCACTAGGCCTCAAGCTGGCATTGGCCAGAAGAGGAATCTACAAAGTCATCGAGATGGACTGGTGGGACAAGGTAAACCTAAATAACTACATCACATCGAGCTCGGAGTCTGTGTTGCCCGATAACTACGAGGTGGTGTGTGTTCCAGCAATGCATTGGTCTGGACGCAACATTGTGGACAGCAACACTTCGTTATGGGGCTCATTCATTTTCCAGAGGAACGGGAAGTCGCTTCTTTACCACGCAGGAGATACAGGGTACGTGGAAGAGCTCTTTGAGTTGATCGGGAAGAAGTTTGGTCCGGTAACTCTCTCGTTGTTACCTATAGGACAATACTGCCCATCGTGGCATCAGAAACCAAGACACATTTCTCCCGAGGAGAGTCTTCGCATTGCATCGCAAATGGACACGCGCTACGTTTTCGGTGTTCACTTCGGAACATTCAAGCTCAGCTCCGAGCCCATTCTCGAGCCCAAAAACAAGCTTTTGGACTTGGCAAAACAGATGGGCAAATCAGACGTGTACAAAGTGCCGGAGTTTGGTTTGACTTATCTGTACAATCTAGATGATGGCCTGCACCGCCCCCACTTTGACGTTGGAGGTTTTGAACCACGCCGATGATCATGATCATGAAACATGAAACATGAACAATATTAGACGCTACATTCACTCGTGGCACGTTTTCATGTTGACCCTATGTACATTACTCGAACAAGCGATCAGCTTTCAAAGCCGTAGATTCTTCTCAATCTTTCTCTTTGAGAATGAAGCATGGCTCTTTCGTAAGCCTGGTATCCAGTCTCGGAACGAATGACCGATCCAATAGACATAAACAAACTGAAAGTGGCCACAGAGCCCATAATATATTGTCCCAAAGTTCTCATGACTCCATTAGGACCAGCTCCATGTTGCAAGATAGAGAAACCTCCGAATAAAACTCCAACACATACACCGACAGTTCCACCCATAAGGGCACCCATCTTGAATTTGTCGAAGTTGGAAGGTTGATGATACTGGACAGACATTATGTGATTTTGGATAACCTGAGTTTTTCCTTCAAAAGCACCTCACCAAACTGAGGAGATGAATTTGCTGGTAGTGCATGACCCGAAAGTGTCTCCAGGCCAAGAACGAACAAACTTGGCACAGTAATTATGATTTGAAAAAATAGGGATGAAATTGTGAAAGTGAGTAGAAAAAGGAACTGTTAGCTTTTTCAGCATTGAATTAATTGGGCAAAACTGGCTGTTTCTTGTGTGGCTCCGACTTACAGGTATACATGTAGATAGTGAGGGAACAAGAGCGACAATTTTTGTTCCATCTTTGATTCACAAAAACTCATATTGAAGTTTCAAAAAAGGGATCGCTCTCACGAAATTCCTCGCGTTTAGCCCCAAACTACGTTGTTCGAGTGGAACTGGTGATTGTGGGCCGCGCACGACCCTCTGTCCAATAGATATTCTCACTCACAACTGGCTAAAAAGACCGATCCACTTGTGCATTGTATGTTAACTGTTCTGTTTACAGATTGATCCACCGAATCACATTTGATTTTTTAAAACTCTCCAAAGTTTCCAAACTAACAAACTAGCAAAATGGGCTCCTCAGCTTCCAAGCCAGAAACCAAAGTCTTTACACCAAAGGCTCCAGTGGACTTCAGTGCGTCGTTCTTGTCACATTTGGAGAATTCCCAGGAGTCAGACTACACAAGATCTCAATATACGGAGAAATATATTCAAGAAAGAGTTGCTGCTGAGTTGAAAAAGTTGGAAAGTGACGCCATCACCAAGTTTCAAAATGCTACCGCAGATGCATTGTTGAAAGAGGGAGAAGAGAAAACCTCTGTTGCTTCGTCCAACGAGAAGATTGCTAAGTTGACTGAAGTTTTGCAAGAGAGTGCCAAGTTGGTCCAGGTTGAACTCAGTTCCGATATTCAGAGCGCTAGACAATCTGTGATTGCCTGCTTAAAGGACAACCAGGGAAAACCATTGAACTGCTGGGATGAAGTGGAGCAGTTCAAGAAGTTAGTTCACAGCATGTAGAATAGCATATCAAGGTAATTTACGAACGCAAAATCGCGACCGCGATAGAAAACTATGTATTGGCTCTACAATCCCTTTGCCTTATAAATAAGAATCAAGGCCGAGTCGCTCTCTCCTCCTCCAGACAACATTTCGATTTTTTCCTTGTTGACTGTCGACACTTTGTTGTCGTTGAACTTCCACCATCTGTCGCCTTCCAAATCGCTTTCATCCTTCACGAATGCCTGGTAGTGGCCTGAATCCGCTGAAGACCCCTGGTGGGTGATAACAGACTGCAACTCGTACACGGAAGAAGGGTTTTCCTTTGTTTCTTCCAAGTTGTAATCTTTGGGCAATATGTCAGCAAAATCATCAGCAAACTTCGATTTTATGGACGCCAACTTGAGCTCGTCTTCCTCTTGCTGTTGCTGTGGCGTCAATGAATTGTCTTTCTTTGCTTTCTTGAAATCACGCACGAGTTCTGTGTTGTCCTTCTCAATCTTTCTCAACTTGTCTCTAACCGCTACTTTATCTGCTTTGATGGACTCATCGAGCATCTCTGCAACGTCCAACTCGTAAGGAAACTGCACTTTTCTCAAGATCTTCGATTTTTTCTGTGTATCTCTCCTCCAGAAGAAACGCACAAAGTGAACAGTCAAATACTTGGGCAACCTGGTGATTGTTTTGGAGACCTCATACTCTGTGTCTGACTGCAATGTGTCGTTGTGTTTCTCAATGGTATCCTTTAAGCTGTTCAAAATGCCGTCTCTCAAGAAGTTGGTCTTGATGTCGATGTGACAGTTCAATTTCAGAGACGATTCCGAGTCGATTTTGGGATTTTCCTCTGGCAAAGCCAAGCATCTTGTAACGGTTTTAAAGTCCACGCGTACATAGTCGTTAACATTGATTGATGAATCCAATGCGTTCAACAACTGTGAAAACGCCTCCTCTGCATCCTGCTGTTTGTAGAATCCTCTTTCCTGTTCGGCAAACTGAGGAAACTGATGCCTAAATTGCATGAGGAAGAGACTTGGGTTGACATCTTCTTGCTTCTTATCCATAGCCTTAAAGATACCTTTCAAAGTCGTAATGAACGCACTGGAGTTACTGCTGTAACCTTCAACTTTGTTCGCTATGTCTTTAATCGCATATATTGCTTGCAAAGATGAGTTCAAGTAACAGGTGTTACCCAAATTGACCAATCCAGAGGGGTCCTGAGACACCTTGACCAATTGATTTTCATTAAGATCCTCCAAAAACACATGTTGTTTTGGTTTATTGGTAGGCAAATCCTTATCGGGAGTTCCAAGAACCATAATCGGCGCTTTAGCATTGATTTTAAGTGAGGAAAGTAAGGTGTCGTCGCTCAATTTGCCTCCTTTGATCAAGATCTTCTGACGATCCACAGGAATCTGTGTGACTTCCTGGATCTTCTGCTTGAACTCTAAGCCAGTTGTATTTTCATTCACTTCAATGTCGTGAACTTTGCCTGCATTTTTGATGGAAAGTGTATAAGACATTGTTGCGTCGATATGAATCCCGAAGCCACTTACTGTTAGTATGTGTGGTGCACGGGTGTTTTCCCCAACAGTGGCAACGCGCTAGCTTTGTCCATACACGGAAAATACCATATATATACTTTTGATTTTTTTTTTTTTTCGATTATAAATCAGATGAACTCGTATAATTGTTACCGGTCTTACAGACCAGTGGCTATCATAAAAATCTCGTCGCTAAAGACAATCAAAAAATCATATATACCATTAAAGCGAACTGGCAAAGTAGTAGACCAAAACACCAAGACCCATGGTTCCTGTCCAGAATGACCAGAGCAGGCCTGGACCGCCAATGGAAACGTCTCCTGTGCGTCCAAACCACACTTTTCCGTTGTGTGGAATTATAGCCTGGACTGTAGTCCTGGTTTTCTTCTCCTCAAATGGAGGATATCTGACCTTCAAAGCAAAGTCGCGAAGGTCGCTTTCCATAGTAGTTCTCTCGTGACTGAACGCTCTGAACGAAAAGTAGCCGTGGTATGCGCCGTAGCCAGAAGTTCCAACACCGCCGAATGGTGCGTTGGCGAGGCCAACGTGCAAAATGGAGTCATTCACAATAGTACCACCAGATCTGATGGACTTGCGGATGAAATCAATCTGCGGGTTCTTCTTGCGCAGCAGCGACTCGGAAGTGAACACGTACATGGCCAATGGGGTGTCGTGGTGCTTCACCACTTCCTTGACAGCCTGCTTCAAGTCGACGTAAGTCAAGATGGGCAAGATCGGGCCGAAAATCTCCTGCTGCATGGTGGAATCGTTCCAGTCCACGTTGTCAATGACAGTGGGCGCGATGTAGCGCGTGGTTGCGTCCGTTTCGCCTCCAGCAACAATGTCACCCTCGCTTTGCTCGATGATCTTCCTCAAGTTCTCAAACGCACGCAGGTGGATGATATGGGTGTACGTTGGGTCACTAGGATCCAACGAGGGGAAGAACTCCTCCTTGGTCACTCTTGCAATTGCTCTGACCAACTTGCTCTTCACTTTCTCGTGCGCCAACACATAGTCAATGGCCACACATGTCTGGCCGGCATTGGTGAAGCGGCCCCACACGATTCTTCTTGCAATCACATCGATGTCCTTGTCCTTCACGTCGTCCAAAATGAAAGCAGGAGACTTGCCGCCCAATTCCAAAAGAACAGGCGTCAACGTCTCAGCAGCCTTCTTGGCAATGATGGTGCCCACAGGAATGGAACCGGTGTACATGATTTTGTCGTACTTCTGGTCCAAAAGAGCGGTCGACTCGGCTACTCCACCATTGACCATTGCGAAAACCGAGGGGTCGAGCACCTTGGTGAGGATCCGCGTGAGGAGTTTGGCAAAGTGGGGGGTAAGCTCCGAAACCTTCAACACCACAGAGTTTCCAGCCGCAAGAGCCGCAATAAGCGACGACACAGACAAAAGCAACGGGTAGTTGAAAGGCGAGATGACAAGAACCACTCCCATGGGCTCCTTCTCAATGTACACCGGGTTCAAGGACTGGCTCAACGGCACGTGTTTCACCGGTTCCGGTCTCACCCATTCGTGCAAGTGAGCCATCATGTGCACCAACTCGCTCATAAGGGGAGAATATTCCAACGTCATAGTCTCTGTGGCCGAGCGGCGGAAATCCTTCTGCAACGCATCGCAGATATCTTCCAAATTGTCCTTCAAACCAAAGTAGATGTTTCTCAACTGGTTGAGGCGGAACTGTACCGAGTGCAACTTATGCTCCTCGTGGTAGTTTTCAACCAATTTTCCCACGATTCCGGGGATTTGGTCAAGTGGTGTATACTCCAACACCGATCTGGGGTCTTCTCCACCAACCGGGTTCTGAACTTTCACTTTGATCGCTTCAGTCTTAGAAGTCTCCTTCTTAGTAGCCGGGTCCGACTTCTTGATTGCTTCAGCATGGCCATTGGCCGTGCCCTTAGATTTCGATGGTGCCATAGTGTGTGCCGAGATCCGAAATGGGCACAGCCTTATTTAAATCCAGTGCGCGATTCTGACATGTGAAGATAATAGCACATGAGCGTGGCAATTGTGGGGAAGCGGACACATTGAGAGGGCAGGAAACAGGCAAAATTCTGTGCAAATGAGCAGCCAATTTTCTCTGTGAGTGCATGGTTTGGATTTTACGTTGTTTTATGCGAATCGTTTAGCTGGTGAACTGTGGGGTTCCCTAGAGTCGATAGAGCAACTGTCTCCGGAGATACTTTTTGTTGTTGATTTTTCGGAGATAGACTCTTTTCGGGTGCTAGAGAACGGAATCGGAACGGTCCGGTACGATTTTGCTCCGGAAGCCGGTGGTTGAAGAAGGCTGTAGGGTAGTCATTAGCAGGAGATAGGTGCATGCAGTTCGCACAGAGTGTTATATCCGGAGCCCGGCTTATGTCCGCGTAACAGGGAGTTATCTCCTAGAATGGAAAATAAGTACTATTTTCGCCATTACGTGAGCTGCGGAATATAATTTACGTGATTCTTCCGAATTTGGTCATCTGACCATGTTCTAATCTTGCTCGTGCCGAGTTTCACCAGTATTTTCGCCAGAAAGGGATTCCATGCATTGAACCATCGAATGTAAAAAAAAAAAGAGGCTAGAACAGACACACACAGAAAATGTCTCCTTTCAAAACTACATAATCTCCTCTGAACACAGTTCAGGAGTGGGTGGGTACCTTTATGGTTGGTGCACTAACCCCACATTTCAACTTCCGCATACCGAGCGAAACTTTGACCCACATGCGCAAATTGAACACTGACCACTTAAACTACTCCAAGAAGGAACTCTTGATTGGAGGAACTACGTACTATGTCTACAACACGGAATGTCTTGAACCTGCAGTGACAAACTTCAACGTTCACAAGAACCCCCACCTTGATATCACCATAAACGTGGTCTACCTTGTGCATCACACATCAGGTGACTACACCTACACGGAAAATATTGCGAAGAGCATTCTTGACCAGTTCAGTAGCTTGAACTCGGCTCCAATTATCGCAGTGACTTTTGACGGGAGAAATCATGGCGCCAGGAAAGTCGACGATTTCCACAACGTTTACTGGGACGAAGGTAACCGCACTCACGGACAGGATATCGTCAGCTGCGTTAGAGGCAATGAGGATGATGTGAAGCTCTGTATGGACATTTTGCCGGCGCATTTGAACTTGGAGGCATTCCTCAATGAAAGCTCGAAGGAGAACGAAGTCGGCATCCGCTTCAACAATATTCTCTGTGGATACTCTGTGGGAGCGCACAGTGTCATTCGGTTTGCCAACCGCTTTCCCGAATTGGTGTCGATTATTAACCCTAACGTGGGATGTTCCGACTTGTCTACTTTGTTGATCAATAGATTAAAGGGAACTACCAACTTTGACAAAAAGTACTGCTACTTCAATTATGACGAGTTGGACTTGACAGATGATCAGCGCGCCCAGTACCCGGAAAGTCTTCATCGTTTTGTGAGCCAGGAAGACTCTCAGATCATTGATACGTTTCCTTTCCAAAACATCAAGATGTTTGCGAGTTTCTACTCGGACGACCCAATTGTTCCTTCTAAGATATCTGAGTTGTGGGTCAGAATGTACTTGAACACCAATTCTGCTTCTGAGGTCTATTACGAAAATGGAGCAATTCATGACATCACACCAGAGATGGTGAATAGATTTGCAGTTTGGTTGGCTAAGGAAATCAAGTAAGCCACAACTGGCTGTTTGTATTTGCTAAAGGACTTTGAAATAAAAAGACGTTTATGTATGTGATTCTCTGCAAACATTAAAGTATTTGTTTTGATAATCAAATATTGAGTCTGTATTCTGATGGTGAATAATTGCTTGGGGCCGTAAAGGAACTAGAAAATGTATTGGCCTACCCTTTTGTGTCGTTCTATGCTAGTAGAAGACCAAAATATGACATTGTGCATCGTAGAGCAAGAGTTGCACTGCTTTCGCCAGTGTGTCTACTACGAACACTCACCTTTGATATTCTCTGTATCTTCAAAAATAGCAATACAATGTCAATGAAGCTTTCATTGAGAGTGATTTTAAGTCGTAGGACTACTCTCTTTCTGAACTCTGTTTTCGCATCTTTGAACAGTCTATTGAGGTACACTATAAAGAACTAGCCACCCAACTTGGATCAATCAAGTTATTCAAAACATATTTCTCCTAATCATTTTACTCTATTTTTGACATATAAACACTTTTGGGCGCAGTTCGAGTCGGTTTCTCCAACCCATACTCCTATCGCCGATCCTGTATTATGACCCCCACGTGACCTCTCAGAAGATCCGTTTGATCACACCTGGCTCGTTCAAAACACTCTTAATACGGAAACAAACTCATACTATTCATCATTTGTTATCTTGTTTTGTGTTGTTTCGATAGTGTAACATTGAATTATGCTCAAATCTCAGGTTGCGGGAAGCGCCTACATGAACTTTCAGCAGCAATTCCAAGACCAAATATCCCAAACTGAATCTGATCTCCTTGGGAGCTCAGGAATGAGCGGTAATACCTCTTCAAGTGTCAATTACATCAATTTCAATCAAGATGCATCATGTGTTGCTATTGGGCTCAATAATGGCTATCGAATCTATTCATGCAAGCCAGCACTCACCAAATGCTACCTGGTACGAAAGGAAGAATCGGTTGGACTTGTGGAAATGCTCTACTGCACTTCCTTGCTTGCAGTGGTAGCACTTGGGGATGAGCCCGGATCTCTGCCGCGAAAGTTGAAGATTGTCAACACAAGAAGGCAAACCACTATTTGCGATCTTATATTCCCCTCCACCATATTCCTGGTCAAACTCAGCAGACACCGAATGATTGTTGTGTTGGAGGAGCAGATTTACGTTTATGATATTGCAACTATGAAGTTGCTTCACACTATTGAAACAAGTCCAAACGTCAATCGGTTATGTACATTGTCTGATGATATGACCGACGAACTTGGCTCCAGCTTGTTAGCATACCCATCGCCGCCCAAAACTATAGCACATGATTCCCTTCTTGTATCAGGAATCAACACAAATGGTGGTCATAACTCTGCTCAGAACAATATTCAATCAGTGAGTAATGCTCCTAATCGTGTGGGTGATGCAATCATATTCGATTTGAAATCCTTGCAGCCTCTTGCGGTCATTGAAGCGCATAAGTCTGCACTTTCTGCAATGTGTCTATCCAGTGATGGTACTCTTTTGGCAACAGCATCTGACAAGGGTACAATTGTTAGGGTGTTCAATGTTCACACGGGGTCGAAGCTCTATCAATTTAGAAGGGGCACATACCCCACAAAGATATTCTCATTAAGCTTCAGCAAGAACAAGAAATATGTCGTCGCAACCAGTTCGAGTGAGACAGTGCACATTTTCCGTTTGGGTGAGGAGGAGTTGTTGGCAAACAAACAGAAGCAGAAAAAGGAATCCAAGGATAAGAAAGCCAGGATGAACGCAGACTATGGGAGAATTGAAGAAGAGGATGAAAATTTAACGAATCCAGATGGTATGCTTAGAAATGATGACGACGACGATGAGATAATTGAAGACGATGGAGATGATAGTGATGCTGAGGAAGATGGTGACGGGGACGATGTGAGTGTTGAGGCTCCTATAAAACAAAGGAAACTATCACAAGGATCTACAAATTCTTTTACCAGTGTGAAATCGGGAATGTCAAGCGAAGATTTGAGAGAGAAGACAGAACCCGTGATTGACCAAAGTCGATTATCCGTTGCTAGGATAATCCGAAGGTCGTCGCAAACGCTTGGAAGGAAAGCTGCACAGAAAATGGGTGACTTCTTGCCTTCTAGGTTTTCCTCTATTCTAGAGCCCACAAGACACTTTGCTTCGTTGAAGATCCAAACGTTGGGGAAGGATGTAAAGTCTATTGCAGTTATGAATAATGAGACTCAGGAAGACTTAGTATCTGTGAGCAGTTTGGCAATGAGAGATAGCAGTTCCGATAATAGTTTGCGGCCTAATATCTCACCTAGTTCTCACACATCTGGAAAGGAACTACAGTCGGTTAATTTGATTCACATCAATGTCATCACATCCGAAGGATACTACTACACATATGGTTTAGACCCCGAGCGAGGTGGTGATTGCATCTTGTTGCATCAGTATTCACTTCTTGATGATTGATTTTGCGGCAACTTGGGTATAATACGGCGGGTATATAATAATTGAATGAAGTTCTCATTTATTGGGAGTAGGAAGGAAAAAAAGGGGCGAGCTGGGAATTGAACCCAGGGCCTCTCACAATTTTGTTTTCAGATTTAGCGTACTAAACCGTCGCCCAAAGCGAGAATCATACCACTAGACCACACGCCCATTTTTCAATTTTTTAGAATGCTGGTTATTTATATTCTATTTATTAATTTATGTTATGTACAGGACCATATTCAAATCTTCCAGATCGAAAGCATTATATTTGACAGATATATTAGTTTCTTTTATTTTAGGAGCAACACACACTTCTAAGGTTCAATCCATGACTATTTAAAGGGAACAAATACTAGTGTATTATTGGAAAAGATCATTTTAATCAAGCTCAGACTTGCAAAAGGCTCCATTACTGAATTAAAAATGGCCCTAAAGTGTTTCAGAGTGAAGCTCTTTGCTTTCTGACCCAGGGTAAAGTTTTTTTTTCTAGAATCCAAAGTTCCCGTTTGCAAAATCTACGCTCATCTTTCTCGAACAAGTGCAGGGCCAGTCGTTTCATACCAGGCCTCAAAGCAAGCCCGATCTCACAGGCTGAAGAGCTCGGAGCTGAGATTATGCCAATTTCACAGTTATGTAGCGTTTTCTTTGGATACACCAGAGTATTCCAGCAAGAACGAATATCAGGTAGTAAAACATTTCCGAGGAAATAGCGCTGTGGTCTCTACCCAATACAGACGATTGTCGAAACAGGCAGAAAAATGCTGAGGATCGGTGAGAGTATAACTATTGCTATGAGCTTCACGCCTCAGAAGTGAGTATACACATACAAGCATGGCCAAACACTCCATGTGCAGCCTGCCTTCGATTGTGTGGGGCTATGAAATTTACGAGGCTTGACATCTTTTGTTTAAGATTATCCAAGTCTGTTTTCAGCATGGGATTATGCGAATCTGATACTAAAAACTAAAATGAATGTAGGTGTTGACAGCCACTGCCTTTGAATGAAGTGTGGGGGTCGCAACGCTCAATCTTCACATGAGCGGAACAATTTGTGGATTACTTTGTTTCAATTAATACACACTTGGAGTTTTAGGAGTTGTATCGCACTAATTTAGTCAAGTTTTAGATGGTCATAGCGTCTATGGAATTATGGTGCGATAGGAATAATGGGACATGGTAGTAAAAGAACAAATAAAGAAGAACGAAAGAAAAAGATGAATAAACTGGGGATATCCTAAGCAAAGCATTGGATATATTGGCTAAGTTGGAATCAGAAGATAAGAAAAGGTGTATGGAAGTGTGAGGATGGAGAGAAACATGAATACGGATGATTTGATTGAAGAAAGGAAGTACAGAGAATGAGAGATAGAGACTGAAGAATATAATGTAAAACATAAATGCAAGGAAATATTATTCAGAGTATAAGAAGGTGGAAAAAACTGAGGTTGAAAAAGATGTTCGAATATACAAAGAAAAGACTCCATGCATTGTGTGTAAATGGAAAGTGATTAATGGCAGAGTACGTGTGCGGACGTGAAATGATTGAATTGGGGAAGAGATAATTTGTATAAGGCTAACAAATTCACAGCAAGAATCAGCGCTTGATAGCATAATGAGAATAGAAGGTATATGAGGGATCCAATGACCCCCCATTACCTTGCTTATCTCTCATTGATGCAATAAGACTGATGGAAATAGCTGTAGCAAGGTTATGAATTTCAAATGGGTAGCACCGTTCTTCGATTGCATTCAGTTACGTCCAGAATCAGCTACAATTTACCTCTATCCTACATCATGGAAGCAAGTATAAATTTAATATTAAAAAACTCAATAGCAAATAAGCAAACAAAACCCCAACCAAATTCAAAACCTAAGACTCGACCAATCGGAATCTTGCTTCACAACCCATGCAAGACCCCCAAAGGCAGAGCACACTCCATCAACAAGTGTTTCCAACACATCAGCACCGATATCCATCTCCTCAAGGTTACTCTCCATTCTGCACCGTGCATCCTCGTTGTGGTCTTTGTCGTAGGACCCACACCACATATCATAGTCATCTCTTCCAGTCTTCTCGTGTATCTCTTCAGCATCACCAGTGGATGCGAGCATCTTTTGAAAGTAGTCATCGTACACCCCCAAAATGTACTTGACTGAGGCAACACATGTCGAAGACTGCCAAGAATAATTGTGGATGGCCAAATCCAAGTTGGTCTTGAAACAGGCAATCCTGCTCTTACACTCGCCAAACTTGGCTGCCAACAAATTGACCTTCGCCCTCTCCGACTGGAGACTCTTCTTCACAACAAGTAAAGAGTCCAAGTCCTCGGCATTCCTGTAGTCGTTAAAAAGTACCAGGAATCTGTTTGCAAGTCCAAGACAGATCCCGTAAGTCTCATCTAGAAGCTTGGTGGTATCAACGCACTGGCTCACATACCCCCGTAATGCGTGGGCCCGCACGTCGTAAACAGCATCTGAAAGCTTCGAGAAGACACATTTAGAAATTGAGAAGAAGTGCTCTGAACTCTTCTCGTTATACTGACCATTGTTTTGGGTGGCATCAAAGAACATTCCTTCAAGGTCATAGAACCATTCGTCATCGTAGACCAGTCCCCATGTCTGCTCAGTTGGCTCTGGCGACAACTTTGCCTCTTCAAGCATGTTTTGAAAGGCCAAGTTCCGTTGTGTTTGGCGGGTGTTACTTCCTGCGGAGTGTCGTCCTGGTCAAACTCTACTGTATCGTTTGCGTCCGAGAACTGAACTTTAGTCTTCAGCTTCTCCCCAGAGCTGGACTGTTCGGTGAGCACATAGTAGAGTTTGTTGCTCTGCTGGAAATCCCGGAACTTGGGATAGTCAGTTTCTGCGGTTTCAATGATCCGTGTCATCTCAGCATCCCACTCATCCTCGTCTCCCAACCCTCTTGCGTAAGGGGTCTCCAACACTACCTCAGTAGACTGGATCGGCTCATCCTTCTGTTCTACCTCGTCCATTTGGACTTCTCCCTCCTGTTTCAGCTCAGCGAAGACTTTTGGCCCAAGTGTTTTTTGGTTCTGGGCCGGTTCCACTTCTATTCCCTGAGCAAGTTCTCCATCCTCCTCTTCCCCATGTTCCTGTGCTTCCTCCTGCTCCTGATTTTCCTGTTCCTTTCCATCCTGGTCCTGTTCATCCTTGGTCTCACTCTCGTCTGTGTCCACTTCCTCGACTGTTCTGGTTTTGGAATTTGTGCCCCCCAACACATTTTCCTCCACCAGAACTGAATTCTGCCACTGGAAATAACAGGCATTCTCCCTTTTGTCGTTCAGTGAGCAGCCATTGTCCCCCACAATGTCTGTCTGCGAACCACAATTGAGATCGTACCTATTCTCACCAGCGACAGCAAAATCTTCAGAAGCACACACCGAAAAGAGCTGCCTTGGAATTCCAGGAACCCGGATGTAGGGCTCAGAAATACCCGGAGCCTGGATGTTAGTATGAGAAGTAACCGGAACTTGGATGTGAGTAGAACATTCTGTGTGTGAGTACTTCAAAGACTTGGGCGCACTCACAAACACCGTAGTCAAATGTGAAGGTCTGAAAGAATGTAAGACTACGGTAAATGGCTCCCTGAATGATTGTGTCTCAGCCACAATCTCCGGAATGGAGTCAAAAGTCTGACCCGTGAGGCCCATCTCCAAGTCCATAGACCTCACCGTCAGTGTGCGTAGACCGAGAGAAGTGAAAACAGTACTAGATCCAGCGATCAAAGGCCTCACTGCTTCTCTGCCTACTGTATAGGTTACCTTAGAGAAGTGACCCAAACCCTCAATCCCGCAGCGGAGATATCCTGGAGTGTAAATTTCGTCGTCAACTTCAAAAAGACCCATCTCGAGATCAGGAGCAGCCTCTGATCTCAAGTTGCGTCCAGTAACCCAATTAGCAATGCCAGTCACCAGTTCCACAAACAATAGAACTGGGATGGCCACGAAGTAGTTGTACAACGCGAGAGCAGGTTTGTAGACACAAAGCGCCAACGACAGGGCAACGGCAGATTGGGACTCGGAAGCAGATTTCTGGAACGTTTCCTTCACTTTCTTAAACATTCTCTTCAATTGAGCCTTCGCCTTTGCCTTCGCCTTCTTGGATTTCTCGGCCACTTTCTTGACTGGTCTGAACTGCTTAAAGCGCTGCCTCTTCGACAAATAAGGAGCAAACTCCTTGTTTTTTGGAGCCTCCACAACTCCGAAACCAATAACGGGACCTGAGCACTTTCCAGTCACCTGGATATAGCCCTGGGCCGTTGTTGGGTATGTGGCAGTCATACAGACTGCCAGCACTCGGTTGAAGAACCGAGTGAAGGAGACCATTCCAAACTGCAGTAAAACTACAATTCAGAGTTCGAGGTCTTCTTTAAGTCTTTTTGAACTAACTGGCTCTTATAGACGGCAGTTTGTTGAAAAGACGGTGGAGGGAGTTTTAAAAAATCCGTGGGCACAAAGATATAGTGCGACTTTCGCTATGACAGATTTACACCATGATACACCACGGTACCCATGTTGGACAATTACAGCAAAAAAATGGGAATACTTAAAACCCTCTGGGTTGAATTTTCGGTTAGACGTCTTTCAGGACAACCAAGATGGCGTTTCTCTGTCAATCAACTTGCTCATGGTATGTTTTCGCAGCCAATTCGGGTGTTGTTGTGTGCAAGTGCAAAATACTAATCTAAGAATAAGAGTTGAGATTTCCCATTGCAAAGGATGCAATGCTAGAGATTGAAGATTTGAGTATTCTCAAATCATCTTAAAGCTTTGAATTTATTGATACTGTAGTTAAATGGGGCGGCTTCAACCAATTAATGTTGAATACAGAGAGCGCCTCGTAACGAGCAGAATACGATAAGTTATGAAAATTGAGAAAGAAAATAGTACCTTCAGATTGAGAGCTATCTTAGACTTCTCGCTAATTTTTTGTAGAGCACCTACCAATCTCTCGTCGTTCTCGCATTAACTGCGAACTTTGGAACCAATGGAGTTACTGAACAGTTATACGATCCAAGATATTACATAGGCCAATGGAGTGAAATCAGTATTGAAGGAACAACCGACGAACATGTTGAATTTCTCGGATAAAAAAAGATGCCCCGTATTGACGAGTAATTGACTTGTTGTAAGTCGTCAAATAGTAGGCTGAACGAATGAACTTTCACCTTAATCAACACCTTTAGTATATTAGATCTCCAAATACATAATGATAAGTCTGTTAGGGTGAATAAGAGATGAATAATCACGAATAGTAAGAAGATACATATCATATAGTTGATGAAAGAGGGGCTGAAGCAGGAGAAGTGTTGGAAAATTGTTAAATCGAGGACGCGTAGTAGAATCTGGGAATGTGAATACAATTTCCACATGCTTGGGTCTGTTCTTATATATCATATGAAAATGTAAGGCTCTTTGACGCTAGAGGTTTTAGGCACCATGCATTAATTTTTTTAATTTCCAGTGCAAACTTTGCTTCTGCCTAATTTTTTATTTAGCAGATTATTTTCAGATATACAAAAAGACAGAAATTCTTGCCTTCCCGAAAACAGTTCTCGTGTACCAAAGCTCTACGAATAGTGGTGAAGGAGTATACGAGGCGTAAAGCCTGTTACTATAATGGGGAACAATTAAGTCCTGTTTCTGCTCATGAGAGTAAGACAGCACTTCATTGCCACCCATTACTAGTCTGAGTCTAGGAGAGTTTGTTGTGGAGCCAACAAAGGGGTAGGGCTTCCGTTCCCCGGAGAAGGCAAGCTTAGTGCATGAAGTGAGAGCCATGTGTAATGATAGCTACGCAACACACTCAAGAAGAAACAGATGAAGTTGAATTCTAGGGGAAACCCACACGATTAGAATTTAATATATGATTATTTGAAAAAAATTGAAAAAAAAGCTCAATTACCGTTTTTTCTAAAAATCTTATATTCTGTATTATTGAGGAAATCTCATAATAAAGAATGAATAGAATAGAAGGACGAGGAAGCATTGCCCATGCGGAGTGTTTCCCACCTCCCAGTGATCATGGTGCTCTTTAAAGGCGAGAATTTATTATGTTTTGATAAAATAGGCGCAACTTGCAATAACGAGGGGGGGGCAAAAAATAAACAAAAAATAACAAATGACTTTGGAAATGACGGCTTAAAGTGAAGTCCGGGGTGTGAAGGGAAAAGATTGGGCTATGATGGTCTTACTATAAACTTGGATAGCGACAGAAAATTTTTTATTTTGAAATTACATTCCCTGAGCATTTTAGCGTTCCCCTGAGCAGCTCTTATAAATGTGTTCATTAGTTAAAAATTATTGAAGCATGTCGTCCTTGAGCCTTTTCATTAACTAACTTTTCTATTTGCATATCAAAGCCAGTCACGTGAGTGTGTACTAAAGTTCGAAATCCCACTGATACTAATAACATACATGGTGAGCAAGAGAAAAATCATAGTATCTGAGGAGTTATCTCCCTATAACATTGCACTAGTTCTCTTGATAAGAATCTACATCTCGAATCTACTACCTGTTAAGAAAGGTATTTTGTATTTTCTAGTGCAACATCTTGAAGGGAAGCCTCTACAACATAACACAGAGCTCTTAGCGGCACCTGATCTATCAAACTTATGCGATGCAATACTCCAACTTAATTCATCCAGGTATTCATGTCAAGAGGCAAAGAGATTGCGCAACTCGAGGGAAAGCGCTGTGTTCATGTTGTTAGATCTTGCATGGTCCATCGACACAGGAGAAGAAATGTATCGTCAGATAAGTGACGTGTACGCATTACTCCTGGATCCAACTAGCATTACATGTGATGGATCCGTAAATGCATCTCCGAGATCGGTGGTGGGGCGATTTGTTCAAAAGCTCGTTGTCACAGCCAGATTGCTTCATTTCGATGAAACCATTCTTCTCTTTCAAACTTTCTGTCTGTTTCGAGAATCCTCTCTGCAGTTGTATGAGTCATTGAAGAAACAAGGTCACCAGAAATATCACCAAATCACAACAAAGGCAGTTGCTTTGGGTCCTTCGATAGGTCGGTACCATGACATCAAAAGCTCATACGACACGAAGGAGAAAGAAGCGGAAAAAGAAAAAGATGCAGATCTCTTTAGAATGTTGGAACAACAATTGGACTTCTGTCAAAGTTCGTACTCCAACCAAAAGCAAGATATCATCATAACGCCGATCACAAAAGCATACCTTGAAGCCTTGATTGACTCTCAAATTCAGCTACTCGAAAAATATGGAACACTGACACCTCCAGAATTGAGATCGATCATGGAGCAAATCGCAACCCCACATTTTGGATTCTCCAGTGTACACAACACTCGGAGCACTCCTTACCCATCATACCATTATTTTCGATATCTTACCAATTTGCATGAAGGAAACTACCTTGGAGCATTCGACTCGCTTCATCAATACTTTGACTACATGGTTTCCCAAGGTTCGAAGTATTTCTATCATTTTGCCTTGATTGCGCGAGCATCACTTCATCAGTGCTTTGGAGAAGATCAGAAGGCACTTGACTCCATAGAGGAGGCTATATCAGTTGCCCGGGAGAATAGGGATAACAGTACGTTAACGTACATACTTTCATGGCTCTTCGACTTCATGAAGGAAAAGCCCGATTTATGGGTCAATCAAACCTCATTTCAAAACAATAATGAACTGCAGTTGTTGGAATTCCTCACGAAAAAGTCGCCAAGTGTTTCATTGCTGCTAGCTGCGGTCAGTTTCTGCTTCAATACTGAGAACTTGATGGCTAAAGGTGAGTCCTCCACCAAAATATATGAGAGTTTGTTTAAAGCTCTTTATGTGTCAGTGAATGATGTGCCCACATCTTTTGTCAAATGCTGTGATCTAGCATCATTGGTTTGGGATAGATTGGGGGCTCCTTACCTCAGTGATCTTTATGTGGATATTGGTCTATCTCATTCCTCAGAATTCGTTTTGAGACGTGATTCCCTAAATTTGAAAATGCGGAAGCAATTAGCACTTTTCAAGCGAGAAGATCCCGATAAAGCTATCAATGAACTCAAATCAATTCTGAAAGACTACATTGCAAATATCACACAACATAAAAAATTGCAAAAGTTGTTACTAGTCTTGCAAATCGAATCCAATCTCAAGAGCGGGAGAGTCCCATTAGCGTGGGAAAGTTTAGAGCATCTCATAAACTCTGGAGATTTTGATGAGGAAGCAAGACTTTCTATTATAAGACTACGAACCAATTTCATCGCAGCTAATAACGATATATCGGGAGCTATAAATTTAGTGAGCCGTGAAATCTCACGAAGAAACATATCCAGCTCCAGACTGGATCTTTTTCATTCTGTCAGCTTGAACCTCTTGAGGACGTCTTTGTTGATCCGTTCAGGTGCAACTTCACGGGCATTTTCTTTGCTTGTTCAGCAAATGAAATTCGCTAAATGGACTGGTTCTGGTGTTGCTCTAATGGAAGCCTCAATTCAGATGGTTTCTTACCTCAATGAAATTCTGAGTCCGAAAGAGGCGTTCCAAATTGGGATTAAACTAGCTCCAGCTGTGATTAGGACGCGAGATCAGCACTTGGTTTCTAGCATGTACTATGAACTTTCTAGGAGCTGTTGTGCGTTTCTTGAGGATGAGTACAAACAAGGGCCCTTGAGTAGGAAAGATCTGTTCACTAATTTCCTTAAGTTCCTTAGTTTGAGTATTGCTGGTTTTAAGAAATCTCTTGATTTGATAATGCTTACGGAATGTTTTAGACTCGAGCAGAGGGTAGCTGCAGCAGGTTTGCGGTACGAAGATGAGATGACCAGCAGTTTGCCTTTTCAAAATTTCAAAAAACATTCAAAAGCAGGACTTGAAATCTTGAAGAAAAGATCATGTGAAGCGTGCGACCTTGGCTATCTCAATAATTCTAAGTCTACTTAGCATAAAAACTGAATATTCGGAATATATAGAGCAGATTATCGGCATAAACTTAGTGTGATTCACTCAGCACGCTTTGATCTCTCCTGTGAGTCTAAGGATGCCAAGGTGATTGCCGCGTTCTTCATTTGTACCACGTTAGCAACTTGTTTGAAGATCCAAATAGGAGAACTGGCCCATGCAAGGACAGTTCCCATCCAAAAAAACTTGTTATAGTGTAAGTAAAAGGCCATGTAAAACAACTCGTTCACTAAGCAAACGAAAAATAAAACCTTTCGATTTGTGTAATATAAATTTAAAAGTTTTGATTTCTCGCCGACATTCTTGTGAGATGTCGAGCCCGAGGACAACATAGCATACATATGCATGTAATGGGATGCCAAATCTAATGAAACAAGCAATTGCCACATGATGCAATACTGGGGATAGACCACACACAAGTAACAGATCAATGACGATGTTGCACATCTATCGGTAACCATATCCAATACCGCGCCAAACCGAGTCCCTTGGTCAAATTTTCTGGCTGCATAACCGTCGAAAGCGTCAAGAAACCCGGAAATTCCATATAGTATCAGTGTCCGTATAGGATGATTCTTCATCGTCAAGAATGACAATATGGCGGTAAGAACTCTAACGTATCCTATCAAATTTGGAATGAAGAAAAACACATCCTTATTCGTAATTTTGCCTTTGCTCATAGTGAAACTATTTTTGATAATGTGGCGTGAAGTATCGTAGGGAATTGGAGATTAATGGCAAGTTCGTAGTTCTGTTAGAAAGCACTCTCGTCAAACAGATTAAATAATCACGATGGGATGAAATACCTCACCAATCCAATTGCATCCACCTTGAGTTATGGAGAGTTGTGCAACGAAAGCTTGTTGGAAATCAAACCGAGAAGATGTAAGAAGGATTTGTCGGTTTGAAAAGTTCCTTCGATTAGACAGGAAAAGAGCGCACAACTCGATCCGTATCCGAACAATCAAGGTTTTCTTGTATCCTTTTGCTAGTAGCATACAGATGATCGATTTTCCTTCGACTTCTCGAATCTTTATTATAAATACGAAATGCTCTCGTATTTGAAATTGTTACGACCTCTAAATTGTATTATTCACGTGGGCAGCTGCGCAGCCCTTGTCTAACGGAACCAAGTGAAATAACCCGCATCAGATTCTCAAACTTCTCTTTTTGGAAATACCTGAATCTTCAACCCATTGGAAGTTTAGCTCTTTCTCGAGGGTGAAACTTCATCGGTAAACTTTGGCTCTGCCAGAATTGCGCGTTTCTACATCGCAACACCATTTGCCAGGTTACTGGTCACGACGGCGCAAAGGGCGTAGCTACAGAATCATCAATCATCGTGAACTTTTTCTTTTCCAGCATATTTGTCTCTTCCCTAGTATGTTTAGGTTTGACGATACTATTATACTAAGAGTGCATGAGAGCTTTTACACTGGGAAGGACCCTCACCTATCAGGTCTATACAGATCTTGGTGGCAAGCTTGCTCAGCAGAATAAATATGTTGAAGTTAGATGATTTAGGTGAAGACATCATCGTTTCAAACATATGTTTATTTCTAGATCCAGTTGATGTATTCCAGTTGTCATTGACGTGCAAACAGATCCATTACCTATTGTCGACCAATAATGCCTTCCATCGATTGTACTTATCTATGTTTGGCAATATGACGCCGCTAAATTTGAAGGACTATGATTGGAAATCTCTTTTCAGATTGAGGTCATCGAAGATGGTCAATTTCTACACATGGGGTTCCGCAGAACAAGGTAGACTAGGATACTTACTTAGTGACGCCCCAAAGAATCATAGATCTCAGTACCTGTTCGGGATTCACACTCCAACCTTAGTTCCAAACTTTGGTAGTTATATAGTCGAGCAAATTCTGTGTGGTGGATTCAGTTTTCAAATTTTATCCGAAGGCGAGATTTATTGTTCTGGTGCTAGTTATTCAAACTCAAGGGATTCAATGGGTAGGCCCGGGCCACCTCAAAAGGATTACTCCCCTCCATTGGATTCAGAAACCACATCCGCCATCCCAACGCCGTTCTTTTCAAGAGTTGCACACACCTTTCACGCGAACCGCAATTCAACAAGGATGTCTGACAGCCCTAATTTAAGGGTTCCACCAGAAAATCTAACATTTCCAGAAGAGCTCAACAGGGATAATTTACCATCAGAATCTGGCTTCATTACTAGGATGGAATTGCCACCTGCATTTACCAAGCTAAATAGAACCGTTGTTCAGATTTCTAGTGGACGTCAACACTTTTTGGCATTGGACAGCGCAGGATGTGTTTATACTTGGGATTATGGCAATTCAAATTGGAGAGTAGGGGTGGAGGTTGTCTTCCCGGGATTAAGGAATCGTATAACAAAAGTTTTTGCTGGATGGAATCTCTCAGCCTGCTTCATGCTTAATGTTGGACTTATTGTGTGGTACTCTCGTGAAAATGTATCTCAAGAGAGCTTCGAGGATGGGACAAACAGAGCGGAAGCACATTATGTGATTTTGCCGAACCTGACCGTGGTCTCTGATTTTATTGTTCTAAGTGATTGCGTGATCTATTTACACGGCGATGGGGTACTCTACCGCTTTGATATTAATGCTAACGCTGCAGCTACTCTCTCGTCAGAAGAAGCGTCGAGCTTGGGATATTCATATGCCATCAGCAACTACAATCGGTGGCTCTCAAACTATAACAGGGCAAATAACACTGAAGCCTGTTTCTCTAAGCTCAGTGGTTGCTTCGGGTCATTTGCGGTTTTCTCTAATCATGGCCTGGTTTTGCTTGGGAATAAGAACATTATTCTGGAGAATAGTCATGACCCACCTATCCTACTTCCCGAATTACAGAACAGAGGTGTGATTCAAGTAGTGATTGGTGATTACCATTACATCGCCTTGACTGATACAGGTGATCTACTTAGTTGGGGTTTGGAGCTGCTCAATCGTGGTTGCTTAGGCCTAGGAGCATTTTCTGAGGCTAAGGAATTTGTAGAGCAGGAGGGTAATAGCTGGCGTGTACGCCAGCCACATGTGGTACCTAAGCCTTCGCCTAAAGGGAAGTGGTTGGTAGCCGTTGCCGCTGGATGGCAAGCGGGTGGACTCTTTGTTTCTGAAGATGAGTAGAGATATACACAAGCTCTTGGATGACGTCGCAAGCTTATGTCTCTTAGTTTTGATTTTGCTTTTTTATCCCAATACTGACGAGCAGTTTATGCCATAACTTACTAGAGGCTTGACGAATAGGTTCATTCATAGGAGAAGGAATCTGTTCGAAGTAGACACATGAGCTGGAATGAATATCATTTCTATTAGGATTAGCTTCAAAAGGAGATGGTTGCACAGCTTACGATTAGGAGGTTTCTGCTCTTCGGATCTTTTTTTTTCTTTCTTATTTGCCATCTTGCTTATGAAGAAAAATATGTATTTACTATTCTACGGTTTTTTCATGACTTGGGCATTACCTGTTTTTGTTTTTGTGTGTCTGCTCCTATGTCGCTGGGGAATCTATACGAACTTTCGCTTTCCATTGTGCGCAAATACGAAAAACTAAAAACAGCCCAAATACATAAATACACTTATTATTCATCATTAGTCGATTTTTATATATATAAACTTCCGAAGTAATACAGCGCCACTCTATTATCAACATAAATTTAATTCAATTTCAAGCGCCCGGTAAACAGGGGCTTCGGCAATCACGTGACAGTCCGGGTAACAGCCCGTGATCACACCTCACAACGATGCATGGTACGACGGCAACTGCACTTTCCATCAACACCTGCGATAAAAGATTATTGCCATCAAAGGAGCTACACGGAATAATTGCACTTCAATCTGATAAATCAATTTATTATCAGAGCATCGATATCTCTTATCAGAAATTAACATCAGGAACATGTCGAGTCCGAAAAGAAACAGCTTAAGTGATAAAGATGGTCTCCTCTCGCCGACACCATCTCACAACCATGCCGTATCTCATCGGAAGAGAAGATCGTCTTCGATCATTCAACACCTTGAGCCAGATACTATGGATACCAAGATTGATCAGTCTTTGAATCCCAACTTAAATGCTGATTGGGTCCACTATAAGGGTGCATGGGTAATTCACATCGTGTTGATAATTTTCCTCCGTTTGTTCTTCGACTTCATTACTGTTCTAGACAATGACTGGAAATGGATGATGACAAACGTTACTTACAACATCGGCTCATACATAATGTTTCATCAGGTAAAGGGAACGCCCTTTGAGTTCAATTCTGGTGCCTACGACAATTTGACCATGTGGGAACAGATTGATAATGGAGATCAGTATACTCCAACCAAGAAGTTCTTGATGATGGTCCCTATTACTCTTTTTTTGATTTCGACTCATTACTCGAATTACAACTTGTACCTGTTTACTGTGAGTGGAATAAGCTGCTTGTGTGTTGTGGTTCCGAAGCTAGCAATTGCTCATAGATTGAGGGTGACATTATTTTGAATCTCGCATTATTGCTGACTTTTTCATTACCTTGCCACCGATCTTGAGAAATTCATCCTGTTCCACAGCTGTGTTTTTGCACAGCATGTCGTCCATATTTTGGGTGCACAAAACGAATAGTCATTAAGCACAGTATGAATGGATGGAGATAATTTTAGAACTTTTTGTAGCTATTGGAATTAGAGGAATTGTTATACTCTGGATAATAAAATGACCTAGATGCGACTCTGAACTCTGAGATCAGAGTCACCTCACGTGCGCCTTTTATATAACGCACGTCATCCTCATTTATAAAGAACTTTTAGATCCTGAACTTTTTTACAGCTCAAGTTTCATAATGCCTTACTCATTGTCTGAAACACACAAGCACTTGGTCGAGGGCCGTTTGGCCGATACTGATCCAGAAGTGGATGGAATTATCAAGGCCGAAATTGATAGACAGAAGCACTCTATCGTATTGATTGCAAGTGAAAATTTTACCACCAAGGCCGTCTTCGACGCTTTGGGAACTCCAATGTGCAACAAGTACTCCGAGGGATACCCTGGTGCTAGATATTACGGTGGCAATGAGCAGATTGACAAGATGGAAATTTTGTGTCAAGAGAGAGCATTGAAAGCTTTCAATGTTACCCCAGACAAATGGGGAGTGAATGTGCAGACCTTGTCTGGTTCCCCTGCCAACTTGCAGGTGTACCAAGCTATCATGAAGCCTCATGAAAGATTGATGGGCTTGGACTTGCCTCACGGTGGACACTTGTCCCACGGCTACCAGACCGACTCCAGAAAGATTTCTGCAGTCTCGACTTACTTTGAGACTATGCCATACAGAGTCGACTTGGAGACTGGTTTGATTGACTACGATATGTTGGAAAAGACAGCGATTTTGTATAGACCAAAGGTCTTGGTGGCTGGTACCTCTGCCTACTGCCGCTTGATCGACTACAAGAGAATGCGCGAAATCGCCGATAAAGTTGGTGCATACTTGGTTGTGGACATGGCTCATATTTCAGGTTTGGTAGCAGCAGGTGTTATTCCCTCGCCATTCGAGTACGCTGATATTGTGACTACAACGACCCATAAATCGTTGAGAGGCCCAAGGGGTGCCATGATCTTCTTCAGAAGAGGAGTCAGATCCATCAACCCAAAGACTGGCCAGGAAATTTTGTATGACTTGGAAAATCCTATCAACTTCTCTGTCTTCCCAGGTCATCAAGGTGGTCCGCACAACCACACTATTGCTGCTTTGGCAACCGCCTTGAAGCAAGCTGCTACGCCTGAATTCAAGGAGTATCAAGAACAAGTTTTGAAGAACGCAAAGGTGTTAGAACACGAGTTTATCCAGAGAGGTTACAAATTGGTTTCGAATGGTACTGACTCGCACATGGTTTTGGTATCTTTGAGAGACAAGCAGATCGATGGTGCAAGAGTGGAAACTATTTGTGAAAGAATCAACATTGCATTGAACAAGAACTCTATTCCTGGTGACAAGTCTGCCTTAGTCCCTGGGGGTGTCAGAATTGGTGCGCCTGCGATGACCACCAGAGGATTGGGCGAGGAGGACTTCAAAAAGATTGTGGGCTACATTGACTTCGCAGTCAACTACGCCAAGGAGATTCAAGCCGGCTTACCAAAGGAAGCTAACAAGTTGAAGGACTACAAACAAAAGGTCTTGCATGGCGAGGATGCTAAATTGGATGCCGTTAAGGCTGAAATTTCTCAATGGGCTGGTGAATTTCCATTGTCTGTTTAATCTAGTTACTTAGTCTATGTATGTCAGTTTGTTCAAACAAAGTTTATAAAATACCTTGTTCCCTGAAGACATTTTCCAAAGTTCCATTCTCTTTCCACAATTTGAGCTCTGATTCGGTCCCCAATTTCTTTCCGTTGAAGAAAATGGTAGGGACCCATTTTCTTCCTGTTATGGCTGTGAATGCTTCTTCCAACTGAGCAGCTTCATTGGCCTCCATCTTATCCAATTCGATGATGTGAACTTTATCCCGAACACCAAATGAATCCCAGACTTGATAAACGTAGTGACAATCTGGGCACCATGACTTCGAAATCATTAGAAAGCGATTAGTCGAGATCAACTCTTTAGCAATATCTTCAGCGCTCATCGTCATCTTTAAGGAAGTAGAAATCCAAACCGGAAAGTAGTCTACACTACTATATGCACGACAGAGAGATGTTCAACGAGGGGACGGCAACTTCGGTCTGCCAGAAAAGCAACTATAAATGACATTTGCCATTACCGCAGAGCAAGCGCTTGCCAAGGATTATCACAGAGCCCGAGGTCCACTATTTACAAACCTCATTTTTCGTATATCATCACTGAATGAAGTGATCACGCAAAAAAGTATGCCAGGTTGGAGAACTGCCGTTGCATACCTGAATAGAATAGGCGCATTAAAGGCGCTCCATTTTATTATCTGCGTGCGATGTCTTGCATCTATTGTGAGGGGGGTGGGGAGACACCCCACTTTCGCGAACTCTTTTTGTGAGTGACTGGCCTAAAATATTCGGACTTTACTCTTTCATTCAATCTCCATCATGAATAAGGAACTTGAAGATGCTTTGAACAAGATTACTGACAATTTCGCCGTTGATAAGGCTTTCCTCTGTAAGGCAACCAGCCACTTTCTCAGTTCAATGGATGCTGGTTTGGCGAATGATACCCCAGCAAGAGAGTATATGCCTATGATTCCTACCTATGTGACATCCATACCAACCGGTAAAGAGAAAGGATTGTTTTTGGCAGCCGATTTGGGTGGTACCAACTTCAGGGTTTGTTCTATTGATTTGAACGGTGACCATACGTTCGACTTGAAACAATCTAAGTTTCCTGTCCCTCTCGACTTAATGACCGGCTCAAGCGCCGATTCACTCTTCTCATTCTTGGCTGAGAAGGTGAAGAATTTTTTGGACGAGCATCACAATGATTTAGATGAATCCGTCAATTTGAAATTGGGGTTCACTTTCTCATTTCCTGTGGAGCAAACTGCTCTTGACCGAGGTAAATTAATTCGTTGGACCAAAGGATTTAACTTGCCTGACTGTGTTGGCCGGGACATCGTTGAAATGTTGCAAAAACATATTGACATTTTCAAAGCTCCAGTTACTATAGTGGCGTTAGCTAATGATACCGTTGGCACTTTGTTGTCGAGAGCGTACTCAAATGACATTTCCAAATCGAACGCAAACACCGTCATTGGTTGTATATTCGGAACAGGAACAAATGGGGCGTATTTTGAAACAATGTCGAATATCCCAAAACTTGCGGGAGCAACCATACCAAAAAACATTACTGGAATGGTTATCAACACCGAATGGGGTTCGTACGATAATCTGTTGGAAGTTCTACCAAGAACGAAGTTTGACGATATTGTGGACAAAGAAACCAGCAACAAAGGATATCACTTGTTTGAGAAACGGATTAGCGGTATGTTCCTTGGAGAATTGCTCAGAGTAACCTTGATGGAACTTTTCAACCAAGGGTTTATTTTCCAAGAGCTTTACAAATCTAGGGGTGATACATTACCTCACAGACTTACGGAGCCATTTTTATTATCTTCTGAGGTCTTATCCTACTTGCAGATCGATGACTCCACAGACCTCAAAATGTCGGAGTTGATCCTCGAGAACCAGTTAAGATTGCCTACAACATCTGTCGAGAGACAAGTCATTCAGAGACTAACTCGTGCCATTTCTAGTAGGGCTGCATACCTTTCTGCTATTCCATTGGCAGCAATTATCACGAGAGTTAAAGACCAATATGCGGATGATACGAGAGACTTCGAAGTTGGTTGCGACGGCTCTGTTGTCGAATTCTATCCTGGATTTCAAGAAAAGATTTTGGAAGCATTCAACTTGATTGACCCATTAAAGGGGTCGAAGAAGAAGGTTCATTTAAGAATAGCCAAGGATGGAAGCGGTGTGGGTGCTGCTTTATGTGCCAGTACTGTCTAAATACTTGCAATCAACACCAAAACGATTTGTTTAATAAAATATAGTTAAATTGAGACTCAGTAGAACAGAAGACGCCCAAGCGTAGTGACCACAGCCGAGTCCGAGTATTCCATTCCTCAAACATTCCCAACTCAACATCCTTCTGCATTCACAAAACTGCGTACACATTCCCACTCTCTTCCCAAAACTAGTGGACAAGAATTACATTTTGCACTCTTGTATCTTTTTTGGTAACTTCACTTGCCTTGCCGAATGCCAATATTCTCAAGATTAGATCAGTAAAAAATGTTGACTAAATTTTCGGGTCTAATACGATTTTTATGCATTCTGAGGTAACGTAATCCCTTTCACAGAAAGAGTGCTATTAACACAAGGCAAAGTCCAAAACATGGAATCGCTGCACTACTTGCTATCATCCGATCATGGAAACAATTAAATGAAATTAATCTTTGAAGTTAATGGCAATTTAAAAGCAATGAGACACACGTCTTTGCATACTTTTCTGATAATTATCTAGGCAGAGATGAAAAAAAGGAATCCACCAAACAGTTTTCATGATGTGCAGACTAGCAGGGTATTACAAAATCATCGACATCACCTGTTTGGGAATGCAGCTACAACGGGCGGTGACTTGTTATTAAAAGTAATCGGGCAAGAGCACAATAAATTAATAGTAGACTGGAAAATTGACGAGAATGTAAATATGGAGAGTATATAACGGTAGAAGAAAAGGGAAATGTTGATATTAGCTTGATATGGCACAAATAACTGCTTGCTCGTCAATCTGTTCTGAATTTTATATTTATTGGAAGGAGTGATAGGAACTTTTCTTTATACATTATCTATACTTTACTCCCGCTCCACAGTAGGTGGAGGCTTGGAGGTGATGTCGTATGTGACACGGGCAACCCCGTCCACCTCGTTGAAAATTCTCGATGCCACTTTCTTTAAGAAAGATGCATCGAAAAAAACCAGTCGTCGGTCATAATTGCATTATAATAGAGCGCTGTATTATTCATAAATAACATTCCAATATTCCTACCACACTAAACGCGAAAAATGCAAAACGAGATGGAAGATCTTTTGGACATGGTGAATGTAGTTCATTTGTATATTTGTGAGAAGTTCTAGATTGGTAGTATTCAGTCTTATGAATCAAGGTTGATGTCCAGGCAAAAGCATTTACCAATGGAGATTTTATTCAATACTCATCCTACTCCCAAGATTCATTTGCGAAAAGTTAACGGGAAAATGTGAAATGATGAAAAATATGTTAGTTATTTTCGTCTGGTTTGCCGAACAATTCATAAAAAGAGGAACGCTTGATAATCCTCCAATTTGAAGGTTTGGATGAATGGTTTTTTCTTCTGGATGTAGTGTTTGATAAGTTAGGTATTATTGTCATTCAGAATTCAGAATTGTCGATTATTGGCATAGTTGCATAGCACTACTCTGTTCTTGAGAAATATTCAACTAACATCCAAATTTATAATAGGAATATATTGACAAAAATTGATAAAAGTGAATGTGGAATTTTGTAGGTAGGCGAATGAGATGTGAGGTTCATCGAACTGAGTTGATATGAGAGTAATAAATATTGAGAATAATAATAGAATTACCAACCGTGAATAACTTCGATAAGGAAATAAAAAAGATGAGTTTGTCCTGCGATTTACTAATTCTTGAACGGGACTTTTCACTTTATTTGAACGGGACTTTCCAATCAACTTGAAAAGTCTGGAAATTGTCTATTATTTGAGAGGCTCAAGAAATTCGTTGGTTTTTTTTAATTTAATTTTGAAAATTATTTATTTGATATGTTCACTTATATATTTCGATCATTTCACAAGATATACCCTGAAATTCTTAGAAATGTTTGTAGTAAAAAATAGAATCAAAGACTGCCTTCAATCAGGCATCTTTGAAGAATTTAAAAAATATGTAGAAGATATTGTTGAAATGGATTTAGAATATAAAATAATAGCATACTAGTTTTCTGAAGATTCCTCGTCCCTTAAAGAGAAGTTTAGAACTAAGCCTGTAGTTCCGCTCTGTATTCCATCATCTCCTTGATATTTCATGACCCAATTGAAATTGTTGAGATTTTCGTTAGCGTATCTTAGGACATTGATATCAAATGTACGATTTCCATATGTGGGTATTGCAACATGGTAATTGGAATCGGCCATCCGCAAGAAATTGGTGTCAAACGAGAAATTATAATCGGAGGCGTCATTGAATACGAAATCCTCACAATTCTTTATCTTGCAGAAGAATTTGATTCTTTCTTTGCTCTGCTTAGGGATTTGAAGAGCGTTATCGTTATTGTCATTCAAATTTTCATCGGCAGAGGGGCTACCAATTGCCAGACCATTGAGAAGTGTGATTCTAGAAAAACTATTCAAAGCTGGTGCGTAGAGGTAAGGTGATTGGCTATAAACATCTCCCTTCATAGTCAGATTTATGAACCATGTAAAGAACTTAAGCCCGGTAGCGAGTAGGGTAGTGGGAACATATTCTTTGATTGAGGTTGTACAATCATTGCCAAAAAGTAAGTCTGAACCCTTGACCGGTTGGCTCGGAGTAAATTTGATGACTATTCGGAGGTTGGGTATGTCCCCAATTGAGTCATTCTTGAAGTTGCTGAATTCTTGGCCATCAATGAACTTAGAATCCCCCACATTATACAAGCTATTCAGTCGATGTGGCTCGCTACCGTCAAAGTTCCGAATGAAAACGGATACAGAAAACTTTCCAATCAGGGATGTAATTTCAACAGGTTCACCAGTATTCACTGGCAAAACACTCCCATCAGAGTCATAGCAATTTGACGCTCTAATTAATAACCTCTTGGTAAGAGTCATGGCGTTGAGAGGGCTTGGTTGCTGTGACGGGAATATTGCGGTCTGACGTTCCCGTGCAGAACGCATGTGAGTGGCGACGATAGTTGACCTGGGCTCCTTCCGTTTAACTATGTGTCATTGAAACTTTGCCTGGGAGTTGATTGTAATTCATGCCTACATCTTCTTTTTCGCGAATTATGCGGCCTCAACTTATCAATGATGTGATCCCACGCTTCTTTAGTCCATGTTGTTGACGTTCGTTATATGAAGGATGCCACTGCCTGAAAATGTTGGGGGAACAATTATCGAATAGCTGTGATATTGACTCTCAGACCATAGTATGATACATTAAACGATGACAATGAATTAGGCAATTACATCTCCGAGTATTATAAAGTATCTGGAAGGGTGGTCACGATGGATCCAGCCCGCACTGATTATTAATATTTCAGTGAGTATGTGACTGCAGCGAGTGACAATTACCCGTGCGCCCCTCCGTAGTGCGTATATATCTCTCCCACCGTCCACCGATCGCGGAGTCCTTTTCTACCAAAAATTTTTTAACTCGTTAAAGATGTCAAACTCATTGGAACAATTGAAGGCCACAGGAACTGTAATTGTTACAGACACTGGTGAATTTGAGTCCATTGCGAAGTATACTCCACAGGATGCAACAACGAACCCTTCTTTGATCTTAGCTGCTGCAAAGAAGCCAGAGTATGCTTCGTTGATCGATGTTGCGATCAAATACGCCGAGGACAGGGGCTCATCGCCAAAGGAGAAGGCTGCTATTGCTTTGGACAGATTGTTGGTGGAGTTCGGTAAGGAGATTTTGGCTATTGTACCTGGCAGAGTTTCTACTGAAGTTGATGCAAGATTGTCTTTCGACAAAGAGGCAACCATCAAAAAAGCACTTGAGATTATCAAGTTGTATGAGTCTATTGGTATTAAGAAGGAAAGAATCTTGATCAAAATCGCTTCCACATGGGAAGGTATCCAAGCTGCTAAGGAGTTGGAAGAGAAGTATGACATTCACTGTAATTTGACCTTGTTGTTCTCTTTCGTGCAAGCAGTTGCATGTGCCGAAGCTAAGGTCACATTGATCTCTCCTTTTGTTGGCAGAATTTTGGATTGGTTCAAGGCTTCTACTGGAAAGGAGTACGATTCTGAGAGCGACCCTGGTGTTGTGTCTGTGAGAAAGATCTACAACTACTACAAGAAGTTTGGTTACAACACCATTGTTATGGGTGCCTCTTTCAGAAACACGGGCGAGATTAAGGCTTTGGCTGGCTGCGATTACTTGACGGTTGCTCCAAAATTGTTGGAGGAATTGATGAACTCCAGCGAGAATGTTCCTAAGGTCTTGGATGCTGCCTCTGCTAAATCTTTGGATGCGTCCAAGGTTTCTTATATCGACAACGAATCGGAATTCAGATTCTTGTTGAATGAAGATGCCATGGCCACCGAGAAGTTGGCGCAAGGTATCAGAGGATTTGCCAAGGACGCTGAGACATTGTTGTCCCAATTGGAATCAAGATTTTAAGTATGGAAATCTAAAGAAATTTTGACTGCATTTATAGTTTAATGAAGTAGAAGTCGGACTATCTTCCTAGCGCAAAGCGCCGGAAATGTGCGTCACTGGAATCTTAAATACGCACTGGAATAAGTTATTCTAGATCATAATTATCTTGAAATATGGGTGTGAATAAGTCATTCTCGTAAGTTAAGACTGACAGTCGTCACTTGTGAATCATTATTGCTCAAAATTTTATGTGTTTCTGTTTTTGGATTCATATAGGCTATACAGAGTACACTATGTGAGTCGATGGATCATCCTCGTGAGAGCCACAAATACTGATTGCGTCTATAATAGAGGTGGTCACCATTGGAGTACCCCGCTACGTTTGTTTTCCAACCGATTTATAACAGAGTAAATCGTAGAAGCAATGAGTCGTTCAATTGGTATTGGAACATGAACCATCCACATATTGGTTGTTCAATTTCCATCACTTGTATATGATCATAAAAGAAGTAGTAAAAAGAGTGATGCATTGTATTGGATTTTCGAATAGAGCCCGCTTCGAAATAACGCTCATGCTGATAGAAAATCGAAAGCTCTCTCCTATTCTTCGCGGGAATCGACCAGCTTTTGATGATACTTCTTCTTTGGTTGAAACACAACACCTAGGATGTGCATGCTCTTTGTTCTTGCCTAGTTAGAGATTGAGCTGGGGCGATAATGAACTCGATTCCCCGTTTGCCTCGCCCGAACACAAATGAATCGAACCGTTCTCTCAGATCTACATTTCAATAAATCTAGGTCGAAATGTCACATCGTTATTAATAAGTCAATTGCATTGGATGATGTAATGGAATTTGTCTGATGACCGACCAGACTCTTAGATGTCGCGGATATCGTAGAATTGAGGATACTGTACTTTCTTTTTCTTCAAGTTTTGATACCGCTTTTCAACACTTCCGATCGAAATGTCTATTCGAGTTCTGATCCCCGATCACATCCAGGATCCATTCCCAATAATATGTGAGTCTGAAGTTGTGTGTGGCTTTGGCAGAGGTTCAGCAGAGTTAGGAATTCCAACCGCGAATGTTCCTGTTGATGAATCACTTGACAACTTGAAGCCAGGTGTATACTTTGGATGGTGCAAGGTCACACCAACAAATGATGAACGTAAGACATCCATTGGTCAATCTGGAAAGTCGGTGGAGTTCAATTACGGCTCTCTGTTATCTGCGGATGAGTTGAAAGTCTTGCCAATGGTTATGTCTATCGGTTGGAACCCATTCTACAACAATCAAAAGAAAGCAGCAGAAGTGCACATCATTCATAAATTCTCAGATAATTTCTATGGTGCTCATATCAAGATCTGTATTCTTGGGTATATTCGTCCAGAATTGGATTACACAACTAAAGGTACGTATGGTGCAAATTTTGAAAAAAAAATTTTACTAACAATTTTAAGAGGCTCTCATTGATGATATTCAAACGGACATATCCACGGCCCTGGAAAGTTTGAAGAAGCTGGAGTACGCTGCATTCGCACGCTTCCCCGATCACTGACTACTCACTCTGCATGGATGGTTGCCGTGAGATCAGGCGTGCGTGTACATAACCAACCATAGAGGAGTAGATAAAGCAGCCAAGACTTCCCCCAGTTCTTCTGTATTATCTAGCAGACTTGCAACCGAGTATGGTGTCGAGTACCGTATGCTCTTTCGAGCATATAGGGAATGAAACATTTTGTGATTACATAGATTTTCATTGCGATCCTCACTTCTTTTTTGCTGCTAAAACGTTCTATTGCTCCCTGAATTACCCATCGTTAGCATGGACCATCAGCTTCTCCGGTGGATTACTAATTGTAATAGGAATCCTAGTGGCTCTTCTTGGGCTTATAGTCTCCAATTACCTCCTATATTGTGTGACAAATTTTACAGAACTTCTCGGAATTAACCACAAGGTGCTCAGCTTCTTTGTCGTACCACTAACGAATTCCCTTCCCGATCTCTTCAATTACCATACCGCAATTCAGGGTGACTCTGTGGATTTAGCGCTAGGACAAGTTATAGGCGCCAACTTAATTACATTCACCATCATAATTGGACTTATTTGCATCATTTGTCCCTTCTCAGTTCGAGGTGAAAAGGGAATAATTATTGGATTGGTATGGGCATTAATAATGATTCTTATCCTTGCATTCGTCTTATCGGATAGCCGAATAAATTTTTTGGAATGCTCCTTGATCTGCACGCTATTCTTTTGCTATACTTGGAGTCTATACATTCTCGATGAACATGATGACACGAAAACTTTGGAAATTGAGGCTGTAGTTTCGAACAAAGGAATGATCGTCAATGAAGCAGCATCCCTAATACAAGGAACCTCAATTAATGCAAATAGTGATCTGGAATATCGTGAAATATATCAATCACGTTCTCAAAGGGTCATTGACTTTATAGCCGACGTGATAGATCATGTGATATTCATTTTTATACCGATTTCGAAGCGTACGTTACACAGGCTGAAGCGAAATGAACACTCTTTCAAGAATTATTTATTCGGATCTCATTTCTTTCACATTTGGATGATTTTCGTGAGTTGTCTATTATTGAATTTCAATGTTCTACATTTTAGTAGGATTGGATTCGGGGTAACAACGTTGCTGTTGTGCTCGGTATTCGAAGTGTTGCGGAGATATGTTGATGAAGATCTCTGTAATATACTTGTGGACATTGCAAGCATTTGCAATTCTTTGGGAATTATCTCGTTTCTCACGAGTGCAGTGATCGAGCTATTGAAGAATTTAGGTTCAATATGGAAGATTTCGGAGTACACAATGGGATTGCTAGTCTTTTCCATTGTGAACTCTATAAATGATATCGCCATGAATGTCCTGTTGTCTAAGAACGTGAGTCCCGAACTTGGGGTTCATTCATGCTTCGGGACATGCCTTATTTTGATTCTGCTTGGTATTGGGTTTAGTGGTCTCTGGAAGCTCCTCTCTAGTACGTCTGGTGATAGTCCTTTGAAGAGTCTGCTCCATTTTACATTGAGCCCTGAGATATACTTGAGCACTATTTCACTCATCCTCATCGTTGGGTTCGATTTGCTATATTTGCCCTTGAATGGCTGGAAAATGGACAGGAAAATGGGAATTTTCAGTATATGTGCATGGGTGGCAACTACAGTTGTCTGTCTTTATTTTGATTTTCGACTGAACTCCTAATTATATAGTCTATGGACAATATTGATATCAAATGTTATCCACATGAGTGACCAAATCGCTTCTGTAGAGCTCCTTAAAGTATTCACATTCCTCAATCTTGATTTGTTTGCCAAGCTTGTAATACTTACCCCCGTCGTTTGTGAATTCCGAGAAAAAGCGACTGAGAATGTCATCAGCAATGGTGAAAAACTTGAGATTCATCAAAATTCGGCAGGATTTAGTTTTAGCGAGTATCGCCGCCATGAGTTCACATAGTATCTTCCCATTATCACCATTATCTATCGAGACTTCTATCTGGATCATTTTCTCATAGAGTTCCAATGGAGCATCTTCATTGACCTCAAGGTAAGCTATAATCAAATCGCGACAACGATGAATGCGGTTGACGCTGATTTCGAGATCGATGAGACGAATAAGACATCGAAAACTTTGCAGAGTTGAGTGCAACGACAATACCTTTTCCATCAAGCTGCGCGCATTGTTGATTTGTTGCTCCCTTAGCAAAAGATCAAAATACTGAATAACGAAATCTGAATAGTACGCTGATACTAAGATCACTCTCTCATAAAGCTGCTGAACATAAGCAAAGGGATATTTCTGCTCTATGAACAGAAGATAAAAGCTCCATAGTTCGATATCACCACAGCTGATGGGTTCTGGTCTGAATTGCAAATACTTTCCAAGTCGTCTTTCAAAGCCAAAAATCTGATAGCTCTCATATTGTGTCACAACAAAAGAATCTGTAAAAATTTTCTCAAGCTTCCTGGAAATCTTAGATAAATCATTTTTGGTTTGAACTTTAAGCTCTCTGAGATTTGGCTCAGGAATCAACATGCGAAGTTTGTTATAAGTGATACTTCTCGCTGAGATTAATTCGAGCATCAACTTGAAGAAATATGATGCGTTGTAGAGCGGTATTTCAATGATCTGACGTAAGAGAATGATCATTTTCTTTTCGTATCCATTTTCTGTCGTAGCATATCTTTTCAAGAATGATATGTATAAACTATAGAATTCCGAACTGTAGTATGTGAAGCCGATTTTGGACCTTGCCTCTTCAAATAAATATAGCATTTCCTCCGTTGAGTCTGTTATAGTTTCAAGCTTAAAGTTTAAGAATTCTAGCCAATATTGAACATCGTAAGAAACAAATCTCATTCCTTCAAGAAATACAATGGCTGCTTCATCTCTGAATCCAAGCCGATATTCCCAAATAGCGAATGCTGACCAGTATTTACTGAAGAGAGGGTATTTCAGAAGAAGGGCCCGATAGGATTCTCGTAGAAGTTGGTGTTGAGAATGCTGCAGAGACGACTCCGATATTTGACTGAGTTGAGTCTCAGAAGTATGAATCAAAAGCTGCCATAATGTGAAGTCATGAGGAGACCTGAGCACTTTTTTCGAAACATCTTGCCAGTCTGAATTCATAACATTAAATTTGTGTACTGGCCTATTTCTTGAGAGAGATTTGATGTATTGTTTATGTACACACTCACTTAAAGGCTCCCACGATATAAGTGACTAGCAGAAGCTTGGTTTGTAGAAAATACCAACGTCTCAGCAATCACAGTGTTTTGTTTCCTTGTCAATGCAAACACAATTATTTCAGCAATGTCAGACGCCACCAATGGCTCTGTGTCAGCGTATACCGCTTTGGCCTTTTCCAAATCACCCCGAAACCGAACATTAGAAAACTCAGTTTCCACGTTTCCTGGATCAACCTCTATAACCCTAATTTTAGTGCTGATCAATTCTTTACGCAAAGCATGCGAGAAAGATTTAACAGCAGCTTTTGTGGGGCAATAGATACCACCGCCAGGATAGGGGTCGCGACCGGCAATCGATCCCAAGTTTACGATGTCGCCCGAATTCTTGGCTTTGAAAATGGGTAAAATTTCCTGGGTAAGCATAATAAGAGCCAATACATTGGTCTTAAACATTTCAGTAATATCCTCATCTGCAATCTGGCCAACCTCTTCCCTTCCAAGTGCCTTACCAGCATTGTTGATTAAGATATCGATGTCAGCAAACTCCTTTGGTAAGGACTTGACAAAAGGCTTGATTTCATCGAGCTTAGAAACATCTAATTGAACTGGAAGAATTTGAATTTTTGGGAATTTGGTCTCCAAATCTGCTTTTATTTGCTCCAATTTATCTTTCCTTCTAGCTGTCAAAATGAACTTGAGGTTACCTTCGGAAACCTCCGCCAACTCACGGACAGTAGCTTCTCCAATGCCTGCCGAAGCACCAGTTACCAAAATGGTCTTACCTTCCAATCTTTTGAGTGCTTTCAATCCGTAAGACATGTTAAAAATGCACGATCAATCTCAGCATTCAAAGACTAAGATAAAGGGCGAGGTTTATGTACAGGCGCGAATAGCTTTCCGAATAGGCCCGAAACGTTGGCGGGCTTATTTTACTAGTCACAATATATTATATTTTCACATGTATTATTATAAATGTGGAAGATGACACCAATAAGTTCAGGAAAGCACCAGTACGCTTAGTAGAAAGTAGTTGGAGCATGGAATTGGTACAACTTCTTGGACTTCTGGACTCTGTGTGGCAATGGGAATTTCAAGTCCTTGGTCAAGAACTGCTTGACGTATTGTCTCTTGACGTCGTCGGTCTTCTCCAATTCAACAACCTTCAAGATGTGGATGTTTCTAAATCTAGCTCTGTGTCTAGCAGCCAAGTCCTGGTACATGGTCTCAACAGCACCGACTCTGGAAACATCTCTGTACTCCTTGTACATGTTGTGAATACCGGATCTAGACTCGTATCTGATCCAGACACCGTAGGTCTTAACCTTGGTAGGGGTGGACTCAGAGATCAAGTTAACAGAAACGATCTCACCGGAAGCCTTCTTAGCCTTGTACAACTTCTGCAAGAAGTACCAGTATCTCGACTTGGCCACAACGGTGTTGGGAGCGAAGATTCTCATTCTGAACAACTTTGGCTCTGGGACAGCCTCCGTTGGGAGACGACGACCAATAACCTGATACTCGTTCAATCTAGACATCTAAAATTGTTAGTAGGTGATAAAGACATATTAGCTCTCCAAGGTTTAAACATCTTAGCTTCAAGTGTCACTTCAACTAGCCCAGGAAGCACCCACTCCAACGATGTGAAAATTTTCGCTTCCCCTTAATGGAATCATTTTGTTTTGAAATGGAGGAAGGAAAGGTCATATTCAATAGACGGTGGTATATCATGTCTCTTGGTAGAGCGTTTGTGGCGTACATACTTTGCAATCGAGTTGAGTAAGAAAGAAAAATTCGAAAGAGATGTCTCGATTGAGGAGTAGCCGGATGTCGCGCGGACTGCGTGAAAAATTTTACTCGATTGCTGCATATAATCTAATTTTGGCCTAGAAAGAAATGTCGCACGCTACTCACGAACCATAAATGTCGCATACTGAAGAAAGGCTGGATTGTTAATCACGTGTGAGTGAGTGCGTGACCATTAAGGGCGCATGCCCTAAACATTACTACACTGAAACTAATACCCTGATATTCTGATTATCTACATGGCTGATGTGTTCATGAAAATGTATGCATAAAGAAAACTATATATTCTTCTTCGCCTTTATCTCGGCCTTCTTGTGACTTCTACGCTCTCTGTGCTTCTTGGCAACGGGTCCCGACTCAGTATCTAAGAAGTAGTCGAACCATGTGAACGAGCTGGCGTAATTTCCGATAAAGTAGTGATGGTGTAAGTCGTGATGTGCTGCTCCGGCCCAGAATGGAAGGAAGCGATTCAAAGACCAAGGGAAATCATAACCCGAATGTGAATCAACTGCTTGGAATAATCTCATAACAATCCAGCATGTTATAGTGAACAAATGTAATTCTGGGAGCTGCCAGTTTGGATAGGTTTTCGCCAAAAATGCATACAAGATTGGGAAACCAACTGTTCCAACACCTAACGACATGACTTCGACCGGATGAGCATATTCGGCTGCAAAACCGAATGGAGCTGCATATTTGTGATGTTGCTTGTGAATGTTCTTGTAGAACCAACCGTAGTGAAACAAACGGTGGAAATAGTAGTGCCACATATCTTCCAAGAAGAAGAAGAGGCCAATCTGAAGAAGCATCACACTCAATGTAGGGAAAGGTACGCTCACAGAGATCTTTAAGGTGGCACACAATGGGTGGAAGAGCCAAATTGGCAACGCCTCAACGAGGAAATGGGACTTTAAAACTGCTTTGAAGCACTCCCATTGTTCCTGTGCGCTGGGGATTTTGTCGGGCTGTATCTTCCATCTGTTGAAATAAGGAATTTGATCAATGATGGCCCAAGGTAAGCATCTACCGAAGTAAGTGATTTCGTGTACAAGGAAGAATAGAAGTCCAGTTGCAAGGAGATCATTATCAATGTACAAGTACCACGCAGCCCATAACTTCTCAATGTAGTTTAAGCTTGCCACGCTAGACGTTAGGTCCGAGGAAGACAAATCTTGTAACTGGCGAAGAACTTTGAAGTATGATGTGCTGTTAGACGACACCTCCACGCCCAAACCTGAGCTAAGAGATGATGTTTGAGTCAAAAGATCCATGCTGACACAAAATGGTAAAAGCAAAGGCCGATTGTGGTTCAACTTATTTATATACTATCCGATCCATATCGTACGCGTCGTATGGATCGTATACTCTATGCGTGAATATTGCGTGATAATTTAGTGCAGCAAAAAATCGTAAGGTCCAAGCCCAGATGCAAACCCACATTCTAAAAACCGAATTTGTTAAACGACTATACGACGACTATACTAGAAAACGATGTGCATTGAAGGTGTCAGTTTTTTTTTTTTGTTTATATGAGGGTGTTCGCTTATGCGTCTGTTCTCGTAGCCGTAAAGCAATGTGAAATCTGAACCTGCGCCTTCAAACCTGACTAATTCGCTCGGAAAAAATGGTCACGCAATTCACTACGAGCTGTTGATTTTATCTCCTGTTTCTAAACGGGCTCTAGCTGAAACGCTACATCAAATGATGTACTTTTCACATTCCCACGTATATAGTAGTTAACCGTAAATAGTTAGCTCAGTGAACCCTCTCCTTTGGTAAGATGTCGACCAACAATGAGTCTTTGATATTGCCCAAATTCAAGCCATTATTCTGTCTGTATGTCTCAATATTGGAGAAGAACTTGTCAAACAAGTAGCCAGTGTCCAATGGACCACCCTTTGCCTCGGGGTGGAATTGGGTGGAGAAAATAGGTCTCGACAGATGCTGCATGCCTTCGTTGGATAAATCGTTCAAGTTTGTGAAATAAGGCATCCATTCAGAGCTTAATGTGTCCGCATCAACAGCGTATCCATGGTTCTGCGAAGTAATGTGGCATTTTCCAGAGAGCAAATCCAAAGCAGGGATGTTGTGCGCTCTGTTACCGTACTTCAACTTGACAGTCTTTGCTCCACCAGCCAAGGCCAACAATTGGTGGCCCAAGCAAATACCAAAAATTGGCAATGCCTCGTTTTCTTTCATCGTAGATTTCAAATTATCAATTGTCTGGGAGCAGTGAGTTGGATCTCCAGGTCCGTTGGAAATGAACAAGCCATCGAACTTGTTTGCAATCTTGTGAATAGGGTAGTTGTAGGGGAACACAGTCAAAGATGCTCCTCTTTGAACAAGACATCTCAAGATGTTTTCCTTCGCTCCACAGTCTAACACAGCAACATGGTATCCCTTGTTGTACTTGTCTGGGCAGGACACGTGGAATGGTGCTTTGGTGGTGACTTTATGCACCAAGTTCACAGCACCTGGATCCTCGAATGCTTCATCTTCATCGGCATCGTATTCCTCACCAATCGTGATTTTAGCTAAGGAAGAGCCCTTGTCACGTAAGTAACTGACCAATTGTCTAGTATCAACTCCACTTATGGCGGCGACACCGGATCTTTGACACCATTGCTGGAGAGATTCGACAGCAGTCCAGTGCGAATACTCCAAAGCAACATCTGCAACAACAATTCCGATACATTGAACCAGCGGTGACTCCATGTATTTCAAGAGATCAAATTCATCTTTCTCCGTTGACGAGGGGACACCATAGTTTCCTATCAATGGCTGGGTGAAGCACAAGATCTGGCCCTTGTATGAGGGGTCAGTCATTGATTCAGGGTAGCCAACCAAAGATGTGGTGAAAACAGCTTCACCACTGATGTTTTTGTTTGCTCCAAACGAATAACCATTGAAGATTGGTCCGTCTTTGATGGTAAGTGTTGCTCTATCCAATTGAGAAGTCTTTGAGAATGGGGCGCTGGTTGCTAAGTTCCGCTTCAAAAGAGAGAAGCTCTTCCCAACCGATCTAATCATGGCTCTTTGTGACACGAGGTATTGACGACAGTGAAGACTGACTTTCAGATATGCTATGGAGAAGAAAGATAGTGCGAAAAAACTTTATGACTCAAAGATAGCTCACCGCGGCATCGACATTCGGTTACCGCATTGGGAAGGCACGTCAGAAAAAATTTCTCGTGGCCAATCAACTTACATTAACTTAATGTTGTTCCCTACCACCAATATTTTTTGTTTGATTTATCGAATCTGATGAGACGTATTCAAGGAATTATTCAGTTATATTTTAGAAGCATTATCAAAAGCTGAGGTTTCTTGAATGTATTGACAGATATGAAGAAAAATTCCGACTTGCATATAATCGTGACGTAAGAAGTCCGTTCTACTATTGGCGACCAGCGGTGTGATTTTGGCTGAATTAATTAAGTAAACTAAGATCGCTGACATAGCTAAATAATTTGAAGTCTAACCAACAAGAATGGGAACATCAATCCTCAAAATGTTTGCAGGATCGTCTGCTCCTTTCAATTTCACGACAATCTGTAAGCAGTAGACACGACCAACTAAACAACTCTGGAAGCTTGGTGGTAGTGTAATATTGTTCTTGTTAACAACTTTCAAAGGAGCAACCAACTCCTTTGTCCACCTGAAACGTCTGTTGTCAAGTTGGTTCACGCTCCAGTTACTGTCATTAAGAAGCAGGGCATGTGAACTTGCCGTCTGGGTCTGGAAATATTCCTTGATCGTGTCCTTCTTCACTCCCAACTTGCTCAATCCCTTGAGGTACGAGTAAGTATTCTGCGAGATGTAGGTCTTTGTCTCCTTCAAAAAGTTAATGTACTCATTAACCAGCTGTTTCAAATCCTGTAAGTTGACTTTGGTATTCTCAACATCGTCGGCGTAGATCTTCCACTCCTTGTCATTCGGTTTCGTGTAGAAGAAATCATGATCAAAGGAAACAGGAATAGGGTAGTCGGTTCGATAAGACCAAGCCACAATATTGTACTCGATCAGTGCGATCGCTGGTGGATGCACTGCTTCTTCGTAATTATCGAAAACAAGTTCCAATTTCACGTGTTGGAGAACAGTACTGTCATCACGATTGTATAGATCTCCCATATTGCTGCCAACAGGATGCAAACGACTAAATACATCACTGAGGCTCTCTTTATCGGTTGATTTGTTGCCACTGTCATTATACTTCTGTATCAAACGAGGAGATCCATACGCAATGAGCTTGTCTGGCACTTGTGCATAGAGAGAAGCTTCGCCGATCTTGATGGTCGACAGCAACAATCTCTTCTTTTTCTTTCCAAGTATTTCAACCGGCTCGAATGTTCCAATCATCTTCCTATCCATATAGAACTGTCTTTGTTCGCGCTCTCTATCGTTCTCTCTAATATTGGAAGATGTGGGTCTCATAAGATTATGACCATTTGAATCGTCATTGTCATTGTCGTTTTCATTGTCATTGAGCAAATTTTTCCGCTTTATGTCATCACCATTGAGTTCACTTCTGTCGAGAGCATTCCGGATCTCTTGCTCCAATGTAGAATTCATGAACTTGATGAATTTCCAGGTGGGGCACTTCACCAAGTTCCCAAAAAGCATCCCATCAATTCCAATATTATCGAAAGTGTCATGCCGAAAAGTGTTGTAAGCTCTGCTATCGGTATCAACTTGGCTCTTAATGTCTGGAACAAACCTTAAGAAGAACTGCGAACTCTTGGAGATGATATATTTTGATTCGTTCTCGGGATCATTTATATCGTTCGTATTCACCGGAGTCTGCTGATCAGCAGCATGTTGCTTATCAATAAATTTGGCTTCAATTGCATAAGACACACTAATATCATCGAATGCATAGTCACGAACTTTCACAGGGCTACCATGAACATTTAAAAAGCCATAACCAAGTGCTTTGTTCACTGAAATTTGACTCGCTCTTTCCGAAAATGCCGTAGAATCAATGCCAAACGATGGTGGAGGCATCGTGTGCCTCAAGACGTTATGAGGACATGCGTTGTCCAATAGCATTTCTGGGAACTTGAAGGTGATGAACTTCTTGTATCTCAGGTTGGCTTTGAGAACTCTGTTGTCTGGAAGACCCATGATTGTGTCATCAAGAGCATCTATCTCATAGGGGCCATACTCAACTCCAGCAGAGCTAGGAATAACACCATAGTTGTAACTCGCGTTGAGGTCATACATCTTTAATAACTTCTTGAGCAAGATTCTGTGGCACCTTCGGTTCAATGAAGGCTCACCTTCTTGGTAAATTGCCTTCACGGTACATTCCAAGCTCACGGTGAAAAGCCCAAAATCCACATCCTCATCCAGAGTGTTAGAGATGATAACATATCCATTCACAATGTCACCACTTGAGTATTCCTTAAGTTTGGTCTCGAGTGGATTCTTCGTATTGGGGATAGGTACACCTTTTGTGACAAATATCTCAATGGTCAAAGGAGAGCTTCGTGCATGGGGAAGTCTGTCAATGTTGTCTACCACCGAATGTCCATAACTTTCATGATTGACCACACCCAATGGTTGGTGAGCATTCGATTGGGAATTTGAAGACGCCTGTGGCCTCATTCTGGTTGCTGTCTGCCTACCATCTTCTTCGTCATCGTCCGAGAAGAGGTAGCGTCCTTCATTGTCGTCCGAAGAATCGTATTCGTTTTCGTATTCTGCGAGCCGTCCACTCACTGACCGAAGCACATCGTCATTGTCACGTAAAGATGTTGTTGGAGTGAGCCCCCCAGGAGGGGAGGGCGAGGATGTTTGAGTATCTCCATATTTAGGAGGTTGTCCCAACCGATTCTCATCAAACTCGAAGTCATTTCTCTTGAGAATAGATTGGAACATCTGGAAAGATGGAAGAAGATCGAAATACTCTGTCTTTGTTGCTGTGGAGAATGTGGTTAAGGTTTTGCTGGAACTGCCAGTCAACAGGTCTATGTGAGCCTGTATCTCCTTCAGAGGCCGATATGGCACATTTGTTTGAGCAAGTTGAAGACTGGTGGTTGATGCAGATCCCCTTCTGATCAAAGTTGGTCTTATAAGTTCCGAAGTCCGGGTCCGCTGGAAGGGGACACGGGTTTTCTCAGCTTCTGAATCCTCATAGGAAGGTGGCTCTTTTGGAATTCCCGATCCCTTTTTGGAAAGTATCTCTTTCCTCTTCAGCATTGAACTCGATGGAATTTCGGATACAATGGTATAGAGCGAGACGCTTTATGTCGAAGATTTAATGTAACGTCGCGATTCGAGTATTTATTAGATTTCCTGTTCCAGGACCTACACTTAACTACTTGGCAAAACGCCGCACAGAAAATTCTACGGTTGATCACGATCCAAGACTACATCCAAATTGTTTACCACGTCTATTATATTACAGTGTAATGAATGCTAATACAACAGTTAGTAACCGGAATTTCTAAGGTTTAACTCAAAAGGTCAGACTGACATGCAAATCGAAATATTTTTAGGAGTCTCATGGGTAATCGAATGTAGAAGTTGCATCATATATGAGAATGGAGGGAGTTAAACGTACCTAAAAGTTAGTAACGATTTCATTCATCTCGCTAATGGACGCTTTCAGGAACCACGGCCGGTCAAGGCCGAGAGTATCATCAAGGCAAGGTGATTACAAGTCACCTAGCACAGTAGACCGTCGTGAAAATGTGGTAGGTCATCATATACGTCAGCAAAAAATTGATACATACCTAGCTAGAAGAGAATGCTTTCACCCCGATTCCAGCTCCCATTTTCTATGCATAGTGTTATCAGACATGAAATGTTTCTTCTTATAGAGAATCGGACATATGCTTGTCTATAATTTCAAACTCATCTTTTAACGAAGCACAGAAAACAGCAGCAAAAATAAAGCTGAAGTTCTTTCAAAGAAAAAAAAGAGTCATCACTCAAAACTATTTGTTAGTTTTCAAAACTTCAAATGCATGAGATACTCAGCAATGCATGAATGGTATATAAAAAAAGGTTGTCGTCAACGGGAATCCCGATTCTGACTCGTCATCTAGGTGATCATCATGTATCTCCAAACAATAAATACATACATATGAATACTGTAATGTTAGCAGAAGAGCCAATGATCTAAATCCTGAAAAGTGCAAATCAAATCAGTTTAAGTGGGTTTCTGAGGCCCACAATTATGCGTTGTCACTCATAACAGATTCAGTGCCCAGTGCAATAATTCGTCATGATGCTATAGTTCAGGGTTACTCATAAACATACCTAAATTGTTAGAACAAATCTTCGGAAAGTAGAAATTTTTTGAATAAATTGAGGTCAGCCTTAGTGCAAAAACTTATCAATCCTAGAGTTTCAGTTGGTAATTCCAGCTTTGTTTTTGTTGTCTCATCATTCAGAGTATTCAAAATCGGGTCAAAAATGACCATTTGGGAGAAAACATACGTTTATTTGAATCCAACTTGGATGTTAGTAATCAAGCATTTAGTCAACCGGAAAGATCGCTCAGTAAACATGTATAATGTTGTGATCATTCTTAAAAGTCACAAACTCTAGTTTGAATTGGTTATTTTGATCATCCTTGAATCCTTCTCCTATAATGTGGAGCTTACATACAAATGGACTGTTGACTATTTCTTATGTTAGTGCACTGAAAATTTTCTCCTCCAATATATAGGCATCTGAGAAGGTGCGGGTAACCCCCACCAGTAGGTCCATCGCTAGTAATACAAAAACTCCAAAATTCTTGTGTTTTTACTTTTTATCCTTCTTCGGCAGTGACTGCTTCTTGTTCGCTGCCGCAGGCCCCAGAGGCGGCATGAACATTGGCGGCGGCATTCCCATCATTGGCATGCCCATCATGGGGAAAGGCATCATTGGCATTGTAGGATTCATTTGCTGCCTCTTGATGTCTGTCTTGTCATCAGGCAGCGAATCTGTGGCTGCACGTTTATTCGTAGAAGGGTCCTTGATCTCGAGCGACTCTTTGTACTTGGCCAATTCCTGCTCTAGCTCTTTGTTCTGCACAAGAGAATCGATGAAAACGTCCTCCTTGCCACAATTGGGGCAATGGAAGTCATTCTCGATAAGTGCTTGCTCCAATTCTGATTGGTTGTAGTTGAAGTTGATCAATTTCTTTAGGGACTCAATGTTCTGACAGCACAGTGTCATGTAAATTGGCGGTCTGAGAACCTGTGGCTCTGATGAAAGAGGATTGAGGAATTCCTTTTTGCCATCAGTGATCACCTGCTTAACAAGAGACTGCTCGTACTCCTTTTGTGCTTTCAATGCCGCGCTTTGTTGTTTTTCCTGGAAGGTGGCCCATGTTTTGGAATCTGCGAAAGTCATGACATAGTCTCCATCCTCGGTAATCATGTAGGTGTTGCCGTCAGCATCCACCAAGTCTCCATTGTCGTTCGTATGTATGCCACTGTCGTTCATGTCCGGATTCTGCAACTTGTATTCCACGGTCTCTTTTGAAATCGTCTTCATATAACTCTTGGGAATACCGGTGGTTTTCTTGATCTTTTTCCCTTCGAAGTTAGGGTCAGAGTTGGTAGGACAGTTCTTGATCCAGTGATCTTTGCCTCCACATCTATAACAAACATATCCTGGAGGCGGAAGGTCTTCCGTGCCTGGTTTATAATGCACGACCTTATGTGTCGAGAGCTCATCTTGTGCTTGGGCCCATACGTTAGATTGATTCTCGAGCATCTGCTTGATTCTGTCCTCTTCGCTTAGGTTCTCGTCAATGGCTGTTTCTGGTTGAAACCCAACAGGGGCGACTGCTGAAGTTTGCTTGAACTTTGTGATTCTGGGTCTACCTGTAACGTATCTGGCTGCACTCTGTGACCGTCCGTTATAAACCGAACATGGAGACCTTTTTGCAAGTACGAAACTCGATCTTGGAATCACATCCTGGTCGTTTTCGTATTCTAATTCAGGCTGCTCTGAATGGTATATCCTGAGCATGAAGTCCTGACCTTGGCCTAGCTGGTTTTGAGATATGATTTCATGCTTTAAGTCAAAAACGTTGATTCCAGTTCCATCGAAATGGATCGTTGACCTCTCTTTCTGGTGGACAAACCGATAAAAGATTGTCGAGGACATTGCCGCTTGATTGTAGTCCTGGTGGGTGAATATGAATGCTCCAGGTCGTGCGAATGCAGATATCACTAGAAGGCTGCTCTACAGAAACCACCAGTTCTTTCGGTTTAACAAATTTAGAAAATGCTCTGTCTTAAATCGTAAATCACTTATTGAAATTCTCAGTTTTTTTTTTTCATTTAACTGCTCTACAAGTACCCCAAACAGAGATGCCCCCGGTCCGCACCCGTACATCCTCACTGAAGAAATTGAAAACATATACTTCAGTTCTAGCCAAGAGCCTGGTTCCTGGAATAATTGAGTCGTCCTATGTCTGCACTCAGTTACGCAAGCATAGTGGGTTACTCTTCCCACTTGCTGCTGAAGCATGTCACTTTGCCTCTCAAATACTTGGCAGATGATGTCGTGCTAGACTCTGCTGAACTGTTTCGGAATAAAGCGTTCAGCTTCGGTGGATTCATCGATCTTTCATCACAAAAGGGACTTTTCTTTTCGTGCATCCAATATGGCGTCGAGAACAACAGGAAAACCATACATCTCACCCCGATTTTGACTGATGAAGTCACATCTTTGAGTGTTCAGTTCCAGAGTATCCAGATTCATCTCCCCCATCCAATCATTGGGAAAAGCATGGCTGTCTTCCAGTTTGTTACACTGTCAACAGAAAAGGAACCATACATTGTTGTCGATTTGATAGACGAGAGCTACTTGTTGATTTCCTTGAAGATTGAGCTCTCTGATTTTCTTGCTGGGAACCTGAACAACAGACTTGTTCTAGACAGCTTCAACGAGTGGGTCGATATCTCCGTTCCATACTCTTTCGAGTTGCGCTCTTCTCCGTTTATCATGCAAGCAATTGATTCATGCAATCTTATAGTCGCGTTGAAGGATGGTGGGTTGTTGCATTTCTCGAGACCATCGGTTTTGGCAAGTGTGGATATCTTCAACTTCTCCGAGGCAGCGTCTTTGATTTCATTCAACTTGGGAAGCATATTCGGCCCCAACAAAAACGACTACGAAGTCGATGGCATTTCTTCTAATGCGATAGTTGACGTTGTGAGAATCAGCGAGTTCCAGTTCGCAACGTTGAGTGTGCGCAAATGCTTGAAGGTGTGGAACTTCAAGTCTCATAAACAGGAAAGACCAACAATCGATTTTGAGAAAAACCTCTTGGACTCTTCTTGGTTGACGCTAATTCCTTCAAAGTACATGCAAACGCATGAAGTGGGTTCATCTCGCTACTTGTCTGTGATATACGCCACAGATACTGATCCCGATGCAACTAGCGGTTACTACTTGAAGTCTTTTGTGATTCTTCCCGACGGACTGCTTCAAGAGAAGGCAGCGTTCGGATTCAGTCCAGAACTGCCATTGTCGTCACTTTCGTCCGAATCGACAGCATTCAAGATTCAGGATTTCCAAGTGCTAGGTTCACAGGAGCCCAGCCACGTGACCTACTACATACTCTGGAAGTCGAGCACTTACAGTGTTGTTGTGTGCTACGATGTTAACACCACTACTGGAATGGTGACTGAAGTCCGTCCGTCCATCTCGCATACCAACCCACTCTCGGATGAACTCACGTTGAGCCATGGAGAGTCATACTACCGCAACTTGATATTCAACTCGGGACTATATGACAATCGGATCGTCGATACAGCTTTGCAGATATTCAAAAGCAAGTTTGGGCATAGTATTGCTGGGCTCACTGGAACGAAATTGCGCCAGAATGTGGCCCACTGCATTCTCAACGCTAGTAAAGCTTCCGGTGTTTCGCTTTCAACGCTCTGGTACAAATTATTTCTTATCTGTGAGGAATTCCGCAAACTAAGCAAGGAGCCGTTGGCACTTCTTGTAACCTCGACAGCTGTCTTGGTATGTGAGGTCAACGGTGTTGGTGTTTTCAGAGATGCGCACATGTTTGAGAAATTTGCTCAGAACAGTGGAAACACTGAGTTATCAAGTCTATTGTCAGCATTGTCGTCCAAGTTTTCTTCTAACACAAAGCGAAAATTGGCCGACGAGATCAAGGAGCTATCTCAAGTGACTGCTCAGGAGGCATCTAGACTTGCATCAGACTACCTCAGCTCCAGAATCTCCGAAGAAGAAGTGGCTGACGTAATGGGCAAGATGTCTAGAATGCCCAATGTTGTTGATGAGATCAGAGACTTGATAGGCAAAGACTTCTGCGATGAAGTAATTCTCGATGAGTACTCCTCGGTTCGATCAGGAGAAGGATTTGGACTTTTTTCAAAGCTACTTACTGTGAACACGTTCAAGAGTATCAAAGGGAGTCACGAGTCAATATTGCTCAATCTTTTCATTTTGTTCTTGTTGTGCGAAGTCGATGACTCTGTTTTGAACTTTCTCAGCTCCATTTGGCAAAGATTCTCTAGATACGTTGTTTTTGACAACATATTTGACGTGTCGTTCACAGGATCGAGTGCAAAGTCTGGAATTGAAGATGCCAACGTTAGTCTGCTAGAGAACTCGATATTTTGGACTGCTGCAGTTGGCAAGTATCCAGAGTTGTTGGCCTTAATCAAGGCACGGGATTACAATCTCTCGTTCGATTATTACTCGGAGCCTGTCCTCGGGACTCATTACAATGAGCTTATCTTGAATGTGGTTCTTGATTTGCTCAACAGAAACGAGGCTAGCGTCGTGGAGGAGAAGTTTTCCCAAACCTTCGAGATCAAGTCTCCATTGAACAAATTCTTGTTTGGATTACTTTCTTTGACGAATAACAAACCAGCACAGTTTGCAGCTGGCTTGTCTGACTATCAAACATTCCGGGCGATAGATACACCGGAGATCAAGCACACTCTTCTCAAAGGCTTGAATTCCAATGCCGAGTTGAAGTCATTTTTGTCTTCCGTGTTTGCAAAACTGCAAGATGATGTCTTGTCGCATGCCAATTATTTGCACGAAGTTGCTCGTTTGTCCAAGGCATACTCTCAGAAGACTACTGGCATATTCCCCGGTGACGACTCTCTCAGTAAAGAGGGATTCTTGAAAGAATCACTTACGTTCGAAAAAAGAGCGGTCGAAATCTTGGAGACCGCACCTGAGCAGAACCATGATGTTGTTTCGCTAAAAGTGGTTCTTCTCCGCAACTTGTTCGAAGAGTCATTGGACTTATTGGATCTCAATGGAGCAATCACATCTTTAGAACAGTTGTCGCCTTTGATTTCCAGGGGAGATTTGAAGGCGTACTTCACTCGGCTCATAAAGACTTTGATAACTCGTCGCGAGATCTCAAGAGCGTTCTCAACGGGCAAAAACACTCTATTCATCGAGCACTATCTTCTTGTCGACAGCATTTTGTTGGAAATCGCCAACAACGACTTGATCCTTTCAAATGCTTTGAGGTGTTATGAGTTTCTTTACTCTTGGAGGTTATTTGGATGCTCTACGGGTTGTACTTCGTCTAATTTAGGTGATAAGAGAGGTGCAGCAGAAGCTCTTTATATCTTCATTACAAGATTCAGATTGGAGCAGGAGAACCTCGGCTTATCATCCAACGAATCGGAGGACTTCAAGCAGTTCAAATTGAAAGTTCTTGAACTTTACATGATAATCATCAATTGCTTGAAAACCTTCGAAGATCCCGAGGATCAATGGTTTGTCAAGAGAGATACAGCACAGAGACTCAGTGTGGTGAAACTAAATGAGGTGACTTTGGAGTACTACAAATGGGTCAAGGATCTTGAGAAAGACCTTGAAGGCTCATTAGCATGATAGTTAGATAAATACCGATGACTATTAAACACTTAGCTGATGTTCCCTTTCATGTTTCCACTTCCCTTGGGGTGATCGTCCTTCCAATCATCCCATTGCCTCTTTTCAAGTTCTTCGTCACTATTTTCCTCGTCGCTGGAGAACGCAGTATCTTTGGCTTCTTCTTTAAGCATTTTCCCGTTTGCAAGCTCGTAGTCCAAGTATTCCTCGACCGTCATGGAAGGTAATACTTGGCCTGTTCCAAACACTTTGCTCCTGAGATCTTGCTTTGTATTAGTAATAGTGAACGTCTGGAGAATTTTGCCGTGCTTATTTATGAGATCTGAAATTTTCTTTGGTTGGTTCGGATTGCTTTCAACCCTGGTTGTGTAGCCGAATTGGTCTTCCTCCTCTTTCTCTGGCTTTCTTTGATCTCTCATTGCCTTTTGGCTGTCAAAAGCAGGTTTGTTCAGCAAAACCTGCAATTCTAGAGCAACCAGCTCCAAGTTTTCAAATGCATGCAAAGAGAAAAGCTTGAGTTGGTCGATAAACACCGTGCGAACAACCTCTTCGTCCAACAAACTGAAGATGTCTTCGTCATCGGCGCTTTTTCGGTAGTAGTCGTCAAGAATTTGCAATTTCCTTTTGAGCTCACGCTCAAGATTGAAGTTGGCGATCTTCTCTGTTCTCCGTGTCACCGGGTTGCCTGCAAGAGAGTTGATCTCTTCAATCGACGGATTGTAGCTGTTTTTGAAGCCATCAAGCTTCTGAACCTGTTCCTTGGACAAGACGCCTCCCAAAGTGTCCAATTGATGCAAAAACACAGCCAGCTTCTCCTTGGCTGTCTGCAAATTCTTGGATTTGTATTTCAATATCTCCGAAGAATCGTATGCATAGCCATTGCTCACGTCAGCCAAAAGCTTCATGTATAGACAAGACTCATAATAAGGAACAGCCAAAAAGGATAAGTATGATGTGTTGATCTCCTTTAGTTGTTCGTTTTCACTGAATAACGTCAAGCTATCTACAATGGCCTGAAGTAGACTGAACTCCTTTAGTGTACTAGCCACAGATCTTTGGAATTCGTCCAGATCTTGTCTTCCAGGGAACTCTTCCAACTTCTGGAGCAGCCTCACCAGGTGTATGTATTTTTCTCTGACTGTTAGATTTTCAGATTTCGAAGCCATTCTTAAGTAAGGGCCCATCCATAGTTTTGTAATAGTGAGATTATATGTTGGTCACGTGACTGGCCTCACATTTCCTATAAGTTTTCAAGGCGATTACAACGTCCCTCCGAAAAATAACTAGGGGATATTGATCACGTATCCAATCCCAGTTTCTTTTTCTTTCTTTTCATAGTGACCAGTAGCAGCAACGGCTGGTTAGAATAGCTAAGGTTTCAAATATCCGCACCCGTACCTCCCGCCGGTTTCATCCTCACACTAAATCTCACCGATAAGTACGCCTTGAACGAAGATGAATGCTCCGGCGTACTATGAGCTCTATAGAAGAAGTTCCATTGGAAGTGCTTTAGCAGATGCTTTGGACACTCTCATCAGTGATGAGAAGATTCAGCCGCAGTTGGCGATGAGAATCTTGAACAACTTCGACAGAATTGTGTCGGAGAACTTGAAGGCGGAGCGTGGGTTGGTCAAGTCGAAATTGACGTTCAAAGGTGACTTACATACGTATCGGTTCTGTGATGACGTTTGGACGTTCATAATAAAGAACGTGTTGATCAAAATGACGGACATTTCCAACAACGACGTCAACGATAGCGACATTGCGGTTGACAAGTTTAAAATCGTGGCGTGTAACTCCAGAAAGGCTGGAGAAATCTAGGGCGGGTGGTATGTGTGCTGGAATAGTAAAATACATGAGAATCTGAACTGCAGTTAGGCTGCCAATAGAGTGGTATCAGAATAGGGTGTGAGAGTCGAAAAAGAGATCACTACAGAGCCTGAGTCACATGAGTCGTCTCATTCTGGGAAGAAGAAAGGAGAAAGCTTTGTTGTAGATTTGCCAGAGGAATCGGTTTAGAATTAATACTCCACTCAAAGGAAACGATGCATATCTCTACACAGCCTGAAGATAAACTCTGTTTGAAACATGCTATGGGAGAATACTAGAGGGGAATACAATTTAGCTACTTTGGCAGCAATGCAAATACATTCTCATTCGGTATTTGTTCCATTTCGTGGAACTGCGAGGAATGCAGAAGGGTTGTAGTGATCTTGGGAAGATTACAAGGTACAAATGCTTGATATGTATTGTATTGTTTTTTTTTTTTTTTTTCTTTTTTCTTTTTTCTTTAACATTGAAAGCCAACCTCTTTTTTTTTTGCTTGCTTCCTCCTCTCTGGGGACTATAATTGTAGAACAGCTCTTTAGATCAATCATGCTTACTGCTCCAGGCCAAAAAGGCAACACAACAATTCATAATTGTTCTTTTTTCTCTTCAACCCATTTCCCTCTTGGCTCTACACTGCTGGACACAATCATAATCGTAATTCATACATCTACAAACCAAGCCACAACTTCTCGTGCGCAACCTTGAACGCGCCGATCAACTCCACATCGTCGGAGCTCTTTGCAATCTGCACCTCGTAGTCGCCAGCCTGGAGGCACCACTTCTCGTGGTACTCGTCCCAGTACGAAGCCGAGTCCTTCAACGAGAGGTCGAACTTCACCGTCGCCTTCTCGCCGGCCTTCAACTGGACCTTCTCGAAGCCCTTCAACTCCTTGATAGGACGGTCCACGGTGGCGTCCTTCTGCGACACGTACAACTGCACCGTCTCGGCACCGTCCTTGTCGCCAGTGTTGGTCACCACCACAGACGCAGACAACTTGTTGGCAGCCTCATCCACAGACACTTGCAAGTCGGAGTACCCGAAAGTGGTATAGGACAAACCGTAGCCGAAGGGGAAGGCCACTTGGCGCTGCATCTTCTCGTAGAAGCGGTAGCCGACGTAGATGTCCTCACCGTACAACACTCTGCCTCTGACGGTGCGGAAGTTCAAGTAGGCCGGGTTGTCGACGTTCTTCAATGGCCACGACAAGGACAACTTGCCGCTTGGGTTGACGTCGCCAAACAACACGTTGGCGATTCCGTGGCCGGCCTCGTTGCCGCCGTACCACGCCTGGACCAACGCCTTGGCGTTCTTCAACCACGGCATCTCCACAGGCGTGCCCGACTGGTTCACCACCACGGTGTTTGGGTTCGCCGCCAACACCGCACTGACAAGGTCGTTGGTCAAAAGAGGCAAGTCCATGTTGGGTCTGTCGAAGCCCTCAGACTCCCACTCGAAGTTCAACCCAATCAGCAACACCACCTTGTCCACGGACTTGGCCAACGCCACCGCCTTGGCGATCTCGTCCTGGTCGTTGATCACCTTGCACATGCCGATGCCCAACGCACCGCCGAACGTGACGGTTCCCTCGTTCTTCAAGAGCGTGGTTTTGTAGGAGCCGAACTCGACCAAGATCTCGTGGGTTTTGCCGGCCTCCAACTTGGCGGTGCCCTTGACCTCGATCGTACCGGTTCCAAAGAAGGTGTCACCGGCAGTCTGCGAAGTCTTGTTGTCCACGACCAATTTGCCGTCCACAAACAACTGGGCGGTACCAGTCACGATCAACGAGAACTCGTAGTCGCCAGACTCCTCGGGCGTCACGTTTCCGGTGACATCCATGTAGTAGACCTCGTCGGTGATGTCTGGGTGCGAGTAGTCGAACAAGATCATGGGCGACAGGCAGATGTTGAACTCGTCGAACTGGTCTCTGTTGGCGGTGCCGCTGGGCTCGTTGTAGAACTTGCAGTTGATTCCAGGCTTGCCAGTGACAGGGTTCTTTGTCATGCTGGAAATCGCAAACCCAGGAAGCATCTGGTGCGCGTAGCAGCCCACAGCGTACTCCGGCTCCTTGCCCAACTTCTCCTTGATTCCGTCGAAGGGAGTAGTGGTGCGGTACGCAAGCAACGAGGCCGAGCCGCCGCCGCAGTAGGCCGCGGACTTGGCGTTGGGCCCAATCACGGCGATGGTCTCGTTCTTCTTGAGCGGGAGCACGTTGTCGTCGTTCTTCAAGAGCACCACGGCTTCCGACGCAATCTTGTTCAAAAGCGCCCGGGTCTCAGCAGTGTCGTTCTTGTTGTCCTCGGGACCTCTCTCCGGGAGGTTCGACCGCGCACACCACTTGACCAAGTTCAACACGTTGCGCACGCGCTCGTCCACGTACTTGACGTTGAGCTCTCTGCTGCTCAACATGTGGCTGATGCTCTTTTCGTTTCTGAAGGGAGAAGGCCCCGGCATCTCCAAGTCCAAGCCGTTCATGATGGACTCCTTGGCGGTGTACGCGCCAAACCAGTCGGACATCACCATTCCGTCCCAGCCCCACTCCTCGCGGAGAACCTCGTTCAAAAGCCGGCGCAGCTGCGACACGTGCTCTCCGTTGATCTTGTTGTAGGCAGTCATGAACGCCTTGGGGTCGGCGTGCTTGACGGCCAAGCGGAACGGCTCCAAGTAGATTTCTCTCAACGCACGCTCGGTGATGATGGAGTCCGAGGCGTTGCGCTCGTGCTCCAAATCGTTCCCAACATAGTGCTTGATGGTGGCAGCGATGTCGTTGTCTTGCATTCCCTTGACGATCGACACCGACGCCATGCCGGCCAAGTGGGGGTCCTCGGAAAACGACTCGAACCCTCTGCCGCCAAGTGGGCCCCTCTGCATGTTGGTGGTTGGTCCCAAGATCACGTGGGCACTCTTGTGCTTGGACTCTTCCGCCATGAGGTGGCCTGCCTTGAGGAGCAATTCCTTGTTGAAAGTAGACGCCAAGCCTGTTCCACAGGGGAAGCACGCTGCAGGAACGCCGTTCACAAACTTGGTACCACGAACACCGTTGGGTCCATCGGTAACTCTCAAGCTGGGCACTCCCAATCTTTCGACAGGGTAAGTGTGCCAGAAGTCCACGCCGGAAAGAAGGCCGATTTTCTCAGCCACGGTCAATTCTGCAAGTACTTTTTCCACGTCGATATCCGCCATTTTGGTTGGTGAAGAATTTGGGGAAGAACGTGGGACTTTTATAGTGTAGCGGAGGGGGAAGTGTGGGGCGCGGGGGGACTTCCCGATGCGGAACCCGGAAGCGTAGCCGGATTGGGTAACACATCCGCAAACGGCCCAAACAATCCCAATAATTTAAAAAAAAAATCAAAAAAATTCCGTGTGGCACCAGGCTCCCCGCCTTTTCTGGGCAATATAGGGAAAAAAAATCTTTGGGTGCGCAGATTGAGGGGTACGACGGTTTGGAATTCTGTGCGTGTTTTCCGAAATGGCATTGTTTTCTGGTGGCCGGATCAATTGGGTCTGTGGCTCGGCAGGAGAAGAAGAAAGTTGGAGAAAATTCAAAATTCACTTAGTGAATTTTGGTAAATTGAATTCTGCATTTTCTGAGGATAATCTGTTTTTTTGTTTTTTGTTTTCTTTTCTGTTCTTTCTTTTTTCTTTCTTCCTTTCGGTTCCTGCTGGTAATTACTCAATACTGGGGCCTAATACTACAATAGCTAGCATCCTACATATAAGCCGAGCGGGGGGATCTCGATTTCTCCTTTCCCCAATTCCGCTGCCGAGTGTTTGCTTGGCGAGCGCCTTTTCCGCTCCTGGTTGTGCCTGGTTCTTTGTTTAGGGGTTTGTGCGAGCAAATTCCGATTTTTGGTGCCACTTTTGACTTTGTGCGAAAGGGCGAAGGCTCACACGAAATGTGCGAACTGAGAGGAAGTAGAAGAGTTCGTGGGGTGATAATAAAAGGAAAAGTAAGAGAGAAAAAAGAAAAAAAGAAAAAAAGAAAAAAAGTCAGAACATCTAAGACGTAACCCAGAGCCAAAGCTACTTGAATATTGCGTGACTGGGAACCTTAATGCAGAAACACGACCGCGTTTCTCCCCACCTGAAACTGGACAATTGGACGATTAGACAATTGGACAATTAGACAATTGGACAATTGTTCACTTCTCAATTGTTCACTTCTCAAATGTTCAATTCTTGACTTCTCCAATTGGGTTCTTCTGGAGAATATCTGTTCACTCTTCTTTTCTCTTCTTTTCTTTTGCTGGTAATTGTCACTATGCGGCACTGATTAAAGTCACCTCATTAACGTTTTAGCCACCCAATGACCTAGTGCTGTTTGTTTACTAAAACTTGCCAAACGCAGTAAATGAAGAAATCCACTTATAGGGTTATTGCTCCGCAGGGTCGCATGACTCCGGAACCCTGTTACTCTCGGTTAGAAGTGGTTAGGAACCGGCTGTCACGCTCAACGGAAGAACCAATAAATGGCAGAACATGCAGATCCTCCAAAAGTGCCGAAAATGCCGAAAGTGTGCCGAAAGTGTGCCGAAAGTGTGCCTGGATAAAACAGGACATAGTAAATCCTGGACACATGCTTCAATGAAGACATCCAGTCTAATGTAAGAAACAAGAGAGAAGCATCTATGGAATATATGACACAAACCGAGTTTGTTATTGATGAAACTGTGGAACTGAGTATTTGAGAGTGAATAGTGAGTGTTCGAGAGTGTTGCGGTGCTGTTGACTGCGCTTGGTAGGCAAGAACAATGCGTGATGTTTGACCAAACAGAGGAGCACATTAATCGCAATAAACGTGTTTGAAAAGAGAGACTCTTACAGGTAAAACCACTGCTTGGGCAGTTTTCAGCATTCAGTCAATTCATCAAGACCTCCAAAAGTCAGTACAGAATAAGAACCTGCTGTAGCTCTGATCAGTTTCTTGGGATGTTTCTTCTTCTACAGCTAATACTACTATAAAAGAATGTGGTCGTTTCATTCTCCAAGCCATACCTTGTGACTAAGAAACTTCTGTGATCTAGAATCTACAATTCGAGACTATAGGGTCGGTGCTGTCGCTTCTCTCTATACTGCCAATGCTGACAACATAGTACAAGCCTGAACGGTCTACGCATAAACAGACTGTTCAACCATGGAAATGACCAAGTGCCCGTCTCACTTATGTCATCCACTCTTCTTCTCTTTCTCTTTCCCACACCATGGCTATCCATCGCTCACCGCTACTCTCTGCTGGGTGTAGTCTGTTCAAGGTGGTGGTCTTCAATTGTCTCCCCCCGAGAAGCTGATCACGGCCCATTTGCCCGACGCGGTCCAGAACTCGCCCGGGTCGCTGCTCATTCTCCCATACTCCTCAATCAACTTCTCGTTGAGCCCCTCCGGCAACCCCACCACAACATCCGCCTTGCATGTTCGGAGGGCCAATATAGGAAGCTTGCACGAGGCCAACTGCTGGATAGCCTGTGAAAACGGCGTGGTGGTGTCCCAGTCCAAGTCGCCAGTCAACTTCCGGTAGTTCAAGTCGCCCTTGAAGATCACAAGGTTGGACTGGAGCAAGTCGTGGTACAAGTCTGGGTGGCTCGGGAGCTCCCAGAAGTTCTCGCACGACGTCCAGAACTCGTGGTGCTGCGTGGCAATCTGCCCGTACGAGACGTAGCCCTGGATCTTCGAGAGCAAGAACGTGATTGCGCTCTTGTCGGCGGCGTTGGCGTAGATCTCGGGGAAGAACGACTCGTCGCCCAACTGCTCGAGCAAGTGGCTGAAGTCTTTGGGCATGGTGTCGCTCACAAACCACGGGATCTCTTTGCAGTGGAGCACCACCTTGTTGATCAATCTGGTGTCGAGCAAGAACAACGCCAAGCACAAGTCTGCAAACAACTCGAAGCCTGAGTTGTCCAAAACGATGTCGATGCGCTTTTTCGAAGAACTCTGAAGATGCTTCCATGCATGCGCAATGTCGTTCACTATGATCTTCTCCTCGTTCTTCTTCCGCACCTCGGCTCCCTGGACGCTCTTGATATCGTCCAAAGTGACGTTTCCAGCAAGCAACGACAAGTCTGTGGCGTTTCCCCAGAGCGAGATGTCGATGAACTCCACAAACAAAAGCCTCAACGCTTCTTGGTCCACATTCTCCACCACCAGCTCTCTTGAAAGCACCTCATACCGTTTACAGAGCTCCAACACGCCAAACGACGACTGCTTGAACGTGTTGTTTTTCAAGCGCTCAAACACGTCAAACTCAGCCAAATCTCTTGTCTGCTTGAACCACAAGTCGAGAAGTTGGTACAAATAGCACTCCAAATAGAGCCACGGTCCAGTGAGCCACGTGACTGTCTTGTGGTGATTGTGTTTGGCAAGTTCCGTGTTGTATACGGAAAGTTCCGGTTTTATGCGAACGTCTGCCTCGGAGAACGGCTGCACTTCTCCGTCGGCCTCGAAATCATGCAACAACTGGCGCAACTTAGCAGTTACTTGCTCTCCAGACTCATCAGTTAGTGGATGGTCGCTGGTGTACAGGTTTATGTCCTCAATGGCGCCCTGCAAAATTGTTGGCCACCTTTTGTGGACAGTTGGATACGCAAACGACTTTGGGTTGTCGTTATAAGCGGGAGGAGGAAGAAGAGACATGGAGTTGTTGGTGATATAAGACTGCGTGGGGGTAACAATTGCGAGGTGGAGGGTGGGGGCGATTGCGCGGAAAACACCCGTGCACCACGATGGTGGAGCGGGGCGACAAGTTCCGCAATCCTCAATTTCGCGGAGTTCGCGATTCCGTAGTAATAATACAATTCATAAACAATTTGCAACTATAAAGCTGGCGCCCAGCGTCCGGCGCAGATATGGTACAATAGCCCGCGACCTTTTACTGTCTCTTGGCGTATTCGGCTTTCTCCTTCTCGTACCTTTTCTTGTCGGCGGCAGCCTTGTTCTCGTAAGGCGACTTGTCTTCAGACGACAAGGCCTTCCACTTCTCGCCCAACAATCTGCCCACCTGACCAAAGCTAATGCCTGGGTTTTCCGCACGAACAATATCTCTGTTTTCATTGGCAAAGAACATGTAAGCGGACAACGACCGCTTGGGGGCGTTTGGGTCCTTCTTTTTTCTGGTGGACTTCTTCTTCTCAGTAGACATCTGGATTGGTTAGTACGCGCTAAGAAACGGGAAATGAGAAACGAGAAGCGAAGAAAGTAAACAAGCTGGCTGCAGGATCGTGTTTTTGGTGGTGTGCATGTACAGTCTGCAGGAGCGGGTTGTCGACAACAACCCACCCCAAAAAAACCACCCCAGCGCCACCGCCAGCGGGAAAAATTCCCCAAAACATAAACAATCAAACTTGCAGCATTCTGTTGTTTCCGCATTGGGTAGTATCGTGCATTGGCGCGGTGGTGCGGACGAATCGAGTGCGCGCGGCTTCACTAAGTTAGTACATACTGTTGTGTGGGAAGAAATAGGTAGGTTTTTTTTTATGTGGGAGCAACGGGAGTCCCTATATAAGGAGTTTGCGCGCGCGCGGAGAGAGGGACACAGAATGCGCAAGCCGTGCGTAAATGTGAGCACGGGCCGAAATTTCAGCCATTGAAAAAATTGGAAGTTTGCGGGTGAGCACAGTGTAATATGTTGCGGCTTTTGGTAATCTGCTCTGTCTACGGAGCGGTCTAAGGTAGTGAATTGTGTTGGAACGGACGTTGCGCAACCTGTTTTGGGCATGGGTTATATGCAGGCAATAATAAAACGGCTGAGCTGTAAGGTAAAAAGGTTGAAGAGACGGGGAAGCCGAATAGAAAACAAAGGAAAAAAAAAAGAAAGGAAGGGAGATATGTGTTGTGGAGTGTATATAGAGAACGAGGGTTTCCTCTTTTGGCCAAACTTCCTGTTTTCGTCATGTCTCTTGGGTGTCAACATCAATTCGCAGTGCGAACAGAAATGTCCAGCTGTCGATATGAGAGACCAAATTAAGTAGAGACCAAATTAAGTAGAGAGGAAATTATGTAGAGACGAACTGGGAAGAGGTCACAGTTGGAAATGGCCAGAATTGGAAACGGAAATGGCGTATTAAGTGTGTTGTTCAAGTTCGTGTTTTTTTTTTTTTTTTTTTTTTTTTAATCTATCAGTGAGAGTAGGCATAGGTGGCTAGTGCCTGGAGGAACGGAACAGAGGAGGATATCAGTCTAGAAGAGTCTGAAGGTGGTTTTGGGTTCGAATAGGATTTGTAATTTTGCATGTTTTCGCCTTCAACATTTGCATCTCAGAATTGGTAAGATTACTGGTGTGGCTACTGGTGAGCCTCCACTGCTGGATTGAGGGAGCTGTTGTACTCTACTGAGACGAGATTGATTTTGTTCCAGGATGTTACCTGAAAAAGAGTTTTCTTTCTTTTTTTTTTCCTTTTTTCTTCATTTTTTCTTCATTTTTTCTTTTTCTTTTTTTCTTTTTTCTTCATTTTGTTAGTACTTCCCTCGCTGACTGCTCTCTTAGCAATGTCTGTTCAGTAGCGTAATAGACAACTGTGACAATTTCCAGGATCCACAGCTTTCGTTTTACAGAACACTAAAGAAAGTTGCTGATCTTTTCTGTCACCATATGTGTAAGTCTGACACTCTGAACTACTCTTTTGGCACCCAATCATTCTAGCCTTTCAGCTACAGCTGGTATATTCGGTGACTCCAGAGCTCTACGGAATGGGCATTTCTCTTCTTCTCTTTTCATTTCATTTCATTTCATTTCATTTCTCTTTGTTTTTTGATTCTCCTTAGTCTTGTGTTTTTTTTTTTTTTTTTTTGTTAAGTATTATATAGCCTCTGGGGAACTATAGACCCAGTCATTCCACTTCTCTTCGCCTAACTCATAGACTCTCAAGGATTTTCTTTAGTCAACATCGACTGTAAGAACTGACCAATTATTTGAACTGACCAATTCACTTGACTGACCATTTCACTTGAACCCTGGCTTTTGCACTTTGCTTGCTTCGTGCTAAACTCCACCTGCCTCTACGTACACCCTGGCCCACCAATGATTGTCCACTCTCCAGTGTCAGCTTTTCTTCCCCTCTTTTGTTTTTCTCAATTCCATACTTTTCCTCTTTTTCAAATATGAATCTTGTTCTGTTCTGGTCCTGCCAACTTCTCTTGGTTGAATCGGTGATTGGCTGCGAACGGGAAGCCAGCGAGAAGTCCGAAAACCTTCAGAACATGGTCGGAAGCAGTTACGCTGTCTATGAAAAAGAAATGCTAATAATTAGCCAGAGCTTTTTGAGCTGAGGTCGAGACACTTTATTGTGGCAGAACCTGTTTTTAACAGCCTCACCTGTGAAAAAGTGCAAGGTTCCAATAAAGACAGTACTGGTTCCAATGAAGATAGTACTTGGTTCCAATGAAAACAGTACTGCTCCCAATGAAGTGTTGCGAAAGATTCTAATTCTTTACTCTTATTACCCTTTCTTCACTCTTATTCATACTTCTGTAATCTTTCTCTTTCTCTTTCTCTTTCTCTTTCTCTTTCTCTTTCTCTTTCTCTTTCTCTTTCTCTTTCTCTTTCTCTTTCTCTTTCTCTTTCTCTTTCTCTTTCTCTTTCTCTTTCTCTTTCTTCCCTAGACTCTTCTACACCTCTACACCCATGGATCGCAATCATTTATCATACAACATCACCGCACGGCTAGTACGCTAGTACCAGCCGCGGTATTGGTTGTTGTCCTGGTAGCTGCCGTACTGCGGGTACTGCTGGTACGTGCCGTACTGATGCATCTGCTGCGGATACTGAGGCACGCCTGGACCTGGGGCTCCCTGAGGAGTCTGGCCCTGCTGTTGCTGCTGCTGCTGTTGCTGCTGCTGCTGTTGGGGCTGCTCAGTTTGCTCGCCTTGGCCGCCCGTGTGCGGGTAAGGCTGCGTGCTAGGGTACCCGTTGTAAGGGTAGCCCATGCGCAGGCCAAACTGGTTGGGCTGGCCAAAGTACTGCCCGTAGAACTGGCCCTGGGAGCCTGCACTCTGCGCAGCTGCAGACTCGGGGTCTGTGGCACCCTCGGCACCCTGCTGCTGCTGCTGTGGCTGTTGCTGTTGTTGTTGCTGCTGTTGTTGTTGTTGCTGTTGCTGCTGTGGTTGCTGCTGCTGCTGCACGCCGTAAGCGCTGGATGAGCCCATGGCGCCGTTACCGTAGTATGGCGAGTTGTAGTAGTAGTTGTAGTAGTTTGGGTATGCGTAAGGCGCCGCACCAGGCACCTGCTGTGTCTGTTGAGGCGTCTGCAAGCCCTGGCTCATGGCCTTACCTTGCACCAAAGGCGACTGGCCCAAGTCACTGGACGTAGCAGTGCCCTGCTTGACTCCGTTGGGGTAGTATCCGGGAGACCCGGCGGAGCCGAGCGCACCCTGGCCCAACTGGCTGTAGCCACTGTAGTCGAACGAGGGGTAGCCGTACTGTGCGGGGATGGACCCGACGGCGCCCTGCTGGGGGAACTGCTGCTGCGACTGCTGGAATTGCGGGTAGTAGTCGTAGCCGGCCTTCTGGTCGTACGGGTAACCCTGGGCCTGAGCCTGAGCCTGGGCCTGAGCCTGAGCCTGGGCTTGAGCTTGAGCTTGAGCTTGAGCTTGGGCCTGGCCCTGCGACTGCGACTGCGACTGCACCTGCTGCTGCGACTGGCCCTGCTGCTGAGGCTGCGAGGCAACCTGAGAAGGCGCCTGGGCCTCAGGGGCGCTGGCCTGTGCGGCGGGCTGGGACTCGGTCTCCACCTGCGCCACGGACTCTGCGGCTGGCTCCAATGACATCAGCCCGAACAGCACGCCCACGTTGTTGACGCTTGCCTGCTGGGGCAACACGACTTCGGACGCGGCGACTTCTGGCTCTGCGGCAGCGGCGACGGCGGCAGCAGAAGCACTAACGCCAGTTGCAGCCTCGGACTCGGCCACGGGCTCGGACTCTGGCGCGGACTTTGCTGCCGCGGCACGCGACTCGGCGCCGTTCTCCACGGCAACGCTCTCTGCGGGCGTCTTCTCTTGCTTCTTGACAGGCGCAGGCTTGGCCTTGGGCTTGATGGCCGACGCCCACGACGTCTGGGGCTGCACGTCTGCGCGCTTCACGTCAGGCTTGGCGCTGTGCGCTGCCTTTTCTGTCTCGGCGGCGGGCGCCTGCTCGGCAACGGCTGCCGTTTTGGTGTGTGCCTCCTCACTCACGCTCTCCGGCTCGGGCGCAGCGGGGGCGGGGGCGGGCTCGGACTTGGCCGCCGCGCGCGGCTTCTTGTCCTTGGCCAACGCTGCCGCCCACGAGTTGGACGCAGCGGATGCAGCTGGCGCAGCGGGGGCAGCGGCCGCCGCACGCGTGTCGCCTCGCTCCTTTTGATCCTTGGCGGCTACAGCAGACGTGTTTGCAGCGGTGGTGGCCGCGCTTGCAGCAGCACCAGACGTGTTTGTGGCGTTATTGCCGCTCGTGGCGCTGTTTCCGGCGCTGTTGCCGCCCTCGCGCTTGGGAACAGCCTTGCGGCGCTTCTCCTTCGGCTTCTCGCGCTCGCGCTTCGGCTGGCTGTGTGAGTGGGCCGGGGCGGCATGCAGGTCGGCGGCGGCTAGGTCGTCGCGTCGCCGCGGCTTGGGCTCGCGCTTGATGGGCTCCCATTTGGCCACCTTGTTGTTGACTATTAAGTCAATTACAATCTCGACATCGTTGGCATGTTCTGCCAAAAGGGCAGCCAAATCGTCGGCCTCCCAATCGGGAAACATCTCCGAAAGTGTCTGCAACTGTGGTGGCGCCTGGCCCGCTTTCTTAGCGCCCCTGGTGCTTTTTCGTTGTGACATATCACCAATGGTTATGTGGGCCTGAGTTAGTTAGGCTAGAAAAAAAAATATGTGTGGTGACAATTGATGGCTCGGTGCAGGGAGTGTGTGCTTTTGTGTAAGTCGCACTTTAGTCACTGGCACTTGGCGCTAGATAGATGGTAAGTATGTCTGTGGGCGATTTTTTTAAGTTGTCGAGAAGGCGGTGTGCGCACGCCCGTCACGTGACCGGAGGAAGGGGAAAGTGAACAGAGTCGAGGAAACGAACGAGTAAAAGAGAAAAAATTGGTTCAATTTGGAAGAAGGAGATAAGGTCTTCTTTTCCGACTTTCCTTTTTTCGCCGTTTTCGTCCCCAATCCTGCCTTTGTTGCTCTGCACTGAGGCTGCAACGGTCACAAGATGTAACGTGCCGGACAGTGCGGTGTGGAGTACACATCGGAAAAAGGTGGAGGGAAGAAAGAGGAAGAAGAGGGGAGGAAAAAAAAAGAAAGTTGAGTTGTGGAGAATTGACTGTGTGATTTCAGATTTTCAGGATTTCCTTACAGACTCAATTGGAGGAGAGAGTTGGCTGGTGTGTTGTGTAATGGAAGTCTTGTGTTATGTGCAGTACCAGATCCAAGCAATGTCGTACTAGCCTGAGAAGTGTTCCTGTGCAGGGGAGAGGAAGAAGAAGAGAGAAGAGGGAAGAGGGAAGAGAGAGGAAAGGTGGAAGAGGAAATGTGTGGAAATGGAAAATGGAAATGGAAAATGGAAAATGGATATGTGAATGTGAATGTGAATGTGAATGTGAATGTGTAAATGGGATATGTAAATGGGATATGTAAATGGGGATATGTAAATGGGGATATGTTAATGAGACAATAGAATATGGAATGTGAATATGTAAATGGGAATATGCTTTTTCTTTTTTTTTTTTTTTTTCAAACACATTTATTGGGACCCACAAACTGTTCCACTGCCTGAGTAAACTCTGTTAGTGCTGGAAAAGTTGAAAGTCAGAGCAAGGATCATACGTGGTTGGGTAAAGAAAGAGAGAGGGGAAAGTGACTTAATGACCTTAGGTCTGAGTCCCAATAAACGTGTTTGAAAAAAAGTCCACATATCAATACTTGGATGGATAGAGCCAGCAGTTTCTAAATTCACACTACGTCAGCCTGAGGAAGCCTCTACATGTTTGCTTGGCTGGATAAAATAGCACAATTAATACGGGAAAGAACAAGCAGTGAAATAAAAAGTGTACATCATGACGTAGGATCGAATAACTGGTGGTAAGTATACATTATTACTTAGCTGGATCGAATAGAGTTCTATCGGTTTGTAATTATAATCAAGACCTCTCTTGTGGCAGCATGGTGGGCATTGGTGACAGACATGATAACTCAGACAGAATCAAGAGAGCATTTAGAAGTATGAAAGAAACTACAGAAGGAGGTTTGCTCATAGTAGCATAAAAGGGAGAATGTAGGTGTGAATATGTGAATGTGAATGTGAATGTAAATGTGAATGCAAATGTGAATATGAAAATATGTAAATATGTAAATATGTAAATATGTGAATGGGGATATGTAAATGGGAATGTAAATGTGAATACGTTTTTTTTATGACTCCGAAGAACATGATGAACATGCTGTTCACACAACACTCCGATTCCCAATGCGAAACTATGATCTCTCCACTCTCAAATATCTTGGTTTCCAGCCTAATTGAATTGCCTGTGAAATACGAATGCTCGAATGTTCGACATATCACATCTTCTCACTTAAGCATACAGATGACCACAATTCTTGACCGCAAGTCTCCGAGTGGGATATGTAAATGGAATGTATGAAATGGAATGTGTGGAAATGCTGTTTTTCTTTTTTTTTTTATGGTAGTCCAGAAATGTGATGGTGTTCTTTTCCATTTACATATGTCTTTACACCTAGATATCTGCCTACAGCATACTACCCATATGTGCATGTATTGGCATGTCTGGTGAATACCAGTCAATCATACCATCAACTCATTTCCCACTTGATGTATATATTCACTCAAAATAGTATGCTGTGTATTTATGGTTGAGGTTTATGGTGCTACTGAGCCAAGTACAAGAGTCTTGCAGTCTTTCCATCTTACATAGCGATACCACAAAATTCTAAACCTAAACCAAATCCTTGTGCCACCTAATCCTTGTACTAACCGAATCCTTGTACCAACCGCTTTTTTTTTTGATAGTGATGTACACTTATGAAATCTCTTACTCCAACACGTCAGTACACATCTGGAACACCCTCGGAACTCGGAAATACTCTCCAATTCAGCTCCTAGTATGATTGAAATACAGTATCTTTGGAAAGTTCAAGAAGCGAGTTGGTATCTTGCATGACGCTCTTCAGTATTAGTGTTCTCTAATCTCATGGCATAGGTCCACCAGTCCAGTCCACCAATCCAGAAATGTGTAAAAAAACAGACTTTTCCTTAGTAAGAAGTGTAAGTAAGTGTTTCTGTTTGTTTCTTGTTTGTTTTTTAGGAGTAAATCAGGACATGGAATCCATTCTCACTTCACCTGAGAAATTGGTAATGTTCTGTTGGTGAGGATCTCTTGGTGGGGATCTGTTGGTGGGGATTCGTTGATTAATTGGAGAAACTAAAATTAAGATCTACACTTTATGGAAATCTGTATTTCAGAGATTACATATGTCTCTAAATGTTTTTGAGTGTTTGTGGAAATGTGGTCTGCTGTTCTCAGAATATAACTGCGAGACCGGAAACTGACAAAAGTAGGATTCTTAAAAGTGCCACGAAAAATCGAAAAATGGGTAAAATTTAGAAAGAAGACATTCACCCTGCTAAGAAACATTTTTAGACCACCCCAAAAGCAAAAATGGCGGAATTTCAAAAAGGGGGCTTCTCACATCAAAACAGAGAGATGGAACGAGAGGTATCTGACATATACCAACTAATACCAACTAATACCAACAATACCAACAATACCAACAAATTTCTCTAAATCAAGAAGAATACTTAGTACAGCTGTGAGTATTATACCATGTAATCAGTACAAATGGGTTAAGGCACAGAATCCATCTCCTCAGTCGGAACAGCCACAGAAGAAAGAAAGAGAGTACAAATAGCGATTGTCGTCTAGTTTGGTATATTTGTAAATTTTACTTAGTTCTGTCGATTTATATCTGCAGATATTATAGGGAGGTAACGTAGCATGAACTTATTATGGAAGCATTACTATTGAGGAGAGCACATATGTAAGACAGAGCTAGAGGAAAGCTTCAACTGATAATCAAGAGGCGAAAGTAGTTATTCTAGTGATTATGTTATGAGTGTCTCTGGTAACTATGTTATGAGTTTCTGCTGGTTATATTCCATTATATTCCACAATTGACAGTAATTAGGCCGGCAGGATATTGACAGATGGTTTATGCAAAATTGAACTTCTCTGCAAATATTGAATTTCTGTTCCACTGAAAGTGGCTTCTTTTAAGGATAAAAGGTCGAGACCTCCATAAAGCAGATTCCGATCCTTGCCTCCAAGTACTCATACTCACTAAACCAATCACCGTGAGTGCCCTAAAAAAAGAAAAAAAAACAAAGAAAAAAAACGCCTGTTTACATTAAGGGAAACTGGCAAGAAAGTGCTGGTTTCCTGAAATTTAGCAGTAATTTAGTGGATTTCCTTATTCAAAACCCTGTCTCTTCAGTGATTCTTCCACTTTCGACTTTAGTACGGAAATGAAAACGAAGTTCCAATTCAGATGACCAATTGACCAAAAAGGTGAAGAAATTAATTCTGCATTTTCATGTGAACACCACCAACTTTTGCAAAACAGTATCACAATTGCAAATTCAGACGTATCAGCATGACTGTAGATCACGCAATGCTTCCTGCAGGAGAAGCATACAAGGATTTCTTATTCTCAATCATTTTGAAGAAAATCCTTCTGGAAAATACATCACACACACAAAACAGCCACAGTACCCCGCAATCACAACTTCTGCCTTTTCAACATTCTGTGATAGGGGGAAGATTGGGGAACTTTGATTATCAGTGCCCTGCACACAGCGCGACACTTGCATAATTGCGATCCCAGGGTCATACTCGTACTAGACATCTTAGGCCTCTGATGTTGTACGTACAAGTATTGATATTCCTTTTTGTGTCACTGTTCACGTTGGTGGGAGTGCATGCAGAGCAGGCTGGTGTGGCTGAGCCCCAAATTGTGATTTCGTATGTTGAAAGTGAAAGTCGAGAGGAGATGGTGGAGGAAGCACCCGTTGTGGAGGAGTTGATTGTGGAGGAGGCTGTTTTGGTGGATGACGAGCCGAAATATGAAGACACCGAGGAAGCGGAATCACCAGATACTCATGAGAAAAAAGGTGATTCTCCAGTCGACTACGGAGATCTCACGGTAGAGGAGTACGTCCAGTTGATCAAGAAGACCAGTTTCAACGACGTCAAAGCGCGCGCACTCAACTTCGTGGAAGCAGCCAAGCGCAAAGCTGCCAAGCGTGCGAAGCATGAAGAGCCACAGCCAATGGAAAAGGCACAAGCGGAAGCTGAACCAGAAGCGGAAGCTCAACCAGAAGCAGAAGCTCAACCAGAAGCAGAAGCTCAGCCAGAAGCAGAATCACCAGAAACGCATGAAAAAACAGGTGATTCTCCAGTCGGCTACGGAGACATCACGGTAGAGGAGTACATCCAGTTGATCAAGAAGACCAGTTTGAAAGACATCAAAGCACGCGTACTCAACTTCGTGGAAGCAGCCAAGCGCAAAGCTGCCAAGCTTGCGAAGTGATCATCAACAATACATGTTATAACGGTTCGACGTTAGAGCATCATAGTAGAACAATGTCACAACGGAACCACATCATAACATTGTAACAATACGATGGCGCAACAAAACAACGTCACAATGTCACAACATCACAACAAAACAACGCCACAACAAAACAACGTCACAATGGAACATCACAAAATCTCAACAACACTCCCGTTCCAACGTTCTGTTGAACACCCCAACATCAACATCAGATCATCAACATCACAAATCACAATATGCCGAAGTTGGAACGTTTTCACGTCACAGCGTCAAACCACAGATCACAATGTCACAATATCACAATGTCAAAACATCAAAATGACACAACGTCAGAAGTCGCAACGTCAAATCACAGATCACAACGTCAAAACATCAAAATGACACAAGGTCAGAAGTCGCGACGTTCAAGTCAGAAAACTAAAACATCACCAATCACAACGTTCCAAAAACGCTCTAACGACACTAATCGACGTTCCAACGCTCCAACGTTCCGCTGTGACGTTCTCAAGTTCCATTGTCCCGTTGGTTGTAGCGTTCGAAATATCAGAACGCTCCAATTCCAACATTCCGTGTAACGTTTCCAATCACAACATCAGCATCAGCGTTCCAACGTTCCGTTGTGCCGTAAATCAACGTTATCACAACATAACAATGTTCCTTTCTAACTTTGGCTGTAACGTTGGTTGTAACACGTCAACGTGATCAACGTTCCAACATCACAAATCACAACGTCACAACGCTCCAACGTTCCGTTGTAAGGGTATCGAGTTTTAACGTGCAAAATGCCAGAACACATCAACGTTCCAACGTTCCGTTGTAACAAACAACAACATCACAACGCTCCAAAGTTCTGTAACGTTCCAATCATAACATCAACGTTCAACGTTCCGTTGTAACGTTATCAGACACTCGTTGTGATGTTGTAGCTAGACCACCTCATGTAGCAACAGCGCCTGCGACTCGCCCGCCGGCATGTCGAGCAACTCCCCCACAAGCCCCGCCACACCAACGAAAAGCTGCTCGATCACCGGCCTGAGCGCCTCGCCCGTCTGCTTAAAGTCCGGGTACGCATTGACCTCCAAGAGCTTAACGCCAAAATCCTCATTGACCAAGAAATCCACGCCGAAAATCTCCACGGCGTTGTCCAAGGGCTGGAAGTTGATGCGGTCCACGGAGAACGCCGCGTTGTACAAGTCGGCGCAGATCTGCTTGACAGAGTCGAAAATGGCCGCCTTGTGCTTCTCGTCCATGCCCTCCATGTCCCAAAACGGCACCACTAGCGGGTCGTTCCCCTCCTGGAGACACGTGTTGGTGAGGTGCGCCGCCAAGTCGATCACCTCGTCCTCGGGCCCGTCGGTGGGGCGGCGGAAGGGTTTTTCGGCGAAAAGCGCCAACATGTTCTCGTACACGAACACGTGGAGATTGCCTTTGCACACCACGTACGTGCGGAGGTGGAACTTGCGCAGATTGTACAGCGACAACAAGAGGGGGTAGTTCTGGTACTCCTGGACGACGAAGTGGCGGAGCTGCGAGACAATGACGCCATTCTTTGATTCTTCTTCTTCCTCTTCCTCCTCCTCTCCCTCCTCAAAGCTGTCGAAGATCTCCTGGAGCTGGTCCACGGTCTTGAAGATGCGGATGCCCTGCCCCTTGTCGCTCATGCTGGGCTTGAGAATCCACGTCTTGTCGCCCAGCTCGATCTCCCCGCGGAGCTCGTATGCGTCGTCGAGCGCGTCGTCGAGAAACTCCGCGTAGTCCACCTCCAACTGGTACGTCGCCGGGAACGCGGCGCGGAGCGCACAGTCCGGGTGCTTCGCCACGTAGTGCTGCACGGTGTGGGCCAAGAAGTGCTTGCGGATCAACGCCTTGCGGTAGATGTACGACGGCGCAAAGTACTGGCGCGGGTGGCTCTGCACCAAGTCGAGGTCGATGTGCTCGTAGTCGCAGTAGTGGAACACCTTCAACGTCGGGTTGTGTGGGATCTGGCGCAAGATTTCGGGCGAGGTCTCGATGCGGCACCCCATGGCCCCAAACGCGTCCACCAACGGCTTGTAGATGTACTCGGACTCGGCCACGCTGACCAAAAACACCGCGTTGTGGTGCTTGCGGGCGTCCAAGTCGCGGACGGCCGCGTTGAGCACGATCTCGCCCTCCAACGGCTCCACCACGCTGAACGACGCCTTGAGCGGCGTCACGCTGATCCCCTCGTCCAAGAGCACGCGGCTGTCGGAGTGGTGTGGGTCCGCGAGCCCCGCCTTCCACACGTGCTTGAAGTCGGGCGCCCAGCCGAACTTGCCGCCGCCCAACGGCGCGTAGATGGACCCCCACGTGTTGCTGAGGATGGGCGCGTACTTGATTTTCGTTTTCCCGCTCTGGAGCGACGGAATCAACGGCACGTTCACCGAAAACAAGTCCACGTGGTCTTGCCGCTGCAACTCGCCGTACAAGTGCTCGATGAGATTCACCGAGATGCGGCTGGCCTCGCGGAGCGTGTCGAAGTTGTGGTTGACGTCGCGGAACTCGTACGAGAGCGCCACGGCCTTGATTCCGTGCGTGACTGCCTCCATCGCGGCACCAACGGTTCCGCTCGCCAAAATGTAGAGGTTGCCCAGGTTTTTCCCGAAGTTCGGCCCGCTGACCACCAAGTCCACCGGCTCGCTGTGCTGCCGCAAGTGGTGGATGCCGATATCCGTGCACGCGGCAGGAGTACTGTCGACCAAACACCATTCCTGGTATTGTTGGCTAACAAGGTCCGAGTTGGGCAATTCAAACGGGCCTTCGAACTTGTTGATGTCCGCGTTGGCCGTTTGTGTTGATTCCCGCGTGTAGATGTACGACGTGGACACGCTGCGGCCCGCAAAGTGGGCCTTTCCGATCCACGACCTCTGCTGGTTGGGCACCACAATCAGCACCTTCCAGTCGGTGGAGCGGCGGATTTCGTCGACGAGGTACTTCATGTAGGGGCACGCGGCGTCGTCCGGCGGCCCGTCGTCGTTGGTAAGGAGCACGTGCATGAAGGAGGTGGAAGGAAGAGTGATAGGAAAGAAAGGAAAAGAGAGAGGAAGGAAGGAGAAGAGAGAGAGGAAGGAAAGAAAAAAGAAAAGAGAAAAGAAAAGAAAGAAATTGAGAATTAGAAGAGAATTGGAGAATTGGAGAGAATTGGAGGATTGGAGAATTGGAGAATTGGAGAGTTGGGAGAATAATGAGAGTAGATTTTAGAGATCTGGTGTGGTGATGTGAATAGAGGAATAGAGGAAAGAGAGAGAGAGAGAGAAAGAAAAGGAAAGAGAGAAAAAGAAAATGGGAAAAAAGAGAAGAGAATAATATATTAAAAAAAGGATATAATAAGGAGAATAAAGGAGAGTTGGGGAAAATAATGAGAGTGTAGGTTTTGATTTTGAGAGAGGGTTGGTATGGTGATGAGAATAGAGAGAGGAAAGAGAGAGGGAAAAAGAAAAGAGGGGGAGAAAGAGAAAAAGGGAAAGGAAAAAGAAATGAAAGGATATAACAATAGAGAGAAGGAGAGAATTGGAGAGAAAGGAATAATAAGGAGACTGTAGATTTGGAAGGGAATGAGAAATGCACTTCGGAGTACCAGGAGTCCTTCTGGCTTAGGCTACTTTCCAACACAAATCAGTGTTATATACTCACAAAGAAAAGTATAAGACTGAAAGAGTGAATATGAAGGAAATGGAGCGGAAGTCTCCAATGGGTGGAAGTGGTGAAGAGGAAGGAAGAGAGAGAGAGAGAGAGAGAGAAAGGAAAAGAGAAAGAGGAAGAGAAAAAGGGAAAAAGAGAAAAAAAGAAAAAAAGAGGAAGAGCGAAAAAAACGGAAATGAAACAAGAAAAGAGAATTAGGAGAAGAATTGAGAGAATAAGGAGGGAATATAGATTTAAAGGAAGGGATTGGTGGCTGAAGGTGGAGAATGGAGAGAGAGAATGAGAAAGAGAAGGAAAGAGACAATGAAAAGAAAAAGAGAAAGAAAAAGAGAAAGAAAATGAGAAATAGAAAAGATGAAAAGAGAAAGGAGGAAGGAGAGAATAGAATTTTAGAGGGAGAGAATTGGTTGAAGTGCTGGTGATTATGAGAATAAGAGAGGGAGAGAAGGAAAAGAGAGAAGGAAAGAGGACGAAATTGAAGAGAGGAGAAAATGAAAGAGGGAGAAATTAAAGGAGAGATACGGAGAAATTAAAGAAAGGAGAAAATGCTAATCGTAAGAGAGAATTGGTGGCTGAAGATGCTGGTGATTTTGAGAGAGAATAAGAAAGGAGAGAAGGAGGGACAAGCGAGAGAAAAAGAGAGAAGAACTAAGAATGAAAAGAGAAAGAGAAGAACTAAGAATGAAAGGAGAAAAGAGAATTAGGAGAATGTAGGTCTTAGAAGACTATTAGCTGGGAGAATCTGGTAGTGGTGATGATACTGGAGAGAGACGGAATAACTGGGAACCAAAGCTAGGAAAACAGGAAAACTGCAGATGTAATGACGAATCTGAAGAAATACAATCGAATTGTCTTCTTCTTGTAAATCAAAAAGAACAGAACAAAGAAGGTGTGATAGGGCGCTTTCATTTCGTTGACTCCAACAGGTAACAGTATGAGCTTCGGACATTGTTAAATGTGTTTGAAAAAAAAAAAAAAGAATAATGAATAATGAATAATGAAAGAGTGAATCAGAAAAGTGAAAAGTGAAAATGAATATAGAGACTATTGGCTTATAACAGGGACTCAATGGAAATGTTCCGGTCCCAATAAATAACAAACGAATGATGAATAATGAATAATGAATAATGAATAATATAATGAAATGCGAATAAATGTAACGATGTTATGGGACTCTAAGTAACCTCCAGGCCCTATCGGACGCCAGTCCAAATACGTTTTCCTCTTCATATCCTAGGAGCCTCAACCATACAATAAATGAAGAATGAATAACGAAAGTGAAAAGTGAATAATGAAAGTGAATAATGTGTAATGAGTAATGAAAAGCGAATATGAAAAGGGAAGAATGAGTAATGAAAAGTGAATAATGAGTATGAATATGAACATGAGTACTCTAACGTATATAGCTGGAGTGACTGAGAAGAGCGAAAGAAAAGAAAGAGAAGAAAAGAAAAGAAACATAAACAGAGAAACATATCATCAAATCACTTTTCAAATCTTTTCAAAGTCACTATAAAATCCCTTTTCAAATCTTTTTTTTTTTTTTTTTTAAATCAACACTTATCCCACCTCTATATGGCTGCGCATCTGTGAAGGAAAAATTCCATAGCACTACTGACCCCAGCCATGTCGTTTTTTCTCGGAAACACAAGCCAGTACAGCTACATGGAGGTCGACCCCGAAAAGGTCAAGCTCGCAGATGTCCAGTTCACGGTGGTGGCGGCGACGTTCAACAAGCTCTTGGCTCGGTGTCTGGAGAAGTGCATCGACCACGAATACGGAGAAAGCGAGTTGAACACGGGCGAGACGTCGTGCGTGGACCGGTGCGTGGCGAAGTACGTCAAGGCGAACGCACTCATTGGGCAGCAGGTCCAGTACGAGATGCGGCCGGAGCGGATGCCGGAGTACCAGAAGGTGGAGGCGATGCGGGGGAGGAAGTAGGAGGAGAAGGAAAAGAGAAGAAGAAAGAAAAAGAAAAGGAAGAAGAAGTAAGGAAAGGGAAGAAGAAGAAGGAAATGCATAAAGTATATGTGAGGTCTATGGAGACTGGTGATATGAGTAGTGGACAGAGAAGAGACAGGAGAAGAGACAGAGAGGAGACAGAAGTGGAGGAGGAGGAGCGGAGGAGGAGGAGCGGAAGAGTGGGGTGCATACTCTGGTGCATACTTGGTGGATCTCTGGGAGCATACTCTACTGATCTGGTGGATCTTTGGAATTGGCAGGGTGTACTGGTGATTGGGACTCGGGATCAGATCTTGAATGCACAGTTCAGGCATTTTGACTACATGAGGCTGTACTTTTCTGAGCTCACTGAAGTGTTTCGCTCGTTGGAAGGTTCCAGAAGGGCCTGGTTGAGGTTCGGTAGTGGGCGACTTGTGGAAAGCGCAGAGTCTAGAAGGCCTATGAGGAAAAGCCCAGAAGGCGGGTTTCAGCATGAAGGCACAGACTGTTTTGTTGGTACTAAGACTGTTTTGTTGGTGCTAAGACTGTTTTCATTGCTCGACTGTTTTCATTGCTAGACTGCTTCTGGGTCTTGCAAACTAGTGCTGGAACTCCGAACTTCCATGGCTCTTTGTTGGCTTCTCTGTTGGCTGCTTCTGCAGTTACGGGAGTGGCAGTGTACAATTATCTGTAAATACAAAACGGCATCAGGCGCAGGAAGAGAAGGAAGTAGAGAGAAGAAGTTGGAAAGTAGGGAGAAGAAGTTGGAGGATAGAGAGAAGAAGCTGGAGAGAAATAGAACAGAGACACAATAGAACAGAGGTAAATGGAAAGTGGAAATGGAGAAAAGAGAATGTGAAAAGGGAAAGAAAGGGAGTTTGGAGAATTTAGAGAATTGGAAATGAATTTGGAGGAGAATTAGAGGAGAGTTTGGAGAGATGATTGCGAGTAGAGTCGAGAAAGCCCGTGTGGAGCTGAAACAGAGAATAAGAACGGAGAACATGGATAATAAATTCTCTAAAAGCAAAAATACAGTAACTAGGAAGGTAGAGTCGAGTGGTGAGTGTATGGTTCCTCTTTGAGTATAGTGAGTATACGGCTCGACCTGAGGTTTGAATGAAGCAGTTTAGATAGAGAAGGATGATAGAAAGGAGAGAAAGAAAAAGAAAAGAAGAAAAAAAAGAAAAGAAAAGAAGAAAGAAAAAGAAATGAAGATGAATGTTCCAAAGATCCAAAGATTCTGAGTTCTAAGTTCTAATTCTATGTTCTAACTTTCAATTCCAAGTTCCAAGTTCTAAGTTCTAAGTTCCAAGTTCTAATTCTAAGTTCTATGTTCTAAGTTCTAAGTCCAACTTCTATTCCAATTCCAACTTCTTCTCTTTGATCTACAACTTCACAAAGAGTAGCTAGAACGAAATCAGGGTCCATAGCTGGCCCAGACTCCAACTCCGAGTCGAAATGGAGAGCTAAGCACGTGGACAGCGCTCCCTACAGTTCTTAGATGGGAGTTGCGTGGAAATAGCGGAGATACCTGGATGTGTGGCTTGAACATATGGGTTGGGTTTTTGAGCCTGAAGATAGCAACTCTAATGTTAGTCCAGTCAGTCCTGATGATTTCCCGTTGCGAGAAGAATACATTCACGATATTCTGTTGACAAGTAGCAAATGAAAACGTTTGAAAACTAAGACCCAATTTGGATGTTTTTGACGATGACGTTCCGTATAAGTTTGATGATCACAAGACTCGATTCGACTTCCCACCAGGATTCTCGTGAAAGTCTCCGCACCCTATTACTGTGCTGGGTCTCAGTGACATAGCTGAAGAGACTCTCGCATGGGTATGGTCCCAGAGTCTCTCACGACCAACACCCGCAAACCAAATGTTGGGAATGCAAAGCAAATGCTAGAAGAGCCTCGATTCGTATTGTCAGTGAGGTGCCAACGTGAACTTGCAGATGTGCAAACTTTTGTCTTGCTCTGTGAATCTGAAGGTAGGTCATTGGACTGCGTGTTTCAATGTCGTCACCGAAGTAGCACCTGCTGGTGTAGAGCTTTCTCTCTAGATGACAACAGTGAAGTTGCACATTCAAGAAACACTGAAATCGAAAGAAGCATCCAGAACATCATAAGGGGCCAATAGAAACCCGAGCACCATTGACCTCACCTACGATCTCTAAACATCAACAGATCAATAGTGGCTGTTTCCTTACTCCTCATCCACTGCTCTACTTGTACCTACACCTCGTCTTGATTCGCATTGATTGGTCGCTCCATGGGGGTAATATCACCCCAATGACGGCTCACGAGACTTACAACTGGCCCTTGGTGTGGAAGATGTCCAAGGCCTCGGTGATTCTCTTGGACATGGTCTTCTCACCCTCTCTGACCCACACTCTAGGGTCAAAGTACTTCTTGTTGGGCTTGTCGTCGCCCTCAGGGTTGCCCACAGGAGTCATCAAGTAGTCCTTCTTGTTCAACACGTAGTCTCTGATACCAGTAAGGTAAGCGTACTGGCAGTCAGTGTCCAAGTTGACCTTCACAACACCGTTCTTGATGGCGGTGTCGAACTCCTGCTGAGAAGAACCAGAGCCTCCGTGGAACACCAAGAACAATGGGTGGTTCAGCTTGCTGGAAAGCTCCTTCTTAGCGTACGCCTGGTGCTCGCCCAAAATCTCGGGTCTCAACACAACGTTTCCGGGCTTGTACACACCGTGCACGTTACCGAAAGCAGCAGCAATGGAGAAGTTTGGAGAAATTGGAGCCAAGGCCTTGTACACGGCGAAAACAGTCTCTGGCTGAGTGTACAAAGAATCCTTCAGCACGTGCTCGTTGTTGACACCATCTTCTTCACCACCGGTGATACCAATCTCCATCTCGAGCCACTGGTTCATCTTGGCCATGATTTTGAAGTACTTGGCGCAAGTGGCGATGTTCTCGTCGTCGGTTTCCTCAGAGAGGTCCAACATGTGAGAAGAGAAAAGTGGGGTGCCGTTAGCGGCGAAAAACTCTTGGTCGGCCTTCAACATGCCGTCGAACCAAGGCAACAACTTGTGTGCACAGTGGTCAGTGTGCAAGATCACTGGGATTCCATAAGCTGGAGCAATAGCTCTAATGTAGTGAGCAGCAGCAATTGATCCTTGAATGGAAGCAAATTGATCAGTGTTAGAAACACCTTTACCAGCAAAGTAAGCAGCACCACCTTGAGATGTTTGTAAAATGATTGGAGATTTTGAATCTCTAGCAGCTTCCAAAGCACTAACAACGGTAGAAGAAGAAGTTACGTTAATTGCAGGGATAGCAAAACCTTTCTCCTGTGCGTAGAGAAACAAGTTTCTCACGTCATCACCGTAAATAACACCAGATTTCTTCAAAACTTCAGCCATTGTATATTGTAGTTTGGAAGATTCGGGGGAACGAGGTGTATTTATAGTGGGGGACTCCGCTCCGGGTCAGGTGACGGCTGCGACATTGCGCGACATTTCACGACATTGCGCGACATTCATCTAGGTGAACCAAAAAAAAAAGTGGGTGGGACCTGGGTCATACTTATAGTTTACTGCGGGGTATTTCTCTTTGAGTTTTTGTTTTTGGACCACTCACAAATAATAATTGGTGCATTTGGAGAATTTTTTGGTGGCCGTTCATGCGTAGAACTCTTTCCTTGCAGCATATTCTCTCGGTAGAAGCATGATGATTTTATAGAAGGATTATATACAGGACCAACCGGAGTTTGGGGGAAAAATGCAAAAGAGCCAACTGGTGATGAACATTACGTCAGCACAACATGTGATGCGCTGATAGCAATAAGTGAAGTAGCAACAAAGGAGATATATGGAGGTAAGGGTGTATTGAAAAAAAATAGGACAAAAATAGTATAAAAATAGTACAAAAACAGAATAGAAGAAGATGTATGGAAGGTAGTTGAGAATATAAGCTCAGATAAGTGATACATGAAAGAAAAAAAAAAAGAATAAAAATATAAACAGAAGTAAGGATGTTTGGTCAAATGCAGAGGTATTTTTTCTAAGAACTATTCTACAAGTACGAAAGTGTTCACATAATAGCTCCAGAAATGGGTTAGAGTGCTGGTTCAGATGCACCAACACTAATATCGAATTTGACGTTGACGTGCACTGAGGCTAACTAAGTATTAGCCTAGATGCTTACTATATAATAATCGCCTATTCTTTCCAGGACTTATCGGAGGAATGTGATGTGGAACCAACTTATATATGGGCACTACAGAATCCTCATAGTAATACAGAGAATTGGCATATTTTACACAAATAAACTCTTTATAAATATCTCAATATCCCAATATCCCAATATCCCAAATAATATTTGCTTTCTATCGGTGGAGTACGGGCTTCTCAGGTCCGTATGGTGCGTGCAGTCTAAACGCATAACTGCCCAAACGCATAACTTTCCCAAACGAACAAAAACGCAAATTTTCAAAACAACTTTTTCCGTCAATCGCATACTGATGCAATACCTTATCTAAATCTGTTTGTCGCTTACGCTTAAACGGTTCTAGACACTCTAGTTTTGTAACTTATGTGTGCACGTGACCACCTGGCAGACTTCCGGCCGAGAATCGATCATTCCACGACATTCGGGGGTTCTATAGTTGCTCAGCGACATTAAGAGGTCGGCATTCCGGCGCAACTTGCCGTCATTTGCTTTTGGGTCTCGAGACCGGATGTGAGGTGGAGCGCGACATCGGCGCGACATTTCCCGGGGAGCCGAAAGTTCCCCACGTTTCGATGTTCCGACTATCCCCGGTGCACATGCAACCCCGGACTTTGGCAACTTTTCAATTGGTGGTAAAGTCTGTCTGCCGGCCTACTTTGATTCCGGGTATAACTAATTCCGAGGTAAGCCCCGGATTTCCTCTCCCTCCTACTCAATTGACCTCAGCTCATGCTGACAGGCAGAATGGAAGTGATGCAATTGGTAGAGAGACAAAAAAAAAAAAAACAAATAAAAAGAACAAAAAGAGACAGTGAATCAATTGCAACTTCTGAGTACTGCGACTCAGGCCTCACCTCAATATCCGACCTCGGCTGAACCAACGGGCCGAAGGCCAGACCTAACTGATTGAGTCAGAGTTTCAAAGTTCAACTCATTTTCGTAAATATAGAAAGCTCACATAAATCAATTCCTACTGGTTTTCTGTTTTTGTTCCGGTTGTCCGAGGCAATTGACCTCCACCAGAGTTCTCCAAAGATTCAGCTGAAGAGATGCTGATACACGGACAGTACTTCAGAAAGCAACTCAATTGCGTGTTTTCAATCTACACACATTTCTCTGTTACTTTGCATGTTCATGATCAAGCATGAGAGTCGTCTACATAGTCTTAACCAATTCTAACTGTTACCAATGAATTGACAGTTAACAATAAGCATGTGTTTGAAAAAAAAAGCAACTGGAATTATTAGAACTGTTCTTTTTTGTAAGCAATTAACATGATAATAGAGAACGCTCTAATTTTTTTTTTTTTTTTTTTGCAGTGAGTGCTTCGTAGTCCATGTCATATCAATTGCAGATCAATGTTGGCTGTTCTGGCGAGTCAACCATAACAAGTCACAGAAGGGTTTTGGAACGAGAGTTGATCCAATCAGAGAGTTGGTTGTATTTCATCACTTTACGTCCAATCAAAGAGTTGGTTTTTCATCACTTTATGTCATGAAAGAACTCTATCTTACTCTGAATGTGGACCTGAAACTATGGTGACGGCTTAAGAAATTATGAATCCAATGTTTTGAATACTTTTAGCCCAGGTATACTACTCGGAATCTTATATGTTCTAAACTAAAAGCTTTATCGTATTTTACAGTAGCCAGCTGTTCATGCCTGATCGTTACCTGTCAAGGCAACGTCCTTGTACTCTGAAGATGATGGGGAAATAACCAGGACGCAACTGTCATTTTCATTGGGTCCTCTGTTATAAGCTAATCGTTTCTATATACGCTGCCGTCATCGCTAGAGCTCTCACCATCCAACTTGGCTAACGGAGATCTCCCCGGGACTCTACGACAATACGTCCGAGTCCCAATACATGTGTTTGAAAAAAAAAAAAAAAAAAAAAAGCTCTAGCACATATCACGTATTGTTTACCCCATGTTCTGCTTTCGTGTAATTTGCTTATTTCTGTCAATCTCTCTTCATTTGGTATCGTCATTACCTCCACTACCCAAACTCTGATACAGAACGAGAAATGCTCAAGAGAGGAATTGTGAAGAATGTGTTACCATGCGTTTTCACACACCTAACCAGTGCCTCTAAAGCGCAGTCTCAGCTTGTAGACAATTATCTAGAGAGCGTTCTCGAGTGAAGTGAAGTGAAGTGAAAGAGGTCAATAACCACTGAAATACCATACTTCCCTCCTTTGATCCGTTGCAGTTCTTGCGATGGAACACTCGCAGCTACATAAAGTGGGTGTTTCATCTTCTTCCCTTTCTGGGTCGTTACTCAATCAGCAATTGATTTGCTCACATTCTGATTCTTTACCAGTCTGACAATGGCCGTACATGAAACTGAGGGAAGCCAGGAGAAAACACAAAAATGCTGAGAAACAGACTGTCGATAACGAGGAACAATCTGGAAAAATAGAGTTTTCAGTCCATTTCTATTTGTTCCCATTTGCTGAGACTGACTTCTGTGGCTGTTCTGCGGAGAGCTCTAGTACATAGGCACAAGAATTAAAGAGAAAAAGAAAAAGAAAAAGAAAAAACACAAGAAAACAAACTCAGAGTTATGCTCTTCCAACACTGTTTTCTTTTCAAAACTATACTCAACTCCCACTAGTGCTCATACAATCCTCTTCTGGGAGGAGTTAGGAAGGTGTACGCGAGAGATTTCCGCCTTTTTCTAATTGGTTTGTGATGCGACGTGAAGCTTGGCTCGGAAGGGCAAGTGTCGTTCTGTCATGAAGCTGCATTTTGCGATTATAGCGTTGGCGAAGTCGGCGAAGGAAAGAAGGCAGTCTTCATTTCAAAGATCTAAGCAATTTTTTTTACCTTTTTCTCTTCTTTTTTTCTTTTTTCTTCCTTTTTCTCTCTTCTTTATGTTGTTACTTCTCAACAGTCTTTTTTTTACAAATTATGAACGTATGATAAAATCTATACGTCGAAAAGGGTTGGGATCGGAGGAAAAATGACTGAAAAACCCTCTAGTGAGAAATGGGTGAAAAATGAATGAATCAATCAATCTTCAATAAAGCAGCTTGATGTATACCATGCACCGAGTCAATTCCTCCTCTTCAACAGGAAGTCTCCCTAGGACGAGACTCCAACGTCATCGGAAGGAATAAAGACAATAAATAGATAAACATCAAGCTTGGCATAACTGAAAGAAGTTGAAGGTTGAGACTGAAGGTACCATGACCACTTAACAGTCAAGTGAGAAGTTGAGGTCCTACTTTACAATCCAAATACCAGAAACCCTTCATCCAATTTCAGAACGGATCACTATTCGAAAACCCTCCTAACTTTTCCTTTCTTTCTTTCTTTCTTCCTTCTTCTTCCTTCTTCTTCCTCCTTTCTTCTTCCTTCTTCCTCTCACTTCTCCTACAGGAAGTACTACTGCGAAAGTCAAGTAGACTACAATGCACAAAGTGGACACAGTGGAAGACGGGTTCCGGTACTACTCGTACGACCCGTCGTGTCTCGAACAGTTCACCGCAATCTCCAATCTTATAGCGTCGCATCTCTCCGAGCCATACTCGATCTATGTCTACTGGTACTTCTTCCACCAGTGGCCCCAGTACTGCCTTCTAATCAGCGAGGAAGGGTCTACAGAAATCATCGGCGTAATAATAACAAAAGTCGAGCCCCACAGAGAGGTCCGCACGCGAGGATACATCGGGATGTTGGTTGTGGAGCCGCGGTTTCGAGGCAAAGGCTTGGCCAAGCGATTGGTCAAGTTGAGCGTGCAGAAGATGGTCGAGTGGGACAACGCGGACGAGATCATGCTTGAGACGGAAGTGACCAACGGCGCGGCGTTGCATTTGTACGAGCTGCTTGGGTTTTTACGGACAAAACGCATGCACAGGTACTACTTGAACACGCACGACGCGTACCGGTTGATTTTGCCTGTTCTGGCGAAGCTGGGCGTGCGCGTGGCGTTCTTGCCTCGGATGGGGCCCGAGAGCGTGGAGGCGTAACAGAGACTTGGACTGAGAGTTGTAGCTCAGAGGTGCACTTGTATAGTAGAGTATAAAGACCGATCCAGTGCTGAAGCAGCATAGTGCTGAGCAGCATAGTTCCAGGAAGTAGGTATAAAAAACAGATTGTTAGGACATCGAGTCGTATTCCTCTTAGGTTTCTTCTTTTCTTTATTCCTCTTCGTGTTAGTAGTTCAAAGCACCGGCTGGTATGGTAGCATAGCTTAGGAGAGCGCATCACCGATTTGAAGTGAGTTCTTGAATTTTCGTGATTTGGCAGTTGAGATGTGAATAGGAGAGGTAAGTACAGGTTATCAGCAAGCTGGTTGCGTACTCACAGCTAGTGATCGAGAGCTAAGCAAGAATGAAGCAGAGGCAAGCAAGAATGAAGCAAAGACAAAGTAAAAGCAAAGCAGAGGCAAAGCAGAGGCGATGAAGTCCCAAGATCCAGACACTCCAAGTTCTTATTCAATATCCCTGGTTGTGCAAAACATTACTGGAATGATGATCTAGAGTCAAGCAAGAGAACAGAAGATCACGCACCAAACCCTCCATAGAGAAAAAAAGAAAAAAAGAAAATGAAGAAAAACAAAACAAAACAATCTTTCATATTATACTGACATTTTCTTATTCTTTCCCAGTTTTATACTCCTCTACTTCAGAATCGCCTACTTCATCATCGCCTTATGTATTGGTTTTTGCTTGAGTGCTCCACCTTCATTCCTGAATACTGACTTCAAAACCATTTTTGTTCCATTAGCACTTGTGACTAAACTCGATCAATCTAATACAGAAACTAGTCATAAATTCAGTAGAGGTAACTGGAAACTCTGGAGTTTATAGCTGTTAGCATGTGATTTGTGTCACGTGACATACACTTACTGCAAAGAAAACAAACTTTCACGACAATTATTCAGTTTCCCAAGACTACACAATAAATCATCCCCTATGTCTCTTCATTAAATCACTATACAGACTCTGGAATTCTTAGCCTATTGATGTTGTTTTGATATTTTTGGCTCTGCACCCGTGCACCACAAAACACCCGTGCACCAACCCAAACCACTTATCCGCATTATATTCAACTTCAACTTCAACTTCTTTACCCCCCCAGATTACTTTTCCATGCTAGATAGTACATCACTTGACGTCATTCTGCGGTTTAAACTGGCACTTCTTACACGTGCCCAGAAACCCGTGCCTCCCGCCGAACTTCCCCAATCAAATCGTGGTAAGAAGCTTGGTTTCCCTGTTTCGGAAGCACTTACTCCAAAAGTTGTTGAGTACGCTGGAACTAACCATCTTGTGCTTACCAATGACGTCATAGAACGATCTAACTACCGTAACAAGCGTCGGTGGCTGGATTTTTACAAAAGCCAGCATCCAAATGTGGCCGATTCTTCGACTTCCGGTCTGGAAGAAAGTGAAAGCGATTCTGACGCTGAAACCGACGAAAGCCCTATGCAGAAGTTGCGGCTCAGTGAGATTCTTGCCCCCTTAGCACATCCCTCGGAACTTGTGACACATCCAGCCATTTCCAAGACTTATAAACTGCCTTGTCTTGGGAACTTAGCTCTGGACCTTATTGACCTAATTGAAGTGGAGCAACATACGCTCAATCAGCTCAACAAGCTTTTGCAAGTTTTAGATGGAGAGGATTGGTTCTATTTGCTTGAAGAAAACATGGGACTACCTCAATATGACCATGGATTAGACGAAACTGCTGAAGTGAAACAGGACGGCGAAAAGGGAGATTCCAACGGCGAAGTTAAGTCTGAAAAGGGAAACTCAGACGCTGTAGACGCTGCAGTGGAGGGAACCACCGAGAATGCTCAATCTGAAGGAGAACAGAGTGCTCAGAGTGGGAACCATGAAAACACAGAAACAAATGGCGAAATTGCAACAGAAAGCAATAAGCGAATCACACGCTTGACCACTGCAGGCGATGTCAGCGTCACAGACCCGTTTTTCGCTCTTCCAAAGACACTAGCACTCTATGAAGCGTCTCAGAAAAAGCAAATGGAAGATGCAGAAGAACTGACCGACGAATTAGAAAGTGTTCAGCAGGAGCTTGTTAACTACTTACAAGTCAGTATTCAGCGGCAGTACGAGTACATTAAGAATCTTACTACGCTTCGAAATGGCATAGTGAAGGCTGAAAGGTACAAAAACGACTTGTACAAATGGGGAAAAGAGATGCACGAGAAGAAGAACTAGCTAATGTTGATACGGACAGGTCCGGAATACTACGAGAGGGAGACTAATGGGGTGAAGGGAGCCGTTTAAGTAGGAATTGTATGAGGATGTAAAGGTTTTTTCATCGAGGTGTAAGGGTTTTTATGCAAATGGTGTACGGGTCTTTGGAATATCACGTGAACACACACACGTGACCAGATGAGAGGTATGGATGTTTTCAAAATTGGTGTACGGATCTTTTTTCGATCACATCACGTGCTTATTCATCACGTGATGTGCACAAACACGTCCCGTTTTTTCTGCCCCGCCGCCGCGCGCCCCCTGCCTCTATACCTACATATAAACATTCCACATCACGTGACCCAGCACCTCAACTTTTACGCGCATTTGGACGCGTTTCCTACAACTCAACTATGCTTGAAGGTAAATTCGACGAGGCAAGTCTCCTCAAGAAAATTGTGGATTCTATCAAAGATTGTGTGAAGTTATGTAACTTCAACTGCACAGAGCATGGTATTACTGTGCAGGCGGTGGACGATTCCAGAGTTTTGTTGGTTTCGTTGCTTGTTGGTCTGTCAGCATTTTCTGAGTACAGATGTGACCGTGACATCACATTGGGAATTGATTTGGATTCATTTTCCAAGATTATCAAGTGTGGTAACAATGAAGATTACTTGACATTGTTGGCTGACGATTCTCCTGATAGTGTAATGACGATTTTCGAAGACAAGAAGAAGGAGCGTGTTTCGGAGTACCAGTTGAAGTTGATGGACATTGACCTGGAGTTTTTGCGCATTGACGACATGCAATACGACTCGGTGATCAACATGCCATCTACTGAGTTTTCCAAGATTGTTCGTGACTTGAAAAACCTCAGTGAGTCTCTTAACATTACTGTCACCAAGGACTCGGTCAAATTCAGCGCTGAAGGTGAATCTGGTACAGGCTCGGTTGTTTTGAAGCCTTACACCGACATGGACCACCCAGAAGAGTCTGTTTCGGTGAGTTTGGAGAACCCAGTGGACTTGACTTTTGGATTGAAGTACTTGAACGATATCATCAAGGCCACGGCATTGTCTGGAACCATTACTATCAAATTGGCCGACAAGACCCCTGCGTTGTTTGAGTACAAGTTGGATGCTGGAGGATACTTGCGTTTCTACTTGGCGCCCAAGTTTGACGAGGATGACTAGCTACGGAAGATTAATACAGTAGAGGAAAGAGAGTGTAGAGGAAAGAAAGAAAAGAATAAACAAAGAAAAAAAACAAAGAAGAAATAAAATAAAGAACAGATAAGTTTGGCTAAGGATGAATCGTGGGTATGTGGTTAGTATTCAGAACAGGAGATTTGGAGATAGGCATTGGGCAGGTGGAGACTATTAGAAGGTCATTGAAAAAAAGGATAAAAGAGAGGTAGCGATTTGTCGAAGATTGTTTGTGAAATATGGGAAGAGTAGATGTGTGGGTAGATGTATGGATATGTGTGGATATACGCACGAGTGGAGGTATGAGTAGATGTATGCGTTGGTGTATGAAGTTTATGAGTGGATAAATATAAATGTATTCTTCTAAATAAATGAAAATAGGGATGCATTTTGTGTTTTACATTGGCTGGGTCATGGAAGTTGCGATATACGCTGGGTATGGAAAGCACAAGAAAATGAAAGCAGCTACAGCGAAGTTGAGAATGAAAATGATGTATAGTATAAATTGAATAGGAAACCGCCAAAAAATGTGTGAAAGTTGTATTCCAAACACATTTTGGGAACTAGAACCTCAAGTGAAGACATTCCTGAGCAGGAGTCAAGAAAAAGAAGTCAATCAGAGTGGAGAATGTTGAGAAAATTAGAACAGATCAATAATAACAGACACTAAAGACAGCATATTGCAAGACAAGTATAGATGTGCAGCCTAAGTGAACCAGTGGATGCCAGAACTATCTATGGTGGAAGATGAAGTACACTTCCGATTGAACATACTCAAAAATAGTTCGAACACAGTAAGTCGTTGAGTTTACTATAATCCACCTGTCCAAATAATCAGCTAAGACAGAGAGATGCATGACGTGACTCAAACACAGTGATACGAATATGCTTTTGTTGTACATACAGCTGAAGTAGACATGAAGCCAGAAGACGCACAATTTTGTTTAATCTGGGTCACTTATTGGGTTGGCAAAACTGAGGGAAATCATAAATCAGCCAATCTACTGCTGTTCTACTTTTATCGAACAGACTTGGCAGAACAGTGCTGAAGAAGCTCTATTGTTGAGAAAGGGACCGTTCGGGCTTACCTAGCACCAGAAGTCCACAAACATAAAGTCTGAAATTGTTGTGATTTTAACCAGAAGTTTACAAACATAAAGTCTGAAATTGTTGTGATTTTGACCAGAAGTTTACAAACATAAAGTCTGAAATTGGTCTAATTTTCACTAGAACTTCAGAAACACAGAATTTGTGAAATTCCTGTAATTTCAAAACCGCGACACGCGTGTTTTCGAAAATTAGGGTCTATCATATGGGTTGACGTGTTATATACACAGAATTCTAGGAACAATGACCCTCGGCTGAATTCACACTAGCCATTTCAAAGCCCGCACATGTTTCTTGTCCTCCAGAATTCACAGACCTCTTTCCATATTCATACTCGCTGAGACCTAACTACAGAGAATCGTACGCAATTTTCTTCTTATTCCAATTATCAGAATGTCTTTCCTTATCTTGGTTTGCTTGTTCTTTGTGAATATTCTCTACACCCTGAAACCCAGACTCCCCATTCAGATCCCGGATTCGTCTCTCCTTTCTATAGACAGAATAAGTTCAAGTAGATAAGAGCCTCATGGCTGTGTGGCTCTATTGTTACCAGATTATGTTAAGGGTGACTAGCATGATTGCGTGCCCGGCCCACTAAGTAGGTAGAACACTCACTCGTGCTTTTCTTTCCACGTTCGGAATGTTAAGTGTTGATCATGTGTTGTTGGTAAAACAAGACAGCCAAAAACAGCTTGTTCATGATAAATTATTTGAAGAACCGCACCACGCCTTTCACTGGCTTTGAATAGCAACAACAGGGATGTGTCAAATTGCATGCGCAATTGCGCTTTGTCACAGGTTTGGAGCCACTTGAATGCCTGATACAATAGAATTAAATCCCTTAAAATACCGGGTGATGTTGATAGATTAGAATCATAGCGGTAAACTATTTAATCTCCTCGGGTCCCTCTCAAGTCAACAGCGAGAAAAAATGGTTATTGGTTCTCGTCGGTTTTTCTGCATTATTATCACACGCGACACCTATGGTCCTGAGAAGGAGGGGAGAGAGAAAGAAAGAGAAAGAGACAATCAAAGAGAGAGAGAAGGAGAGAGAAGGAAAGACTGAGTATAATCGTATTACTCATTAAATTCTATGTGTTAAGTCTGCCATTACAGCCAGAGACTTATTTGCTGCTGCAAGGATTTCAGCTTTCCTATGTTGGTATTAGCGAAAGCCATTGTGATTATCTGTACAACATCAGCGGATTGTGTTACGTGGTACATTTTTTTCTGCTTTGTGTGCTCAATCAAAACCTTGATTGACGTGGGGTATGTGCATCCAGCACATGTTGGCGACAAACTAAATATCCTCTGCAGGTTTCAGAAGAAGTGGCAAATATATTCTAAGGGGAAAACTGTAGAGCAGAATGAGACAGGTTCTTATCTTAATTGGGTAGCAACACAGCGCCTAAGTGAGAGGAACCTCACATCACAGCTTCCACCTATATTATTCTATATACAGTGATAATTCATATCACTAAAACTCTAGAATGCTTGATAATACTTTTGAACAACTTCTTCACAGCAAATAGCCTGAACTCATTCTAGAGATTACGGTCAGTAGTGTACATTTGTAACAACCCTGCACAGTAATCTCGCCTCTAAAAGTATGGACTGTACAATTCGTAATTGTGCATGTATTCGTATTGACGGCTGGCAACATGCGCTATAATTCCTGAGCCTATTTGACAATAAAAACATGTCATTTGTTAAGGTCTTATCGGAAAACGTAATTCGCTGATTATTGGAAACTATATATCTAACTTGGATTTTCCTCTTGAAACGCAACTAAGCTCGGTCGAACCCAACGCGGAACTGATCTCAGTTACTTAGAGTCGCCACCGTTGCCTTCAGTGCCTTCAGTGCTTTCGGTGATTTGAGGGCTTTCTGTGATTCTAAACCTTTCTGTGTCTTCATAGTGTTCAGTGCTTTCGCCGTCATGTCGAAGGATAGCGATCGCCTCAAGACGCCTGCATTCCATAATGGCATTGAAATACGATCTCTTCTCCTCGTCAGTCAAATTGGCCCCAAGCACACTAGCAAAATTGAACGACTGAGCGACGCTCAAGACACCGGTAAGTGCGTACCGAACATGTTCAAACATCTCTTAGCTGTGTAGAACTGGAAAATCAGTACCAGTTACAAGTCCTCGCTGACTTGCCCAGATCAGCAATATGTTCACAAGCGTAGGAGCGCGTTCTGTCCCTTTTATAAGCCGGTCTATACAAGAAAATGCCTCAAAACTGCATTTCAGGACCATCCTGTTGGAATAAGAAGCTCTGCGTCATGTGACAGACGACCAGTGGCACTGATGTAACCCGGAGGTCCCGGTCCGATGCTTGGTGCTTAACAGGTCGTCTACAGGTAGAAAGTATAAATGCTAGGTTTTTCTCAGATGGTGAACAATAAAAAGAGGTACACCATCTGCAAGTGACTACTCTGTATATAGATTCTAACCATGGCTATCAGGAAACACCTACACAGACTAGTTACATGGCTCAACCAAGGATAAAGTTCTACAAAATGAGAATAATTTGGAATGTGTAATACTAGAGTAGAAGGATGAGTATAAGGATGAGTAGAAGATGAGTGAGTGTGGGTTTTTGAAGATGTAGATGTTTGAGGAGATTTCTGAGGATTGTAGACGTTTGAGGAGTGTTATAAATTCATTAGTTAGGATAAAGAAAATAGAGCTAGAGTCTACTTATCATTTACATTGACTGTGAATCGTCCTGGGAATCGCGATATGTACTGGGTATGAAGAACATAAGAAACCGAAGACAGTCACAACGGAGATAAGAGGTGAAAGTGATGTTTATAATATAAATTGAACAGGACTCAATCGATGAATATGTGAAAATGGGGTTTTAATGCATTCGTTGGAACCAGTTTCAAGTGAGGCATTCCTGATTAGAGCAACGAGTGAAGAAAAAGAGTCAGAGAGAAGAAAGTTAGGAAATTTGGAAGAGAGTCGATGTGAAAAAAAAAAAAAAGTGAAAAGAGAGAATAAGACAAGATATGTGCAAACGTACATCTTGAAGAGCCAATGGGAGCCAGGACCTTCTACGGTGGAATGTGACCCAGTTTGATTCATCTTACTCAGAAACGACTTCAAACACAGTAAGCCATTGAGGCCGGTAGAATCTGATTCACATGCTTCCTCAAAGCGAGCAGATTCTGAAACATGAAATTCTTTCTTCCTTTATCATACGTAGTAGATCAGTTAGTAGATACGGAGCTGTCGTAGTCAGAAGACCGGGCGCAATATTTCTTTTCCAATGAATCCCAACAGGACATCTTGTTTACAAAAGAAGAGAAAATTATCAATCTGCCAATCCTGTTCTAGCACCACCGATCAGGTTCTGCCAGAACAGTACTGAAGAAACACTGCTCTTAGTGAGAAGGTGGGCACTCAAGTTTCCGTTCTAGTAGCGGAATTCACGAACATAAGAAGAGTAGAAAGTCTAAATATTGCCTACGGAGAACTCGGAGTTCAGTTTTCTCGGAGGATCGATGCTCCACGTAATACATTCCATTTTTGCTCTCCATACTGACCTGACACAATCTCGTTGGGCCAAGAAAGGAAATTCACAAACAGACCAAAACCAAGAATTTCACAAATTCAAATATTGGCATTTTCGAAACATGGCCTGATGGACGAGTGTGGGTAGAATCAAGCAAAGTAATATAACGACAAGTTGGACCAGCAGAAAAATAGTGCCACAGTCTGCGGCGCAAACCGAAGACCCAATACAGCAATTAATGAGAGCACTTCTAATTTTCACAAAAACACAATTTTGCTATTAGTCTGCTCTGCAGTGCAATTGACACTCAATAGATATTGAGTCACCTGCGAAAATGTGTGTAGGTGCCTTCAGATTCGTGCTTGCATCTCGAAGTATACTCATCTCGGAATTTTGCAGCCACAAAACCGCATTTTTTTAGGAATTTTCAGATCCCGCATATACTCACTCCAATAGATAGCCACCTCCTGCCAATATAAACAGCTTTACGGCTATTCTCATGCGCTGTAATGTAATACGACGCAAGATAACCGTGCAGTTACGAGCACGGGCCCAAGCGCGCCCGCACACACACGTTTTCTGCAGGACGCACTCATGGCGGCACATTAACTAAGATTTCGGGCGACTTCTAATAGTTCCAACTCCCTTATTGGTATTCTTGCATAATCAAGAGAATCCATTCAATAACACATATCATATCTGCACAGCCTGAAATCTGCAGAAGGCGCATCTAACTACATCCTCGCCTATCTCTTTGCGCCCCTGGATCACGATTGTTCCGCATCGGGGTTCCTGCAGGACGAAATCGAAGGTCCTAACCTGTTTGCTGTTAAAAGAGGCGGTCAGGACGAGTCACCATATACGAATTCGGCGAAAAAGCCGTTCGTTGCAACGTGTCTTGAGCGTGGAATCGATTTGGTACCAATATCTTGACGCATTCGACTCTTATTTGCATTAAGAATCTGCATTATCTTGCGTCTGTTGGGCGCCTGTTATAGATTTTTTGACATATTTAAGTTTCAAAATCTGTTATTCAACTTCTTTTGCATAAGATCATGCATTAGGAAGCGTGTCATGTCTCAACACAATCGCCATAAACGACAACGATCGTCGGCACATCTGCAGCTGTTCCACTTTGAGGAGCTGTACTCACACGAGGAGAGTCCACAATTTCAGAATGTTAGACAAAGTGAGAGCCTAAACGAAGGACAGAATGCGTTGCAGAACCAACAAGAATACAGAAATAATCCAATTGGTCATCTGGCAAGCAATTTGACTACTTGGGATCTTAGTCAGAATGTGGGGTTTACTAACCCACCACCACAATCGGAGTATGGTGCCCAGATTCCGACTCAATTGAGATTCAGCAGATTGAGAGGAAGAGCCAGAATGGGTGGAAACGAGAGCAGAATGCAGGCGCTCCACGACAATTCTAGCAGCTCATCACAATTTCAATTTCAACCCGAAGTGCATAACCAAAGTATGGATCCGAATATTCTGACTCTGCAAGGCCAAAGTATGGATCCGAATATTCTGACTCTGCAAAGCCATACACTTTTCGGACACCACCAGAACCAGCCAGATCTCGGTTCTAATACGCTACATCCAGTGCTGGCACAGGATACGCATACGTTCCAGGCATTCCACCCTGTTTCTGCACCACACTCAATACCAGGGTCGCTCAGTTCGACACTGAACCCTAATCTTCTGCATACATTTGACCAAAGTCCAGAGAACATAGCTCCTTCTTCTCTGCACGCATACCCACCGCCTCTTTACGGCACATACCAGGAGCCCGAGTTGTCAGAACTGCTATTTCAGCACGAATATGCGTCTTCTCGTCCGAATGCACAACCATGGAGCTCTGCGCCAGCTTACGGCCACGCAAAGAATTTGTCGATATCGACTCATCTCGATATGTTCAGTTTGAGCGAAAACCCAAACGAGGGCACAGTTCAAGCTCAGCAGCCGGTGGTTCAGCCTCTGGTGCTGTATGGACACGAGGAGGAAGAGAGGGAGAAAAAGTACGAGAAGTTCGACAGTGACGAGCTGAATTACAACAGATACGAGGGAAACATCGAGGGAAACGACCTGGCGAAGTATACTGAACGAAACCCACCTGGAGTATCTGTTTCAGGTACGCCTAATGTTGATGCTGGACCAACGTTTACGGGTTCTAGAGCTTTTGGTGATTCTGCAGCTTCATCTCCAGCTGCTGGAGCTGGAGGCCCCTTTTCTCGAATCGTCGGTTCTGTGATTACAGTCAATGCTCCTATTCCAGAAACTACACTACACCAAGACTCCAGCACAGGCTCAAATTTGCCAGCTGGCTCCGGGTCGGAACTGTCTGAAGACACGCTCCTCACACAATCGCTTCTTCGCCAAATGGTCAACATCGACAAAGTCAGTCTTGACAGGTTTCTTCTCACTACACTCAGAGCTATTGGTACCCCGCCACCTTTGGACGAATTCTACAACATTCTATACAACAGCGAGGCGGGGCACGCTGCCCCACTGGGCCCCCGCATCGACACATCACCAATTCGACCCCATAAGAGCGGGGCAATAGTGCTTCTGCGAGTTTTGGAAGCATTTCGCGATCCACAGGTGCTCCAGGCGCAATTTCCCGAATTGGACATTGTTGGAAGCAGGCTTCTGAGTATCAACTTCCACGAGCTTCTCCGGTCGTTTTTGGCTATGAAGATATTGGCAGATACGTTTGTGGAGTCGACGGAACTTGTCGCACAGGAATTTCCTACGCTAGCTCGATATTCCATCTATAAAGTGTACTACATTTTGTGCCAGCGACTCATTTTGCGATACCCTACAGCGTCCAACAGCACCAGTTTACAGCAGAAATTGATCTTAGGGCAGTCGAAGTTGGGGAAGTTGATCAAGTTGGTGCATCCGACGCTTCGGTCGAAACGGCTCGGGCGGCGCGGGGAATCGAAGTTCAACTACTTGGGTGTTCGGTGGAACCGTACTTTGGTGACACAAGAGGTGGAGGAGCTCAGCGAGCAGGACTTGGTGAGACTTGCGTTGCACTTCAAGCTCGAAAAGCGAAAGATACACCAGCTACAACACCATCAACACAAACACCAACATCAACATCAAAATCAACAATATTATCATCAGCATCAACAACAACATCACTTGCATCAGCTTCACCATGGATCTGATAGCAGTGGACCTACTACTCAGGAACAGAGCTCAGTGGAAATGCCCCGCCCCCGCATATCGTTTGTGGACTCGCTGGTCCATTTACCCCGCCAGGGCCTCTCGCCATTGGCTATGATGTCGAGTCCAGCCAGCATCGACCCCGCTCTGTCGTGGTGGGGCGCTGCACGTCACCATTCACTCCTGGCTCTTCAGGATTATGTGGATGATACTGAAATACAAGAAATGGTCGATCCTGCCAAGATGACCGACCCGCTGTGGCTAGTACGTCATCTCACCACATACACTCATGCTATTTCTACTTCGGATAGTTGTGTGGATAGAGAATACTTGCATTTATTCCTTGTTGTTTTGGTGGAATTGATGCCTGTGGTGTTAGGCCGGTCTAGCGTGAGATATGTACGCAATTTGCTTGAAGTGGCGGCCCACTTTGCGCCTATGGGCGTAGACGAAGCCGATTTGCGTGCGTTTGTGGCGGTTGTGAGACACATGATGCGTTTGTGTGACCTACGAGATGTGATTCTGCGTCTAGAGCCTGATGTTCTCGTGGCTATGCGACGAGAAACGTCTGAGAAGAGCACAGAAGCGCTGAGCGAGGAAGTTGGTGCTCTGAACGCTGATATACCGAGTTTAGACGTCTCAGGAGATCCTCTACTCACTCAGTCGGTCACAAACACAGAAGTCACCGATCCAGACCAACAAAAGCCATTGGGCGAGCCGTTTCCCAATTCAGAGTCTAGCCATTCCGGAGCAGACGCATTGGCTGTGGTGATATACGCCATAGTGCACACCTTGCATGCTTACGGGCTTCCAGTCACCGAATCTGTTGCTGGCGATGCACAGAAACTCTTGACTCGTGTTTCGAAAACGCTCGACCGCATCCTTGAAGCGCTCATTGGACAAAACACAACTCTGTCGCAGAACACGACTAATTCCATGCAAACTGACGTTTCGGTGATGTTGGCCTACGCTGTGCACGACGACATACTCGTCGGAGATCTTTCAAGATACCCGATAAACGTTCTACGCGATATGGTAACTTATGTTTCCAACCAGATGCTTGAGCATCTATATCAGACTCACGGTGGGACAGAACGGACATTTCGGCCGTGGTGGCTTTTGGCCACGTATGTTCAGGAGTACTTTGGGCTTGTGTGTGAGATTGTGGGGCTCCACAAGAACATTTCCTAGTGGGGGTGTTCAATTGGGATTGCTAAAGTGCTGGCTAATTAGATCTGGGTTGGTACGTTTGCACACATATCAAGCTTTTTTTTTTGCTTCGAGATTGGTTTTATTGATGAAGACCACGCGGGTTAATAGGCCATCCAAATTGCATATTGATCGTTGGATGGCCGGATGTATAGTGCGCCAGCGTGGTCTGTTGCGGAACATTCAGTTCTGAGAGGGAATTGGGGCCATTTTAACGGTAAAGCACGGTTTTGAATTTAGGCAAGCGACTCTCCCACTATTAATATCGAGAGTAATACACAAATGCATAAGCTGAACAATACTTGAATCATGCTTCGGGTGTTTTGAACAATATTGAGAAAGCAAATTATAGTCCAAGTAAGCTATATATCGACCAACCTGAGAAATGTGGAAGGTCTCACGACTAGTTGTTCTTCTGTCAAATGTCGAATCCAGTATGACAAATGAAATTAAATTAAATTGTGCTTGTGACTTTGAGTCTCTTAGCTTCTTAGCTTCTTAGCTTCAGCTTGAGGGACTTCACTCTTGCGGTGCACAGAGTAGAAACCTTTAGATGCCAGAAATTTTACTTGTCTTCAATTTGCTGAATTTATTTACTGAAATATTGCTTTCTCCATGTTTTCCGCACTAATCTATTGAGATCTCATTCTCTCCATTATCTATCTTATCACATCGAATTAACAGTAAAGCAGGTAAGTGCCCACAGAGGAGGAACACAAAGAAACAGGCGTTAACGGCCAATTTGCGTCAACAACATTTTTGAATTTCAAGCCTACATCACTACTCACATCGCCCCACTATCTCCAATATCATTAGCTGATCGCACTCAGTCTACATTTTTTTTTTTTCTCTACAGCTCTAAACCAGCCACAAATCGTCCCAGATCTGCATACTGCCACCAACTAGCTATACTGCTTTTCTTCATACAGTCACGGTGGTGCCATCTAGACAAATTCCGTCAACTCGCCATGACACCACTTCAGTAATTCCGTTGACATGTTATCAGACCAAGCACTGATGCCAATCTCAACGGTAATTGTGCCCCACCCGCCTGTGTGCAGTCCAAAACGCACCCACCTGCCTTATCGGGCGGTGCGAAATTCCGTATTGGACCTCCAACTCCGATGGTCCCTCTACTTAACTGATCGCATCGCCTACTCTGCTCAGTAAAAGATGTCACACCACAAAGTTATCATCATTGGTGCAGGAATGGCCGGTGTCAAAACCGCAGTCGACCTTTATCAAACAGGAATTGTTGATACTGTTATTCTTGAAGCTAGAGACAGAACTGGAGGCAGACTTGTGTCACACGCATCGACGTTAAATCCTAATTTGAAATACGATTTCGGTGCCTCGTGGTTCCACGATGCTTTGAAGAACCCTCTTTTCGAAAAGGCCCAGAAGTTGGGAAATGTGCACTACTTCTTTGATGACAGAAAGAACGCCTACGTCTCTCTGGAAAGCCTGGACATTCCCCTGTGGAAGTTCGATCGGATAGTGGAGGAAATGTACAGCTACATCTCACTCGCATTCACAGAAAATCCCACCAGGAAAGATGCGTCCATCAAAGAATTCTGCAAAGAGTACTTGGCCAAGTACGGCCACCACTTGACTGAGGATGAAAAGAAATACGCTAAGCAAGTGGTTCGTTTGTGGACTGAGTTGTGGGAAGGTATTGCCTGGGATGAAACATCAGCAAAGCAAATCAGCTTGCAGAATGCTCATTTGGGCAGAAATGCGTTTGTGGTCAACGGGTTTGCCACGGTTTTCGACAACGAGTTCAATGAATTGCCACAGTGGTACCGCGAGAAGAATGTTCGCCTTGGCGTCCACGTGAAGAGTATCGATTACTCCAACGAGAAGTATGTTAAGCTCACTACCTCCACTGGTGAGACATACACAGCAGACTACGTTGTGGTAACCATTCCATTGTCTCTTTTGGCATTGAACGACCCTGCGGACAAATGCCACTTGTCATGGAACCCTCCATTGCCCCAGAGAATCACAAGAGTTTTTACCGAGGGCGATTTTGGCTCGTTGGGCAAGGTCGTGTTCGAGTTTGACCAATGCTTCTGGCCCAAAGACACAGAGAGATTCTACGTTTTGGCTAGTGAGGAAGACTCAGATGGAGTGGCTAGACCATGGCAGCATCCTACGCTTATTGTGAACTACTACGCCATGACACAGACTCCGTCATTGGTGTGCTTAACGCAAGAGCCTGTATCCAAGCAAGTGGAGAACATGAGCAGTGATGCCATTTGGAGTCTTTTCGAGCCAGTAATTCAGAAGATTGCTGACGGAAAAGTGAGAAAGCCTTTCAAGGTGCACCACACACCATGGAACAAAGATGACTACACCAGGGGCGCATACTGTGCATCCAGAGTCGGATGTCTTGATTTGACTGATATCTGTGATACTTTGGCCGAGGGTGTTTCTGACAGAGTTCGTTTTGCAGGTGCAGAGACAATGGGCGACAGTTCGAACGGGTGTGCACACGGAGCGTGGTTTTCAGGTGCTAGGGAGGCAAAGCACATCTTGCTGCTTGAGAAGGCCAAGTCCAAGTTGTGAATAAAGACCGGTAGTGATTGCAAACGATAGACTGATGCCTTAACTATGGGTGTACGGGTGTTTTACAGCTGGTGTATGGATGTTTTTAGAAATGGTGTACGGGTGTTTTATTTTCGGGATGTAAGGGCGTTTACAAACACGAGTGGGGTAGAGTTTGTGGACTTTATGAAAGTTCCAAGTTGAATGGCTAAAAAGTAATTGATTTTAATGAGTTCTACGAGCGGTAACGTGTAGGAGAATTTGCTTGCAAAATGAAAATGGGAAGTGTGGAGCAATAGCGGATCATGAAACCGTGAGACACAAATTGAGGTGATTGACCAACGTAGTTCCATCAGCGTTGAGTGAAAATCGACAATAAACTTTTCACTTAGAAGAAGCAAAACGATTCACAACTTTTAAAGTTCTTACTTTTCGAGCTCAATCAATAATCAGCCCAATGTGCGATCCCCAAAAATCTGAAGTCGGTTACTATGCAATGAAGGAAGTATCGTCTGCTGTGCATCGGGCTATCCAGAACTACCAGCTAACTTCCAACTCCAAGCAGCTAAAGAGACTCAATCACAAGAATGAAGCCCGCATTGTGGCCAATCTAAAGCGGAAACACCAGGACAGGCACCTCATTGAACTCATCCAAAAGAGAGATCACTACAACAACAAAATCAACGAGCTTCTAAACAATGCGGCCGAGCAAAGCGATCCATCACTAATAGAAGACGACTACGAAGCAGATTACTATCTAGCAAAGCGTTTTATAAGGGTTCCAGAGAATGTGGACCAGGTCCGTGCTATTATCGAGAAGCACAAGGTATTCCAGGACGATGCATCACAGGAATACCAGCAAATAATGGGTAAATACGAACACAAACCGCATGCTGCGAACGGATTGGCCAAGTTGAAGGCCAAAAACGCATCTGACCAGGCCAACCGTCAGGATGCCAAAGACAAAGCACTTTCCAGTCTATATGAGAAGGTGGCCTACAAACAGAGAGCACTCGCACAGGAATCGGAGGCAATGTTGCGACAGCTTCAGGTGCCAATCTTTTGCATGCAAAATGGCGTTTGCAGTGATGAAGACAAGATTCAGCGCAACAAAGAGCACGTCATAGAGACACTCTCCAAACTTGTCCAAAAGAGATAATGCATTCTATTTCATCCTCACCGTGTAGTCATCACCGGACTGCGTGATGTAGCGAACCCAAGGATACGACTGATATTGTAGCTTGGGTTCGTTGATGCGCAAGTAACGTACCTGAATTCCTGATGTGGTGAAATAAGGAATAGAGAAGTTGACCTTGATGGGTTTCTTCCCAACAACATTCTCGCTGTCCATCACTGCAGGCAAGCCCAACTCGGCCTTCATGTGGAACTGCTTTCCGCCAGGAAAAGTCTTTAACTTCCACACCACACACGATTTTTCTGGAATCCACTTGACAGTGCCGTACTCAGGCGAGAACTTCGGCGTGTCTGCGTCCTCAGGAATAGGAATGATGACCTCCACGTTGTTTGCAGTGGATTTCTTTTTGATTTGCGTCTTAACAGAGCACAAGATCTCGATTCGAGAGTGCTTGTGGACTACCGTCTTGCAATTCACCAAAATGAGCGGTTTCATCAAAAACTGCGCCGACAGCAACCGGTACGACATCACTGTGAACTCTCCATCCGGAGGAATGAACGTGATGATGCGCTCGTTTTCAAATTTGGACAACCGGACACACTGATGGAATTTTATGTCCTCCATCTCGATTTTCTTGGACCCTGGCGCAGACTCAGTGGCTGTGTCGTCGTCAATGCTGCTGGTGAAGATTCCCTTATCGTTGAGACCTAAGCGGAGGTCCGGCATGCCGCTCAACTTGGACTTCATTTTGATTTCACCCAAAATCTCACTGTTCAAGACCTGGCCGTTGGCGTTGATCAACATGTTGATAGATTCAACAACGTCCAAGAACGCCTCGTTCTTTTTGTATGTGATTCCCTCTTTTCTCCAGCTGACTGCGTTGGTTACCGCATTTGGAGGCTGAACAAGCCTCGACGGTGTGTTGCGGATCAATTTGTAGTAATCCTGGGTGATATACTCCTTTAACATTTTTGTGTCGGTAGTTTGAGGTACTCCAAAGTCCATCATTTCGTCCAACAACTCGTATGTGATGACAAAGTTGTCTCGAATGGACTCTTCTTCTAAGCTTTTGAAATACTGCGTGAGCACTTCTACTAACTTGGAAAGAAAGACCACAATGGCCATAACGTTCTCGTTTTTGCGCGTCAATGCGCACACATACACGTTGTTGTGGTTGATGAAAATGTAGTTGATGCCATTGCTGTTGATGTAAGGCCTGTAAAGTGAGCCATCGTCTTCGTTTTCCAACTCTAAGAGAAGGAGGGGAAAGGACTCGATGGCATTGGGTGGAATGTCTCCTTTATAGTCTCTTGAAAGAAGAGGCTTTCCTTTTATGTCTAGGAAGTGGATCTGAGACGCCATGTCCTGTTGTAAGTAGTATGTTTGCGTTGAAAAGGAAAACACCCGTACACCGGCTGAGGTGTCAGATTGATAGTGAGAGAAATGTGAAATGACAGGAGGGGAGGGCGGCAGAAAAGTGGAGAGTAAATAAGAGAAAGGGGCAGAGGCTATGCAAGGAAGAAAACACAAACAGGAAGAGAATGGCAATAACCAAGATAGAGCTCAGGAACTTAATTTTAGCGTGTACTGCAGGCAGGTGTCCAGAGGGTCCAGCGACACCACAACACAGTATGAGTAAAAGAGCAGAAAAAAGAAAAGAAAAGAAAAAGAAAAAAAAAGGAAGGATGTTTTGATCCGTTTTGTACCTATCGCGGTCTAGACGCAATTCAGCGTCGCAGGTCACTCGCAAGTTTCAAGGCACACCTGACACGCTCTTGGCTTTACTCGGTGTATCTGCAGGGCCCGAGCTAAGAAATATAGAGGCAATAGAAACAGAAAAAGGTGAAGGAAATCCGAGAGCAGCATGCAGAACCAAGATGTAGAACGATGAAACAAGCTTGAAACAAGTTTGAAGCAAGCTCGAGTCAGATCTGAAACCGAGCAAAGATTGCGAAAGTGTGATACTTACACATGGGAAGGTGATTTCCACCACACTTAGAGTCACAAGTGTCAGGATAAATTTTCACTATTAGTATCAGCAGAGTCAGACCCTGGGGCTTTCAGAAGATTGTGAGCCTTAGAAGCAATTTGGCACCCGCACACCGTGCAGAGCCGTAAATAGCCTACAACGTCAAAACGGTAAAAAGAAATACCAAACCAGGCATTTTGGCTATACCTGGACTGTTATCTCTTCGAACTATACTAGGACTTTGAACAGTTCAATAGAAGTCAGCCACAAAACGCCAAACACAACCCTACGCATATACATACCCATTTTTATAGCAGTCGCAAACTGGAAATCACAAAAGCCGTGAATACACACCCGTACATCCCGCCTTATGCCAAGGTCCAAGAAATCAGCACAGCCTGGGTGATTCTTGGAAGCACAAACTTTGTGTGGTGAGAAGCGGCTTGGCAACCTCAGCCTCAGTGATACAGAGGAGCCAAGACGCACGGCCTGCATACAGCGGGTGGCTGTTTACATTTTCTAACAATATATTGGTTGCATGCAGCAAACACCTGCAGGCAGCACGCATGCTTGCGCAGAGCGCTTGTAGACAGTCTACTTCATATATCACGCTAATTCCAACTACCACCACTAAACAACCAACATTCGTTCAATGTTCTTCTTTTTGTGGTTTGTATTACCTCTCTTTGTGGCTGCACTCGAGCCTATTGAGGTTCGGGGCAACGCTTTTTTCGTGAAGGGCTCCAACGAACGTTTCTATATCAGGGGTCTTGATTACCAACCTGGAGGTGCATCCAAGTTGTATGACCCTTTGTCGGACCCAGAAATCTGCAAGCGTGATATTGAGTACTTCAAGGATCTCGGTGTCAACACTATTCGGATATACTCCATCGACAACACTGGTGACCACGAAGAGTGTATGAAGATGTTGGCAGATGCCGGCATCTACTTGATTTTGGATGTGAATGTGCCCAAGGCACTGATTGCACGTGACGACGGAGCAGAGTGCTCGTACAACACAATGTACTTGAACGAGGTTTTGGCCACCGTGAAGGTGATGTCGCAGTACGACAACACTTTGGGCTTTTTCGCAGCCAACGAGGTCATCAACGACGACCTGACCACGCCTGCCGCTCCGTATGTCAAGGCGGTGGTGCGTGACATCAAGGCGTTCCAGCGTAATACTGGCTTGAGACACATTCCCGTGGGATACTCTGCTGCAGATGTTGAGGAGAACAGACTCGAGTCTGCGCACTACTTCAACTGTGGCGACGACGAGTTGGCTCGCGTGGACATGTTTGGGTTCAACGACTACTCGTGGTGTGGAAGATCGTCGTTCCGCCAGGCCGGTTACGACCAGAAGGTCGAGGCCTACGGCAACTACTCCGTTCCATTGTTCTTGTCTGAATTCGGCTGCAACAAGGTGTCGCCCAGGCCTTTCACCGAGATTGAGGCGATCTACTCCGAGGACATGTCTGCAGTGTTTTCCGGAGGCCTTGTTTACGAGTACACCGAGGAAGAGAACGAGTACGGATTAGTGGAAATCTCCAGCGACAACAAGACCGTCACCACCAACAAAGACTACGACAACCTCAAGCAGCAGTTTGCCTCTGTGTCGAACCCAGAAGGCGACGGCGGATACCAGTCTGATCTCCCACACTCCAACTGTCCACCTCGGTCTAGCAACTGGGAGGCATCCAACGACATTCCAGACACACCAAAGGGCGCTTTGAAGTACGTGCAAGGATTGGAAGACCCCGAAGGAAATGGGTTTGACGCTGACACGCAGTGGGCATGTGTTGCAGGAGGAAACGACGAGGACGACACTGATGAGTACTCGAGTGTCTCCAGAAGCACTACTTACGGAGTAGGAAGCACCTCTGCTGCTGCATCAGGATCCAAGGAGTCAGGAAGCTCTAGCGGTTCTAGCTCGTCACTGAGCTCAAGCAAGCAGAGCGGAGGCACTGCTTTGAGTGTCCGTACATGGATGACCAGTTTGGTAGCGTTCATGTGCATGGTGGCTGCTTAAAACAGGAAGCAGAGAAAGAAGTGGGGCGGTGATATAGTACGAAAGACAATTAAATGAGTTTGCAATCAGAGAACAGGGCTGATGAATGGAAGTAAGGGCAGTAGAATCTAGTAACGAGAGGGTTTCAGTGCTGCATCCGAGTCTTTGTATTGAAACCAAACACTCGTGTGTTCAAGATTTGGTAAGTTGCTAGTCATAGTATAGCCAAAGTTGGAGTCAGCCCCAAATATAGTACATACACAAGCTGCGCATACTTGCCACATGTGTACTTCGGAATTTTCGAATGTCCCCAGAGTTGGAATGTCTAAAATTCTTCGACTAAACAGAAAACTCGAAATAAAACTCGTAGTACTTTCGTTAAAGGCAATTATGAGAACTGAAACATACTAGCACTACTAGAACGCCGTTCTGAATTACACGATCTGATACAGCCACTATTACAGCCACTATCAAAACCTCTACAGTATAACCACTTTGCGCTTTCAACATTATCTGCATCTATCCGCCCTACCCTCACAGCTTCTGCTTGATTCCATACATCATCTTCTCCTTGTTGATCAAGTGACCGATGCTGTCAACCTCCTCCAACAACTTGTCCACGTCGTAAATCCAGTTATCCAACAATTCGTTGATGTTCTCACTGTTGCTCGAGACGTTCATGGCACCAGCAGCAGTTCCATGCTGCAACTTCTCAAACTTGATAAGACCCTTGGGGCGATTGATTTTCGCCAGAATCATGCCGTTGTTCACCATCTCACTCACGTATCTCTCCGCCTCCTTTGCATCGACCTGCAACAAAAACGCTAAACGGTCCAACTGGATGAACGAGTAGTATTTGTTGATTATGCGCAAGTTGTGCTCGATAATACGGCGCTGCAAGTTCTTTGTGTTTTCTTCAGAACTGAAAACACTCGATTTGGCAAAGTACTCTCTGTAGTCGTTGTTTATGACCTCAGCCTGAATGAGTTCGTTGGTGGTGAAGATCTCCAACAATTTGAAGATCACTGGGTCCACATTCTTTGAAAACACCGGGTTGGCCTTGATTTTGTGAATCAAGTCTGACTGGAAGTTGTCGTACGACGACAAAATGATGTAATAAACAACAGAAACCAACAAGTCCTTGTACTCAGGGGACTCTTTGACCAAAGGAATCTCAATCAAAAGAAGCAGGTTCTTGACGATCTGGATGTAGTCGTTTTCATGCTTGTTGATCTGCAACAAGTAGTCCAAGTATGTTGCCTTGAACTGGTCGGCCTTATCGAAATTCTTCAATGTCTTCAACAAAATCTTGCGACTCAACACCTTAGCTTGAGCATAGTCCTTCTTCTGCAACGTCAACTTGATCTGGTCCAAAATATAGTCGATTTTGGTCTCAAACAGCATCAACAGGTATGTTTCCACTTGTAAGTCACACAAGATATCGGTGGCCTTGTCCATGTCGTTCTTTTTGATCAAGTATATGTCCGACAAAATCCGAGACACTTCTGCCCGCTCAACCTCAACAAAGATCTTCTTATCTGTCACAGTGCGAATGGTCTCAATAAGAGTCATTTTCGTCTGCAAGTCTGCATCGTTGTCGTTGTCTAACTGTGGCAACTTGCTGATAACATTCTGAATCATAGTCTGGATAGATGTTTTCAACTGACCATGTTTCTTGGATAAAACCGTGATCAACTCATCCAAGTACGTCCAGTCCTTGTGTTCCACCAATGTATCGACGACTTTGGTCAACACTCGCTTACTCAGAGCCAAGTCGGAAGATTGACGGATTTGTTTCTCCAACACCAAGTACTTATCGATGGCCTGCTTATAGTCGGGCAATTTCTCGATGATTGGAAACTGCTCGTCCAAAGTGGCGGAAAAGTCCTTTTCTGCTTTCAAGGGGTCTTCTCTGGACATGGTGGATTATGAGATTATGGAGTAGTTGTAGGTATGAGGTTATTGCCACTGCGTGCGCGACACAAAAGTGGAGGAGAGGCTGTTGGGCCATTTGGGGAATTTTATTGTATTTACTGGAGAATATTTGGGAATAGACTAGCTTAATAGGTTTGGTTTGGCGTTTTGCTGTTTTTTTCTGTTTTGGCGAAGAAACTTGTTGGTTGTTTCGGTGCGAAGTATATTGGGTGCGAGAGCAGTAGGAAGAGTAAGACTCTTGAGAAACGGGAGAAACGGGAGAAACTTATAAGCAATTTTATTGGAGAATTCCATAGGAATGTTTATCTGTGTGCGATTTTCCACTCTAAAACAATTTCAACATTGTTGTTCCCAGAACTCAGGCTTATGTTTGTAATACATTGGCAGACACAGGAACAATTTGCTGGCCAGCAAAGGGATACATTCGAAATCAGGCGTTTCCCATTATGAGTTAATAGTCGTATCTCCCTGATTTTTGTTGTTGCCCTGTGGATGGCGACAGATATGTTTACTTATGGTATTGCTTCGTCTGGCACTTTGGTAGCCAACAACGGAAACATTCACAGAGAATTGAATACGAATAACTTAGAATTTTGTTTTAGTTGATTGAATTTTATTCACTGATACTGTATTTGTGTATGTGTAGTGGGAACATTGTTCCCGTGTTCAAGCACTACTTAGGCAATTAAACATCCCCTTCGATTGTTCCACTCTTCCAGTATTCATTATTCGTTATTTATTATTCATTATTCATTATTCATTATTCATTATTCATTATTCATTATTCATTATTCATTATTCATTATTCATTATTCATTATTCATTATTCATTATTCATTATTCATTATTCATTATTCATTATTCATTATTCATTATTCATTATTCCATTATCCCAAGCATTTCACTTTCGTTAATTACCGAGAATAAAGGTAATAGTAAGTTTACGATTCAAGTTCTTTTCTGTAGAGTTAAACTTCTCATTTATACATTGCCAGGCTCCACCAAATCAACCTACCTTACTCAATTCACTATTCTCGAGTTCATTTGTCCTCTACACTTTATACCTTCTCTTCGCCTTCGCAAGTCTATATTCTCTACACTCTGCAATTATTGATCTCAAACACCAAGATGTCTGACGCACCCGCACGCTTCAAGTTGTCCATAACATCGCCAATCTTGGCCTTCTCAACCATCAGCGAAATGGCAACCCAAGGCTCGGGATCTTCGGGGCTGGCTTCCAAAGCAGAAATCGTAGCAGCTCTTCTACCTGGAGTAATCTGCAAAACAGCCGAGACAATGCTTCTGGGGGCGTTATAGTTGCACAACACATACTTCTGTGCGGCCATTATACCCTCGAAACGCTGGTGGATGGTCTGGACCAACTCAGGGAATCTTGGATGCTTAGAAGAAATCAAGTGCGCTGAGGTGTCCAATACTGTTGAAATGGCCTTCAATCCAGCAGCTTTCATGGTCTCTCCGCTTTCCACCAAGTCAACAATTGCGTCACCCACTCCCAAAGCAACTGAGGCTTCTACAGAACCACCCACGTGCTTGATAACAGTGGAGCCTGCAGTCTTACCGTGCTCCTCCTCCAACTGGCGAAAGTAGTCAGCAGACAACTTTGTGAAGGAAGAAACGATTTTCTTGCCGATCAACTGCTCGGGAGATTCCACAGAGCCGTTGGCTGGCACTTGCACCTGCAATTTGCACTTTCCAAACTGCAAGTCCAATAAGTCGGAAACAGAGTCGAACATGTCGGCCTCCTTGACCTGGTCCAAGCCGGTGATACCCAAGTCACACTTACCTTCGCCTACAAACGTAGGAATGTCTGCGGCGGGAAGGAAAATGAGAGCCACACTCATATTGGTGGAGAGTGCAATATCCAATCTGTTGGAGCGTCTGAACTGGATGTCTGCACCTGCAAGCAACGAGCAGCATTTTTCATACAAGCGACCCTCTGGAGGTTAGTAGGAACGGGTGTTTGGGTGTAAAATCAGGAGACCAGAGAGGGCTGGAAAATGGAGAAGTGGACAAACAAAAAAACACGGAAACTGGAAGTCCTCGAGCTCAAAGTAGAGAATCCAAATGAAAATGGAAAAATTGGAAAACTCTATAATCAGGCCAATCAAATATTCTCCATTACAGCTTTGAAAGTTCGAACTGGCGCCATAGGTGAAATTTGGCTCTATATCTGAAATCTTCCTCAGACCCCAATTAACACAAAGAGACGGACACAAAGTGACCCCCGCTGTAACGTTACATACTCTTGGGAACCGCAAATAATAGCCGGTCCGGGAGGTGGTTGACTAAATCCATTATACCTATAGATGACTGGTTGATGCGGTGAGAAATCTCACCAATGAGTCAGATGATTGTCTGCAGTACATCCAAAATGCTGACCAGCACCGATAAAGCAGCAGTTATAGATGCCCGTGGGTGTGGTGAAATTATGTCATAATCATAGATTCCATTTGAATATATTATCCAAATTTGGTGGGTATACCAAGCGTGTTGCGCCCACAACAGCAGAAACAAGTTCTGCAGACTGTCCCAAGCAGTTTCGGACAACTCCGAAGCCGAAAACGGCGATTGAAAACCTGTAGATTTGCTCAAAGCATATTCTGCTACTTCTTCTCTCCGTCCAGGCTAGCTGAAGTTGCAGTGTCGGCTTCATGCTCGGATTTGTTGAAGATATCGTCACTTTCAGAACTAGCGGCTGCAAAACGTTCGAAAGAACTCAGTGCGCCATACACAGGCGTCACAGACGGCTCCAGGCGTCTGGAATCACTGTGCAAAATCTTGGCCATTGTCTGTCCACTCCCCACGCCATGCCAGTAGGTATTAAAACTCCAGTTTAGGAGGATTTTGGTCATGTCCCATGTGGTGAAGTCTGGCCACATTTTGTCGCTGAAGACAATGGCACACGTCAGAGGCACCGACTGCCACAATAGGAAGTCCAGGAGCCGCAGTGTGCCGCTGGTACGTACCAAAAGGTCTAACGGAGGAGCACCGGCTGTGTATAGGCGAGAATCGATTGTAGATTCGTCAATGACAAGCGACGGGTCACGCGACGCGTCTGAAACAACTGTTTGTACTGCGTGAGCAATTTCGTCCCGCAGTGTGTATGGAAAGCAGACGTTAAGGACTGCCTTCTTATTGTGAGCAGTTCTGGCCTCAGTTTCGGCCAAAATTTTGCGAACATCCGCAGGAAGCAACTTGATGTTTCCAAGAATACGGACTCGTATGCCGTATTGGTCACAAAGCTCTCCCTGCTGACTGAGCTGATGTAATTTTGATTTGGCCAAATCCATAAGCCATTCGACCTCATGTTTCAGTCGTTTGAAGTTTTCGATTGAAAATGCATATACAGTGGCACACTCCACACCAGACTCATAAAGGAGTTCTAGAATGGCTGCTAACGCATCGAAACCCAGATTGTGACCTTCCTTCAACTCGATCTTACGAGTTCGAGCATACCGCCTATTTCCGTCCATAATGACTCCAACGTGCTTCGGGATCGGGCCGGTACATACTATACTACCCAAAGTTCGTTTGACATGCTTAAGTAGTTGTGCGTAACCTGGAAATGTCGAGATCCACTCTGACATCTGGAGCAGAGACTAGTTGCGGTGGCAGAAAGGTGGCGCCTGCAGACAAGAGGGGATTCTGCGGCGAAGAGTACAAGCGAGACGCATTAACAACGACATTTTTTTAGTTAATTTCCCTTTTTCTTTTTTTGACACATTGATGCATATATGTTTTGAAATGTATATGGCCACATATTTGTGACACATCTGTTTGTTTTGGTGCGGGAGGGGAAGCATGGGATCTGGGGGAGGTATTTTCTCGATCTTTCCTCACTGCCCATGGGGCAGGATCACGAGATGTGCTGCGAAAATAAGCCAGAAAGAGGCAAGTTTAATAGGCTGTGGATTTTCGATCTTCTCATTGTCATTCAATGAGTGAGATCATTAATTTTCTTACTGCCTGACTGGACCTTTTAAGAGTATGTAAAGTATTATTCATATTGCAAATGCGAATGATCTCATGATAAGGGTAATGTGCCGATCAGCCCGATTTAACCAGCCTTACAAAACGCGCCTGAATTGGATATTCAAGAGCACACCATGTGGTTCTTTGAAGATTCTTGGAAACCTCAATACTCAAGACCTCTCGTCATCACTCTTTTCATCAATTAATTTCTACATTGGTCCTTTCTATATGCATATAGCAGGATAATTTTAAAGGGTAGCACTTAGTCGCATTTCTCTTTATTTGACTCTTAAATGATCAATCTTATTGCTCGAAGATCTTTCCAGCTCGTTCAGAATGCTGTGATGTCTGAAGCCTTGAGGTTTCATCTCGCTTAGTTCACACGAAACACATGGAAAGAAATCCTCTGTAAAGATTCTCATAAGTTCACATTTAATAAGTATCTGAGAAGTTTAATTCATTTAAAGCTCAGAGTTAAAGATACCTCTGATACACGAGCGGCATAGATAATCCGAATGACTCAGCACATTGATGAAGGAGCCGTGCAGCTAGATCATCCAGACACAGAAGTCTGAATCCTGAACTTCCATTCAAAGGGCCTGAACGAGCCCTCTGGAACCCAGAAAGCCTTTTGAAGTATTTGAATTCACTGTCCTGTTCACATATAGGGAACACAAATACAACAACAAGCATGAGACAAAGATCAATAGAGGACCAGTGCACTGCTCTGTACCACACAAATAGCCCATAAGATTATTCAGACTAGTAACCGCTGGGATCAGGGTTTTACTAAGCAGAGAATCCAGACACATTACCTGAAGACACTAAGCCAGAGGCAGCCTTCCTGATGATAGGAGTTGTTCAAGCCATTGTTCCCAGGATCAGTAAAAACTGAACCAGAACGTCGCATAATGAGTTTGGAGGCAAGATGGAACACAAATAGAAACACAAAAATATTGATTTGAGCCCTCCCCTACACATACATTGTTGGCAGTATTATTTTCCCATTTCGATATGATGCCTGCCACTTTGTTGGTACTACAGCAAAATCGACCAACTCGTACACCCTATGGAGCTTCAATTTAGCCTCTGTCCAATAAATGAGAGACTTCCCGCTATTTCTTACCTCTCTATTCCTTATTGAGATTGATAGCTCGTGTTTAAGTCCACTACACTGTGAACATTCCATAGGTGGTAAGAATGCCGTATGACTGAGAGGCCCAGGAAATTCCAAACACACTAAAACATGATAGAGCCTGTGGCGACTTAAATCCAAACTATGTTGCATTCGAGGTGTCCGTATAAAGTGAAACTTTTTGCAAGCTTGCGAATTCCACACGAGATTTGAGCTGTTTATACCCGCCGTTTCTACTTGAGACAAAGAGGTCAATACCAAGATGAGTGCTTCAACACATTACAGTGTGTGTGAATTTGTGGTGACTCAATTTCCCTAAGCTTTGCATTCGAAATACATAAAGAGTGGAAATGCACAAGTATTCGAGTTTCGGCCGAAATTCAAGCTGCTCGAGCCCGTTCGTTCCATTTGAAACAGGGGGACCAATATCAAGATGAGCATTATATCCAAGACGTTCAAATTCTGATTGGAATGCCGGCAAATGGAATTTTGTGGCGGCTGATTCTTTTTATCGAAGGCCAAAATAATAAGGATAAATTCTGGGCATCTAAACTTCACAAAGCGTCTACATTGAAGCATTGCTTGGAGAAAAAATGGAGGGGTAATGCTCATGAAATCTGACAAACATGTATTCCATCACATATGGTGAAGCGTTTTGCATTGTAGCAAAACTCAGTCACAATACGAGATTTCGGTCATACATTGTAAGTGATTTCTGAAAAAATAATCTCAAGAGATTTCTGATGCTGCAATCTATCCACAGCTGGTTATGATGTACAATTATATGTGACATTTCCGGGTGAAATTATATCCTTCGCTGATACATGTAACGCAATTCCTGACAGCCTTATATACAAATTCTACACCACTAGAAGGTACACTAATCTATTCTTTATGCTTTCCTGGATAGCCACCAGAGATACACATGACGGAATTTTTTTGTGGTCAGAGCTATGGTCAGTGTTTCCGCCCGTGTATACACAAACTCCTGATTACACATCTATCACTGATATTCTGTAAGCCAAGAACAGCTCGTTCTCCTTATTTAATATGATCTGAAATTGTTTGCAAGCCTTGGAAATAATATTCTTTTCCAGGAATTTCAATGTCTCTTCTAATCCAAGTACTTAAATAGCTAGAATCTGCACCAAAGGTTATCGTCACAAACAAGCAAAATGAGAAGTATCTTGCAAAATCACTGGACTTACGTCTTCTGGCTCTTCTTGAATGGTGTTTTCGGAGAAACAAATATTGTCTATTGTGAGACTCCAATGACAGTGGACCGAGTGGTCTCCTTTTGTGGACAAACAAGAACTGGACTGGTGTTCCCTAACACTTTTGGATATGCCGCTCTCAATGATGCCGCAGTTATCGTGACCTCCTATTGGGATAACAATTACGTATCTATTCATACCTCGCAGCAGACGACAAGTACTTTAGTTCATCATGCGGCATGGTTCACTGGAGATGGCTGCGCTGCAGCTGTAATGTATTGTGTTAACACAAAGGAGTTGTTTTCGGCTACTATTACCCACTTTACTGTTTATGCACCTTCCGGGAACATTGAAACACTCATCAGCGCAGTTACCAGTACTGTAACTACGACAGCTACTCTGACCGCAACACTGACTTACACAAAGGCAACCACAGCTACTGTGACGGAAACGAGCACTTCAATATCGGTTGCGCTGAGCACATTCACAACCACCGAGCTTGACACTTCCACAATTACAAAGACGGTGACTGACGATGGAACGTGTCCTGCAGTCGACACAAAGACCGTCACTACGAGTGTCACATACAATATTGGAACCGGAAGTGAGTTAACTATATACACATCCGGTCTGGTGCCAGGTACTTCGACCTACTACTCGTGCTTTACTTGAGAAGCATTTGATTTTTAATTTAATTCATACTCTCTTATTTCTTATTGGATTCATTAGGTTATACTACATGTTTTCTTGGACCTATGCCTATTAATCTATCCAGCCAAAACAAAGTTCAAAGTTCATGGCGGGATTGATTTTCGAAGTTGTAGGACTGTCGGTGTGCTCGATAGGCAACGTGTCCGTGTTTGATTTTACGTGATTGAAGGCTCAGTGATGAACAGATCCCCAAAATTTTCAAACACTGAGGCTATACTTGAAGGGAAAAGCCGAAATCGTTATTATTCTTCTTAAATACTAAGGATCTACATGATCGTTTTGATAGTAAATAGAACAAATTTATAGTCGTATCAACAGGATGCATTCTAGCGCTGTCATTTTGGAACAGGTTACCACCTACCTATGTATATCAAAGTTGACTCTCGTCTCCTCTGGTTGGAGATATAATAAAACAGAGGTGCTTCACTGAAGGCTTCATCCAAGTTGTTCCAGATTAGTATGCGCATACATCTCATTTGTGGGTATGACTTCTGAAATTCATACTTAAACATCTGGCTGGTTCGACAATGACTTATTTCGTTTCCACACAAATATTGTAAGCATAGCTAACCAAAAAAGGGTACCAAGTATGTTCTAAACCTTTAAATCTCTGGCCTTGTCGATCTAGAGTCCTTCTGTGGTAATTTTACTAGTACTAAGTCTTCTATTAGACTGATTACTTCGGTCGAGGGAATCAAGTACTTGATGCTCACACCATCGCCATGAAAAAATCGGATACACAAAGCTTTACTTCATCGCCTTTGGAGGTTTTGTCTGTCTGTTCATTCAGAAGACAAAGCAGAGACTACATATTCAAGATACGGCCCTTCCCTTGTAACTTCTCAACTCTCATTACCCTCCTTCCTTCGCCTTCTTCGTAGTACTTCCAAGGGGTCGGTAGTTTGTGACAACTTGGACATTTTTCAGTATTTTCAACTATATTACATGAAATTAGGTTTGTTGCAAGTGACTCATGAAGAATGTGTTCACGGGACGACGAACAATAGCCAAAATTCCAATACGTGAAGAGCTTCCTTCTGCACTCAGTAGCGTAGAGCACAAGAGGTGAAGCTTTGATTATCCAATTTTCACAATCGCAACATATACTCAAGACTGAATTCATGCGTTGCCATCGTCCTCTAAAGGTGTCTTCACTTCCACATAAATTTTCGTACTATTTACAATTGCACCATATAAAATGAGGAGATTTTGCAAAGCCCGGAGGAGCTCGAGAGGTCTTGTATATGAAAGTCTCACAATTTGATTTCAATTACTCGGGTTGAAATTTTCCCGATTCATCAAAAAATGTCCTGATGCAGATGCGAGATGATCATGACTACCAGAAACTGAATAAAGGCAAAGCCAAAAGAAGCTAATTGCCAGTTCTCTGTAGATACATTCGGCTATCATTCCACAGGAATCTTTATTGGTTTTGAGTTTCTCCCATGGGGTAATTGTTATGTGATGGGGACAAATATAGCAGGTATGAGAAATCTTAGTTCCTACGACAACGCATGAAGCTATGGGTTATGAGGGTGTGACTGGTTAAATCTTCCTCTATTGATAAGCTTTTGGGTGTAGTAGATCAATCAAAACATTGAGGATCACTAGATTTCGAGAACATGTCCATGGCCGTTCAATCTTGTAGTACAAGTCGGTATATTCTCCAAAGAATACATCAGGAAAAATGCCTTTTCAGTGCGAAGAAGTTACATTATACGAGTGTTTTTGTCGAAACTACTCAGAACTATCGGGGAATGATAGTGCACTAAGACTGAAACAGTCTCTATGCATGAATACCAAAGAACTATTTATATACTAAACCAACAAATGACTCACATCTATCTCAATGGACTATCTCTGACAATCGTAGGCTTTCGTTTTTAAAACACAATAGTTGTTCTACAAATACGCATCTGACAGGAAAAACATATAAGTTCAAGCAAAGAAAAGTCACGCACTCAAACTGTAGAGTATAATTGTTTCCATCAGGTTCCAAAAGCGCGTTCTTCGTAATCCCGGCGAGGGAAAAACTGGTGTGAGATTTTCGTCATTGCCTCACTTTGACGATCCTCCATGGCGAGGCGATCTTGGCATACATGCATCCAAGGTTCAATCCAATTCCAAATTACGTAATCCAAAAATCCCAGATATTGTCAACTAGTGGTGGAATTAAAGTACTGTTAATCTGTTCAGATCTTTATCACCAAGCCTCAAAGTCCTATCTCTGGACTTTACGATTGAAAAGTGGTTCCGATTGGTATAAACCGATCAATACCCTGACTGCAGGGCGTGTATAATCTTCTGTAGAATTGTGGCACTCACAGTACATTCGCATCACGTGTGCGTCATCATGTGAGGGAGATCGTTCCTTGTGGAATATTGACCTTCATCTTTTCCGGTTATCCAGTATCAGCGCTGTTTCTTTCAGGATTTCAAACAGGATATGATCGAACGTTTGGCCGAAGGGTGGGCTCCATTATTGTCATCGTCAAAATGATCCGTTGAGATGATTTGAGTACTACTCGCAGTGCCAACAGGGCCATTAACATCCTGAACATATCTGCGATACATTTCGAATTGTAAAGTTATCATTAAAAATCCTAAACTTTAGCTTAATTACATTACTAATGCCTCTTTGAGCATATTTTCTAGTTCAAAAATGGTATCACGTTGATTTGCAAAGGAATTTACTTAAACTGAATAAATAGGAATGCGTATCGCATAAGTCCGGTCGAGAGAGCACTCGCACTCGCACTCGCACTCGCACTCGCACTCGCACTCGCACTCTTACAGCCCAAATATAGTATTCCTAAAATGATGTCTTGATAATCATAAAGGACTGTCAAAAATCAAGTGAGGCGTGCAAACTCAACTACATTGACTGATTAAGAATACGTGCCTTTGAAGTATAAGTGACGGGGTTGTTTGAAGTTCTGAGGGCCTCGGTCTTTTTTGCATCCTCGGGTGCTTCTTTGGGAGGCACGGGTGTTTCCTAGAGGTTTACGAATACACCAACCAGGCAAATTACGTGAGTTCGAAAATTATATCTTGTACAGTAGAATCAGATCCAGCAAGATGAGATATGTGCCAAGTGAGTGAAATCAGTTTATCATTACAGACAATTCTATGCTGGGTCCGGAATGTGCACGTTCGTTCAAAAGAACTCCTCAGTAGGACTCAAAATAACCAACATAAAATCTCACACACGCACCCACCCTGTGTGCGGCCAGTAGTATCACTTGTCGGGTGTATACAGGCGAGGTTGTAATGTGAGCCAATTTACTCAATGGGCTTAGATTGAAAGTGCGAGTTACTGGGAATTCGGCCGAGGTCGCTGTGGTGTATCACGTGACAACTCACGTGGCTCAGTAAGTTGATTCCTGATCGCTGGTCAGGAATTTTGTGCACGGCACGTTCGACGGACCGAATGCGCTTAGCGAGCTTCCTATCAAGCATTGAACAGTATAATGGGTATCCTGTGCCTTCAGTTCGTTTAATCGAGTTTGAAAGAGGGGAATTTGCAGCAAAGTGGTCACTGAAGGCCTTATTATTGATTTTTCCACACAATTTAGTTGAGTTGTGATTTTTGCTTTTTGCAGATAGTATGTGACAATTGTGCGACACAGCCGAGGTTCGGGAATTTTCGAAATTAATGTTTTTCTGAACAACAAATTTTCAGGTCATGGATTGTTCTTCGAATGAGAAAATGTTCTTCGTAGTATCAGAAGTTTTCCTTTCCTAGGCTTACTTTTCAATACAAATCAAGATTATATGTTCACAAAAAATATAAAACTATAAAAGTGAATATGAAAGAAAGGGACAGGAGTCTCCTTTCAGGGAGACTCTCAGCATACTAATCCGGAGAAATCATTGACCAATAGAAAGATATAGATCAAGCTTTGTAACTGAATGAATTGGTAGGTTTAAGACTGAAGGTGCCAATATCCACTTATGCACAACGAAACACATATGGAAGTCCCAATGGGGTTCAAATTGAACCCAAAATGGAAAATTCCAAATAAAGCTGTCTTACTGAGATGACGTTATACTATGTGAGAGGAAAAATCTGCAACAAGGTTGAACTGAGATCTTAGGCATTTTGTACATTGTGATTCACCCGGATCCCTACTCTTCACATATCAGTGCAAATTTCAAATGGAAATATAATCTTTCCAACTATGGTCATCAAAAAGATTGATGGAATTGTTGGCACGGAGTGGACATACATACTTGGTCGGCATAGAACTCATATATGTAGGTGTTTCATAAAAGTCATGATTAGAATATATGAAATAGTAAAAAGGTACACTGCGGACGAGTTTCCTCTGCTTAATACTTCCTTAGTTCACCTTCTGAGAAATGCGCTTCTTTTTTAAACCTCGGGAAGATCTGCAAAGGACCGAATAGGCCCGTTACTTCCGTAGTGTGTATACAGGCGTTTGTTGTAATTATCCACAGGATCTTTCATTGGGTAGAGAGATGATTGTTAACATGTAATGACTCTTATGTTTGAGGGAAGCAACTTGATAGGATATCTTCATTGTCTAAAATGTACAACTCCCCTTTTAGGAATAAGTGACTTTCGCTTGGATGTGCTAAACCCAACTATTTATATTCTCACACAGTCACCAGTCACCCGCCCATATCCCCCAAGAAAGGAAGTATTTCTGACCAATAGCCTGACACGATTTTCTGATGCGGCTCTTAGAAACAACACAGCAACAATAGTAATTGTGATTTTGGGAGCGGACTGTATACAATATACTTTTCATAATTATACCCGATCTCCAAGACTAACCTCAATTTTGGAGTCGATAAATCCTTTATTATCTAATAGTCTATACCGATCTAGCTGTTATCTCTTTCAAAGAGGCGCGGAGATACTCTCCAGTTGCCGTGCGCATCACAGCAGGGTTAAACTAGTGCCGCTTATTGCCTGTGGCACGTGACCTAAGAAACCAGCATTCCAATACCTTCGTAATTTGAGCTACCAGCATAGCGAAACAAAGATTCATTTTCTTACCACCAGAGGACAGAACAGGAGGGTTCAACTATAAGTGTGGAAATCATAGAAAAGCAACAAAACAATGCTGGGGCAATATGTTACAGCAAAAGAAGTGGAGAGGTCATTGCGTACCTTGGAAACCTTGCTGGAACGGTTGAGGTAGCAGTCACGTGTCCCCATAATGAAAGAACACATGTTCACCAAGTGTTTCAGGACCATCCCACCGCTGAAGTTGCATGGTCCAATTCTTTAAATGGAAGCTGTGTATTCCTTCTTTTGGAACATTACCCTCATCTCAAAAAATCATTTGCTTGTCGATCTTTGATTTCAAAATATGCCCTTGCCCGGCTTCCAAGTTTCACTAAAAATTTACCATTTTTTTTGCTAAGAAACATCCGTTCCTAAGTATTACATTCATTCACTTCTAGCAGTTCGAATATGCTTATCATCATCCCAATGGATAGAAGATGCTTTTCATGCAGAGAAGCATGCAGCGAGTGGGAAAAGAAATCGTTTTTCCCTAAGAAAAGACAAATTTTTATTTGATACTCGAATTCATTCCAACTTATCTTAGCCCTCCATGCTTGCTCTTTATGTGAATATTCAGCTACTAGAGGTTCCATCATTTTTTAGAATTCAGGCATATTCAAACTTGAGACTAATCATTAAAGGAAAACTTTAAATGATTCATCTGGAATCACCACGAATGATTTTCTTCCAGAATTAAAAAATACACCCCCAGCGATTTACGAGCTGAAAGGAAGACATCCATATGTACAGTTATTGCAACAAAACTGCACACCTATAAATGCCCATGTAACAAGTAACCTTGTTTAATACAATATTTGAATTGTTGAAATAACTGAGAATGGCTCTCTGTGGAAATTATGAATTTACGAGTTCAGCCACAAGGATTCCTCTACATTCAGCCATATAAGGCATATAGTGCGCATTTATTTGAAACGTTTAGTTTCATTCGCCTGTACTGTTAGATTAGTAGAAACTGGCTCAGTCAGATAAATTATATTTTTACCTCCGAAGTGCATATGACCTTTGGGACGCACTGGTGACTTCATTATTGGGGGCTCGAAATGCGATAATCTGCACGTATATTGCGCGTTCCCCCAATAGCCATTCTATGAACTCAGCTGTCTTTTCTATACCTCTTATTCAGTATCAAACAAACACCGCTAATATAACAAACAGATCACCATTGTGAGAGGGATTTAAGAGCCAACACTTCTGTTAAGAGCCCGGATAATTTCAAGGGCAAATCATATGATGTGATATTGCAGAGAGTGCAACACATAAACGTTATGCCTGGGGTGCCTAACCGGTCCCGAAAAATTAACAGACATTGCCTCTTTGAGGGTAATATTGGATGGAACTAAGATTGGGGTTCAGGTTGGTGCAAAATCCGAATAGAGCATTCCATTTTTAAGACTAACGCAATGATATGACGGTACGTCTATGGTATTAGTGGTCTTCAGAGTTGTGCATGTGAATCAAACTCATTCTTATAATTTTCTCTCTTTAATGAATGAGCAGATTATTTTGAAAATAACTATATGATTGCAAAACAATCACCTATGCTCTTAGGGAGTGTGACATCTTACATGACCATGCATATGATGAATCGATCCTGAATAATACCCAGACCAATTGATTTTCAAGAGCGAAGCTGAATTACCGTTTTGAAACGAGTATGATGATTGTAAATGTGCCAATTAAGCCTATGGATGGGACAAATAACCACCGGCGCTACTCACATTTACATTTCAACGGCAGCTTGTCAAAACGAGAAAATACGAACAGAAAAGATTGTACTAAGGCTGAATAATTGATTTCTTTAGCCAATAAGGATAATCAGAACTTTGGTAGAAATTTTATGAGCATCAAAGTTTCATATGGTTTCAAATGAAGTTGGTGTCCCAAGTTACCTCACAATCTAGTGAATTCCATTTTAAGCAAACATCCACCTGAAACTAAAGTAAAATTTCCAACATAGTGTTCTAATTCCGAAATTGCATTATTGGAAATTCTACCCAATCGTTCATTTTGAGCTAAATTTGAAATAAAAATTGTGAACATTTTACAGCTTCGGAATATAAAATGAAGCTTCTCTACCTGTCGTCTGAATTAGATTTTGCTCAAGGCTTTTCTTAACTAATAATGATTTTTGGGAACTACTTTTGGATTCCTTTGTTTCTTGTGCTCTTTAAGGATGTTTATGCTGCAAGCGGGATTGTGTTTTGTCAGGTACCGGTTACAGTGGATAGACCTATATCGTTTTGCGGAGGGCAAGTAACAGGTCATGTTTTCCCAAACCTGCTTGGATATGCAACAGTTAATGATGACGCTCAAATCACCACATCCATTTGGGCAAGCAAGTACGTCTCAGTGCATACAACTAAGCAGTTGATCACATCAAAGGGACACATAGCTGTGCTTTTTGCAGGTGTTAATTGTGGAGCTGCTCGTGTTGCGTATTGTGAGAGCGGTCTTCATACATTCATTGGTACAGTGACGCACTATACCATTTACGCACCAACGGGAGATATTGCTACGCAAATCAGTAGAGTCACTGCGACCCTCACTAAAACTGCGACATTGACTAAGTCTGTTGTATCTACTCTCCTGAAAACAGCAACTGCGACAAAAGTGACTACTGCTACTGTCACCAAACTTTCAACTATCTTGGGAACTTTAACATCGACGAAAACCGCTACATCGACTGTGGTTAGCACACTGACTGTAATGGATAGCCCTGAAACTATCACAAACACCATTGAGAAAACAGTCACGGTTACTGAGGCCCAAGGCACATGTGGCGAGTTTGAAACACAAACAATCAAGACCATCGAAACAGTAACAGAAAGTGTTCCTTATACTATTGGCCTGGGGGGAGTGGTGACAATATACACTTCCGGTTTTACTGCTGGTACATCCACTTACTACTCCTGTCCAACCTGATTGATTTTATTTAATTCGAATATTTGAGAAATACATATATGTCACAGATTGTTTTGCTATTGATTATTCACTATTGACTATGATTTTGTTCTATTGAAATGTAAGCACTATTACCATTGAAGAAGTAGATTGACTGATTCTCAAATCACTTTACCTGTCACAAAGGTCTTGAGGAGTACGAAACTCAAACATAGATCTGAGCACCAAGACATTGCAATGATTTGAGTTGTGCAAGAGCAAGTACACTCTCATATGTTGGTTTCATTTCTATACATATTGCCAATTACCCTTGAGTTAAGTCAAAGTAACTGATCTAACTCAGTTCCGAAAGCACTGGCTTGAATTTAATGAATTAAGAAACAGTTTTGTTCAAACTTTGCGACTTCCATATAAAGTCTAACTTAGCTTTTTCATTTTGTAAAGTAAGACTTCAAGGGCAGGATGACGGTACCTACCGCGACTCTATCAGCTTCATAATAATTAACTAGAAAGGTATATTTGGATAATCTATGAAAATAGACAAAAATCAGATACTAAGAGACGTCCTCAAACAGCAAAAGGGGAAACTCGGCGATTTTATTGCGAAACACAAGATGTGATGGTTGATGTTCCTGGGATGGGGCCATCAGTATACAGAGTAATTATTCCATCCGAACCTTCACACACAGATGCAGTGGTTGTGGCCACAAGAGAGTGTGTGACTGTAGTGGAAACATATTCTGTCAAAGAGGTTGAATGAGTAACCGTCAGAATTGGAACGTAAGTAGTAACCGAAAATGTGGTCAACGAATAAGTACTGGTTGCAAAATAGGGCAAATAGTTTACCTGACAGCCTGAAAAAGTGGTCTGGTATCCTGAATGATACCCTAACGAAGTAAATACGCGAATGGATGATGATGTCGCTGCTGATGAAGTAGGACTGCTCCAGAATGAATATTGAACAGAAGTCAACGACTGGGTTGCAACTGTGAAATCAGTACATACACTTAATTGATATCTAGCAATTTCAGAGCACAGGATTAAAAACAAGCTAGTGTAAGGATACGTCTTGGCACAGAGTGAAACTAGCGACTGCAGCGCTAACACATTTGCAAAACAAAACACGAATGCTGTGAGAAAGATAATCATCACCAGTTTATTATACTGAGAAACTGGAGCATATCCTCTATTTATACAGCACAATGTGTAATTAGGTTGCCCATGTTTTTTTTTCAAACATGTTATTTTTCCCACAATGAACAAAGAGCAGGAGCAATTATTTCCCCATATTCACGCAAGCTCTTTCTTGGTTCTATTATTGAATCAACATCTCCCACTAAGCCCACTTTTCCTTTGTGATCGGCTATCACCAACTCTGATACAAGAAGTTGCAATTCAATACATGGACTAAATCAGTCTAGCAGTGAAGGGCTGGAAACAAACTCAAACTGAATAAGCACTAGGCATTCTCTTTTTTTAAGAATTTAGTCCTCAGGAAAAACATACTCTTCGCGACAAATCAGCACCTTTAGGCTGAAAATAAATGCCGAATTTCACTTGTTTCAAATAGTGCAGGAAAATTAAATGCAAACCTTGTGAACCAACAATCCACAGATATGGTGTAAAGCTGCAAGATCCCTTCCTTCAAAGATTTTCATTTATATACAACAATTGATTGTTGGCTGTGAGTTGGTGTCTCAATTGTCTGAATGCTTTTTAAGAAGTATTATCATCAATAGTCCAAGTATAAGTTCCAAAATGCGAGCTGCTCAAAAGGCGGCCATCATGTGGAACACATTATCCCATATTATTGACACCACAATCACCGATAGAGATGATCGGTAGAACTTGAAACTGGATCCATTAGCCGGCAGCAATATGACTACGAACGAGTGTTTCTAGCTACCTGTTTCCTTCTTTGCCTACAAACTCTTCATTTCCTGGGCTACCACATCACATTGAGCAGTCATCAGTACAACTGAAATGCGGGAAAATCAAGTTAAATTCGAGAAAGACTAATAAAACCATACAATGTTTTTCACCAAAAATTACCTTGACCAAGATTTCTTCGGATAGGAACATTTCCATCACGTTGCTCCAAATATGTTTTCCAATTCGTCATGCACACAAAATATCCTTAGTTGCCATATTTCATGTTTCCTACGAAGATCTTACACATGGAGGTTGGGCGGAGATCTCCCTCGCATACTCTTAGCATCTCACATGAAACATGTCGCGCTACACGTTTAACATCAGGACACGCATAGAAGAGTAATGAAACAACACTCAATATTTTGAAAATGTTTTTTTTTTTCAATTCCAATTCTTTTTAGGGATACTAGTACTGCAAACACATCAATATCCATTTGTCATCATAGGACATTACGCATCTCACTATCCTTGTCGATGACTTGCATAATGAATTGGCCTCAACATGATGCAATGCCAAGGAGTTGCAACCTACAGTGCAAAAATTTCAAATTTCCGTGTTTTTTTTTTTTTTTTTTGGAATTTCAAGACAGCTGCTATTATGATTTTAGATCGTAAACTTTGCTATGTCTGTTGGGATCGGCAAATATAAACCACCTCCTATGTTATACAGAAGAAGGTGACAGTGTACACTCTTGGAGTTTTTTTTTCCAGCAAACTGGATTCGGTTTGATCAAGGGTATTCTGAGTAAAATTTGAAGCAGCTCACACTTTTCGAGATCTATTTGACAAAAGTAAACCGTCAGGCCAATTTTTAATTATGGGATGTTGAAGAAAGACTTTCTATAATTTCGGATTTTCTTTCATGTGAATAGCACGCACGAGTCAAGATGGCTCAAGATTATACAGGTATTTGGTTAAATTCTGCAGGTTAACTTATATCTTATTCTCTTCTTCGGACTGTTCCTCTTGATTCTCGACACCTTTTCAGCTCCAAGTATGCAATTTGGCCTTAATGTTGTCTTTTATAGATATCTTGCCATCGGATGAGAGAAAGTTGATACCACGATAGGTGATGTTTAAACTCTTCAAATTATTTACGCTGTTGTAATGAGACACTAGGCTCACAGAACCGTGGTACAAACTTCATTTCCCTTCGCTCTATTTCAAGTCCACACATTTTTGCTAATTTGCGAACTAAAATGTTTAGGCACACATACGCAGTAGAACAGCAACGCCTTCCATAAAGCATACCCTAAGTTATTCCACAGTAGTAACCTAACATATTTCAACATTCGACATGGCTTTCGAGACTGATATCTTCGAATTTGCGTCTCGAACTGCAGACGCATAGGTCCTAAATCAGACCAACTGTTGAACCACAAGGGAGCCAAGTTGGATCGAATTCGGCCCCTCTCTTTCCATTTCAGAGGTGCTGTCATTTTATTATTACATCCAACTAAGAATTCAACGATTTCGATAACATCGACAGAAGTCAAGAAATAATTAGTTGTATAGCCATTGACATGATCAAATCGAATACAGGACACCTCTAAATAGTTGGAATTCTCATGATGAGCTGTTCCACTTGAATCACTTGGTGTCTGGATAACCAGAAAGTTGGCCTGTAAGAAGGCGCCATTCTGAATCTTCTCGATTTTTACAATCCGCCTACCTTGTTGTATTTCATGGTCGCTCCAAGGCTGTTTCAAAATTTCGTCGAGAGAACCCCCATTGATCTTGAAATCAATATCACGGTATGTTTGACTTTGAGACTGAAAGTAGGAAACAGATCTAGATCCGGTTACCATGATATTTACCGGCCGGCGAATGATGGGGAATCCATTATTTGATACCGCTGTAGTTTCTATTTCTGAGGGTAAAGAGCCCCCAAATCCAGAGTACTTGAATCCTAACTTGTTGTAATATGCAACAGCAGAATCATCAGAGGGTACGCTGCTAAAACTCGGACCGCTAAATCTGCTTGAGTCACAGGGAATTAAATCGCTAACTTGAACTATCGGAAAGCCACTTCCAGACATAACAGGCTTTGATAGATTAATATCATGATAAACTGGATCATTATTCATGATTGTGTCATTGTTTGGTAGTGAATACCCCATCGAATTCTTGAAAAGCGTTTGAGGACACTCAGGTTTCTGATAATAATCCTGGATTTGTTCTCTGGCGATAACTTCAGACTGGTATGGCGGGTACATGTTTTCATATATCGACAGCTCAGTGTTGGCTGTTGTCCATAAGCGTGGTGTCTGCATTTCTGAGATTCTCACAGCGTTCCAATATAGTTGTTCCAGGGGACATTCTGGAAGGGGGCGGTGATTTTGGTCATTGGAACAGATTGCACTTGGTGGCATGCTTTTCGAATACAAAGTTGTCTTGGATATTGAACAAAAGATATCACAATAAAATTTTATTTTCACCTCTCGGATAAGCAAACAGCACCAGAACAGATAGACCAAAAATAAAGACTCTCTTGAACACTTTCATGAAATTCAACCTGCATTTTCAACCGCAGCCATCAACCCACCGATTGGGATATGGTTCAGTAACGAAGGTCATAACCATCGATAGGTCCTGACAAGCATATACCTAATGACCCAGTATTCTAGTTTGTCCTACCACATGTGGGTCGATAATTATGAGCTCTGCTCCTTCTCACATGGAACAACCGAACGAAGATCGCTCACCGCTGCAGATCCACCATTTCACCTGTGTATGGATAAAAAAAAAAGCGCCCGAGTACGATTTGCAAAGTCTCAGGCTGGTTAGTAGAAGTTCAACAAATCTTATGTATCAACAGGGAAGAGAGAATAAAAAGACTGAAGAGTAGTACGCTTAACTATTCGCGTTGGCTAATCTTTGGATGGTATCATATGTACACCAGAAAGATCATTCACCCGATTTCTTCTCTCGCTTACGCCTGCCGCATATCTGGCATCGGCTAAAGTGTCTGTCACGCGATTTCTCCGTATCTCGAAAATAAACTAAGTTGTTATTGGTCAGGATTTCAAGTGTAACTTTAAAGTCCTATGCAACATCCAGTTTTTGTACACTATTGCGAATCATGTAGACTCAAGTGTTTAGCAAAGGTTCTTTTGGAAACTACAAGTATCTCAATAGCATATCGATATCCAAGTGAAAGGAATCAATGAATGAAAAATGATAAATTCAACAGCGCCGATACACATCTACGCCTGCGAAAGAGGGTCAGTTCAAGTTCGGATCATTATAGTTTCCTACTTGATGCAATAGTGGGTACCTGCTAAAAAATATTTGTGTATATTCTTTTGAATGTTTGCGAAAGTGAGAAGCGAGGATTCGTTATCTAATAAAGTTGTCATTCTCACAACAATAATTGTGAACCAAAAAAGAAAAGATTGAATCAGACGATTTTAGTTAAGAGGCTAAATTTGCTTGAGGTCTCCAAATAATGATTAATGAATCAAAATGAGTTTAGCTAAAAGAATGTATTCCATTATTTTCTCCCACAAAGAGCCATTCCAGGCAAGAATGCGGGTAGGAAACTAAATCCGAAGTACTTGGAAAATAATTTTGTTCATTCAGCTAATAGAGCAAAAAGTGAAAAAGAAAATACACTGTAAAGAGTACACAACAGGAATACTTCGGAGTATATTCTCAACTCTTGAGGTATTATCGAGGATTTATTTTATCTAGTCCCACAATACTTACTCATGAGGAGTCTTCTTTAGCATTCAAGCCAAAAATTCAACTCACAAGTACAAAACAAGGTAAAGCAAATGAATCAAGGATTTTATGGCCCAAAAATACCGAAAGAGCTTTGATAGAGTGTATCACTCCTCATAAGGACAAGCTATTTGTCTGAAGGTACAGTAAATCGATATTTATTCTCATGCAGTCTATAAATAACCAGGAGGAACATGTGTCGCTACTGAATTAATTACATGGACAACGTGTTGTCAAATGAGGTGGGCCAAATAAATTTTATCATCAGTCTCTCTTGTTCAATTGAAGGAGTCAACGTCAAATGGAATCGATTGATGTTGGAAAGGGGAGAGCTCATGGAGTATTTTAGCATTGTCCCTAAAACTCAAATAAACTCATTTGTGATCTTGCCAGTTTCACAAAGCTCAAAGGAGCTGAATGAATTGCTCAACAAATCCATGATTCGATGCACAAGAAATTCAACAGAGGCTGTATGAAAGGTTGTCTGTGTAAAGGGGGAGAAACGCGAATCACTGTGTAGATCAAATCGTAGTAAGGGATGCATCACAAGGCTTCAAGAGAAAGGAAAAAATCTCAAAACCGTTACAAAATTAATTGGCGATTTCGAATCTACTGACTACGAGGCTAATCCGCCTGAGCGGCAACTGTTTACCATCTGTATTAGCACATTCGCAATCCTGAAACTGCTGTTACTCCTTGGAAATAAGTGCGAGTTCCAGTTCCAAATGAAACACGAAACAAAGAACTCCTTCTTAAACAGATTTGCATAATCTTGACTGTCCTTCAAAATAAATAGTGGGGCAGCATTTTCCACCCGTGGAATAGATTACGAAAAACTCGGGATTCCTAGTATTTCAGCCCAATATACATCCATTCTAGGATTCATGAACAGATGATCGTTATTGTATTCTGTCAAGGAAATCAGTATATTTATGGTAGATTTGAGAACAGTATAAAACAGAAAGAGTCATTTTGCGGGTGGAGAAAGATCAGGCAATAAAGCTTCTACAGGCAATAAAGTTTAAGTTTTTACAGTAGAGGGACAATCTTGCGACCACTTAGGTTGATATTCTGAAACGCCCATTTGGCTATGAGCAGCAGCTTACGACCTCTATCCCACCACATTAAAATACAGACTTAAATGATATTCCATACCATCCCTCTTCTTCGCATGTTATTGCGGAATACACCTGACACTCTTTTCATTGGTGCCTCGTGGTTTGAGCGCATTATGGATATGGCCAGCATAATATAGAGATGTGCTCACCAATGGAAGGCACAATAATTCAACTTATATTTCAAGCGTGTAACGGAATTTAACTCTTGTGAGCTATAGCCCAAAAGAGCCATTGCATATTTGAGTTGTAGTTGGCACAACAGGAATAAAACACCATGCGACATCTAAAAAAGCTCAAAGATTATCATCTCACTAGGTATTTAGCGATTGGAACGGAAACTCTCACTCTAATGGCACCTTCAATGCCGATTGATTGCACATCCCTGCTTTTCCACTGCATCTGTACTTTTAAGCCAGGAGCCAACGGAATTTATGATGTGTCAAATTTCAGTTATGTAGATATGTCTCGGCTCCCTCAAACTCAAAAACCTATGAAGGTTAGCCAGGCTGGATAGAACTACCACCCATGCACCACATCACAAGGAATGGGAGGAACTGGTAAAAGATTTCCTATAAGTAGATGAAATTTACTTGTTCAAATCTAGAAATTTGGACAACAAGCAAAATCAGGAAATCTACAGGGCATCTCATAGTAGCCAATATAAAAAAACCAGAAGTTAGGTTCTCAGTTTTGAGCAGCTATTCTCTAGTAGCAGTAGCAGAGAATAGATTGTAAAACACAGCTCTTCTGCTTTCAAAAGAAAAAAAAAGAACTTCCAGAAAGCAAAAGCCAGTGGCTGAGGCGTTTTGGTAGTTCAATTTATTGGGCTGAGTAGGCTTTTAATATTAAAAATGAGATACTGACAATAGGATGAACGCATATACGTCAAGAACACAACTATCCGTGCTGGGAGCACAATTAAATGACGTCAGAGCATTGTGACAGATTTTTATTGGGCGAAACTTTGCGCCCAAGATTTAATGAATTCACCAAACTACCCTTTGATTATTGGGTTTTCATCCACGTCACATTACCCCAGTTTTTGTTTGACCTTTTGTTCATGTTTCATAAATAGCCATGCTTGATACGCTTCTGAGCATCATATCACACTACCACCTTAATGAATGTCGTTTGGATGTGTGTTTATTGTCACACTTAAGGAAGCTACCCTGAATCTTCACAAAGAGGGTATGGGACTTGGGTCTTGATCAAAACGGAATATTTTAGGATCCGCCTGCCCCAATATACCTGGTTATTCTTAATTGATAAGTCACGCGGAGATACTGCGTCATTTTCCATCAGCTCATTGCGGCTTTTTCTCTCAGTATATCATCAAAACACTACAAGATGGATGTGTTCACGAATGGCGGGTTATTCCAAGCATAAAGCGCAATGCAAGTGGATTAATACTTCATCACCACTGTATGCTGTTCCTTCCGCCTAAACTCTCACTCCTCGCCAAAATAGAGATAGTTTGATTGCAATCTTCATCCAAGTCGCGAACTTCGTAGGTAAGAAAAAATCAAGCATAGTATTGTGGCACCTAAGTAAACTACACAGGCTATTACACCAGCTGGAGCACGTCTCCTCTGGACAGACCTCCATATATGAGAGGAGACTAAAGGAATTCATTCAAGACGTCCTTTGCTACTGAAGCAATTTGAATAACATTATATCGTGAAGTTTTGAAATATTTGCTTTTCTGAGTCAATTTTCTGAACGTCCTTAACTCGAGCAGCATTCAAGACTTTTATCTCACGAATAGTCCATTTGTTTCAAGTAAAACTGCCTTTTCAATGGCGCAAATCTCTAGGACTACTTGATGGTTTTCTGGGCGGAAATAAAGTTGCCACCGGTGGCAGCAGAAGAGGTGCACAGATTCGATTTCCTAGTAGAAAAAAAGAGAAGCTGCTCAAAGAGATTATCCTGGTCACTCATCATAATATTGCATATATACATTAAACGCAAACTGGTAACCATATTTACATTTAGAGCATTCAATGTATAAACAATTTCAAGAGGAGAAGAATAAGATAACTTGCCTGAGCCAAAGCTATTTTCCTAATATATCTCAGGTAAACTGTCCAGTGAATCTGTCATATAGGTGTAAGATAGAAATACCCAACATGAGATCGGAGTTTGTAGGAATCGTTTGACCACCAAGTGAGGAATGTTTCAATAATAATTCGATATCTTAGTTGGCAAGAATAATATTAATAATTTTAGAATCTTAGACTAGCTTGAAAAAGAATTCGAAACCTTCCCTTATTAGTGAACTATGAATTTCATGACAGACTAACCAGCTATAAATAATTAATCAAGAGGTATCCATCAGGGATGCTACATGAGGAACCTATATATATCTTTGGTGAATAAATTTCACTTCAGTTTTAACTTAATTCAACGTTCATTTAATTTGACGAATGATGTCTGAACGAGAAAAACAATGTATTAAAGAAATGTAAACAAACGGAAGTGTCTTATTTCCATTGCAAGCATACCAAGAGACCGTTAGACTGATACACAAGTGGTGTAGGTAGATGTTCCCGGAGACGGACCAGAGGTGAAGATTGTTAGTTCACCGGCGCTTCCTAAGGAGTAAGACACAATTTCAGTTGATACCAGCATCAGAGGACAACTTTGGTCCTCCGTAAAAGTGACAGTATTAGCTACCTCTGTTGCTGTTGCTGTGACTGTTTCTGTTGTAGTAGCCAAAGGAGGGGTCGTTGCTAGACCAGCAGCTGGTGTGTACACCGTATAATATGTGACCAAAGCTGTGAATAATTGCTTTGTAGGTCCGCACACAGCAATTTTAGCTGAAGCACATGTTCCGTAATATCCGAAAGCTTCGTAAGCTGTTGTGGAAATAGTACCGATGCTCAGAGTTATGGATACATAATCACTGCTCCAGAGTAATGTTGTGAGTGAAGCTCCATTAAGAAGATAGTCGAATCCATTTTTACCAGGAAAGACACTCCATAATGTGGAAGACCCACAAAAGCTCAAGGTTCTTGTCTCTATAACTGGCAGCGCACAAAACACAGTGAGACTGTCAACAGCTGTAACAGACCTCAATAAAGTAAATACAAGAACCCAAAATGTGGACTGCAAACTGAATTTCATTTTTTGATTAGTATCAACACGAAAATGCTTTTAGGTCATTATATATGTCAATGACTTTGAAAGTGTCTTCAAATTCCAAAATGTCTCCTCCATGTAGAATGATTTGCCAAACCAGCCAAAAAAATTGATCCCAAAAAGAAAATGTTTTTACGAGGACGCGTTTTCCTCAAAATCATGCCTATTCCACCACTAATTCCAGATGATAAGCGCACCTACTCTTGAGAACCATGCTTGCAGTATTCGGCGCGATTGGTCCCCGTTTGGGCCACCATATATGAAAGCGAAAATGATTGAAAAATATTTGAAACAACATGCTATCCAGAGCCCACATGTCTGCACGATGAAAAAGTTCGGCATTTGGGAATTTATTATCAGACCCATCAGCCACTCAGTAATTGTTCTCCTCACAAACAATCCTCTCCCTATCTAAGAAAGGGCTTCACGAATTTGAATACTTTATCACTGGTTACTTTTGTTTTCATTCTTTATTTTGTAGTTTCTTAATCCGAAAATATTGGATTCTGTCGATGTCTCGATCTTCAGCTGAGTACCAAGACCCATGATAGGTGTCCACAGACATCCAATCAAATTTCTCATCATCCGCGTTGGGCGTGCGCTAAGTGAAATATGGTGAAATTTTATGCTGAGGTACAGGTCTGGACTCCAAAGAATAATCTGCTTTCTGCAAGTTTCGTCTTATATTTCTACACAAATCTACCTTGAATCTCAAGTTTTTGTGTGAGCCATTATTATTCTGATGACTGTTTTTAAGGAAAGTGAAGAACATGAAGCGGAAGAGTGTTGTGCTAATTGCTACCAGAACTCGACCATTTAAGGATTTGAGAGAAGACGGTGGGAGTGGATATGGAATATCCTCTTTACAGTGAAGAATACCAGGAAGCGACTTGCACGCGCGATCCCGTTTAGGTATCTGGATAGATTTAGATCGTCACGCCTCCCATGGCTACTTTTTCATCCAAAACCTCAACTTTTCAAAGAAAATAATTGAATGCCATGAACGCTAAGAGTCTTTGGGAAAGGCGGTAGATCACATCAATAATAATGCCATATATGTTGTTCCTCAAATATGCAGAATGTCTCAATTCTGTGAGCCAGCCAGTAGTGTTTACCATTGCTCGAATGAAAGTGTATAGAGTTATTTGAGCATCATTTGAAGTCCAAAAACACTCTCTCAGAATATCACTCGACTATCACTCACAGAATATAGTCAGCAACAAATGTTAACATCAATTTCTAATGTTGTAAAAGTCATGATGAGAGAGAAGACTCGGCTGATGTAGCTGGTTCAAAATCAGTATATCGAACTTGGGCTGACTCCAATCACCTGGTAACCAATGATATGGGGAATCACACTTTTCGTGTTGGGTTGATGCAATATAACCTGCACTCCGATATCACCACCCCCACTCGGCGAGTTGCCGTACAATGCAATCCAGTTGGTATGGCTTTAATGTGTTATTCGATTAAACTTTTTCATTCCTTGGGAAGCATTGAATATACACCTCCATATGATCATCATTTGCATGGACCATACGAATTGAGATGAGAATCTGCTGAAAATGTAAGTGGATAACGATGCTATTTGCACAGGCACGCATTTCGTAAGCTTCTATCTTTTGGTATATATTTTTTTCGACCGCGAACACCTCAATGGCTTTCTCACCGTTTCCGGGATTCCTCTTGGTCGATAACGAGCATACCGCCCGCGACTTCCCCCGAGTTGTTTATTGGAAATTCTCTCCAGATTTAGGCCCTTTAATTACTGTCAGACCACACCGGGGTCATCCCTTCCTCTCAGAACCGTCATTATTATGGAAGCCTTATGTCGGGGATCGATGAACCGACGTCTCTAGGAGTAATGATATCCATCTTGTCACCCTTATTTAAGCCAGTCTAAATGCAATATTTGCTCCGAGAATTAATCTCTTGGAGTTTTATACTGTTATACCAGGATTTATTTGACACAAAGCTTGAACCTACTATTCATAAAAGTTCTTCTTCTGGTCGAGAGACAATACATTAAAACCCTGTTTTCTCCAAAACTTCTGTATTTAAAAGGACTGATACTAATCCTGTACTCCAACAGCCCATACCTCCCTCAAACTTGGTTCCGAAAGTATCCCTTGAGCTTTCTAAACCACTGCGTGATGTGGTTCATAACCAAACAACTGCGAAACCTATCAGGAGTTAGACCTCAATTTCCGTATAAAAAAATATAGTCACGAGTTTTGTTGTCCTATGCTATCTAATAGTGGAGTTGGAAAGGTGAATAAATAAAGGCATTTTCATTTATTGTTGTGATGTGAACAGTAAGGGAATGTATGCAAAACTCTAGCTAGAAGAGAATAAATAACTCAAGATAGGCTACCAAGGAATAAAGATATACAGAGTCCAGATAGGGACGATAGACGTTGTTATCCGATATTACCTATTGTGATGGACTGCGTATACAGTCCATGGTCAGAGTCAGAATTACTCATTTTGACTCAGAGGCTATTCTTAGCCTCAGTGAGATTTGGAACAAATCTATTGGTCAAGAAGCCGGTTGACTCCGACCAGTGGGGCGGGTAACCGGTGACCTCTATGGACTATAGATATTGAGGTTTCACGCACTCAAGAGTCCACCGAACAACCACTAGAATACGGATATATGCTTCTATTCTAGACAAACAGGAAATCATATTGAGAGGCTTTCCTCAATCAGGAAATTAATTACACTTTACCAATCTTATCTCTCTAATCAAGGTGTAGTACCTGCATAGGTATCAAAGTACAACATTCACACATAGTGTATCTTGCATCGTATATTCAATTTGTTTGATGCCGGCAATGGTTTCGCAGGAATTTCAATATAAAACTTTTCGACATATTGAGCACAAATCCTGATACGATCAAATCTCTTGTATTCCATTTGGGGAAGTAAGTGTTGGAACACGAGACTCCACGTCACGTGATCCAGACAACCAGCGGTATTGTCTTAGCCCGGAAGTAACCGGTACAAATGCTCGGTCCTTCACAGATAACCTCCCAGGTACAAATATTTCTCAGATGGTGAATAAGGGAAGCATGAAACAGAGGTACATCATTTACGAGTAACCCTTCCGAGTAGTGTACGGATTCGAACAACAGCTATTAGGAAATACCTACATAGATGAGTTACATGCCTCTACAAGGGATATTCTTCCACAGTATGGGATTCGTACCCACGAAATGAAAGTGTACAATTTGAATGTGAAGAGTCAGAATAAAATTATCAGCCCATATACCTCCGTGGCATTTTCATCTCGTCAAAGACCTTTATTGGAAGGTTTGCTTTCAGGAACAAACAATGATGTTGAAAAATAGAGCCATTTTCTCTCTAATAATTTTTAGAGTGAACGGGTTGAGTACTTTCGAGCACATTCCTGATGGACAAGTGAGCCTTTCTTTTTTTCAACTCCTCAGATATTTCTGACATGGTGCCCTCAAGTCAATTGTCTTGACAAAATTTTGTCTATCTATAGCTATATTTTTGGGAAAAAAAACCCCTCATTGAGATAGGTGCCAATGTTGCTGCATTGAGTTCCGTTGGCAACAAGGATTTTCAGGAGCAAGGCCCATTCGCGATCGAACTTTTGGATATATCCCGTAATCGACCCTATAGTCAAGACGAGTCAACTGAAGCTGGGTACATGGAAGTCTAACTTATGGAGCGATATATGAAGTTGCCGACACTAAGTCATTCACTTCGTGTTGGGTGTGTAGGTAAGTTGTCTAGTGCTTCTGTACATACTTTTATAGGGAGGTATGGATGTTTCTTAGGGTGAGAAGTCCCCTTCAAGTCACGAAGTGAGTTGGGATGTAGATGACAGAATCTATATAAGAGGTAGAGCTTCTGCCCAAAAATGACGATAACCTGTCCAGTAGCGGAAAGTTCCACTCATTGGGTACTCTTTGGTGCAATGGGGCTACTACTACTCCTCGGTAACAATGTTTTCAAGACCTGTCAAGCATTGAAGTCCAGTCCCTTGGGACATACAGCCCGAATTTGAAGAAGTGCTATATTCCTAAGGTGTAAAATGGAAATCATTCGAGCTTGTATGAGTCGCTATCACCTTAAGCCCGACACGTGATGTATCACGTGATATTATATGCAATAACTCGGTTCTCACGTGCTTCATCACGTGCGCTGTAAAATCTCCAGAATTGTACGTTGAGCGGGCCAAGCTTTCTAGATGGGTTATCTTTCGAACCTGGAGAGGCAATATTGGTTCCCCATATAGTAATTCTGTAGAAACATATAAGCATGAACACTTTTCAATTTCTCACTACAACTTTTCAAATTTTAATTTTAATCAAAGGTTAAAAATGAGATTTGCACGCAAGTTGTGAGTTATGTGGAATTTGAAATTGCCATTTCTGCGAGAAACAAATTTACGCTCAATCAATAAATGCTGTAGAAAATATTTATTCCATCAAAGATTAGGATTTATTTCAAAATAGCTTTGTTCGATACAAGGTAAAAGGACGAAGTTGAACTGATCTTCAGGGTTGCGTAGGTCGTACACCATTGAAAGACGCGCTGCTCTCGCATATGCACCGATTTCAAAAGAAAATTTCTTCGGTTATGATAATAATTGAGAATGATGAGAGCGTGAGCACTGAAGTTCCATACAACTGTATCGCTCATACTACTTTGTTCGAACAACTTATCAAATGGGTGAGTACTCAGACAATACGAAGCACAGAAAGTAGCGCGGCACTGCTAAGCACGTTCACTACAATTGAAAGCAATATTTAATTAAGAATTGGACAACAGAAACACCAGATTAGTGCCGGTCATACATTGGAGTAGCACCGAGCAGCTACCCAGCTCAATTTTTTTTTTCAAACACATTTATTGGGACCCAGAAACATTTTCATTGGGATCCTCTGCTACAAGCTAATACTTTCTATATGATACGCTGCCGTCATCATTGGGGGCTTTCACCATCCAACTTGGCACTCCGCCTATGACCGGCTAATGGAGATCTCCACCGGTAATAAGGCTTCTGAACAGTGGATTACAGACTTAAGAAAGAGAGAATGACTCAAATGTTTTGGCTCTCAACAAGAAAGAATGCCTTTGAGAACCATGGGTATAAGTGTTTGTGTCATAACATTCCTTTTACTCATTATATATCAAGATGGTAGGCCAGATATCGTGTCTAGTTACCTAAGGACTCCAGAATGGCAGACAGAGCATATTTACACCTATACCGGTATGTTGAACCATCCAGATAGTGTTAGATACTTCTTGAAGAGGTCACTGCCAAAATATCATCACACGGTATATAAGAGAGCCTTTAATAGTCTCGACTCACTATTTGTATTCCATTCTGTAATCATGTTTAGCACTTGATTTAAAGGGGAGTTCTAGATCAAGTTAGACTTCAGGAGGTCTATTGGAAACTCTAATGTTCACATTAATTGCCACACATTAATTGCCATAATTCGAAGAAACAGGAAGGATATCTACACCCGTGAAGAACTTATGGCTTCTCGGGATCAGTATTGAGCATTATCAAACAAAAATCTTCTCTGAAACTAGAATTATTCACCATTTTGCTGAGAAGCACATATAATGTTTATGACGAGAAGAGAGTGCCAAGTGTCATCCGCTAGTAATAAACCAGTTGATATGCTGGTATTCTAGATTGGGCGATTAAGTAGAGGTCAAGTGACCTAGTACCCTCGAGAATTATTCATGGATCATATGTTCCGAGTTTGTATCAGATGCGTCAGTCATGTTCACTGCCTGAGTTGAGAGAGGTTTCATTGAGGCATGTCTTATCCAGAGAAAAACTAAGATGTTATGTGACTTTGTAGAAGATTTTGGCCAATGAGTTTTTTTTTTTGGTAGAGAGGCGCTAGACCATGAGAACTTCGATGGTTAAGCTTGGTTTTATGGCATTTCTCCACGCTTCTTCTCGCGTGTACGTCTGGATCTCCTTTGAAGCCTCGCGGCAGAGCGGCTCCATTTTTTTCTGCGCGATTTCCGATCGCCACCATACCAACAGTATCCGTATATGTGTTGAGCCAGTCCTATTTGGCCGAGGCCTCCGAGCTATAAGTATCCGCCCTAGTACCCTCTCTTAAGCCAGCATAAATACGCATATATCCTTTTAAACTTACCCTTATGAGCGTCAATATATAGCAATTGTCCCTCGGTAGGATTTGAATAGATCTACAGAAATTTGCACCCTAGGCAGGTCCTGAGATCCAATGCGTCCCATTCGTGCAGGTCAGGCGCCAACAATAAGCGGAGTTACCTTCACTCAAATCGGTTAACTGGAATATGGGAAGATATGGAGGTTCCAGCCTTAACATTACATGAAAATTTCCGAGACCCTTGGGCAGAGTGATTCCTGTGTGCGCTAGTCTGGAGTTCCGAGTCATGTAAGCTTGACAGGTGTAAACGCAAAGCGAGCGATTTTGTCGACAGAGGCTGAAAGTGAACTATGACTAGAATATCAAGCTAATATGAACTGATTATTGAATTTTTCACATAAGATATGAAATTGTGGAACCGACTTCAGGAGAATAATCCAGTGAAATTTTGCGACGACGGCAAGCTTCTCATATTCTTCGAATTGTCACTTTTTAGAACCACAATATGATAAGGTGAACTTCAAATGGACTTCTGTAGATTTGTGGCATGATCTTCCAAGCTGGTCTGTACTTGACCTTGAAATTCAAGTGGCGTTTCTGGTGAATTTATCTGATCTCCGTGAGGCGATCGCACCAAAAACGTCACATTTGTTTTACCTCACCTGATCAGGAAGTGAAACGTGCTGCTTACGTTGGGCCAAACTGAAATATTATCTCTATTGAAATACGGCTGGGATGAAACAGTACCCTCACTATATATGCTCGAGGGTTTGCTGCTGAGAGATTAGCCGTGGCATGATTGCAATTTTCTTTGTCCTAACTTTAGCCGCAGCCGTACTGGAATGCGCAATACCTGATAGTTTGGGAGCAGGCTATATAGTTAATTACTATTTGAAACAACAATCTACTGTAAACCTGGACGTCGATTTCTTATATTCCCTCGACGACAGCATTCCTGATGGCTCCGTCCGTGGAGTCACAGACTTGGATTTTACCATTGAAAACACAAACATCGTGGGATACTCAGTTTATAACTTTGAAATCGATCAAGCATGGTTCAGCTTGCAAATGATGGGATACTTTGTACCCTCTACGAGTGGAGATTACACATTTTCAATTACTGGAGTGGACGACCAAGTTCTTGTCCGTTTGGGAGACAGTGTTGCTTTCTCATGCTTCGATACTAGCAGTGGAAGTACTCAACAAGACTCGATTTATGCCAGTGGAAAGACATCCGTTATTGGGACTGGAGACACTGAAGTATCCTATTACTTTGAAAAAGGATTTGCATATCCGATCAAGATCTCCTATAGTAATAGTTACTACTCAGCAGGAAGCAATGCTGCCCGATTAGGATTTGTTATTAAGGACAACCTTGGTAACAATGTAAGTAATTATGTTTTCTATGACCTCAAAGACGGAAATTTGACCTGTCTGGCTGTGCAGCACACCACTACGTTTACATCGACCGTCACGGTGGTAATGAGCACCCAAGAAATGACTACCGTAACTCAAAGTCAAGATACAATTACAGAAACAGAAACTGTCACATTCACAGAGACCCAATGTTCTGCTACTATAACAGAGTGGGTTAATTATGCAGCTGGTTCACAGTTGACAATCTACACTACTGGCTCAGTAGCGGGAACCTGGACACATGTTAGTTGTCAGTCTTTCAAAGCGTGAAATTAATTTTGGGTTTATATATACTAGACATAACAGTCATGATCGTCTAGAAATGTTCGATTAGCAGGAGCATCTTCATGAGATGTATGAGTAGATCACCAAATAAATGATGAGCATTCGTAAATTATGGTCTAGTAAATAGGAACAAGTCTAAAAGGACAATATACATGCCTTCTTTAGTGGGAGAGCCCCAGACTAGGATTTTGCTGTTCTGATCACATAGGAATAAGATACTCCATCCCTCTTTCAGACTAACGCAATGATACGACGGTACAAGTGGCATTAGTGGTCCGGAAGGTTGTGCATGTGAATCAAAGTCATTTGTGTATTTTGCACTCTGAAATGAGTGAGGAAATCATTTTGAAACTTATGATGTGGTTTCAAAGAGCACTACCTACGTCCTTGAGGAGCGAGACATCATTATATGACCCTCGCATGATTTTGTGAATATGTAAAGGTCTTATGAATCGGTCTTGATGAAAGCCCGAGTCAGTCAAATCTCCTGAAAACAGCAACGTTCTTAAAAGCGACTACTGCTACTACTACCAAAATTTCATCTATCATGGGATTCTTGTTGAGTCGGAAATTCACATGGTGCATGTTGAGCTGGTGTATGTAGTACAGTTCAATATACGAGACATTGCACAATTGTGACTTGGCAAGCAGCCATATATGTTTTAAGACAGGTAATACGTGCATGAGTAGCCGTGAAGACAAGAATAGGTGCGTTATGACAAGGCTTGGTTGTAAGCAACTATAAGGTAGCTACACATGAACTGACCTCCAATGGTCACCCCTGGCTATGTACGAGGCTGCTACAGCCGATATAAATATGGCTGGAGTTTGACGCCATGGTATCAAGAATTCGATAAAATCCGTCCTAGAGCTTTCCCATCTCGAGAGAATATATTACAACACTTGCGCCTCCCATCACGGTGTAAATCCTGCAGACGGATGTCTTGTTGGACTTCATATCCTGTATGCAGGAAATACAGACAGGTGAGAGAAGACTGGTCATATGTATCATCTCTCAACAGGAAAGAAATTATCTGTTAGAACAAATAAGTGTAACAGTGTTGAGCATGAAACCTTCCTAAGGGTTCTTTATATTTCGTGGTATAGGTGACTACATACAAGGTTTTAACAACACGCTGTCAGCTCCTAATATACAGTGTGCTTCTGTATATTCAAACACCAGTACACCATTCATGTGCAGTCTCACACCTGGTACTGTATAATTCCAACAAGTCTAATATCCTGCACAATTAAGACACGACTGTGCATACACCATAGCATTACTGCAGCATGGTGCTCGGTAGTAAACGTGCAAAGGGATGCAAGCACGTCTTATGTCATGAGGTGAGCTATCCAATGAGAATGAAAAACCATTCATTAGATATTGTGTCTATCGACCAACAAGATGCAGAATAGTCTACGAATGCTTAAGAGAGCCGTCTGTCACCTATGTTGAGACAAGGAACGAGATAAAGACTCAGTCTAAGTTATATCACTACCCAGTACTAAGTGCTTCATAGATAAATTATCTGATAATACTCTGTTAGTAGTGTACAGTATAGCATACCAGACATAAGAAACAAAGAAGGATCAGATTAATAAACGCCGAGTGCCGGAAGTTCCTATTATCAAACACAATCAGTGATATTTTGATTCAAATATCTGAAACATATATTGACCTTCCATATTTGACTGGGATAACTTTCGCAATAGTGGCTCCAAGGCATACAAAACTAAAATTTCATAAATATATCAACAATGATAAACACACTTTGTGGCAACTTATCCTTTGTGGAGGTCCGCAACTTCTCTATATACGAGTTCCCGATAGCCATTGTTAGAATCTATATATAGAGAGTAGTCACTTTTAGATGGTGAACCTTCTTCTGGTTTTCCCTGGTTCAACAACTGAGCATCGCCCATCTTTTATATACAGCGGGAGGCATTCAGTGAATGCATGAACAAGAGCCGGATTTTAGAATATCCGACGGATAACACTCTCGGATACGGCGGGTTCCAATGTTACCCACGGATTGTTATCCACGGCTCTCTTTCATTGGGTACACAGGACTAATGCTAATCCTGTATTCCAACACACTTGACTAGTGATTTGCGCCAATATTAACTTGCTAAGCAGTGAACTATTAGTTTTGTCCCCTATGATCAGAGATGTAATCAAATTCGATTGTATTAGAAAAGGCGTTTATACCGCAAGAATCAATCTTTTGCCGGATATCTAGGTAATCAGTAATTGCAGTCAACCTCAAAACTCTATAATCAAGGTTCTGGTAAACTTCCAACTGAATGAAGTGCGAAACATTCAGCCTACGGGCAGATAGAGATGTTGAGGTATGCATACACAATAAAACAGCAAAGCCTTCCACAAAGCATACTCTAGATTGTTCCACAGTAGTAACCTAACATATTTCAACATTCGACATGGCTTTCGAGACTGATATCTTCGAATTTGAGTCTCGAACTGCAGACGCATAGGTCCTAAGTCCGACCAACTGTTGAACCACAAGGGAGCCAAGTTAGATCGAATTCGGCCCCTCTCCTTCCATTTCAGAGGCGCTGTCATTTTATTATGGCATCCAACTAAGAACTCAACGATTTCAATAACATCGACAGAAGTTAAGAAATAATTAGTTGTATAGCTATTGATGTGATCAAATCGAATACAGGACACCTCTAAATAGTTGGAATTCTCACGATGAGCTGTTCCACTTGATCCACTTGGTGTCTGAATAACCAGAAAGTTGGCCTGTAAGAAGGCACCATTTTGAACCTTCTCGATTTTTACAATCCGCCTACCTTGTTGTAATTCATGGTCGCTCCAAGGCTGGTTCAAAATTTCGTCGAGAGAACCCCCATTGATCTTGAAATCAATATCACGGTATGTTTGACTTTCAGACTGAAAGTTTAAGAGAGATCTAGATCCGGTTGCCATGATATTGACAGGGTGGCGAATGATGGGGAATCCATTATTTGATACCGTTGTAGTTTCTGTTTGTGAGGGTGATGAACCCACATGGCTAGAATACTTGAGCTCTAATCGATTGTTATAGGCAACGGCATTATCTTCAGAAGGTAAATGACTAGGAATATCGTAGCAGCTGAAAGAGTCGAAGGGAACCAAATCACTCCAATAGATTACTGGAAATTCACCCCCATATTCAATAGCACTTGAAACATCAATATCATGATTAAGTGGCTGATATTTTATGATTGTGTTACTTTTTGGTAGTAATGAACCCTGATTTCGGCAAAGGAAAGGTTTACACTCAGTTCTCTGATAAGAATCCTGGTGTTGCTTTCTGGCAATAACTTCAGACTGGTTTTGTGGATACATGCCCTCAAATAGCGACAGCTCAGTATTTAGTTTTCTCCTTGATTGAGGTAATTGCACCTCTGTGTTTCTCACAGCGCTTTGCCATGCTTTTTCCAGGGTGGACTCCGAAAGGATACGGTGTTTGTAGTCATTGGAGTAAATAAAACTCAATGGCATACTTAGCGGGTTGGGCGCGAACCTTCCTAGAATTTTCGGAGAATATATCAGAATATAATTTATTTTCAACACCTGGACAAGCAAATGGTACCGGCACAGAGAGACTAAAAATAATGACTCTCTCGAATTCTTCTGTGAAAATTGGCCTGCATTTTCATCAACTGAAACTACACCAAATGAGACATTGGTTGGTGAAAGTTTTTTAAATCGGTCTGAACATGCAGAGCCCGGCTGAACCGGTATTTGGGTTTTGCCTGCAATATGTCGGTCGATAATCATGAGCTTCGTTCCATTTTGTATGAAACAGCAGAACGAAGATCGCTCAGCGATGCAGATCCACCATTCCATCCGTACATGAATAACAAATTCACCCGATTGTGAATTGCAAAACAAGAAGACAATAAGCAGAAACTCTTGTGTGGTAACACGATCGAAAGCGTAATTGGACTGTTTTCAGAACGTTGGTGACTTTTGGGATAATGCGTAATATTTTTGATAATATGATGTTTAGAAGGTATAACATATACATCAAAGGAATCCTTCGAGAAATTTCATCTCTCGTTTACGCCTTTCATCTCTCGTTATCGCCTGCCGTATGTTTGTTATCGGTTGACGTGTCTGTCGCGAAATTCTAGTAGTTTGCAGATGAACTACTTCGTTATTGGTTAATATTTCAAGCTGAAAATTTTAGTTCTCATGTGCAACAGCCAGTATTTGTAAGCTGTTACCAGTCTCGAAACAAGAGTAATAACCGTCGAATTGAAAACTACACAGAGCATATCTGTTTGTGTAAGAAGGTCGATTCGTGTTCGGATTATTCTTTTCTTCATAATTTCCCTCATTTGTTTCACTGTGAGTCAATTTCCAAGAAATAAAATTATTTGAGTATTTCCGAAACAGAGCAGTATATCTTACAAAGTTGTTTCACATTACAGCCACAAGCCTTGTTTTGAAATGAGGAAACAATGATTTAGAGGAATGAAGTTAAGTGGCGACATTTGTTTAGGGTCTGATAATTTTAATCAAATCACGCTGAGTTGGATTAAAAATATAGTCCATTATTAACTCCACAAAGGAGTTATTGCCCACAGCAGGGGCCTGGGAAAAAGAAGAGATCCGAATTCATAAATCAATGACAATGTTCCAATAGCGTTTTCGGGCAAAACGCAACATACTCAACATAAAGATTTCTTAAGAGAATTAATAAAGGGCATAATCGCCAATTCTGAGATACTGTAATTCTAACAAGAGTGTTTTATTTTCATCTCACAAAATGCACACTCATTATCAACTGTCCTAAGCATTCATGCCGAGCTTTTAGAGCACGAAAACGGAAAAGAGATAAAGCATACGAAAATAAGAGTATGTGGTCCGAACGTAGTAAATGTGTAACATAGAGTGTACCATTCCTCATGGAGGTCAGTGATTTTGCTCAAGGAGCAGCAGATCAAAGGGCCGTAGTATACAAATAACTAGGCGGGACATGGGATGCTAGAAGATGTATGACCCGAACAACTACCAATGTAAAAGACTCAAGTGGTTCGTTCAGCAGTTTTCACATAAATAAAGGAATCAAAATCAAATTTAACCTTACGTAACATACCCTTCGTCACGGTGGATATCAAATGATTTTGGCCCAGGGAGTAAACAACTTTCGTCTTTCAGATTCAGATATATTTCTGTGTGAAATTTCCAATATTACAAAGCTTGAAGGATATTAACAAATTGCTCTGACAATCTACGGTTCAAGACAAAGGAGTTTCAACAAAGGCGTAATTAAGGGTTTCCATATGAAGGGGGAAAACGCGAATCATTGTGCAGATCAATTCGTAACAAGAGGTGCATCACGACATTCAAAGAAAGGAAAAAGTCCCTTGATTGTTACAGATTTTAAAAGTGATTTTGAATCGAAAGCCCAGCAGATTGATTCGTGTAATCGGTAGCAACTCACCATCTGTACCACCATACTCGTGGTCCTGAAACTAATGTCATACTCCTGTGGAAACGAATGCGAGCTCCTGTTTCAAATGAAACGCAAACTCAAAAAAACCTGTTCTTGAGTCAGACTTGCGTGATCTTTTCTGTTCTTAAAAATTGATGTATGCTACCAGTGGAAAAGATTACGAAAATCTCGAAACTAGTGACTTTACCCAATAAAGAAGCGTTCTAGCATTCATGGACAACTAATACTATTGCATTCAAATATACCAGTCATCATTTTCCTCATCGATTTCAGAGTGATGTGTAACAGAGAGAGCCATGTTTTCAGGTGGAAAAAGATCAGACAATAAATCCTCTACAACAGAGGACTAATTTTGCGACTGTTTAACTTGGACTCAACGGACCACACGTTCAATATTTGGATAATGGGAAAGAAGAACACTTGAACCAAAACCTGGCAATCCAGAAGGCATCTTATAGTAGCCAAGTGAAACCAGAAGTTAGACGCAGAGCCATGGACAGACATGCGCCAGTAACAGTAGCAGAGGTCACAAATAATAGTAGTTTGTCTGTTTTCTCCAAGACCTCTACATATATGACTGACTCAGAGGGGAAGTTCGATCCATCAGGCTGGGAATGGCTTATCAGGATACGAATAAGATCCTGACAATAAGAAGAACGCTTATATTAAATGTGGAGAGCACAGTCACCATTAGTCATGCAATGTCAGAACCCGAAGACAGACAATTACAGGGTCAATAATCGCTAGTTAAGCCTTTATCGCCATTGTACATTGCTCTTTCTGCTTACGCAGGGAATCAATGAAAATTGTACTGGTGTCCAATAAATATGTTTGAAAAAAGAAAACACTGCTGCTAATTACCCACACGCAGACAGTCCGATGGCAAGCTTCACTTAAGCCAAGGATATCGGAGAAGGAAGCAGATGTAATTTTTCTGAGTATATAGGTAAATACTGCCGCACCTAAATTTGAAAAATCACACAACTAATAGCACAAGATGAAGTGAGCTTGGGAGGTGCAAATTCCTGGGGATGAATCAAGGAATTTGAAGATTACTTATGACTTACCTTCAAGATAATACTTGCGAATGAAATCCGGTGTGATTACATTAGTTTTCAAGGTTTTCTGATATATTTCTCTTTTTGAATAAATGCTATAAATGTCCCATTTTGGTTGAACTTTAAGCCATTTCAGGAATTATGTTCCCAGAAACAATTTACTTGTCTCTTTTTATATTTCTTTTAATTTATGTTAGTAACTATTTAGGATCAGTTGGTGGTTGTCTAGGTGGAAACAATTTTGCCTCCGGCAGCGAACATGAAGGTCAAAGAAAGGGACGCAAAATCAGATGAGCCTTAAATACAAAATAACCAACCTACTGTTGCACATGTATTTCTAAAAGAAACTGATTGCCAAATCTTCCCTTAGAGTATTACATGTATAAACTTTTCGGAGCCAAGAAGAGTCGGTTTCGATAAAATGAATCTGCCGAAGTCAAGACTGTTTCCCTAAGATGTCTTTATTCACATATCACAACTCTACCATATTATTTTGAGCCGGATTTACTTGATTCAAGACTGAGTAACATTGCGGGTGCGTGTGTACTATCCTCAATATAGCGTATAAATTCGATGTCTTCACCATACGCCATCCAAAGCTAAATAGTTAGGAGGTACATAGAAAGCAGAATGGCTATAAGGGGTGTAAACAAGAGCATTATACGAAAGTGTACAAGGGATAAATCTCAACCGGTGTATTCAAACTAAACATTAGTTTGATTTGGTGATTGAATCTTGAAGAGTAATACAATATATTATAGTAAACCAAGCAACAAGTAAAAAAACAGTAAATGATATTTTATTGACCACTGACGGAGAGACAATTAGACTGAAACACAAGTGGTGTATGTCGATGTTCCGGGCGATGGACCAGACGTGAAGATTGTTAGTTCACCGGTACTTCCTAAGGCGTATGAAACGAATTTAGTTGTTGTCAGCATCAGAGGACAGGCTTGGTCGTTTGTGACAGTGACAGTATTTGCTACCTCTGTTGCTGTGGCTGTGACTGTTTCTGTAGTAGTCAAAAGATGAGTCGTTGCTAGACCAGTAGTCGGTGTGTACACCGTATAGTAGGTGACGAACGCTGAGAAAACTGTTTTTGTAGACTGACATACTGCAATTTTAGCTGAAGCGCATGTTCCATAGAATCCGACAGCTTGGTAACCTGATGTAGTTGAAGTACCGACGCTCAGAGTTATGGATACATAATCACTGTCCCAGAGAACTGTTGTGAGGGAAGCTCCATTAACAAGATAGTCATATCCATTCCTTCCAGGAAAAACACTCCATAATGTGGAAGATCCACAGAAGCTTATTGTTCTTGTCTCCATAACTGGCAGCGCACAAAACACAGTGAGAGTGTCAACAGCTTTAACAGACCTCAACAAAGTAAACACAAGCACCCAGAATATTGACAGTGAAGTGAATCTCATTTTTAAATAAGTATCAGCACAAACAGGAAATCACCTCTTTATATAGGTAAATGACTTTGAATGTAATTTCAAGTTCCAAGATGACACCTGGGAGAAGAAAGAATCATTTGAACTGTACAGAGTATACCAAAAATATTAATTTCATATGTAAAATGAATACAATAGTAACCGTTTCACTTCAAATGTATCCCTATTTCACTTTCACTTCCAGGGAACTAGCACATATGCCCTTGAGACCAGTGCTTATGGTATTGGACACGCCCGCCCTCGTAGGAGCATCCCTGTAGAAAGATCCTTCAATTGATTGAAAAACATTTAGCTTGATTATCAAATATGTCTTCCACTCAATTGAAGGAACTTTCTACAAGTAATTCTTGCAGCTTGTGTAAGGCCTTACGAGTTTTGAATAGTTTACCACCGGTGAGTAGTGTCGTCAGTTCTATATGTTACATTTTCCACATCTCAAATTATTGGATTCAGCTAATAATTCGATCCTCAGCTCAGTAACAAGAGGCAGCATAGATAACACACCCGCTGGCGTGTAATCAATCTCTTAATCGTCATCGTAGAACGCCAATTCAACACGGTTACAATTACATTCAAGGCAGAGCAACAATGATCTCTTAGATGTACCTCTTGAGCAAGAATAGTTACCAAGGAGATGTTCACGACCTAGCAAATACAATAGATGAATTTTTCGAAGTCACATCCGAGGTGGGGATGCGCAAAGTGAAATGTGCTTGAATTTTATGCCGAGGTACAGGTCTACAAAGAATAATCTTCTACTGATTAGCAGAGAATGCTGCAAGTCTCGTCTCACATTTCTACGCAAATCTTACATCAATTTCAAGTTCGCGTGTAAGTGCCTTCTATGGTGATCTCTCTCAAGCTCAGAAAAGAACATGGGGTGTGAATCTTTTGGTAACTATAGCCAGGAAGCTGTCTTTCGTGTGCTCGAATGAATACAGTGAGATGGATGTGCTATATATCCTCGTCACAAAGCAACTTACAAGGACGTAGTATTCCTTCATGATACCATCTAGGAACCCTGGTTTGGTGACTGAGATCGAGGAACCCCCAACGCCCACTTATCTTTCATTTTTTACAAAAAATAAAAAAAAGAATTGAAATAAACGGCAACAACTTTGGGGAAGGAGTTAGGTCACATCGATAATAATATGTGTTGTATACGCATTTCCCCCAAATATGCAGAATGATACAATTGTATGAGCCAGCCAGTAGCATTAATTATTACGGAAATGAAAGCGTACCGAGTTATGTAAGCAAGGCCAGAATGCCCTCCAATATGAACTCCGCCATTAAAGAGAGTTGCCCTACAGGTCAAACTGATTTGATAAGGAGTTAATGTCCTACTCAATTCGTTTTTTATTCCTTAGGCCATATTGAAATTTACCCTCTATATGATCATTGATCTAATTACCTATTTCTTTTTTTCAAACACATGTATTGGGACTCGGACGTATTGTCATAGAGTCCCGCTATAATAAGCTAATAGTTTCTGTAGGATACGCTGCCTTCATCATTAGAGCTCTCACCATCCAACTAGGCACTCCGCCTAAGACCGGCTATGGAGATCTCCACCGGTCAATAGGCTCTAACACATATCACAGATCCTAATTAGGCAAAGAGAGGCGTGCAATGTAGAGCCTCTCGCATGTTGGGGACCGAGTACGGTTCAAGCGCCTCGCCAAGAGAATAGCTCAACTGGCGTTGGGCATACTCATTCTTGATGAGGCGTACGAATCGATCGATTTTACGGCAGTGGTCAGCATCCACTGGGAGGGGGGCAAGCATCAGGTCAAGAGACTTAAGATTTTAGAGTAGAGATTAGACGACTGCAATTGAATATGATGAATTACTTGAAACAAGACAACCAACAAGTGGGGCAAAAGAGAGATGAAAACCAGATAATTATTAAGCACAAGGACTAGCTACCAGTTTGTATTGTTTGCATTTAAAGGTGTACTACCACGTTTCATCTGTAATCGACTCTACGTATTCTTGGAACTTGCAGCAAAAACTTGCGGCAGAAATTTCACCCAACAATATACACACATTCAAAAACCGGGCAATTCTGGTGCAACGAGGGAAAGTACATTTAGATTTACATAGAGGATTATTGAGGAGCCAGTTTATTGTTTCAGTAGACTGAAGAGGTATAAAATATTACTATTTTCAAAAGAACTTCTGGTGCTTTTAGAAGCAGCAAGAAACAAGGCGTCAAGGATATTTATTTATCACGGATTCAGCAAAGCCGTGTTGTTCAGTCAGTCGATCAAGTAATTTTCATTTTTTACTTATTTGGCAGTATTCGACCATTCAAAGAGTCTAGAAACATGCGAGTGGAAAGTTATTTGTTGCAGTGCTACAGCGAAAATCAATAATAAGGACCATGTGATACTTTCGTGGGGAATCCTCTTTTTAAAGCATAAATCTGAATCTGCTACCCCAGTCAAACTGCTGGATATCTATTCCAGACGCACACGAATCTAAGAGATATCCATTTCAATTTTCTTTAAATCTTTTAAGGCTGCCAAGAATACTTTTAGTTCGGATTGTTGTGGAGTTGAAAATGGAACATTCACAGCACTGTCTAATTAAGCCTTAAGTTACTCCTCTCATTTGGACAATCCTTGTACTCATATTCTTCAGAAATCATGTACGAAGATGAGTCAGGTGTGAGAGAATTATCAAATGTATGATATTTTCGGAAGAGAATTGAGGGATGGAATTTGCCAAATTACTCTGTCGGTAAACGAAAACTCAATTTTTCTCATAAGATCCCTAGAACTTGAGAGTTTTCAAGGGAAAAAAATGGAATACGCATCAAGCATTTGAGTGCATTATTGAGATACCAGGTACTAAGCTCAGAGAAAGTCAAGAAGATCGGAACCAAAATGTTGGATACTGTCGAATCATCTCTCTCCCCTCAGATGTTCTCATACCTAGCGGAGAAAGGACATTTGCTACACGTATTAATGATCAATACCTGAATGATCGAATTAGACATATATGGTGAGCTTGAGAATCTATGCCCTGTCACTTGGAGTGAACATGAGCAGCTAGAGAGCAGAAGAGTTTTTCTAATAAGCTGACACCACAAATGATCCAAACTGTGAGCATATCTCCTGGTTTTCCATCTATCTGGAAGTGTAGTGAGCTTTAAAGTTGGTGATCGGATTACTTGTATGTGCCCTGTATCAAGTATGTACCCAAAGATGGTTTGAAAACGAGCTATTTATAACATTCATTGATACGATTAGAATCATCAGATACCTTACTTCCTCCAGAAGTATAGGTAGTCTGATTTGAAGACGACAAGAAAAAGGGAGAGTTAGATCAAACTTATTCCCGTTTTGGCACCGATGCCTCTCGGACACAAAGGGGACTCTTGATGAGGAAATACATCATAGACTTGCAAGACAACTCTAAACCCACAAAGCTTAGAAGCTCTTAAGGATATCAAAGTGCATGAGTTTTTATCTTGGAGTAACATAGAAGGAGCGATTTCTAAAGAGCTACTGTTCTATCGTGCATGTATGCTTTAGCGCTTTGTACTGGCATACTTTGTCAGGAGCTGAAGAGAGGAAGAGGGAAACAGCAAGGCGTTATTTCACAAGATAGTTGATTTAAATTAGACTTGAGGTGAGCGTCTGGCTTCGACGTAGTATTAGTGAAATACAACAAAGCCAAGTGCCACAGGCAATGAAGGATTCTTGAAAAAATGAGCCATTAGAGAGATGAAAGCTTCCTCAAATTAGAGCCATATAATTAGAAATTGATGAGTGTTTCCTGAGATTAAAATCATTCTTCACACATGTGGCTGACCTGACTTGCTTCTTCTAGATACATGAGAAAACTTCAAGAGCGATCTATAGAAACAGTTTATGTAACGAGTAATTATAATCGAGAAAATTTGGACTTATATCCATAAGTATGATCCGAAATCACCTTTTATGAACGTCTACAGTGTCACGTAAGGCTAGTAAACAGTTCTTGATAAGATGAGTGTATTTATGACACATGTGCTCAGAAAATGCAACATTCAACCTACTTCAGGCAAAGTGAGAGAGCTATATGTACTAAGGAAAGCCTGCAATTAGAAATTGAAAATAAAAAACGAATTATGGAAGTCCCAACACGGATAATCGAAAATAAAAATTCATCCCGAAACCGCGCAAGTCATAGACGTACATTTTGGTAAAACAGTAATGCCTAGTGGCTGAAAATATAATATTTTCCGCTTGATGTGGGAGCGGAGTTTATGAGCCTTGGAAGTTTTATATGCAGAAAACTGTATGTTAAACTTCGGGTTTCCTTCTGCAGGAACTACACAGGATGTGAGTCTAATGGTACTTCTATTCTCCCAAATATGAAAAGCTTGGGAGCTAATCAATTGGTAACTTCACAGACAGTTTCTCAGTAGTAAAACTCAAGGCATACTTTCTGGACTGTTTCCTTTCAGCCCTGTTTCATCATAACTAATACTTCTGTGCTCACAAAATACTTCTGTTTCATTTCCCAAATAGGACATGTCTAATATATGTGTCCCACCATTTGTTCTTGGCCCATACGCTTCACATACATCTAATATATTTTCACCTGACATGTGTCCACTCTGACCCTGTAGTGTATATACTTCACATCGGCATACACAACCAGAGTGTACGCTCAACACTGTACGCGAAAACAAGGTCTCCAAAGAGGAGGAATGAAATGCATTAAATTGAGCCAAAATTGGAAACAATAAAAATTCGACAGGCATGTACATATTCTAGATCCCTTAACTTCCTAATCATAAAATGATGTATTGTATCGTTAAACCTGGGTATCTGTGATTAGCTGGGAGACTGACAGGCACCATGATTATCGGAAGGCTTATTATTTTTTAAAATTGTGGTTGAGAATTCAATTGGAGGCAAAACGGCCCGGCCAAGCAAAAAAATATGAGTCAATAGTGAAGGAAATGTGATAATTGGTATTTTTGGTTCCCATTGACAGTCCTTTCAAAGATACCTTCTGGCAGAATAAAACAGGGTAACTGAGATATAGAAGTACAATGATCCTCACCCATATAACGCAGTTCCACCGGAACTATCCAGAAATAATAGTTGAACTGGGAAAGGTTTTGAGAAGTTTGGAACTGTTATGTGGAATTTTAATTTCATCCATTCAAAGGGTGCGTGGGTTTGAAATCGTAGCCTTCCCTTCAAAGTTAGTTATAAATATAATTAAGTCCCCAGTGGAGATCTGAGTAGCAATGATTTTTGTAATCTTCTTTCTTCCTTTACTTGCTGTTGCTTTACAGAATTGCCAGATTCCCCAGAGTTTAAGCCAAGGATATATTGTGGATTTCTATTTAGCACCCCAAAGTACAACCAATGAAGATGTTGATTTCCTTTACAGTCTTGACAGCTACACGCCTGAACGGACACTTCAAGGAGTGACCGATTTGGACTTCTACGTTGATAACACCCTTCTGGGACCATATACAATCTATGGCGTCACCATTTCACAAAGTTGGTTTAATTTGCAAATGAGTGGGTACTTTGTCCCTCCAGCAACCGACTATTATACATTTACTTTGACAGGTGTGGATGATCAAGCACTTGTTCGGTTGGGTGATGGTATTGCCTTTTCTTGTTGTGGAGACACATCTGAGAGTGCTCAAGAGGTGAGCTTGTACGCAAATGGTGCTATAACTACGCCTGTTACGCCTGTTATTGGAAATAATGCAGCAACATATTTGATCCCTGAAGGATTCTCTTTTCCTATTAAAATTTCTTACGCAAACATGTATTGGGGAACACAGAACTTTGCGCAATTCAATATGAAAATAACAAATAGTGCTGGAGTTGACATGAGCGACCAAGTCTACTACACTCTCGTCGCAAATGATTCTGACTACTGTCCCCCTGAAGAGACAACAACTGCAGTTTGGACAGGTACAGTTACCGAGACTGTGACATCGATTGTAAGTATTACAACAGGAACAATTGTGTATACTACAACATCTGTTATTATATATCAGCCGGGCAGTACTGCGGTTGCTGTTGTCTCAGCTCTCAGTACCGATACAGTGACAGTTACTGTAAATGGTGATTGCACAAGTGTTGTTGAAGTAACGGTCACAGAGCTTGTTCCTTATACATCTGGAACACAATTAACTATTTTCACGTCAGGTCCCTTTGAGGGTACATCAACATTCTTTAGTTGTCCAAGCACAGAATGATTTTTGAAAAGTTCCCCCGTCTCAAGTATTTAGTTAGCAGAGTATATTATTATTATGTTTGCTTTATTTACGTTCCGTTCGTAAATGATTCTATGTTGTGAAGTAAGGATATTTAATTCGGCTCAACATCCTTGTGAAGAAAATAGGGGAAATGTGAGATAGTACCCTTTTGTAGGAAAAGAATATCATTTGTTTTAGTACTATGGGGAAATTGTGAAATTGATTCCTCACTCCAATGAAGACACTGGCTACAAGATTTGGTGGTATAGAGTACAAAATAAGAGCTATATTTTGTAAGAAAATGCACTCGGAACTCCAGCCAAAGAAGGACTTCTGGTACGGCTGTGAATCATGCATGTTTCTTAGAGACGATCCTGTAATGAGAGCCGCTACATGAACATCAATTGAGAACTGAGAAAATTTTGAATCTTCCTCCTAGATCGTACACGTGATAATTGAAGACCTAGGTAGGCTGCCCTCGCGTATAGTAACAAGTCAGGGTGAACTAAGCATTATTTCCCCCTTGTGCTCCCTGCTGACTCTGTTCCAATCATCAGTCAGCTCATGGAATTTCTCTGCTTCACATACGAGTTTGGCACGGGCGAAGTGAAATGAGTCATTTTATATCGAGCAACTGGTCTTGATTGCAAAAAGTAAAGTTCTAGCGATTATCAGGTGTATCTGAAAGTCTAGTCTCACCACTCTAGACAAATTAAACATAAATTCCAAGTCTTCATGTAAGTGGCTAGTACGCTGATGGTCTCTTTCAAGCTCGGAGAAGAACATGGAGTGGTGAGTGTTTCGTAACTACACGCTGGGTGATTTCTTTGAGGATTCAAGGGTGAAAAAGAGAATTTATATGTTGTGTTCTCTTCCCAAAACAACATACCAGGACGAAAATTCCTCTGTGATTCCATCTACGAGTCTGGATAGAGGGACTAGGATCGAGGCATCCACAATGCTTCCTTTTTCTTCCAATACTTTATCTTTTAAAGAAAATATTCGATACCATCAATGGCAAATGCCATTTGGGAAAGAGGTAGATCGCATCTTTTTTTTTTTTTTTCTTGACAAATAAGACGTTGATATCGTATACACATATCCCTCGCACACGCAGAATGACACAGTTATATGAGCCGGACAAAAGTAGTTCTTATTGCTCGAATGAAAGCATATCGAGCTATATGAGCATCCAGTGGTGAGAGAAAGAGAAGTGATAAATATGTTCTCTTGAAGGGAAACTTTGGAACAGATTGCCGAATAGAAAAACGTGTGTTCTTAGCATCGAAACCCCAACCCTTCTATATATTATCTGGGTTGTTACCCAGTAACTAAGTAAACGGTAATCTCACATATCATAGATTCCATTGCATTCCATGTTATTCTATATTACAACGATATGAGTTATCATTGTAACACTGGAATACACTATGATACTCTCCTCACAATCGATAGATCACCTGAGCTCATTTATAGAGATTATATACTGTCAGTGGTGTACATTTATGGCACCTTACACACAATAAAAACAACTATCTTCATATTTGTAATAGATGAAGCTCCTGGGGACCGATACTTGGGAAATAGGTCTCAAAGCAAGCAAAGAGTTCAATTCCAGAAAGGATATGTCCCAAGTTGGCAAAAAATTAATCCGAAGGAATGTCTAGGTGAGAAGCTGGCGACTGGCAAGCAGGAATACCGAGGACGGGGTTCAGGGCCTAGGGAATATCCACACCCAATAGATGAGAACCAAACGAAAGATGTTTCTGTAAGGGAGATATAGCATCGATACAATATATATCCAGTCCTACTACAAAGAGGTTGGGTCAGAAGTGAGCAATTCCATGATTATTCAGAAATGGGATTGCATCATAGTTACCTTCGTACAAAAGAAGCCCTCTGTCATCCAAGTAATATTTTCACACTGAGCGAGGATTGCTTTTACACAACATTTGTCATCATCGATCACGCGTCTTATTTTTCAAATAATCACATATTGATTAAAGACCTAGGGATACTCCACAGATTTGAATTCACTTTCTTTCTATCAAGTTTATTGTGTGGTTATCATCAACGGATCTCACTTCAAACATAACGCTGACTACCTCAAGAATCCGGAAGATTCTTATATGAGGCAACCTAACATCACCATCCCATAGACTTAGACCATATTTGGTGACATTGGAGAGCTGCCTTACCCTGATGAACAGCAACAAGTCTTAATTGCATTGAAATAGCTTTCACACCTTGTGAACTCCTTCGCAGCTATTGCATGGAAGTCCTCTCATCCGTCATAGGGAGCCTTGGATATATGACCCCTGATTGAAGAGGTCTTCTCCTAGACGCGATTTTCAGGCCATTCTAGAAGAGGACTTACACGTGCTCAATCACGTGATATATTTGTAAATGGGACCAGGAGCTTCAAAGGCACGTGATAAAACACGTGCCTTTGTGCATTCTCATCAATTGTGTTGATCAGGCGATACTCCCTAAATGGGTAATCTGCTCAAATTGGTGTGGTATTATAATCTCTGATGCTTTCCTCCAAAAATATATATATGAAGGAGTTAGCTCAGCAAATGGGGCGGCAACATTTGACATTTTCGATTTTTTGCACACGAATCTTTAATTGGACAGAAATAGTCTTCGCAGAAGATTGATTTGAAAACTGTACTTCAAAGTTACAATTGCGAAATATTATGAACATCAATTCAAATTTCATCAATTATTGTTCTAGACTAAATACCTAATATTGCATTATATATTACCCACACAAACGCAAATTTTCGAAGGGAGCTATTGTTCTAGTAGTGTAAATGAGATTTAGGCCATAGGAAACGCCAATGCTTGGGCAGTCGCTCTTCCGGCGCGGTATAAAAAGGGGGTGCATTCCCCACTAGAAGAACCAGAGAAACAATTTAGGTTTAACCATCTAAAAGGATCTCTTTTGCTGGTACATAAGATTCAACAATGGCTATCGCGAAAAGAAGTGGGGAACATTCGCAGAGGACGACGTTCCTCAACCTTACTACATTATTCCAACATATGAAGTTTGGTCCTCGGATCATTAGTCATGCTGATCACCACTGGCTAAACTGTACCGATACACCTCAACAACTACACTGGACCCTCATTTCCACTGTTGAGTGGGGTGAGCCAAAGCAGCTCAGTGTCACCCAACCTCTTTAAAATAGCCTTAAGAGCCATTGCTATGCCAAGAATCGCTTTGAAAGAAATCCCCGCCAAAAATTATGGAGTGAAGCTGTTGACCATGAATGATTCATGATTTTTTCTGACGATGGGAACATCTACCTTGACAATAAGCGGGACTACGACATTGCGGCCGAGGAACTCCAAATCTTTCAAAAAGCTAGAATTAGCTTGATCATTAGAGAGAAATCATTCCTCTAAGGCTTAAAGCCTGACTCTATGACTAGAACATGAACATCTCGCCCTCTCCCTTTCCTTCAACAAGAACGGATAGGGGATGACAGCAGAAATTAGATGGGGATGAGACAAAATATACAGGCATTACCCTATATGGTGTGAAATGGGACTTCTTGATAGGTGGTATCCCCTACCTTTGCTTCACAAATGCTTCTCAAATGATCCGGCTCAATTCACGGGCTATGAAAACCAACGTATTTGTCCACTCGAACTTGCCTTCAGGGATTTCTACACCTCAAGTCCATTGGAAATGCCATCTCAGCCATGTTCAAGGACATCTCCAATGCAAAGCTATACCCCAGACCCCACGAAGGAGGTATGGCTTGATTGAAAGAAGCGCTCAGCTTTAGGGTTACCGAAATGAAGGTGTTATATCATGTATTTATGGATTACTCCTCTTGGTACAGCCAAAACTTGTGTCTTAAATGCATGACACACATGGCCACTTCAAACAACGGGGAGAGTGATCGAAATACCTTCATATGCAACCAAGACTGGACACTTTATCTTCACCAAATCTTATCGTACTAAGCCAATCAATGGCACAATCAGAATGTGCATACTCTTCGTGCCTGGGACAATAATGTCCCCGGTAAATGGCAGCAGGGATGCAACAACTACATTCAGGAAGGACTGATTCTTCCGAAATCAGCTTCCCCCACTCTCTCCGTACTCATACCGCCTGAGAAAGAGTGACGTCATCCATCGTTTTTTCAAGCACATTTGATGGGACCCAGTACTGAGTCCCTCTGTTCTAAGCCATTAGTTTCTGTAAGATATGTTGCTTTCAATCCGTGCTACCTTGCGCCTGAGCAACCCAGTTATTTGCCCCTACGCCCTCCTTTGTACCTCCATCCATTGCCTTTCTAGCGGTGGAAAGAGTTTCGGAAAGGCTTGTATCGCCTTGAATGGCTTACTGGTAACTCCTCGAATCTTTGAATCTCTTCATCTTTCGATCTTATGTCCCGAGCCCCATAAGCCAGATCCGAGGGCGGCTTCCAGTGTCTTCTCTGCTTGAAGCCCGTGCAAGCTGCATCTTGACCTCCCAGGGGACGATTAAATCTTTGTCTTCCCCTCAGTGGACACTGTTCACAAAAGCAAAATCTATCAACCTGTAAGTCTTGTCAAGAACGAGAATGTAAGACGAATGTTGAGAAATTTCATTAGGGCGGCGACTTAGCCCGGTTTCGTACCCTACACTCGAGCACCTCCACTTCGCACTCTTCTCTTTACCTAATGACGATCTGTGATATGCGCTAGAGCCAATTGATAGGTGAAGGTCTCCATGGGCCTTAGACTGGGGTGGGAGCTGAAATTACAAATTCAGTCCAATAGCTCATGACAAAAGAACCCAATGAAAATAAGACTGGGTTCCAAACAAAGTGTCTGGAAAAAATAAAATAGAAATAAAAATAGAATCCAATAAAACAATTTTCGAACTGAAGGCATTTTTCCTGAGATGAAATCAAAGTCTGCTGTTGACACCAAATAGTTATTAAATGATTTACTCCGATTTCAATCATTCTCATGAATACTCGAAAAGCGTTCCATTTACCACGTCCCAGTTTATCAAAGGAGTCTCCCAAAATTTTAGAGCCGGACTTTCTAAAATTCATTCACAGAATCATATTATACTAAGGTGTTTGCAAAACAAACAACATAGAACTCTAATGTGGCCAGATACCAAAGATATATGGTTCAAGTTGAAATGAGTCTACACGTATGGGGAAATTTGAAACGAAATGCAAATCTAAGGAATTTCAGAGTAAAATGGGTAGTGAGTATACTGCCGAAGTTTCAGCCTCTTTTATTTTCAGCAACTGCTGTTGCGGAGTGTCAAGATCTGCATTCCTAATCTCTTGAAGGACGAACGTTACATTTTCGAGAAGTCTAAAATTTCAGATCAGTGCACCTTTTCTTGAATTAAAACTTGTAGCTAAGCTCGGTTTTGGCCATCATCAGCGTATTTTTCTCCCAACATTACACTTCAAGGGGCATATTTAGTTCATATGAGATGCGCATAAAACATGCAGTTACCTTCCGTATTTGGAGACGTTCCGTAGTATAGAAACTCGATTGAAGAAATGAAAAGATGCCACATGAATCAAAGTTACACTAATTAAGGTAACCAACTCAATATCCGTTATGCATTCGAAGAAGGATGAGAGTACAAATTCTCAGGACAAGGAACAGTGATGAACAACCCGTTGTCTTTGTGCCATTTACCGTAAAGACGTAATCCGATATCCCAATTTTGAAGTAAAGATTTAAAATTCCCTCAATGGCCCAAAAATAATTGTAAATTACTATTTCATTAGCAATCAAATTTCACTCGACAATTTATGCGTATGTGCTGTGAAATTTTGAATTTTATTTAGAAGTTGTGTAAGAAGGTAAACTAAGTCGGGCTATAAATTGCAGCTGGTTCCGGCTGTCAGAATTTATATCACAAAATTCCAATGCTTACACTTTTCTGGCTCGTTATTTTGCCCGCGATTGCTTCTGCTTTACAGAATTGCAAACTTCCAGAGAACTTGAGCCAGGGCTACGCTGTTCTGTTCTACTTTACACCGAAGAGTGAAGTAAATCAGGACATCGATTTTCTCTATGACCTTGACAATTATACACCTGATAAGATAATATACGGAGTCTCAGATCTTGATTTCGATATCACTGAGACAATTGACAACAGCTTTACTATTTATGGCGTTGGTATTGATCAGAGCTGGTTTAATTTGCAAATGGTAGGATACTTCGTTCCTCCTGCTACGGGCTATTACACATTCTCAATTACTGGGGCTGATGATCAAGTTCTTGTCCGTTTAGGAGATGGTATTGCTTTCGCATGTTGCACGAATGGCACTGGAAGTGCCCAGGAGGAAACATTGTACTCCTATGGCGAGTTTGATGTTCCAGGAAGTGGAAATAACCAAGCAACATATTTCATTCCAGCAGGTTATTCGTTCCCCATTAAGATCTCGTATGACAACATATATACAGCGCCCGGAACTGTAAATTATGCAAGAATGGGGTTCCAAATAACTGATGGCAGTGGAAATGATGTTAGCGAAGATGTTTACTATGTTCTCAACGACTCTGATGAATATTGTCCTGCTGGAGAATCCACCACCACAGTTACTTGGACTGGCGAGTCAACGCAGACAGTAGTCACAACATTGACAGTTACTACCGGTACTATTGTCTACACAACAAGTGAAGTTATTGTTCAAGTTCCGACTACTACTGTGAACACTCTTATGGGAACCACTACAGTTACTGAAACAGTATCAATCAAAAATAGTGAATGTTCTGCTTCCACTGTCACTGAATGGGTTACTTTCGCAACAGGCTCCCTGTTGACCATCTATACGCTGGGAGCCACTGAGGGAACATCCACATATTACAGTTGTGCCACATTGATTAATTAAACTTTTGACTTTTTGAATATTGTAAGTTGGTCTTCTCTGAAAATTCTTGTAAGTAGTGGGTATGAGGATGTGTGCATATGAAGCAAATAGCATAAACGAGAGAATTTGAAAATGTTTCAGCTTGCACCTCTGCGAACTTGAAAACTTGCAATTACTAATTTAATTTCTTTGGATTGAATATAAAATGTACCAGAATTTGAAATCATTTATGCAAATATTACAAAAGGGATTGAAAATGCAGAAATTTGCATGGACTAGTTTGTCATGGTTGCGTGCAAGTTGAATTTCAGCTGCTCCTGTTTCATTCAGACAGTTTATTAGACCATTTGACTGAAATGCAGCCTGTATGGCTAATACTTGTGACACCCAAGTATTTAGAAGTGTGTTGTTTTGTCCCTTTTGATACGTTTCTTCTCCTGTGGCACATTCATGCCAGCTGTTCTAAAGTTTACTAGGATTTTCCGTTTCTGAACCAGCAATAGGCTTTGCTTGTCCTACTGCTAGCTAATGAGCTTGTCATTTCTTGGAAAGAAAACTTGGAATGCCAAATTCCTAAAACCCTCAAGTCATGCATGATATGATAAAATTATCCCTACTTGTGAGATTTACACTTGAATGCAGAATGTGTTTAGGAACTCACTAACATAAGATGAATATGTCAGTACATAAAATACGGGGACATCTGCTATGCACTGAAGCAACAGAAAAGCCAGTATTTCTTGCAAGTCAGATGTGATGAAAAATAAGATTTGAAATTTCTCCTTTAAGTTATCAAGATGACATATTCCAGGGCCTGAATATGAATCAGGATATGATGTGTCAAAAGTTTCATGTTCACACTCGCCGTTTACAGATTCAATTGTATTATACAAAACAGTATGTAATTTGATCGTTGGTAGGATACCCGAGGAATTAAGGATATGGGGAGCTACCAGCTAACAACTACATAAGTTCCCAAGGACATTCTTAGATTATACGATCTACTAATGTGCATTGCAATTTTAGTATCGTTATGATCCCCGGTATCACAAGCAAAACGAGCTTTTTTTAGTTTGAAACAGGAATTCGAGGATCAATAAGGCGTTATTCATTGATTTTATTCATCACACCCGATCTCCAAGAACCCACATTGTATTCAAAATTGCCAGGAAAGACGATTCCAATGGTTTCGGATACAACTGGAGTCTTCGGTCTACGTATTACTGGCTTCAACTGCATGATAGAACAAGGCAATACCGCCGAAATTTGTTTCACATGACCACCTTTTTCTTTACCAAAACATGCAGTAATGTCCTTCCAAGAGAGGCTAAAGTCTTTAGCATTCCATCACCTTAGTAGATTGCACTAATCACATCACAAGAAATTTAGTATTGAAGCCATAGTTTCACTGATATTTCCTGTCGGGGCCCGTTCAGCAGAGTAGCAGTGCCGCCCTTTTCCAACTATATCACGCCGCCATTAAAGCATATAAACTTGCATAATATTCTCTCCCAACGTGCGTTATACAAGGGAAATCTCGCATTCCCATAAAGGACACATTTAAATTTTGTCAAACAAGTACTGAAATTTTAATTGTCCGTATAAAATATTCACAACCCATTTTTTTCCATTTGTGAGAGACCTGAGAGTCACTAACTTTTAGCTTTCTCAAGAATGAATCATTCGAGAAAATCCTTAGTAACACGATATATTGAATAAGTTCTGTTTTTCTTTCTTTTCTTTGTTCTTTTCTGAATATGAACTCAAATTTCAGCAAATTTCCAAAAGAGAAACTTCCATCCACATCAAGTAAACAATTTGAAAATCAAACTCCACAAAACGTCTCCCGTTACACGTTCCATATTTATTTTTATAGGGCTACATAAAATTCCCCCAGTTGAGATTATGCCCTCAAATAATAACCAGTCAAAACAACAAGAACCTACAGGACATGAGTACCCACTGGAAATATATGAAATACTGCCACTGATGATACCCTCTTGTTTCCTTCATGTTCGAGGCCTTATTATGGCCGATTAGGGAGGGAATGCAATATTTCTCTCTAAGCAGGTGTTGTGGGTGATATTCAGTTCTTGTGACTGGGATCTCATTCGCATTTCTGAAATCATTATCCTCGGTCCCACTCCTAATATCAAATTTAACAATCTTCTAGTATGGACTCCTTCAGACAGCTTATACAAGAGAACAGATAGCTCCTATGACTACTCAGTCATTTATGGGAGGTAAAAATAAGAGTCTTACCTAGATAAAAGTGTTTGATAGGGAGTAGTCAGAAACCAAATGATGGCAAACCTTGTCCTGTTTGTTGTTGTCCAGATATAAATGTTCTTTTTTGAATAAAACTTAATGGCAGCTTTTAGAAAAGAGACACATATGAATGAGTAGCCAACAGAGAAAATTTAAACGCATGTTTCGATTTGCCTGAAAGTTCATACATGCCGCTACTTTGTTCTACTGTTGTTGAAAGCGTCTGGTACTTCAAGAGATGCTGAAGAAAAATATCAGAATCAATAAGAAGATTGCAGAGGGCTTGATAATGATCTTGAGAGTTTCTCAAAGCTACTAAACATGGAAAACGAAAGGATAAGATGCATGAGGAACAGAAAAGTTTATTAAGATAATCTCACGACTAGCCACCAAAGGCAAAGCGAATACACCATACTCATTTCTTTAGTATATTACTTTAAGGAATACTCTCGACTGTTAAAGAATAGAGGCTACATATGACTACCTAAGCTCACTCTTAGAGTGCCCTTAAATCTAGAATTGAATACATGCATATATTTAATCATGTGAGCCATATGAAGAATATTGACTGACAAATAAATCATAAGGCAAATCATTTTAGAATGCTTTAGCTGTTGGGTAGTTGATCTCTTGCTCTGATGTTGGAATGTTTTGGGACTGTCCACTCAGAACTACCCACACACACACATAAAGTGTCACCGAACACTAAGATCAAATCGGTTTCCCTATTCAATACATATTGTTTCTGAGTTTTTCTGAAAAGAATGTCCTGACCTGACTGAGATTTGACCTTACGGTTTCCAATCATTATTTTTCTCAGTAGGGGGTGAATGTGTGACCCTCGGCAAAATATCCTCCATACGACAACTCATTTCCTGCGTACTCAGATTTGGGGGAGGGGATTCAACGCATTCTGTTTGATACCAGAACACAAACAGAACGCATGCTTTACTTTTTCTAGTTCTAGATTCAGCAACAATACGAATCTAGCTCTCTAGAAGAGCTAAAATATGATGTTGAATACTGGATCAGAAGAACCATAAGATCAGAATGTAGTTCCTCGGAAACATGAAACTGAATGCCGAAAAATTCCCGCGAAAGAGATTACCCATTTCCAAATTCTAATCTCCTAAAGTAAGTCTAGATCATGTTAAACTTCGCAAAAGCTTACCCCAGCATCACTGTGGAGAGGGATTTTTTTTTTCAGTTTTAGTGAATGCAGAATGTTACCTCCCATTTGTTGACCAAACGCGATTTCTTGTACGCACTGTAGATCTTTAAATAAATCCCTCAGATTTGTGGTGTCGAGTGCCTGTTACTGCCAAGGTATTTTGGAGATATCTTAGAGAAACTTTTGCCGATCAAATACAGCCAAGTAAACACAGACACCTTATTTTTTTAGCTTGCATAGAATTGCTATAAGATGCATACCTTTTGTCAAGAAAACCCCGAGAGTATTTATCAGCTTTTCACTGCCAATTTTTCTCTCCGGGAAAAAAATAGTATAGGTCAAACATTAAAAGAGATATATTTCAGATATCAGTGTTTTGGACAAAAGCCATTCATTCAAACTCTTGGTTAATATTTATTTTTCTCCATCAAAACGGGCAAGAATTTCAAGAGTGATATTTTTTTATAAAAAAGAGAGGGACTATATGATATTATTGATTCTAAATTATTTTCGGCTACACGTGATGTAAATGGTCTCCTATTAATCACAGCAGTTCTAGTATTTGTTTTGTCCAAATTCCTCTTCACTCTTAGTCCGAAAAAAGAATCTTGACAAAATACACGGTTATGAAATTTCCTACTTTTACTTACTGGATCAAAGAGCCTGAGATATGATGACCCCAGTCTAGACTTCCATTCAGCTGAAAAGTATTGAATGTAATGCGGTGGTGCTTTCTCTTGCATTGTGATAAGGATTATAACATTTACTTCTCTTTTGGGCCAAATCGTTTTAGCAGGATATGTTATCATCGATAACTTGCTTTCAGATAAGGCAATCTACCAACTCACTGTATATGGAGTCAACAATCATTTGAGAGACCCTCAAGTGTATCGGAAGGTTCAGAAAAGCCCATAAAACTTGTGAGTTTGAGGTTCCACTTCAGAGTGTACCTTGCTATGAGCGTACATCTTTGTTTGTGAAGGGAAATGTTCAATCCACAGGTCATCAGCAACCTTCTCATCATCTCATGTTTCTGCCTTCAGCATAAAAAGAAATCCATATCTCAAAAGAAAAATTAAATAATTAGCTAGCTGTCTTCAAAGGGAATAGAAACTTAATCTCTCTTGAGCCTGCATGTATGGTTTTGGTATTTAAGAGCAAAACCTGATAAGATGTGGAGTGAGAATATTTAGTACCATGAGATATCTCTAGATTTTCTTGTAGTGCTTGTACTGTAACATATAGTATCCCTATAATTCTCCACAATAGTTGCAGCTGGAATGTTTTTTCTGAACCAGGGGATTGTTCTAGTATAGTTATATATTAAGTCTTCTCTTTTAGTGATTTGTGTGACTATTGTGTGCAAGTCTCATTTACTTGTATTATAACCTGGAAACCCCCATGATCCTCTTATTGTCCCATTAACTGTCTGAATTTGAGCTGCTCGGCGGGTATGCTTCTTTCGGACTGCATAAACAATAGAACAGCATCGCCTTTGACAATGCATAACCCAAGTTAACCCACGGTAATAACCTCGTATACTTTGACATTTGGTAAGATTTCCTTGAACTAAATCTTCTAATATGGTCCTCAAAATGCAGATGCATTGGTCTCAAGTCAGACCAATTTTTGAACCACAATGGGGCCAAATTGGACCGAATCCTGCCTCTCTCTTTCCACTTAGTAGCTGAGTTGAAAGTATTGTTAGCAATTAGGAGCTCGATTATTTTGATAACATCAACAGAAGTTACAAAATAATTTGTGGTATCACCGTCAGCATGATCAAATCTAATACAAGCTACTTCCAAGTAGCTCGAGAGGTCTGACATTCCTCCTTGCATTGATCGCATATGATCGTGTACCACCAGGAAATGCACATGCAATGCACTTCCATGCTGGAATCTTTCCACTCTGATGAATCTCCTTCCTTCTAATACTTCATGGTAACTCCAAGGAGGATTCAAAACATCCTCTAGACAGCTCCCTGTGACCTTCAAGTCAATATTTAATAAGTTCAGATCTTTAGTTTCAGAATCATATGTAATACTGGATCCTAAAACCTTGAAATTAATTGGCCGACGAATGATATAAGACCTAGAAAGTTCCCAGAACGAACCGATCTTCTCTGAATTTTCTGTTGCCCTTGACGCACTCGATGAGTTTTGTGATATGTGACATAAGCCATCATTACCCTCAGTCAGTTTTCTGTTTGACATTTTATTTGGTGTCCACTTAGTAAAATTAGGATTTTCTCTGTTGTCTATCCAGAACATTGGATGTAAATCGTTTCCGAAATCAGTATAATGTGATAGGCACTGGTCATAGTTGACTTCCTGGCAATAATTACTGAAATTCTTGTCAACAAGTTTCAATTTGTCGTTATGCTTAAGCACCAGATGACATGAGTATGGAGAGTAACCAACATTTTTTCGTGGCTCAAAAGAATATATGTGATTCATGCTCTGTCCTGGCTGAATCTCAGTGGATGTTCCAAATCGGGAGTCTAAGCCTAAAATATTTGACATATTGTTTGTGGTAACCACATGCTTCTCCTCGATTGCCATTATTGGACCAGAATTGAACTGGGCAACTTGAAAATTCATTATCTTGAGCTGCTGAGCTTTAGAGGACATTACGTCCTTTGAGAGGAATTTATTTAGATTCGTATATACAAGTTCTTTGATATTACAATTCCATTTCAGCAACAAAATGTCTCGCAGTTTAGTACAAGGAGCATAAAAAATTATTGCTACTCCGAGTGGGGACAAAGGTGGTAGGGTGATTTCAAATTTTGACCAGTCTCTTACCCAGACTGCACGAAGAAAATATATTTTTACCAAGACTACATAATATGTAAATCTCACTCCAATGAACACAGCCACTAATGTAAATTCCAGACATAATGGTCATGCTTGACTTCATTTATGGTTCAAACTGCGGAATGTTTATTTCGCGACTCATTCGGGGAGTCATGATCTGGTTTAGGTTACTGTAGCCCAAAAAAGTAACATCTTAACAACAGGCAATCACATCCAGTACTTTCGATGTTTTCTAATCGAGTGTACGTTTCGTTAGTGTCCTGCCTGAATAAACATACCTTGCAGTATTTCCCCAATTTTGCCCCAGAAGTTAGCTCATGTCGGGCAACAACTTTTAAACAAGTAATTCAAAACCTACATATCATATTGAACGCTACAAGAAATAACAAGAATTGATACAATAATATTCTTTCTGCAAATCAATCTTTGGGTGAGACAAGCAGATTAGGCGTGAGGGCTCGCGATCACCAAATAAGTATGCGGAGAGAATAAAAATACAAACATACAGTGAAACAGGTGACTATCCAGGAATTCTTGATTGAAACAAAAAACATTTGTCAGCCTGTGAGATGGCCCTAGCTGATTCGAGAAAGCGGGTGATTTTGTGAACCCTCCAAGTAGAGCAGTTTTGCTGTTGGCTTCTCTAGCACAATAGATTATGAAACCGGTTTCTAGAAATCACAGAAATTTGTGTTCTTTAAAGTAAATAAAGGGCCGTTATATTGAAATAAGTGAGATGGTGGATGGTGATGCAAAAGCGACACGTCATGCAAGTTGTCATGCAGATTGAATAGCGAGAGGCAACGATGGTAAACCCTGTCAACTGTGACTCTTGGCAAAAATTGATTATAATTCGGATAAATTACCAAGGTGACATTCTAACAACAAGATTCACCTAAAGGTCTCTTATTGCACCTGATGACAAATAGCATGGAGATAGCATTTTCCGATTACCGCGATGAAAATCTGCTTTGATTTGAGGATTTATAGCAATGGTTGGACCGGACACCTTACTTGCTTACGTTCAGCTTGGATCAAATGATGAAATATTAAAAACCGCTCGCATTACCAAATATTCTATGAATCAAATGTTAAGTGGTCAACCTGGATAATTCAAAAATCTTTTTCAAATCAAGGGCACAGGAAAGATAGCGAATTGAAACTTCATATCTCATCTCAAATGACCTATTTCTAGTGTTCCCGACTTGGGATTGGGGGACAGATATAAGCCAACCACTACGGCTTGCGGGATTTTGTTGTGCTGCTTAAAGAAATTGGAGAGATAGGTGCACACTTATCAACGATAATGCAACTAACACAACATAAATTATGCGGCTTTTGATAATGTAGACTATTCAGATGGGGATTTAAAACTAATGTATATCAGGTCCGAGTTGAGACATCTACAGTTAAGCGAGTGGAATAGGCTGTCATTACCATCCTTTTTCCATCTCCACAATCTGAGATGGGAAATGGAGATTATGCGCATCAGCTTCCCCTTCCATAGAGTTTCGGAGGCATGAAGATTTGCCACCGCCAGTGAATATTCTGTAACCAGAGGTTTTGCGAGCCTTAATCAACCTATCAGGCCGGGAAAGTAGGGCAATTGGCATTCTTACTACTGAGTAGAAATCATTTGAGCCCCTTCTATTATTCGAGACGACCATATTCTCTTCAGTCAAGTTGCGGTGCCTGCATATGCATACACTAAATATAACACAACTTTATATTTTCGAGTCTCGGAATGCGATAATTAGATTCAAAATAGTCGTGAGCAGTTACTCCTAGGCGATCAATCTTTATTGTACTCTCCTGGCTTACCTACTGGCGATGTATCATCTTCTAAACGGTTAGACAGGTTCCATAGTATGGTACTGAAAGCCCTGTAGATTTTCGATTATGTTCGTGTGATACACAGGACTTTTCTAGGCTTGTGTTCTAACACTCTAAGTCATTCAAGATTGTATCAGTCAAGCAAGGCACGTGCAAACTCACGTGATGTATTATTGCAACTTTGGGAAACCCGCATTTCTCTCACGTGATTTTGCACGTGCCTTGTAGAAGTCAACAAGCGAACCTTTCTTTGGGATACTTCTCGAGGTTGGAGAGGTCTAATTATTTCCCAAAGCTGTGATTCAATAGACATAGCGAAGCTGGTGCATATTTAGAAGCTTGGTCACCTGAAAGGCAGTTTTCGATTTTTCTCCATGAATCTAAAATTTTGTAAATTTTGTCCTCGCACTATTTTGAATTTATTTCGTACTTCAAATGCTGACTTTTGTGGGATCTGAAAACTGTAATTTTCGTACACATTAAATTTCTGCCGAGCAATACCGTAAGTTGGATCGATTGTTACGAATAGTGGTGAAGGAGTATACGAGGCGTAAAGCCTGTTACTATAATGGGGAACAATTAAGTCCTGTTTCTGCTCATGAGAGTAAGACAGCACTTCATTGCCACCCATTACTAGTCTGAGTCTAGGAGAGTTTGTTGTGGAGCCAACAAAGGGGTAGGGAGGTATGGATGTTTCTTAGGGAGGTATGGATGTTTCTTAGGGAGGTATGGATGTTTCTTAGGGAGGTATGGATGTTTCTTAGGGAGGTATGGATGTTTCTTAGGGAGGTATGGATGTTTCTTAGGGAGGTATGGATGTTTCTTAGGGAGGTATGGATGTTTCTTAGGGAGGTATGGATGTTTCTTAGGGAGGTATGGATGTTTCTTAGGGAGGTATGGATGTTTCTTAGGGAGGTATGGATGTTTCTTAGGGAGGTATGGATGTTTCTTAGGGAGGTATGGATGTTTCTTAGGGAGGTATGGATGTTTCTTAGGGAGGTATGGATGTTTCTTAGGGAGGTATGGATGTTTCTTAGGGAGGTATGGATGTTTCTTAGGGAGGTATGGATGTTTCTTAGGGAGGTATGGATGTTTCTTAGGGAGGTATGGATGTTTCTTAGG